>OZ034973.1:20210649-21410649 GCA_964030785.1 Siderastrea siderea | reverse complement strand
GTGTGAGGCGTTTTTCTGCAATCCCGCACCTTAGAGGGATTATTAAGACTACACAACGAATTTTTCACCTTTCTAGAGTGCAGTTTGTTGCTTTTCACCAAGGGTGGTTGGCACCTGTTATAAGTGCAGCCGATCACTGCAAAAGGACTGCGGGTTTTACAGCACAAGTGCCCTGGCACTTCCACCATGGTTAACGTTCTCTAAAAACCTCAGCAGTAGGTTTTTCACCCGTTGCATACTAAGGGGAGTGGGGTTTATTTTACAGGAATACAAGCCCTATGACTTTTTGCAAGGCAAAAATCTTATACATAAACCTTACAAAACCATATATAGTTATAAAGAGCATACCATTCTTTTTCATAGGAGATAACATTATGGGATATATGAAAACATGCAACATCGTGGAATGCATAATTTGCATAATTATGCAAATTTTTAAAGGACATTTAAGATATCGGAGGTTTAGAAGACAAAATTTCACATCTACCGTATTTTCTCGATTAAACGCCAGACCCCGAATAAGCGCCGGGTTCAAAAATAAATGCCGGGTCAACAGGGCCGAGTTTGAAATAGACGCCCCCGGCGTTTATTCGGGGCCCCGGCGTTTATTTGAGGTGCCGGCGTTAATTCGAGATGGGTGTACTAAATCAGGGTTATGTGTCGTGACTACATACTAGTTCTCTTTTTACCATTACATTTGAATTTATGCACTGATATTCAAACCAAACTACCATTTACAATTGTACTTCTAACTAAAACAGATGAAACAAACGACGCATCAGGTACCACATCAATCTCTTTTAAGTCATGGTTACTTTTCTGCGGGCTTGTACATCAGCAAGGATCATCTAGAAGGTCTCTCCAGCGTTTCTCCAGCAGTTCCTTGAATCGTTCCATAATTTTGACTTTCTCACAACTGATGAGGCAGGAACCTCGCCTCCACCTTGTACAGGACATTTGCTGTTGAGCGGTTACCGATACACTTCCTCCATGTTTCACGGAGGAATGTAACGTTGAGAAGAGTTCGATCACTGTTCCTGTCATTGGTGTTTGTTTGATAAATAACTTACTCGATTCACTTAGATGACAGAAAGTTGATGACATTTTTTCACATTTTTTAACTTTTCTGTTAAAATTTGGTTCTTCGTTCAATAAACCTCCAGTACTGATATAGCCTGCGTAGCCGGCGGGATCGTTCGCGCGCGCAAAGTTTTGGCTTGGTAGAGGAGAAGAAGCCGCGCAGAGAATGGGGAGGAGACGCTTTGGCGCTCGCTTCTCGCGGCAAAGCCGCGAGAAAGGCGGCTTCGCCGCCAAAACTACGCGCGCAAATACAATTCCGCCAGCTACGCAGGCTAGTACTGATATTAAAAAATGGATGGCTGAAAAATGCATTTAATAAAGAAACGCCGGGCCCCGAATAAACGCCGGGCTCGAATAAACGGCGGGTGTACGAGGCCGAGTTTTAAATAAACGCCCCCTTCGTTTAATCGAGAAAATACGGTATATCCATCTTATCATAACAATAAATCTTATTCAAGTTAAAATTCAAAAGATGAAAGGTTGCAAAGGTATTTTTCTAGTAAAAGTTTGCAAATCAGGACTTAAGTGAAGGTGCACAGTTGCCTCTGTAAGGGAAAAAAATATAAAAAGATTTTGACAAGAAATAGTTTATGTCAATCTCAATCAAATCAGCCATTCTATATACTATTTTGCAAGTTTCATTTGAGCACACAGCAGGAGACCCTAACAATGTTTAACTTCACAGTGATCTCCCCCTGCCCCTTCAAAAAGGCCTCCCTTGTCCCTCTTTCAGTCGTCTGGGACCATTGTAGCGGTCATCATCAAAGTAGTAATTCTGTAATGTGTGGTATATTCTGAAACAAGGCTCTGGGCAAATTCTTACCCCACAAATAGCACAACTGTACATAGTCTTCACTTCTTGTATGTGGACCTTGCATGTAGATTTAGTTTCCTGACTCACTAGGTGATGGCAGTGGTCACGGTTGAATCTGATGTCAGGGATAGGAACTGGGATCTGTGTCCCTCCTAACCTGCGATCAGGCTCTATTTTCGTTTCGCTCGGTGAAACATTCAGGCGGGACGGGCGAAACGAGCGACCAACATGAGAGACTATGAGAGCCATGCTAAAACTCGGCCTGATCGCAGGTTATGTCCCTCCCGAAGCATTTGCCTTGAACTATTAAATGCCTTAATCACTGACTTCCTGAACTCTAGACTTGTAATGGTGGCATGATCAGGGCATTTACAGTGCAAAATGCGTGCATTTGATACACACAGTTCCACCATGTAAAAGAAAACCTTGTAATACCAGACCACTCCCCTCATTAGTTGGGCATATGCAAGGTCATGCAACGGCCCTTTTGTCTGACACATCCACACCACCCATATAAGTGTTATATAGGTCAGTTACACCTGGCTGAGCAAAGTCTCTCTTTTCCCAAGTTCCAGTTGTACTTGTGGGAGTCGGGTAGCCAAGACACTAACTGGTTTTTGGTCACGCCATATCACGCATGTGACATTTCCTTTCTGCCTATACAAAGACTCTACCCTTTTGAGCTGTTTCACTTTCTGTTCTTTTAAACCAAAAATTTCTTTTAGTAGGTCTACCCTGTTCGATCTCACTGTCCACTGACATGCAAGAGTTTTCCTTACTTCGAGATCCTCGAATAGTTGGACTGATGTATAATAATTGTCCATGATAAAAACTAATCCAAGCCGTCATTTCATCTTTAGTGACAGGGTACCACACAGAACGTTCTTCAGGCCCCCTTTTCTGTTCTCCATATAAATTAGCTTGTTCTACTAACAGCTGCCATACCTCTTCGGTAAAAAACAGTAAAGAAATCGAAGCAAGATTGAAGGTTTCAGAATCAACATTTATACTCCATCCTTTCCTTGAAATTCTACATCTTCCCTACGTTTGATCTCCTCAGACCATTCTCCGTCCTCCATTTCTTCACCCGTATCCTCGTTAGCTGACTGTTCATCTGAATCGTCTTGGCTAGATCCCGACTCATCCGAGTATAAAAACATCGATGCTCCATAACATAAGCTAAAGGCAACTCGTCTTCATCAACCACAGGCAGACCACCCTATGTGTTCGTGGTTAAAAATTGTTCACATAAGACGATGTTGAAATCAATGGCGCGTATAGAAGAAATATAGCGAAACATTACGTCGGCTTCGATTTACTATAAAATGTAAAATTTACTCTAAATGATTCAATAAAAGTTAAGATGAAATGTTGACTGAGTCTTGTGTCATATTTTTTGCCGTCCCAAGCCGTTTAATGCGTTATTTTGCGAGGTCATTTATCGACCGGTAGAAAGAGAGAGAGAAGGGAGAACAAGGCAGGTAGCAAAACAGCCGGCGGCCGCGACCTTGTACAATTCAAGCTAGAACTGACGCCAAACCATCAAAATTCTCACCTCAAAAAAAACCAGCATCCGATCGACTAGATATTTTTTCGTCGCTGGGCCGAATTAGAGCTTCATCCTTCCAATATTTTCCGAGAAAAGCAATCCCGAAGTCTCAAAAGTAGCTTGCTCAACATGATCCTGGAAGATCCTCGACCAAAGGAATTTGAAGAATGCCAATCCATTCGAATCTACCAATCAGCGCGTCTCGACCGTGGGCTTTGACCATTTCTAGGGTCAAAATCTAACGAAACATCATTTCCAGCAGCCGCCATTTTAAAACACCCACTTACAAGCTATGCTAACAAAAAAACCTCGATAATTTCGTGAAAAAACAGCCAAAATCGTCCACATCTTTGATATTCCAGAAAAATAACTCGTGTAAACTACCATGAAATGAACTATTCGTTTCCAGGCCCTAAAAAATAAATTTGACGGTCACCGGAAGAGTTAGCTGTATTTATCTGGATATATACATGGGGGCGAAGCGCGAGTACACTTCAGGTATAGATTCCGCAGAGAGATCAATTCCCCACTCTTGAGAGCCTGTTCTGTTCTAGACTCACTTTACTTTTGTATTGTATATTACAGTCGAAGCTCTCGAAAGCAACCACCTTGGGAATTCAGAAAAGTGGTCGCAACAGTAGAGCTGGTCGCTTACGAGGATGAGCTCTCGTAAGCGACGGCGTGATGAAACGATATACGGTGGTCGCTTACACTTTTAGCATAAAGCTTGGCATGTGTTAATGGTCACCAAAAGCATTGCAGTATTGCTTATCACAGATTGAAGAGGTTCACGAATGTAAAAGTCAGCGAACCACTAACGCTTGTGTTATGCATTGCGCTAAATTTGACCAAGAAGTGAATGCTTGATTTAAGTGTTGACTGAGTGGTCGCTTTCGAGAACTTAAAACAAAGGAAGAAAACCAGTCGATAATTCACAAAAGTGGTCGCGGAGCTTTTTTAAAATTACAAAGTTTAAGGGACATTCAAACGTGGTTTCACGGTACTGGTCGTAACTAGAGCTGGTCGTTTACGAGAGTGGTCGCAAGGAGAGCTTCAACTGTACGCAGAAAGTGTGAGACGTTTCAGTTCTTATCTTCTATTGTAGTATCAATTAAAGATTTTAAAAAGCTGTGTTTACGAAATTAACCTTTTAATTAATCTGCATTGTCATCGGCCGCAGGTAAAAACCCAAGTCCCACATAGAAGTGTTCCTACACTGCCCGAATAGATACACTGCAATCTCGCCCTTGAATCTCGCCTGATGAATCTCGAACCAAATACAGTTGATCCTTCTTCATTTTATTACAATAATTCCCTTCCCCGCCCCCTGCCCCACTTATAGCAGTCTTTCTTCCCAGCTAGCGTTGGTGACCAAGCACGGTGCCTGGCGGACACAAATATAAATTTAGCTGAAAAAATAACCCGTGGCTAAGCCCAATTTTAGCAGCACTCTTGTATTTTAGTATGTGTCCTCGCTATTTTTCGTTTTGCCTGTTCCCGCCTGAATCAATATTTTCCAACGAAACGAAAATAGAGCCTGATCACACGTTATCTTGAAAATCAAGCGTGATGCCGGGATACAAAAGTGAGCACTGCATTGGTCACAGGTGTGAGTCTAGACACGCTTTTGTTGAGAGTTCAGGCACATTGTCTATAGACCCTTGTTCTTGTTTTTCATTACTAAAACCCACAAATCCATGTGAACCACCCACATTTGCATCCCTGTACCAGGGCACTGTGCCCAGGCAACAAGTGTGAACGCTATTTTAGTTACATTCTCGTGGAATTTGAGTTCACATGGCAGTGCATGTTTGTTGTCCAGCCTGATGCATGCTGGTATCTGGTGATACATTCATCTTGCAACTCGAGTTCATAAACGCAGTGTTTCTTTAGCTGTGGTTCCACGTGAAGACCCAGCAACCCTGCACTTAGCTTGCCCAGTCCATTGCCCAGAGTCAGTAATCCTAAAGCGAATTCTCTCTGCTTTGGATGAATCACTACCTCAGAAACGGTATAAGCAGAGTTCACGTACATGGACCCAGCGACAAATCCTTCAGTGAAACAAAGAATAAGTATAATAGAGACGTGTGGAACGAAACGGAACCACGAAGCAAAGAAGAAGAAAAGGAGGTGCGCTATTTCTATCAAAGCGAAGATCCAGGTTTTCTTGACGTGCACATAGGGGATTAGTTTGGAACAAGTACAGGAGAGGAGAAAAATATGCGATCTTCCAAAGAACTTGCCCAGGTGATAGCATACAATGTAATATTGATAATGATCCCTTGGGCTAAACGACGAGTTGGAAAATGCTAGAGTGGTGATGATACCCTGGTTAGAGAGATATTCTGCAAAGTATGTAAGAAACAAAAAGGTGATATACGGCAAAATCTGCTTGGCTACTGAGAACTTCTGTTTCCAAGTCAAGTCGTTTTGCAGAGAGGAATCAGGATTGTCAGAGTCAGTCGGCAGTTTGCTGTACTTGACACCTTTGCTTTGCTTTTCCTCTGGACTGGCGTATTCGTCTTTCTTTTCCAGCACGGCATAAAGGAATAAAACGAGGAAGGGCCAAGGTAAGGTTGTTAAAATTGTTGTTCTTGGAGGTAAACACAGCCAGGTTGTGAGAGCTATGAGGCAACAACACAAATGGTCAGTTTACCTAGTAAAAAGAGTAACATCTTGTGAATCTCATTTTTGCCTTGAGTTTTTACGTTATGTATGAATGTCGATCGATTCAGTTATTTCAGTTTGTGAAAAAAATGGGAAGTTCAGCTCGACCTTTTAAAAATTTTCCTTGCGTGATTTGCGTGCAAAGACCAATTATTTTATAGGTTAACTGGGAAAAGCAGTCTGTGGGAAGTGTGTGCTCAGTTATTGCATAGAACATCTGACTATAAGACAAGTCGCGCCCTTTTGTTGGTTCCCTGTTACTACAAGGAAACATTGGCAAAACGAAACTAGCTGTTTCCTTCGGAATTTAAACTCTTTCGATAGAACTACTTTTTCCCAGATCTGGAACATCTTTTTTTCGGATTCCCTTTCTAACTTCGCCCGGGGTCCCCACTGTCTGAGAGCCTTGGACAGGCTAACCTCAATAAGTCACTCTCCTCTTTACTTATTCATTTCAGTTAAAAATGACTGCAATTAGGCGGTCAGAAAGACGAAGTCCAAATGAGTTAAATTTTGCTGTTTTACCCGTGCAACTGTCCCTTTTTGCAATAAAACCGTAAAACTATACATTGAATAAAGTTACTCCTGTTAATGAAATTTCATAATTTTGTTTACACAACTCATAAAATGCTTTGTGGTCCTGAATTTGCCTAGTCTTCCTCCACCAAATTCGTCTTCGCCAGAGCCATATTAAAAGACATGGACTACTACAGCGGGAGAATTATCCATTCCCTGTGACCATGTAATTTTCTGTCAGTCCAAGAGGACATCTCAGCCAACAATCAGCACACTAGATGAGCTATTGACACTCCTTGGGGCTCGTTTCTCTCTAAACTCCGGATCACTTACCAGGCCCGAGAGAATTTTATGTGGACAATTTTTCAGTTTTACAGAGACTCAATTTTTATTAATTTCAAAAGCTAATTTTTCTTTATTCTAACAATTTAATGCAAACCATTGACAAGTTTGAAGTAATGATTCCCACCAGGCGATAAAAAACTCACAGTGATTATATTATTTCTCAGACCCTGTACTCGGGACTTTCGAGAAAAACGGGCGCCTGGGTTCGAACCAACTGCTTACATAGTTTGTATGCTCGAAAATATCGACTGCCGCCGCTAAATAAACTAAGAGAGTCATACGTATGTACAGTTTGAGTAGCATGACAGTTGATAATAACAGTTACGGTAAAATGAATAATGAATACCAAAATAACTAAACGAATAAGTGGATGAATTGCAGAATGATAAGAATCCTCTGTTGTAGTTACGTATACACGTAGTGAAGTGGTCCTGGCAAAGGAATAAATGATAAATATGGTAATAACAACACGAATAAGTGGATTGACTGTACAACGACAAAACTCAGTGGTCCTAGCCGAGAGGAATAAATAATAAATAACGAAATAAATGCATACGAATTAGAGGATAAGTGGATAAACTGTTCATTGACAAACCTCACCTGTATAGTACAGTGGTCCCAGCAGCGAGGCAACACCGATGCCAGCCACAAACGCGCTGACTGTGACTTCTTGATAAGCGGCGGTCAGAGCAAGGAATGTTATCTCACTGAAGCTCACCCCTGATTCAATTATGCTGATCCCGAGAAGCCGCCAGTGGACCTTCTCAACAGATACAATCACGATCAATCCAGCGAGAAGCAACAGTACAGCTATACACGACTTATACAGGTATGAGCATTTCTGAAGAAACCACGGCGCCGAAGTTTTCACTACGAGGACTGGTAGAGCAATAGCAACTATTACACTGGTAGTGGCAATTTTACTGCCTGATAGGACATCTTCGGCGGCCGCCAGGCTTATTTCATCATAGACTAGCGACAAAACTCCAAGCGCAAAGAAGCATATAATATTTCTTGCTTTCTCTTTGCGAACTGTGCTTTTGTCATCTGAGGTATCCATCGTGTTTAGTAGAGAAACTGTCGTCTTTGTAATGTTTAGGAAGTTTATATTATCGCCTACTGAAGTCTAGATTAGCTTTTGGTTGACTGATCTATGATGTCGCCAGAGCCTCCTCTTCACAGAATTTATTCAGCATTTTTTCCATATGCAAATACTGCTCCTCAGGGAACACTGAGGGAAGCGATAACTTTATTATCATGCAATATCAGAATAAATTAAGATGCCCTTGGTGAAGAAAACAAATATAGTTTGAGCTCGTTTGTGCAGTACTAAAACTAATACGAGCTTAGGAAAAGTCGAAGTAAAGGACGCATTCAGATGACCGTTTTGCGTCAATAATTGAACTCGAAAATAGATGATAACATCGAATTGCACGTCAATGAAACCTCGGCAACGCAACACATATAAGAGCTATTTATGACCCTATTGTTTAGAGGGGTAAAGGGAGGAATGACGTATTAGAGGTTAACGTAGGAATAGCATAATAAAGCCTCTATTTAATGACCTTATCGTTAGAGGCTAAAGGGAGGAATAACAGTGGAAAGACAAATAGACATAACAGCTTAGTTTAAGAAATTTATGCAAATGATTCATGACCAATACAACTGTATTTTTGGACAAAAAAAGAGTTCTGAAACACTGAGGGAACCTTATTTATTATAAACAGTTATTTGTGACTCTCCTGGAACTTTAGCCTGCTTACTTTTAATAAAGCTATCTATCTATCTATCTATCTATCTATCTATCTATCTATCTATCTATCTATCTATCTATCTATCTATCTATCTATCTATCTATCTATCTATCTATCTATCTAGCTGAATGATTTAATGGGAAAGCAGTCTGACAGTATAATGGTTAGTGAGCTAAGGACAGATTCGGCGACTCTAACAAGACCTGAGGAGATTGCAGACTTCTTAAATTGCCACTTCACGACCATGGGTCCGAGACTTGCTTCTGAAATTCCATCTGATCAAATCAACAAAAAGCCAGAAGATTACCTTACAAAACATTCTGCGAGTTTTCAGTTTAAAAATATCAGCCCCTCCAAGGTCTTAAAGTTATTAAGTTCAGTCAAAATTGCGAAAGCTACTGGCCTTGACAAAATTTCAAATAAAATTTTGAAATTAGCCGCACCTGTTATTTACAAGAGTTTAACTGATCTTTTTAACTTTTCCATCGCCTCGGGTGAATTTCCTAGCGATTGGAAAGTTGCAAAGGTCTGTCCGCTCTTTAAATCCGGCGAGAAATGCGATGCCAATAACTATAGACCTATATCGGTTTTACCAAGCATTGCTCGTGTTTTTGAAAGAATTCTCTTCGAACAAATTTACCGTCACCTTAGTAATAATAAATTGCTTTATTCTCGCCAATCGGGGTTCAGGTCGCTCCACTCAACCGTGTCTGCCCTACTTGACATGACGAATGATTGGTGTTTCAATATAGATAGGGGCATGGTTAATGGCGTCTTATTTCTAGACCTAAAAAAGGCCTTCGATACCGTTGACCACAAGATTCTTCTCAAGAAATTAGAATTTTACGGTTTTGAAGGTATTACTCTACATTGGTTTCAGTCTTATCTTGCAGACAGACAGCAAGTGTGTTGTGTTAACGGCGTCGTCTCTTCTACTAAGACAATCTCCTGTGGGGTACCTCAAGGGTCCATTTTAGGACCCCTGTTGTTTTTGATTTACGTTAATGATATGCCAAAATGCTTAGGGTACGGAACAGCGAGATTGTTCGCCGACGACACAAACTTAACTTTCACAAGTTGCAGTCTGCCTGTTTTGCAAAATAAAATGAGTAATGATCTTAATGAAATTGCCGCCTGGCTTAATGTCAACAAACTTACTCTTAATTTGTTAAAGACAGATTTTATGTTAATAGGGTCTAGACAAAGAATTGCCGCTCTTGACGGTAACATAGAACTTTCCTTGTCTAATACGGATGTTAGGCAAGTAGAGTCCACTAAATGCCTAGGTGTCAATATTGATAAGAACCTGACATGGGAAGGTCACTTGCAAAGTGTAAAGCAAAAAGTGTCCTCCAACTTACGAATACTGAAAAAGGTTAAACCTTTTCTAAATAGTGAGAACATCGATACTTTATATAGGTCAATTATTGAGCCTTATTTCAGTTATTGTTGTCTTGTCTGGGACTCAATAGGTGACACATTAAGTAATAGTCTTCAAAGGCTTCAAAATAGGGCGGCTCGTATTGTTACTGGTGCTGCTTATAGTAAGCCTTCTGGAGAGGTTTTTGAGGAACTAGGCTGGACTCAGTTAAATTCCATGAGACAATTTCACAAGGCCATTATGATGTTTAAAATCGTTAACGGCCTGGCACCTCCATACCTTACCGAAATGTTCACTTCTAATAACGCCTTAAACAATTACGGTCTGAGATCTTCTAATTACGACCTAGAACTGCCCAAATGCAGAACAAATTACTATAAGAATAGTTTTGCTTTCAGTGGCGTCAAGGTCTGGAATGCTCTCCCTCGCTACCTCAAAGAAGAAAGGTCTTTGGAAAAGTTTAAAACAGGCTTACTACCGGCACTTGTAAAGTAATTAGTTAAAGATCGCCTTGTAAATTGTTAAGTTTAAGTACATATTTTAAAGTATTGTATTAATTAGTTAATTCACGGATTTTATGGAAACCAAATTTAACCTGTATGTTTAAATTTGATAAGATTTCGTGTATAAATAAAGGATTCCATCCATCCATCCATCCATCCATCCATCCATCCATCCATCCATCCATCCATCCATCCATCCATCCATCCATCCATCCATCCATCCATCCATCCATCCATCCATCCATCCATCCATCCATCCATCCATCCATCTATCTATCTATCTATCTATCTATCTATCTAGCTACTCACTAGCGACGCAACAAGCAGAGGGGCATACATTAGATTAAGAGCCAATCCAAAATCTCGTTCCAGGGTCCTCTCTCTTTGTAAGGGATCGTTGAATGAGAAGAACACGCGAACACGCGCGAAATTCGGCTGCCGCGTGGAGGCTTGATGCCTGTTAGTTACGTTTCTCCGCGGCAGTCGAATTTGTAGGCTCAGTCTCCAGCCGTGAGTGGAGACACTCACGGCTGGAGACTGAGCCTACCGACTCTTGCGCGCGTTCGCATGTTTTCTTGCGTGACTATCCGTAAGCAGAAGGACGGACTGCTCGTAGTCTACGAAAACACAAGCTTGTTTAACACTTATGTCAACATGAAAACAGGATCGACGCAAGTACAAGCGCAGGGATTCTATGATAATAACTCCTTTCCTCGTGCTTATGCTCATCCTTATGTAGCAGTGTAGCCTGTTCCAGGCTCTCAGATAGTAGGGACGGCACGAAAATTAGAAAGGGAACGCGGGAATAACACGCGTGGGATGGGAAAAGGGGGCGGTGGAGTTTTTGCACTCGTTTTTTCAAATCGGAACAGGCCGGTAGCAGTGATTCCTCCGAGTAAAAGCCAGATAAGAACGAATGTCTTTTTCTTTTTGTGTTCATGCTTATGCTTTTGCAGCTAAAAGAAACTAGTTTTATGAAAACGGAAGCACATAAAAATAAAAATCATAAAACATTCGTGCCGAAGTGAAAGCCAATCCTGTTCCCAGGGTTCCTTCTCTTCGTCCCTTGAGAAAGGAACCTGGTTTTCTCTTGGTCATGTACGATTTTACGATCGCTGCAACTCATATAAGACGGTGCAACGTCCCTAAATACAATCACTTGACCCTTAAAATCTAAATCTAAGGCCATCGGCCCTTCGTCTTCTTGACAGTTGCCTCAACAACCTTCAGCCAAATCGCTCAAACCATTGTTTTCAACACGATTAACAAATTTCCCTTCATATTCAAGGCGGATCTTTGAAATTTTTCATTTGGGGCATGCCTATACCTTGATATTGCGGGCACGGTGGTGAAGTGGACGCGTTGGACTTCAGATCTGAAGGTCGCTGGTTCGAAGCCCAGTCCCTGCCATCGTGTTGTTTCCTTAGACAAGAAACTGGGTACCGGTGACATGCTGCTGGGGGTAACCCTGCGATGGACTAGCATCCCATCCAGGGGGGGAGTAGTAATACTCTCAGTTGCTTCATGCTACACTGAACCGGGATAAGTGCCGGCCGTGTGGGCCTTCTTGGCTCGTGTACGACTTAGACTTTCATACCTTAATATACATATGTACTATGTATGTTTAGCTAGCCACGTTGTGAATTTTCTATTTTCTATTTCGCTCTGGTCTGTTGCCGTTCTGTCTTTTTTCTTCCTGCTGGGTATAAGGTTCTCACCTAACCGCTGAGAATAAATGAATTTTTTAACAAAACGTAGCACCAATCGGTAGGGAGCCAAATTTCTTGTCGATTTTGCAAAAGAAACATAACGCGAGAGTTCCACCCAGATCCCCGATTTCTTCGAGGTCTCCAAAGTGTCCATGAGTCACCTCCTCAGCTTAAAAATATTTGGTGCTGGCTTGGTACAGGTGCGACTGTACTGAAATTTCTTTTGTTAGCGCACAAACTACAACCACCTTTATTGTCGATCTTTGACACACCTTTATTCTTTCAATTAATTGCATTCTCTCTGTCGTACACCTTAACACTAACAGAACGCCACAAAAATTACGAATATCACTGGAAAGATGGAGTCGCTCACTGATTTTCACAATTAGACTTTACACAAAGTAAATTAAACCGTATAAATGGAGACAAAATACAAACATTGGCTTCCTAACTTCACCTCTCACCACAGGCCCGCTATACTGGAGTAGGCGAACATTACAAGAGAGTTCGCCCCTTCCGCTTCTCCCCACAGGGCCGCTATACTGGAGTAGGCGAACATTACAAGAGAGTTCGCCCCTTCCGCCTCTCCGTTGTCATTCAACCCCTTTCTACTGATTAAACAAAATGTTTACATCAAAAAGGATACAATACAATGAATAAAATAAACTCAAACGTTGCAGAATGATCCAAAATTTACCTCAAGAAAAAAAGTCAGAACAAACAACATGACAACGATAATGTCAGTAAGAATGTGTTTTAGGAGGTTTTTAAATTCGCGTCCTTATTTTTCTTCGTTTTCACCAAATTGAGACGCTTTCCATTGAGTGTCGAACGTTATTGCGTAACTGCTTCCATCGATAAAACCAACTCGGTTCCGGTTTCAAAACTTAAGCACGGCATATCCCAAGTCTGTTACAAAATGACGTAGCTGTTAGCTATACATGTATCCGAATTCGGGTTTTAGAAACAAGTACCTTGCATATGCCGTAACGTGTTGTTCGGATTGATTTGTTTTCCTAAAAACGGCTGCGTGGGAGACTAAAAATAACACTGATCAAAGTTAAAAAAAGAACAATGGTAAAATAATATCCAATTTTCAAAATCTCTAAGATGGCAAATGTAAGCCGTCAAAACACCGTGCACTTGTTTGGAATTAATTAATGTTAGTGTCCCTTCATGTGAGTGAATTCTTGATCAAAGATCAGATTTTGCATTAGTGCTAATTTGTTCTGTTGTAATTCCTGTTCAGGCGAATAATCTAGCCGGTGTTCTCAGAAATGGCCAATTACACGACGTTTGTTAGATGCTTCTTACATCCTTCGATTGTTTCACAGGGGTTGTTGTATTACACTCAACAAAAAACCCAAAGCTCTAGATAGTGTACTCCATAGCTCAGCTATTATTTGATACTCCTTTCTCATCTTTATAATCACTTTGTTCTAGTTGTTCTTGATATGGACCGTGTTGTTCTGGTTGCTGTTGATTTTTAGGAGCCTGTTTTTCTGGTTGGTAAAGATTAGGAGCCTGTTTTTCTACGTGGTGTTGATTAAGACGCTGCTGTTTTAACTGGTCTTGGAGAGGAGGCTGTTTTTCTAGCTGGTCAAGGTTAGGATCCTGTTGCTCTGGCGGCTTTTCATTACTTGCTTGCTGTTCTACTTGTTCCTGATTAGGGCCATTTTGTTTCAGTTGCTCTTCATTAAGCGCCTCTTGTTCTAGCTGGTCTTGATTAGCGTTCAAACTCGTACTCTCTTTAGTTTCACGCAAGTCATCAGTTATGTTTTTAACCATCTGCGACGAAACCTCGCTATTATCTTGTTCATCGTCATCAATGTTTTGCGCAGGCGATTCACAAGTTCTCTCATCATGTACTTGATGTATTTGAACGTGCTGCTGTAAGTCTAGACAAGCTTTACCTACATCACTATTGTCACCAACCAAGTGCTCAGACCTGTTGTCTTTTTCCGTAGACAGTTTTTCGTTGCCAGTGATGCGTTCAGATTTCTCCCCTTCGTGCTCTTCTAAATCGCCAAACAAGTACAAGCACTTATCGTGACAGCTGCACTGAATCTCGGGTAATGGAGCGCTGTCCCAGACCCCTGGCCCAGACAGCAGCCCACGCAGCGAGCAAGGTATCCCGGGTAACTGGCGAAACTTTAACAAAAGCTGGCGAGCGATACGTAATACTCTTGTGCCGTCCATCTTCATGGACAGATCAGTGAAAAACTGTAACATGTCATCTGCTGTCATGTCTTGTTGGACAACTGTCTTACCATACTCCTGAACCATGGCAACACACAAGAAGATGTGAAAATAGTCAGTTTGATAGCGAGACCAACATGCTTCCCACATTTTTAAAACTTCTTCATTGAAGAACTCTCGTTTGAAAGAAAGAAGCAGCCAGCGATGACAAAAAAGCATGTCCATGGCGGCATCTTGTAGTAGGAGGTGTGCATAGAAGTCGGGTGCCATCATGCGCAACAACTCACGGAAATATGTCTGAAAAAAGGACATCACTAGTTTTATTGTTTGACCGTATACACAGAAAACGTACACAAAAGACGTTGGTCAAACTTTCGTTTACAGACAGTGGTGGATTACAGTAGCCTAGGGTAACCGGCCCACAGTTCCTATCGCACCACTCAAGGGGCAGTGCATTGACAGAAAAAACAAATGCTGTTAAATAAGATGCTTGTTGGGAAATCTATGGGAAATGAATTACAACCTCTTCATTTAATCCCAAAAGAAACAACCGTTCAAGGTGGGTGGGGGAGGGGAGGGGAGGGGAGGGGAGGGGAGGGGAGGAGTCAAAACTCTTTCTGTGTGCGGGATGTTTGATCTAACTTTTTGCTCATTGATATGTTGAAGAGATTCCGTCGTGCAAGGTGTTGTTCACACTTGAGACAGAGTGCCTGCCAAATGCAAATCTACAAGGCAGATCCCTTTCAGCACCTTCTATGCAGGCTACACGAGAGGTGGCAATCAGCTTCACATGAGTATAACTATGAGTTACGAGCTGGGGAGCAGGGCAAAACGCGGGCTATACCACTACATGAAAGAAATCCGCTGGAGCTTTCATTTCAAGTTACACTTGAGG
Source organism: Siderastrea siderea (assembly GCA_964030785.1). Taxonomy (NCBI): domain Eukaryota; kingdom Metazoa; phylum Cnidaria; class Anthozoa; order Scleractinia; family Rhizangiidae; genus Siderastrea; species Siderastrea siderea. Next base: position 21,395,237 of record OZ034973.1, on the reverse strand, counting down.
GATTTCATCCATAAAATGAAAGTCAGAACCCATTTACACTTAGGGAGTGTCAGTGCTTATTAAACATCACATTAAATTTTTTATGTTTGTTCTCACCAGCTGTCTGTCCATTACATCATCTTTGGGTGATGTGACGAACACACTTCCTTCCATCAAACCAACAAAGCACCAGAATGCATCAACCTCATCTTGAACTATTGCCAGGACGGAAGCCAGAAGATCCGACATACCCTGGTTGTACCCAACCTCATGATTATAGGTTGCATAATTCAGGAGAATGTTCCTATTAGGAAGGATAATGAAAAAAAAAACAAAACAAAACAAAAAACAAACAAGATTAACAACAAATTTACAGTAGAGTTTTAAATAAATGGGGCAGTATGCAGCTCTTATAAGGTCTTCTCTGATTTGCTGAGAAAACAATATAACAAACAACAGAACAATGGACCGTATCCCTGAAAACAATAGAGCTGCGTGATACCAAGGTCCAATGAAATTAGAGGTTGTTAAGAGCTGCGTGTCTTCTGAAATAAATAGCTGAAGGGAGGACACCCTTGACATGACACACCCCTCACTCATTGCTTGTTATGATATTTCAAGTTCTATTTGTTTACATTTGGCAACTGGGGAAAACCCTTTCATGCTCATGAAGTCCAACCACAAGTTACAAACTTTCACCAGTTCATGATCTCTCATTTGTATGACTTAAACCGAATTTAGTCTGATGAAGCTGAAATTCACAATCAAGTTTGGGTATTCAACATCAAGTTGATGGAAACTGATCTTATTATTTGTCACTTTGGTGTGATTGGGTGCATGACGCCACACTGGAACACTGGAACAGTTTTTTGCAACTTCTACAAAGCTTGAGTATACTCGTGAGTCCATTTGACCATCCAATGCAAGTATGTAAGCAAGCTGGCGACTCTGTTCAGTTGCACCTCTGTCTGGCCAAGGTTTTAAGACAATTGAACAATGAAGAGTAACATTTCACACTGACAACACATCACAACTGAGACCTCAGTAGCAACAGGTCATGAGAATGGACTGTTGCAACTCACTGCTCAGATGTCAGCTTTTTCGTTGAGAATCACAATGGCAATCACAGTTCCACTTTAAGCAATACATGGACTCAAGGGAAAAGAATACAACATGGGGAATGGCTGTACTCTTTAAAATAAAATGTTCAACTTTTTCTCAAGATGGAGATTTCAAGTTCATATGGGAAGAGAAAATCCATCTATCAAAGCAACCACATATTACTTCACTCGCTATACACAGAACACTAATTATGAATACTTTCTAAAGGTTTCAAAAGTTAATAAAAGATTGTGGAAGGTTACTGGAGTTTTCCAAAGAAGACACAAAGGTGTTTTGACAGTTGTTATTTATCTATTAAATATCATTTTGCACGGGGAAAGAATGTTATCGTAAGTGACATAGTCAATATTTTTAAAGTGCATTGGAAGAAATCACTAAATTTTATTACATAATAAAAAGATATATTTTCTTTATTACGGAGCATTAAATGTGTATTGGTGTCAGTACCTCATGATACCAACATTAGGATTATCATCACCAGCGAAGTACGGATGTGACCTGTCAGTACGGACAACATCTTTGTCAACAGTGCACTGAACAGCCTTCCAAAATTTATGTTTTTCTTCTTCACTTTTGTTTTTTCTACAAAGCAAAATAAGAAAGCCTATAATTGAGCATTCCAACTGGGCCACTTGCATGGGTTGCATTTAGACTACAGAAAAGATGCCATGTCACAAGTAAAGTGGCATGTCTTTCAACACACAGTAATATGACATGATGAACACGACAGGACATAGCACAGAGAAAACCAGAAGTTTAGGGCGAGTGGTAAAACTGGGTGTCTGACTAATGTGGCAACTGCAGTGCATGCTGTTTTGCCCGAGCGAAATGCAGTCAATGACTAAGGAAAGTTGCACCCAAGGAATCCTGATTAACAAATGACAGCTAGTCTGATGAGTATGGAGAGAGATGGTGGCTCCCACCTTTTTGCACGGTCTATTTCTGTTTTTTCCCATTTTTCCCACTTTCCCCCAGCTGCTACGCCACTTCCCTCACTTCCCTGCTTCTCCCTTTTATCTGCCCAACTATTGATTGCGTAAACAACACTAGAATTGTTGTTGTCTGAGTGTTTGTGAACTCACAGCCACCTTGTCATTACAAATGTCCCACAATTATGGAAACAATAACGATGAAGGAGTTGAAGAGAGTAGTTTCCTACTTGTACAGACTCTCATTCTTACAGACTTACAAAACCTTCATTTGTTCCTAACAAAAAAATACTTGCACTTTTGTACTTTTAGGGTAATCCACTCAAATCCACTCAACTGAACTTTGAAAATGCCTGAAATTTATTACTAAGATATTGTCAAAATGCAACATTGAGGTTTAAAAGAGGTTTTACCAAAAAGATTTACCTCAAGTGATCTATTTCCAGGTATTCTTGTTCTTTGTCCTTTTGCAGCAGCTCTCTCTGTTTGTAAGTGGAACCAAATGGAAAGTATTGCAACAAGAATTTCCAGGCTTCCTTTCTAACTTCAGGGCTCAGACCACCAAAGAATGTTGCCTGGTGATTAATACAAAAGGATAAAAATGTTTTTGTCTTAGCAAAGGGAAACAACAAACAGACTCTAAAAAAATTGATTGAAATTCACCAATCAAAAACCATGGATGTATACAGGGTTCAAAATAGCAGCCGGCTGCCAGCGATAGCAGGCACTTTGGCCACTCTCGCCGGCAATTTTTCACCCAAGGAATAGAAAAAAATGGCATCCCATCCTTTGATTGGCAAAATCAACGTCACTGAAACGTCATAGTAAATGTTTCATATCAGAAAGTAATGCAGCCATGAAACACTTACACACATACCAAAAGTGAATTGGATGACGTTTCTAAAGCTTTCTAAATAAAAAAAATTAAGAACAAATTGCAGAACGTTAACAATTATTGTCTCGATTCTTGTAAATCAAGTCTTCATTCTAGCGACTATCTCTATTTGCCGACTCTCTCTTTTTTCCGGCGTGGTTTCATACGTGATCAACAATGCGACTTTTGAGGAAACAGGCCAGACATGGGGTAGCAGTGCCGCAGCAATTCAGTTCTCTCTTAGGAACCGGGCAAATTTTCATTCATGATTTCTTTGTTACCAAAGCATCTTCGATCCTGTTTCACTTAGCAACCTGTCACTTTCGCCTTCTCGTCCAATTTAATTTGCTGGAGACCAAAGGAAATGTACCGTCGCGCTGAAAATCAGTGTCACTGTTGCGGCATTTATCATTTTCAAAGGCCTGATCTAATTTGTGAAACGCCAGCAAGCAACCCTGCCAGTCTGCTGTTGACGAGATTTCCAGGCTCAAGAGAAAAATCGAGCGGTCAAAACATCGATAGTTAAAATTCAGGCCCACACTGAAACGGGCACAAGCAAAAGCAAACATCACTCCTGATGAGGAGTTTAAGACAGAAATACACTCCATAAAGAGAGAAGTCGAGCGAAAATTCATAGGCGCACTAACCAAGTTTCATTATCCCCGCGTTGAACCCAACAATGATCAGTTGTGAAGAGCGAAGTCTGATAAATCTAGATCAAAGAGAGACACTGATCGGGCTTAGCATATCGCCACATGCTCAGTCAAACAGTTGTACGAATGTTGTAGTACACTCTTCTACCACTTGAGTGGAAAAGATACATCGATGACATTATTCTCGCTGTGGAATGTTGACCAAAAGGAGATAGAAGAGTTAATTGCCCTAGCAAACAGTCACCACCCGACAATGAAATTTACGGCTGAAATCCCAGACAAAGAAATAAACTTCCTGGATACCAAAGGCAAAAGATTTAACAAGCAAGCAATCCTTGCTATCCACACACATTTGAATCCCACAGAAACTTTCCAATACACTCACCTCTCTTCCTGCCACTCACCAGGGGTTAGAAAAGGGTTTATCAAGGGTGAAGCCCTACGACTTTTAAGAACAAACTCTTCAGCGAAATGGTTCGATGAAAATATCACCCAGTTCAAAACAGGCCTCCATGCGAGAGACTACCCCAACAATCTAGTAGAAAGAATAACGTCTGAAGTCAAATTCAGTGAAAGGAAGTCGGCACTTCAACAAAGAGAGACAGTGTGGAAAAAATTCTGCCTTTCGTAACAAGGTACCACCCAGCTGTGCCTAATTTTAAGAACATCCTTATGAGCAAATGGCACTTAATTAGAAATCAACCATTGCTAAAAGAAATATACAAACACATTAATTCTGGAAATTCTGAGGGGGAGGGGGGTCTTAAAGACCTAAATTTTTAAAGGAAAGTATGAGCCTAACCTTCAAACCAAAAAACCTCTCCGTGGGGGAAGTATGGATATTTTCGGGAACAACACAATGTTTCAAACTGTATGCTAAGAGGCAATTCTGAACTTGAATTATTGCACACAATGACATTTTGTTTTTAAAATAAACCAGTTGGAATATACCAAACAAAGCTAATATTACTATTAACTAACAGTTATCAAGCTGATATCACTATTAGCTAAGGATAGGATTCCGAATTTATACTATTCGCATTTCTTTAGACATGACATCAGAACTTTCTGTTGCATTCATTTGGTCTTTTGATGTGTATTTCTGTTTTCATGTTACACTAGCTACTCTTCTGCTCATAGCCAATCAGATGAACTGATCGCTCAGGTGGAAATACTAACAATGGTCTTATTAAACATTAATTAAATCTAAAAATCAGCAGTACATTTCATGCCCAATTATTACACAAAAATACTGCTGATTCTACAGGTTATTAAAAACAAATTTTAGTGTACTTGAATGAAGCACATAAGTTATAATATCAGACCTAATAACCTTAACAAATTAATGTAAATTCGAACACAACCTCTTACCTTGCGGAAATTTGCCACGTCTTCAATCTGACCAACGTCATTTAAAAAAGTTTTCCATGTTTGCATAGGCATTGGGTCAAATCTGCCTTCCTCTGGATGAAATCCTTGTTTTGGATTCCTTTTGGAAATTACAGTAAAAGTTTTTCTTCGAAGTTCCTGTTTATCCAAAGGTTCAATGTCTTCTGAACACCAATTCCACTGCTCTAAAATCTGAGTGATGCGATCAAGACCACCGTGGTGAAAATGGAACACTTTGTAGTGATTTTCATAGTTTCCGATCACCAGGTGCCCACAGGTCGTATCGTCCTGTTCGTAAAATATCCTTAAAGTTTTCATTTCACTGAGATCCACATTGAAAGTTTCTAGAGACCCACTTGAAATGAGCAATCCGTGACACTCCATATCACCACTGAAGAAAGAGTTCGGAGTCCATGTAACCAACATTCGTTCATGGCCACTTTGACGAGTCTTAGAGGTTAACTTGAAGTATCCCGGAGCGTGAGAATCATCCACATGAACACAGACATTGTTCTTGCAGAACAGAAGCTCCTCGCTTTCGTCTGGATCATCCTCCGAGTCCACGTAAAAGGAACTTGCGAAGGAGGAATCGAATACAGCCGCCCCTTCCACCGCAAACTTGATAAGGTTACTTAGCATTTCAGTGAAACGAAAAAACTATAATTCTTGTAGAACTATCAATCTTACACCAAATCTTGTGACCACTGATCAGCTGTGATGCTTGGAAACGAACATCAACGAAGTCAGATCACGAGACGAGACGAACCGAGAAAAATTTCCTGTTGCCGACGCCTAATTAAAATTCGGTTTTAGAATACGAGGAAAACATTAAATGGTATAAAATTGACGGTAAATCCCCTTTTCCTTGTTTGCCCATCGCATCATATCACAAAATTCAACTTGTTTTTCATTTCGGACAAATCAAATAACTGTTCGGTGAATGATCGAAAGATCTCGACCTCGGAGAGTATTTGTTCGTGACTTGGTCTCAGACCTCCGCGTCCAAGATCTTGTAAACTTTCTTTGTGCTCGGATTTTTTGTTTGTTTGTTTGTTTGTTTGTTTTTGAGGCTCACTCGTCTCTTCTCTAGCATTAAAAGACACTACCAGTCTAAACTGTGGAGGTAGAAAAATTATTTCAGCGAAACACCCAAATTTTAAATAATTTCCTATCTGCTATAATGACTGCCTGTTTCACAGAGTGTTGTTGGAGGGCGGTGGCGGAGGTAGGTTTCATCTGTTTACTGTGCATGGTGAACGCTAGGTTACTTTTAAGTCACGGATGAGAAAAGGTATTAAACTGTTCTCTGATTAGAAACATCTGGGATACGTTAAATAACTTTTTCAATGTATGCGCTTTCTTTTATTTGGCATGTGGTTTGGCTGTGAGCAAAGAAAAGAAACAAAGTATCAAGTGCAATATTACTTTTTCAAGGAACATGGTTTCAAAATGTAATTTAATCATGACAACAATATAATCTACTAAACAAAGGAAATAATAAAAAGCCCTATTTATTCCTTTTTTCTGATTTTGTTCAAATTTTTATGTTGCAGAAAGTAAAAGCGACATCTACTTTCTGCAACATGAAAACTTGTTGCGTGAGAAGGTGGTAATACGTGCAACAAACAATCTCAACTTGCAACGCAACATTTTTGAGCGACAAGTTTCACGAAAATGTTGCCCGTATTACTGCGCCTTAATGAAAATATTTAGTAAATAATGAGTGGAACGCGCTAAGTATTTTAACTACAACACAAAAGTTAAAAGACAAAAACAAACAAACAAACAAAAAACATGCATGCTCAATAAAAAAACTAGATGATGCGAAATGAAGAGACAAAACTCTGAAAGCTATAAAAACATGAAGGTCGTGAACAGACATGTATTAAAATTCAAACACATTTCCTCTAATAGATAATGTAGTCGAAGCCCGCTTTGCAAACACCCGCTTAAAATACTGACATGTCCTTATTACAGACAGCTTTTTCCGCTCCGAGCGGAAACATTATACATTTTCCTAAAAATGGACAACGGACACTGTTCTGGACACTATTTCTGGTCCCGATCTTTAAAGGGGTTCGACTGTAAATTAGTGTGAGATAAGCTGCACTGTAAAGGAGGCATAAGAGAACTGACGTGTGGAGGGAAGGCGTGTTGAATAAAAGTTGCTAGATGTCTAGCAATGTCAATTTTTGCCCAAATCATCATCTTCACTTCAATGGTAAAAAATGGTAAATCAAATTTAACGTCATATTGTAGGGAGTAGTCGCCTAATCTCCCCAGCCAGGGGCTCATGTGTAAACACTTGACGTCCAAGTCGAATTGGAAGTTCAAAGACTGTGAGTTGATCCTAAGTTATTTTGCTTTTCATACTACATGTATTACTGCTTAACTGTACGACCAGAGGTTATATTGTAAGACATTACAGGGATTATCTCAGCCTGTTTGAGTAACACTTTGAAAAGCCAAAAGTGCCCCTTACAATAACAAATGGATAATTCAATGGCATTGGACAAAAACAACCGTCTTCATGCAAAAATTGCGACAGCAGTGGTTCAAAACAGACCTCAGTCCCTAACAAAGCAGTAATAATTCGCCACTGAGATTAGCTCATGCACGTCTCGAGCGTGTGATCATGGAACATTGGTCAAGGTTGATTTCCACTGTTGCATAGATTTTACATGCGTGCGGGCGTGAATTTAACTGGCTTTACGTGCGTACAAAAAAATTAGAGACGATGTATGAACGGCTTACGTCAACGTAAAAAGTTCTAATTTTATTTACGCACGTAAAGCCAGTTAAACTCACGCCCGTAAGCACATAAAATTTACGGAACAGGGTCTGGAAGGGTATTCTCGGGACCCGGGATTTCACCAAAATACGGTGCGGGATTCGGGAAAACGAAAAATATCTTGATGGGATTCGGGATTTGACTGCTACCACTGGGGAACAGGAGGGCATTTTGCGTGAGCATGCGTGCGACCGCTGTACAAAAAGTGTGTGATCGCGGGAATAAGAATGACGCGGGAGATTCAAATTGTATTTTTCGTACTGTTTATCCTCTTGGGTTTTTATATAGAAGTTAATTTTCACTAAAGAAAAATATGTTGTGTGTAGCAAGGACGTTAAAGGACAGGGTGGACGTCCCGTTAGGTGGCTATCAGGCAGATTTTGAGGCTTGCTTTGGGATCGATGTTACAGCTGGTGGAAAAATATATAGAACATATAAGAAAAAACTTTAAAAAACTGACACTTGCTCGTGCGGAGCATTAGTCTGATGATCGCTTAGTGCGTGAAACTCGAGTTACAACTTTCCGTCTGTACATTAGAACATATAACATATATTATTATTATTCTCATTTTTATTCATGTACAGCTTGTCGGAAAATTTGCCCAATTAAAGGGACGTTTTATGGTAGTCAGCGAACTCGAAAGACACAGACTTGCGGTGCACGAATACTGTGAAAGTGATTCAAATAAGAACAATGAGGCAGATGACAGACGTATACTTCGTTGATTTTATTGAGCTCACGCTGAAAAGTAAGGATGACTTTTCTGCTGCATTTGATATCATTTTGAGTACAAATCTGGCTGAGTACCGCGATTTCTGATATTTCAGCCTGGAGACTGGCCAGCACAGTTATACAGTCGGCAGATTCTCTATGAAACACTGCAAAAATACTGCCGCACCTCCGATAATGCTCAGTGCGTAATATCTACTACGACTGATCATATGCCACACCCTTCACGTCAGTACATTCTCGGGAGGCACAAGTTGGAGATCGAGAAGATAACGTAAACATCAGTGTGAGTCAGCCGGCCACCTTGTCTGTTATACCGTGTATGGGGCCTTTACACATCTCTTTGAATGGCAGAGAAACTGTATTCAAAGAGTTCATAGGTTTCTTTGAAAATATCTACATCAAGCTCTTTCCATGAAGTTACCAACATTTCCCAGGCCTAGGAGAATAAGCCTTGTCCTTCAGATGGTTTGTAGCGGCTGGCTGTTCATCAGGGACGCTGTTGTAAAGAAAAATTTAAAGTATGTAAGGACACAGAATACATGTCTTTGCTGAACCTGCTTGACAATTACACACCATTTGTTTCTACAATTTACAGCAATAAATTTTTGGAATATTTCAATGCAATGATACGAATACGGCCCATATTCATGTCTCTTGAGCGACATCATTATGACAAAGCTCCTCTTGTGTAGAGGCAATGTGCACATACTGGGAAATTCATAACCCTGACTTATACTTCATGCTCCGTTTGTTTCTGTTAATGTTTGATGAATATCCTGTTGAAAATGCCCTCAGTATCATTAGATCAAAGACTAATGACAGTGACACAGTTGAACAGTTACAGCAAAACGCAAAAGCTTCATTTCAAGCAAAAGCAGCTCAGTGTACACTTAAGTCATATTTTACACCCCCATCTAGCTTCACTTTCAGGCAAAAACAACTGAGGTATCTAAAAATCAAGTGTGCAGACATACTTTCACACATATTCATCAAAATAGCCCAGAATCAGGCTAAAGCAGAATTTAAAGGCAAGGGAAAAACCTTAGGGTGGTTTTGCCAACAATCTTCATCCCAGATCCTGTTAAACCAAAAGTACTTCCTTTGGGATATTGCAGTGAACCAAAGCCAGATCCAGAAAGGGTATGTGACATTCCAAATTGTATTGTTACCAATGATACTGAATGGGTTTTGTTTGAAGGGTGCTCTCACTCATTCCACCTTACTTGTCTCAGAGAAATTCAATACTGTCAAATTCAGAGAAATTCAATTCAATATGTCAAAAATTACTACAACACAAAGCAAAGAGCCTGGCAATCACAGAAAAACATGTTGTCCTCAATCCTAGGATTAGGAACAGTCAGCAAAATAAAGAAAGTGAATCAGATGCACCAGAAGGTGAAGTTGATTCAAATGGCACATTGGAAGATTCTAATATAAATATACCTGAATGTGAAACAAGTAATGTGGAAGCTAATATTGTCAACATCAATAGAGGTATAACTTCTTTGGCACCTACTGCATCCCCATCTCAAAAGAAACGACAGCAGCCACAGCAACAGCAACAACAGCAACAAACCCAAATGGCCACAGAAGTTGTAACAGTGATTAAAACACCCCACTGCAAGCAATGTGGTCATCCAGTAAAAGGCCATAAACGACCACATCATTAAGTATGGGAATACCCTTTACAGCCAAATCAACTTACCACCAGGCCAACTTAATCTTGACGTCAAAGAGGCTCTGGCCACAAGGAGTGACCATTTCTCCTTGACAATCATGGATGATCTTGGCTTGTTCTCCCTTGCATGCCTAGAAATCAAATTGCAAGAAATTTGTCAGATCCCAGAACACATCTGTGTAATTTTAATACTTCCCCTTGACAAGTCAATGCTTCTTTGCTTCGACTACACACAGAGGAAGCTTGGCTTATTTGAAAGCCATAAACACAACATACATGGTGGTGTAATTGTAGTTGGACAGTATGATGATATAAGTGGATTTGTGAGGTATCTTGGTCATATGCCTGCTCGTGATTGGCATACAGGAATTCCCGAAACTAACATTTCTGTTCTTAAGAAACACATTTAGCTGACAAAGCAGTAAAACAGTCATTATGAGTGAACATATTGTGTAAATCTTAAAGAAATTACCATAAAATAAAAAATAAAGGAAAAAAAACAAAAACAAACAAATACAAAATGGTTAGGTTTTAGTTCTTAAGCCATTTTCTTAAACAGCTATGAGAACATTTCTTAATTATGTATTTATCGCTTGTTCATTTCATGGTATTTTTGGACTGGTGATCTAGGCTAGATTTTGATTAAGGAGGCAAATAATGTACTAATTAACACAATAAAATGTAAACAAATAGTGCACCAGGACAAACAAAGAAAAAAACTTCAGAATTAAGACTGATCGTAGTCATTTCTTTCTCTCTTGATTTAGAAATGGTGGCATTATCACAGTCTAATTTGTTATCAGGAATGCTCAATGTTATAAAGAAAAATGCAAAGGAGAGTTTCCCTGATAAATCTAACCAGAAAGAATGTACGATAAAGAGACCTAAAAATTACCACAATAGGCCATTTTTTAACACTACATTCGCAGCATCCAACAATTGTAAAGGAACTCCATGCTACAATTATTATGCGTGCACTTTGGAGATCATAGCTGGATTTTGAGATTTTCAAATGGGGGAGAACGGTGAAATCGAAGTTTCAAAACAAAACCAAAACAAAATATCACCCCTTATCAAAAAGAAGGATTCTCGATTACAACATTAAACAATAAAAAATTATGTATTACATCTAGGTACTTACTAGCTGCAGTGCTTTGTCCTTTTAGTTCCTCTTGCCGTTTAAACCACGGACAGAAATTCAGGCTCCCTACAACATTCAGTCGCCATATTGTCCTCGTGTAACGTTACACATAGTAAATATCGGAGCTGATGAACGGCACACCGCAACAAAATACGCCCGCTGTTGTCACACAAAATAGGCAAGGACTCTAAAGATCGTATCCCCCGAATAAAACCTAAAATTCGTTTCACTCTGAGCGAGAAATTCGGCCACAAATAGTGGCCGATTATGTAAACAATCCATGGTAGAACGTTTCTTTTGTGCTCACTAGCCCACATCGACGCATGCGCACGCAAAATGCCCTCCTGTTGTCCTGTTGTCATTGTAATTGTTCTTCTCCTTGTCAGTTCGTAGGTGACAAGTAAGTTATTCTTTTGGTAACAACTGTAATAACACTTATGCACCAGGGAATACCCGAGGGCAACCTAGTTAGGCTGAATTGCTGTTTGAGTCACTGTAAAAACGACGTGTTTACAGACAGTCTAAGCAAATGGCGAATATTCTGGCTACCATACTGACTATTACGGTTTTGGCAGCAGCGAATCTTTACTTTAAAAAAGAACGAAAACAGGATGAACGTATTGTCGCAGTTTTGGATGGACTGAAATCTATAGAACGACAAACTACTTTAGAGGGGACGCCAAAAATCGCTGCTGGTTTTGAAGCGAACGTGGATTATTTTGTTGATTCTCTGGATTTATTAGGAGCAATGCAACTTGAACCTCCGGAAGAAGCCAAACCTCACGACATTGTGAATACCGAGAAAGAACTTCTGGAAACTTTTGCGTTTTTCTTCAATCATAGTGCAGCTTCATCGTAAGTAAGACATCAAAGTAGGTTCACGCGTGGCTAACCTGTGATCGGGCTCTATTTTTGGTTCCCTTGGTAAACCATTCCTGCGGGAATCAGAAACGAAAAATTTTATTGAGCGATCCATGCAAAAGAATACGAGAGCGCTGCTAAAATTGAGCTAAATCGCAGGTTAGCATGTTGGTTAGCCAATGTGACACACAGGCTCGCAATATAGTTCATTAACAAGCGAGTTGCGGCGTATTGACTGTATTGTTTTTTGTTTTGTTTTTTTCAAAATTACGGTCATTGTTTCAGGGGCACCAAATGAGAAAATTATGAAGGTTATTTCTTCCTCAGCAGACCAAGGCATCGTTGTTAACTGAAGTCTAGTCCGATAAAAAATTTCCCAAAGAAGTGTACAGGTGCGGTGCCTATGATTCCGCGGTAAATAATAATAAAGGTGGAAATTCATTGATCGAAAGTCACACACTGCGTCACGGAGTTGCACGCAATGTTGCAGATGATGGACACACTGTGAAACAGTTGCGCGTGATGTTGCAGAAGTAGGAGCCGATTCTACTTCTGCAATAGTTGCATGCAACGTTGCATGCAACAATTTTAAGGGTAGACACATGGTGCAACTTTCAAGTTGCGCGCATTGTTGCCCCGTGTGTCCGGGCCTTAAAGGAACTGGCAATTTTGGGTCGTGTTGCATTCTGGGGTGAGGTTTTACGTGGAAGTGATGAGACAAATACAACAACTCTGCAGCATTTTGCTTTGAGCTGATGCTGATTTTCATGTTGATCAGTGTTTATGGAGTGTGAAGCACCTCAGTCATTGATGTTTGGAGAACACTAGAACAAACCAGTAACACGAATTTCCATTATCTGCTGAAAAAAAAAACCTCAGGTATACACTCCATATTCCTTGAGACACAGCCAAATTACAACTCACATCTCAGTCCTTCGTGCAACATCATACGCACAATGCAGAAATAGAAAACTCAGTCAAACGTTAAAGATTTAGAAAAAAAGCTTATCGTGGTCGGGCACATGGTGCATAAGAGAGTAGAGGTTCTGTAAGCTCTATATTTTCGAATCTCTTTACCGTAAAAATATGTGTTTGAAATTACGCTATTTTTTGGTAGCGTTGCTATTTTTTATGTGCGCGTGATTTTTTCTTACTCTGAACTGTTTGAGGTGGGCACACGGCAGGGTAGGGATGTCAGTTGCGTGAGTGAGTGTTCTTCAGGAGCAAGTGAGGATGAAGACTACAGGCTATTCCCGTCTACAGTTTTGAAGACGATTACATTTTGAAGAGGCTACGTCATGGAGATTACTACTTTTCGAGGTCAAATAAAACTAAGCACTCGAAATACTCCTAGGTAGAGCACCAAGAGAAGATATCAAGAGGTTTTCTAAGGGTAAAACACACCATAATTATTTTCTGGCAATTTTTCCAAGAAACAAGGAATGAACGTGAAAAAATTGGCCTAGTTTTTTTCAGTTGTACTGAATCCATTTCCATCCTAGCCATGCATCTGCAGCCAAACACACTTCTCTTTATAGTATTATAAAACTAGTGGAGTAGTTTTAAACAAAACTAAACCATGTTTGGGTCTCTTGATTCCAGTATGACTTTTGCCTTTTTGAAGTAATACTTAAATCTTTACTCCATTCTGTAGCTACTAGCCAACAATTAATTGAAGAGATAATCAAATGATCTGATGGCTCGTACCAAAGCCCAGAATTTTCCATATGGTATTCTCATGTACTAGCTATATCCACGTGTGTCTTCAGTGGTTAACGTTTTGAATAAGATATGATATTCTCCTAGATCTTAATGGCGAAATTTCCCCTGAAGGTACTTGACTCTTTTCCAAGGTGACAAGCCCATATTCATTGATTTTCTCTTCATCGTTAACTGTCCTTATATTGGCCGTTGGCTGTGGAACGGGAGACAACTCATAAAGTAATATCTTGCTTTATCTGTTACCTCATAATATGTTATCTTGCTTTATCTGTTTAACAAGTCCATAGAGGTTTACAAAATAATTTGACATGCTTGATGCCTCTCACAGGTGCTATGTAAAGGATAAGGAGCTTTTTCGCAAGATGGCGGTCAAAGCACTGGAAATAAATGGAACTCGTAAACTTGTAGGAGGCAGTGGATTACAGATTGGTAAGCGACTTGCCAAAGAGGGTTGTCATGTGCTTGCAGCAGCTGATTCTTCTGTAGAATTACTGAACATGCTCCCTGAAAATATGTCTGCGTTTGGTAACATTGTGGATATTGACGACATCCATCTCTTGCTTGAATACCCTGCACACTTACCGTGGGGAAAGTATGAGTCACAGAGAGCCAACAGATTAGTACTACACAGCGATGAACACAATCCTTACCTCAAATCACTGGATAAGTTTCAAGAGAAGGTGCAGGAGTTTTCACCTTCAGTGCTGGTAGTTTCTGGACTTAGCAAACTTGGTAATTTTCCAGTCTTTAATCCTGGAGAGAGTAGTGATATTTTGAAAAACCTGTCATCTTTTCTTGACTCAGTGCAAGTCCCAATTCACTTTGAGATGGCTTCACTACACCAAGAAACATTTTTTGATGAGCTGCTGCAGTATACAATACCTTATGCAGGTTCTATGGGCATGAATGAACAGGAACTGCCAAACTTGTGGAGTAAGCTTGTTTATGGAAACATTACTTTGGTATCAAGTCAGAAACCCAGAGTGGCTACAGTTTTAGATCTCATGAGAGATGTGTACAAAATTTCCAAAGAGAGTTACCAAAAAGGCAAGAAGATGAGAGAGCTGACAAGATTGCATGTCCATACACTTGCATTTCAAGCAATCCTGGCCACTAAAGGATCAATTTGGAAAAATACCCGAGCAGCTGCCGTGAAGGCATCACTGACAGCCACTAGGCATGTGTGTGGCTCTGAGGAAATTGACCCTAAGAAATCAAAGTTACTCGTGGGTGATTTGTTTTCTGTAAGTCTGGCTCCAGGCAGCACAAGTGTGCGATTCAAACCTGATTCACCGGTGTCATGCTGGGATGAACATGATTATGAAATCTGTGTTGCTCCAGTGTTAGTTTGCACGCAGGTGTTACAGACCGGAGGGGGTGGTGATCACGTGACAGCAGGAGCCTTAGCTTTACAGATTTGAGCTACAGTGTTTCCTCTATCTATTTTGTCATGGTTCTTCTCAAGCTGCCTTTTTGATAAGGATCCTTTTTGAGGCATAAAAAATGTTAGCAGCCCCCATTTCTCGGTTTGACCTGCGAATCTGCAAAGATTGCTGGCGTGAGGGCAAACCTCTGAGCGTCGAAAGCCACAAGGACGAGCAACAAAGCCACAATGAAGCAAATGGGGAGGAGTCGAGTTAAATATCTCACGTCTCCAGCTGCAGCTACGAAAAATCGCTAATATAATATCGCCAATAAACATCCCTGATAACTTTTTTTATCGTGGTTTCGTTTTTGCTCTTTATTGAAGTTTATGTTGACGATGGTCAAGCACCTTTTCCTGTGGGACCGTTCATTTTTTATGAGGTAGGGGGGCTGGTGGGATTTGAGGGGGACCATGCAAAAAAATATGGCTTCAAAGAGGGGGGCAGCCAAAAAAATATGGTGTATAAAGGGGGGGGGGTCACCAAAAAGAATGCCTTTAAGTTTAGTAGTGACAGCATCTGTAATAATGCAAACATCAGTGCCAAAAGGCCATAAATAGCATTTCTAAGGTTCTGAAAATTCAAATTTTCCTGGGGGAGAATGCCCCCGGACCCCCCTACTTTATTATCCACCCAACGGCAACTCTACCCCACCAACTGTTTCAGTACAAAATACAGCCAGGGGAATGTCAACTCTTTTTGGACCTCTGCTGGTCTGATTCTTAAACAGCTAAAAACTGTCAAAACTAATGCTTTCAACCGGCATGAATTGTCTGTTTATGTACTGCAGAATACAATATTTACTTCTGCAGGACTTGAGTGTCAACTGATTGACTGTTTAATTTAAGCTGCATGCGTTTTAGATTTGCTTTATCAATTTTTCTTGTTTTCTCTTTTTTTTGGGGGGGGGGGATAATCTCAAATATTTAGGACTAAGATCTAAGATCAAACACTGTATAAGCCTAATGCAACACAAATATATCTTACACTGGCAACATACTATTCAACACTCAAAGAAACTCGAATGTTATAACACTTTTAAAAACGAATACACACCTTCTTGTTATCTAGAACTTACAAGCAAGTTAAATGAAAGGAAAGAATTAGTGAAATTCAGAATAGTTAATCACAAACTAATGATTGAAACTGGTAGATATGTCAAATCCCGAGATTTAATAGACTTTGCCCTACTTGCAGATCTAATCAAATTGAGGATGAAATTCACTTACTTTTTCACTGTCCTAAATACTCAATTTTTAGAGACAGGTTTTACAGGAAACTAGATTATCACCTACCATATATAAAACGATTGCCTACATTGCAATAAATATTATCAATTCAGACTGATATAACTTAATTCTTATCTCCTTGTATAATTATTACTTTATAAGTTCTTTTTGGTGAGTTGTATGCTTTTGCAATACTGTAATTGTTACTTATAGTCATGCAAATAAAGCTATTGTTGTTGTTAGGACTACAAGGGGGGCCAGGTAAAAAATTTCTAATGTAGAGGGGGGGTCATTGTATTTTACAGGTACTACCCATCAAATCCCACCAACCCCCCCAACCCATAAAAAATGAATGGTCCCTGAGTGACACAAATGTTGTCCTTAATTTCCTGACATGCTTTCGTTCTTCTGTTACTCAAGAAGTTGATATGCCTGAAAAATACTCTTGACACAGTTAAGCCAGTATTTATTGGTTTGCGATAGTCTATCGGTTTATTTATTAATTTATTATTTATTCATTTGGTCAGTATCGTAACAGTTGATTGTGTAGTTTACTTATGAAATTTTGTAGTTGAAGAAAGTGTCAACTTTTTGTGGCTGTATATAAGTACCTAGCTAGCCGCTGACCTGAGCCGGGAGCCCAATTACCGAATTAGTTTTCTTTATAGTAGCATTCGATTTTGTACACCTGACTACTTGGAAGAAAAATCTGCGTAGGTATGTTGTACCCTGTGCTGAAATTCTTGTTTCTATATATGAGGCACTAGATTATCATAGTCTCACACTCTCGTAATCTTCTCGAGCGCGCGCAGTTGAGTGACCTGATATAGCTGCGATGTGTTTTTCTGGCAATTTTCGCCACTTAGAGATCCAAATTCAACAAAATGGTATTTATTCATTTGAAAGCTGTAGCGTTAACATACGAAAAGTATTTTCCCACAACGAGATAATGATTTAGGGCCAAACAGTGTTGAGAAGAATGAATAATTCCAAGTAAAATGTGGAAATTGGAAAGTTGTCTGGTTTTGCCCCATTGAGGCTACAATACCAGTTTTGAAATTCTACCCAAAAGGAGGCTGCGTGTGCACAGTCTTTAAACAGATGCCAGATAGTACGGATCTCAAAAGGGCAGACTGGACAGTATGGAGAGTATACTTTATTCATTTTATGCAATACCGGTAAACTCTTTCAGGGCAAAATGCGATGGATGACCTTGAACTGAAACATCGCCAAGTTGATCTCCTTTGTAAAAAAGGTATACTTGTGAAGCTTGGATCAATCATTTCTATTCCATACACTGTGAGATTCGTTTTTGCTGTAAGAGGCGAAATATCCTTAGCCAAAGGTCATGTCAGCGGATCATCTGAATCTGTGGACACGTTGAGAGGACGACCGTTTGTATATAGTCGGCTTTTTCCAGGAAGTCTAGGGAAGATAGGAATAGAAGAAAGAAGACTCAAGTATTGTCCAAAGTTGAACCGTGCCACCGCGCGACATACATCGACGTTTATTTAACTGTCAAAAATCTATTGTTGTTGCAGACTACTTGCGCGAGGACTTCACATTTATTCTGTAGTGTGGTCGCAAGAATTTTCTGTCGATAAAGAATGATTTCTTTATAAAATCCGGAGAGGTGTTTGCAATTGAAATGATGTCAGCAAGAAAAATGTCAGCACAAACGCTTTACCTAGTTCAGCTTTAACCAGCGTTAACGCCTTGTCAAAAACAGTAGATCTTTCATTTCCAAATCTCCTTCCTTTTTTGGATTAGATAAGTGTCGACGTTTTAATTTTAACTGGTTTGTGATTCCATATGAAGTCGCTAAACACTTTGTTCACTTCTTTAGCGAAGTTTACTAGGCGTTGCCATGATGCTGAGGAGATGAACATGAAATGTCACTTTGAGACCAAACGTTCAGTGTTTTCTTTGACTTCATTAGTTTGCCGAAGAAGTTTCTCTTGAACATTATACTTTGTGATCGTAGGAAATATGCTGACCAAAAGCTTAGACCGCCCGCTTGTTTCTAATTTGGAGATTTAGAATTCCATCTGTGCTAAGCTGCATGGAGCCAATCCATAAAATTTCAGATTTTGATTGATTTATTTCCAACCCTGGGCATTTTCCAAACCTAGCCGAGAGCAAATCAAACAGGTTAACTATGGATGAACATTGGCGAGGATAATAAGTAACTTTGCATGGATCGCCGTAACAAAACAAAAGTACCGGCGGATCCTGTCGTTGAGGATCTAATCAGTATAAAATGATGAAACAATTGTTGTGAAGTGAAATTCTTGTTATTTTGGAGTTTCGTAATTCTAGACCAGAAACTCATAAGGAGTTGAAACGCGGTGTAACTCGCGTTCGATGCTCGTAGATATTCATTTTTCTAAGTACCATATTTGGAAACCCCTCGCTCCAGTTCACGCACGAGTTTAAGGCGCCAAAACTTTTGCGAAGTGCTGCAGCGTTTCTTTGCAAACCTGAATGGATCAATGAAACTGCTCCGAAGTGAACGTCCGGGAATAAGTTTTTTCGCAAAAGACGTACAATTATTGGCTCTAAAATGTGGTACAGGTTTGATGTTTCCTGAAAAAAATTGTTGTATTCATCGCCCAAGGCGGATTGAAGCTGTATGATTTTAACATTGTAGATGGAGAGTTGAAACGAACACAAAACGTAGTGGTTCCAGGTTCAGAGGCTGCGGACGGGATGTGGCAAAAAACATGTTAACAATGAATCAAACAACTGGGAAAGCGATCATTCAACTTATTTTGCATTACGTTCTCTTTATTTGAACAGGTAAACGATGTTATTTTTGTAGTATATAGCCGAAGAAAAAGTCGTCTTTTCTTATTCAGCTTATTTAGCTTGATTTTGGTAGCGAATCACTGAAAATGTATGACACTTCAATATTATTAAATGGTTCTCTTCAATTTTACTGTGTTTTATTTTTGTATCATGTCTTGATATTTCGGTGTCAAACGTTTTCTGTATAAAATCTACCTTTTGTGAATATTTGTTGATAGTGCGACGGTGAAAGAAGCCGGACTGAAATCATAAAAACAACGCTAGACTATTTTGGTTTGGTTTCACAGTCTGATTTAGTTCTTACCCCAGCGCTTTGTCGACAAACTGGGGGAAATGAAGCCGAAAAACTTTCAGAAGTAGGAACGACAAAGCGAAAAGAGATACCGGTTTCGAAGACCGAGCAGGAAATTTTTGAGGCAAAAAAAAAACTAGTAATTGAAACAACATGGAGCAAAGCGCTGGGGTAAGAACTAAATCAGACTGTGAAAGAAGCCGGACTGAAATCATAAAAACAACGCTAGACTATTTTGGTTTGGTTTCACAGTCTGATTTAGTTCTTACCCCAGCTCCATGTTGCTTCATTTCCCCCAGTTTGCCATGTGTATTAATTTGTTTCAATTACAGGTTAGAGGTTTTGACAGAAAAATTATCAAATTTAAAGAGAGAGGTAGAAGAATTGTATCCTTTATAGTAATCCTGGGATAGCAATGAATTACAACTGCAATGGTCAGGATTGCACTGAGATGTTAAGCCGCGGCTACACGAGCGATTTTTTTGCTTGCGATGGTGATGCGATTTTTTTGAAAATTGTCGCGTCACCAGCGCGCGGAGAAAATCGCATGTGTAGCCACCCTCGCACAGGTGATGCGACAGATGAAAAAATCGCAGAAAAAAAATCGCGAGAAATTCAATGAGTTGAATTCTTTGCGACAAAATCACGGACCTCGTCAGAGGGTGGCTACACAGGCGATTTTCTTCGCGCGCTGGCGACGCGACAACTTCAAAAAAATCGCATCACCATCACAAGCAAAAAATCGCTCGTGTAGCCGCGGCTTTAATCTATGAACAAGTGCGTGAACTTGGTGTAAAATTACGTCACGTCGTTCACGAAGATTGATTGGTCAGTTCTCTCTCTCTTCATGTTCCAAATATGGTACTTGCGAAAATGAATAATTACGAGCATCGTTCAAAACCTATATATGCGAGTTCCCTGTTTTGAAGTCCTTATGAGTTTCTGTCTAGACTTAGGTGATTCCCTTCAATTGCGTTGCGCATCCTTCCTGTGCATCATTTTTGCGCGTGCACGAGCGCGCGCACCTTCGGAACTTGATAGGTTTTCTATGAAAGCTGAGCAGTTCAGAGAAATAACAGGTCATTTTCTCCTAAACGAGCTCGGTGACCCCTCATTTTTTAATACATAAATTCAAATGGCACACGGTCGAGTAGAACATACCGCAATTTCAAGAAAAGGTAAACATTCTGCTTTGAGATATTTTTATTTAAGTGCCGAAAAGAACACGTCTTTAGGTACAGCAGGGTATGAACGCACGCCGTTAATTCTTTATTTTTTTCATGTCCTTAATTTCTGTTCAACTTAAATAGTATACAATGCAAGGTAAATGTCTATTTTGTTGAACTGCTCCAGTATTTCAATACAAGCAATGACTTTTTAAGGCAATTATAGTTCTCATTTCTGATTACTAGAGTTTCTCAGGGAACCCTTGCGGGTCGTATAGTTACTATCAATGGCTATCCATGTTGTGCCAAAACAAGCTCTGTGACCCCATTTTTTATTGCATTTTTGACATGTTGTAGAGGTAATTACCAGTTGGACCAAGTCTTAGAAAATTTTAAATATTCCTTCTATTTTGGTGGAATCACCTTAAATACCCAGTGTCGGTCCAGTATCTCGAAACGCACGCCCGTTCTTCTTCAGAGTCTAACAAAAATGGCTTTGAGGGTAAAACAGGTTACAATTTAAAATGAGGGGGTATACGATTTGATATTGTAATAACATATACTTGTACAGCGAGGTTACATTGTTGGCGAGGATAGCCGTGGTGTCATCCGCATGTTGCCGGGGTTTGGCTTCTTTGCTGTGATGTAGCTCTTTCTTTCTTTCTTTCTTTCTTTCTTTCTTTCTTTCTTTCTTTCTTTCTTTCTTTCTTTCTTTCTTTCTTTCTTTCTTTCTTTGTTTCGGCGTTGTCTACAATCAGCGGTTTTCCCCAGAAGTCATTGTTTTCACGGCCACACTAGCCACCTCGACACCCTGTTCGATTCTTTATTCTTCCTTTTTAATTTCTTTGAGATTCAGGGGTCTGTAAGTCGGGATTAGTGCTAAATTATTTTTCGGTGAATTGTGTAATCTTGAAGGGACTAAATTCTTGAACAGATGTCAAATATTGTGGCAACCACTTTGACCATTTTGGTCGTTGTGGCAGCGTATCTTTACTACAAGCACGTAACAAGTCAAGACAAACGCATTGCAGCAGTTTTGGACGGATTAAAAACTATAGAACAACAAACTCCACTGCAAGGAACACCCAAAGTCGCATCTGGTTTTGAAGCAAACGTGGATTATTTCGTTGATTCTCTGGAATTATTAGAAGCAATGGAACTTGAACCTCCTGAAGAAGCCAAACCTCACGACATTGTGAATACCGAGAAAGAATTTCTGGAAACATTTGCGTTTTTCTTTAATCACAGTGCGGCTTCATCGTAAGTATCATCAGCAAGCTTTAAAGTTTTTCCTTCATTTATAGCGAGGCTAATCTACTTTTATCTTTTTCGTAAGCTTTCTGATGTTTAGTTTATGTGAATACGTTTGTCACGCAATATTCTCGTTGCCGGGGGAGGGAGTGGGGAGTTCTTTCATAGAAAATAGGATCGGAAATTTTGGAAGAAACCCATAAAAGATACCTTTTTATTGTTTCACTAGTGTGGCCTGAATGCATTTTCACCACTCAGAGGTACCTGTTCTGACAATACAGTATATCTATGTTATATTACCCTACATGTAGTTAGTAGTTTAATGTACTAGGATAATTTTAGAAGTGGTTATATTAGATTCTAAAAAAAAACTTAATAATAATAATAATAATAATAATAATAATAATAATAACTTTATTTACGTGTCTCATCTTCTAGCATCTTCAATGAAGGAAACGGTTAGATTCTATTATTATATAATAGAAGCGGTTATTTCAGATTCTAAAATGATAGGTGGCAATATACCATGAACCCCTTTAAGGTACGACAAGTATCCCCATGTCATTTTTGTATGGAGTCCCTTTCCAGCAAAACAGCCGTGTACTTAGCCTGAGAAAACAGCCAACGTTTCACGAGGTCGCCACTTTGAGCCCTCACAAAACGATGTCTGAATAACGAGCGCAGAAATTCCATACTGATGATGTGACAGCACCCTGATCTTGGAAGAGCTTCTGATTGGTTGAAAGAAAATTCCAGCCAATCAGATGCACTACCAAGATCTGGGTAGTACACGTCATCAGTATGGAATTTCTGTGGTCGTTACTCAGATGTTGTTTTGCGAGGGTTCAAGTGGCGACCTCGTGAAACGTCGGCTGTTTTCTCAGGCTACCATGTACTGTAATCCATGAGAACCTGTGATAATTTCTTTTTTATTGTGAAAGGCTGAAGTAATCTGTCTAAGTAGAGCTTCATATGTAACTTTCATGTATATATGACTTCCATATATAACTTTTGCAATTTGCCTAACAAGTTGCATTGTGAATTAATGTGACGCTACTGTCAAGGTGAACATATTGGATTGAATTCCCAAGCTCTAACCATTAACGTCGCAAACTAACTCTCTGACATAGCAACAAACTTTGTCCCTCATTTTCATCATTCCTAGTTTGAAAGAAGCCCTTGCTCATGTCTTGCATATCTGTCAGGTTTTGAAATTTCTTTTAATGATTACTCAATTGCACATGCACCTTTAAAGACTATTTTAAATCATTGAACTTCTGACTATAGTCTGTAATTAAATTTGTTTATTTTTCACCTTCTTCCTGTCCAGGGTTAGTTTGTTTTCATGGTTTAAATATGAATATTTTTTTTGGTATTTTACTTCTTTTATTTTAATGATTACTCAAGTGCACATGCACCTTTAAAGACTATTTTAAATGCTGTTAAGTGTTTTTGTAGTTACATAAGTAATTGACAGGTTGTCAAATGCACATGCATTTTTTTGGCAGGCGTTATGTCAAAGACAAGGAGCTTTTTCAAAAGATGGCTGTCAAAGCGTTGGAAATAGAAGGAACACGTAAACTTTTAGGAGGCAGTGGATTGCAGATTGGTAAGAGACTTGCCAAAGAGGGTTGTCATGTGCTTGCAGCAGCCGATTCTTCAGCAGAATTACTGAACATGCTCCCTGAAAACATGTCTGCATTTGGTAACATTGTGGATATTGATGACATCCATCTCTTGCTGGAATACCCTGCGCACTTACCGTGGGGCAAGTATGAGTCACAGAGAGCCAACAGATTAGTACTACACAGCGATGAACACAATCCTTACCTCAAATCACTGGATAAGTTTCAAGAGAAGGTGCAGGAGTTTTCACCTTCAGTGTTAGTAATTTCAGGTCTTCACATGCTTGACAACTTCCCAGCCTTTAACCCTGGTGAGAGTGGCAATATTTTGAAAAGGCTTTCATCTTTCCTTGACACAGTGCAAGTCCCTATCCATTTTGAGATGGCACCATTCCATCAAGAAGAGTGCTTTGATGAGCTGTTGCAGTATATAATACCTTATGCAGGTTCTATGGGCATGAATGAACAGGAACTGCCAAACTTGTGGAGTAAACTTCTTTATGGAAACATTACCATGGTATCAAGTCAGAAACCCAGAGTGGCTACAGTTTTGGATCTCATGAGAGATGTGTACAAAGTTTCCAAAGAGAATTACAAAAAAGGCAAGACGATGAGAGAGCTGACAAGGTTGCATGTCCATACTCTTGCATTTCAAGCAATCCTAACCACTAAAGGATCAAATTGGAGAAATACCCGAGCAGCTGCAGCAAAAGCTTCACTGACAGCTACTAGGCATGTGTGTGGCTCTGAGGAAATTGACCCTAACAAATCAAAGTTATTTATGGATGATTCATTTTCCAAAAGCGTAGTTCCGGGTAGCCCAAGGGTTCAGTTCAATCCCGATTCACCGGTGTCGTGCTGGGATGAACATGATTATAAAATCTGTGTTGCCCCAGTGTTAGTTTGCACTCAGGTGCTACAGACGGGAGGTGGTGGTGACCACATTACAGCGGGTGGCTTGATTTTGCAGATTTAGATTAAGAATTCACTGATACTAATTTCACTGCTTGTGTTTGGGTCAAGTACCATTCCAGAAAATTGAAAATTCTGAGGGAGAGGGCTCTCAAAACCAAAATTTTTCAAAGGAAAGTATGAAGCTAAACTGAAACTTGAAAAAAGGGGTGGGGTGGGAGGTACCAGTACAGATATTTTCTGGATCAGCACAAAACTTTATCAGTAGTGTTTTGTCTGACTACACTGAAGTAAGGAATAGTTAGGGGCATTTGACACTTTTCTTTCTTTTCTTCCTAATACATATATTACACATTTCAAAATGACAGTTAGGAAATATGGTAATTACCTCAGCAGGGAGTGACAGAGGCTTGTGGCCCACAGTGTCAGAGCCAATGCTGGAAATAATTTGTCTTGCTAAGTAGAACTTGTCTCCTTCCAGACCATTTCATTATTGGACATATTGCAAAACTGGTCAGACCACACAATCAATCGGCATACATGACACTACTGTAGTGCGTTTGTAATGCATTGTGAGGTGGTTTCAAATTGCACATTTATTTGCAACTTTACTCAAGTTGAAAGTGTTTCATATCAAATGATGGAACAATGTGATATCATATTTTGTTCTTTTTTTTAAAAAGGGAATGTGAGAAGGTAACAAGATGTTGTATTTCAAAACAAAACCGGAACCATTTATCCAACACCCAGTAAGCTGAAAGAAAGATGTGTATCAGTTTTCTGGGGTAAAGCTCAAGTGCTGGATATCCTAATGAAGCACTCTCTTGAGTATTAATTGATATATCTTCTCAAAGAAATCACTAAATGAGAAAACAGAAACAAAATTGCCAAGAAATTGGGTCTGGGTATATGGACCTCAATTTATATGCTTGTGTTTTTCTTTGTTTAAACAAGGTGAACTATTAGTGAGGGTTAGAAAATAATGTTATTTTCAGCACTGAAGAGGCTTCCCTAGGAAGTTACCTGGATGTCAAATAATCCAACTGAAGGTTACTGATCTCAAACCAGTAATAAATTTCTATTTAACAATTAGATTATGAGCTCGAGATTTCTATCGTTTTAGTATAAATCGTATAAATCGTTTTAGTATAAATCTACTAGACATTCAAAACTTAACAGCAGACACTACATGTTTTTATTGAAAAATGATCTAAATAGGTCACACCACACGCGGAAAACACTCTACTCACTATCTACAACAGAATAGATAGTGAGTAGCGTAGCCAATCAGAGAACAGCATTAGTGATAGAACGCTAGTAGATTTATACTAATTATTGATACGAGGTGTGTGACATTCAGTTGGGCTTTTGACTGCATATCTGTGACCTTTAACCCAAGTCACTTAGACATAGATAGCTGTAAACTGAATAAAAGTTCTGTTTACTGTACAGTGCTGGATACATGTAGATGTTGTTAAGTGCCAAAGTAAATAATGAAAGTACTAGGTATTTTGAGCTTTGTCCTTCTTCAGTGAATGTAACAAGACCCAAACAGAAGAGCTTAAACGTCATGCTACTTTTGGGCTCTTATTTATCTTTGACTAATAACTTTGATAAGTGCGTAATGGGATTTCATAGACTACAGCAATAACTGACGTAATAATAATAATAATAAATATTATAATGATGATGGTGATGATGATGATAATAATAATTTTAATAATCTTAGCATTTAAGAGACTTTGCACATTTTAGCGGCATTAGTGCTTTATATTCATTTTCAAGAGAAATTAGGTCTTTTTTTAAATGAAAGTTTGAAAATTAGCTGCATAGGCTACGTTCTAGCCCTGTGCATGCTATTTAGGGACATAGCATATAAATGTCTAGTACTGCTATAATAATAATAATAATAATAACAATAATAATAACATTTCTAATGCATAGACTAGTATATGTAATAGGTTTAAACTTCAGTTTAGATAGTCTGATGGGTAATTCACATACTGGTCAGTTTGTGAAAAATTCGATATAGGTGCTTGAATGGGATTTTAGGCAAGCAGTAGAATTAACATGTAGACATTATTAAATGCACCTTAACACTGAAAACTGCAGACTGTCAAATGTTCCATAGATAGTCTGGGAAAGAAGTGGAGTCACCGTTAAATATTTATTTAGAATTGTGTATGGGCACTGTAATTCTGGGTTTACAAGAAGTAAAATAATACGTGAAAGGCAGCCTTCAGTTGATTGTTCTAATTTGCTGCTCTCTCACTGGCCACTGCCAAACGGGTTCAACATTTCCGTTTAACACTGTTCAACACTGCTGAACTCGACATATTTTAACATGTGTTAAAACATGTTGAATTTAACCAGTGTTAATTTAAATTAACACTGGTCTACACTCTAGTGGACCATAAAAATGACATCATAAAATGTTCAAAACTCAAGTGGAACAACGAGCCATAGGCGAGTCGTTTCATTGCCAAGTTTTGAACGTTTTGCTAGCTCTATTTTCTTTGCCAAAGTCGCAGTCTTGTTGTAACAATGTCGGCAGATCGTGTGCGATAACTGAGAACTCGCAGCTGAGCCATTTAAGTGCCTATGAAGTAGAAACTAAGATAAGGTCTGCTTATTTGAAAGGCCTTTCAAAGTGAAGAAGAATGGTATTTTCTTTTTTTGCAAAATCCCCTCTCATTCTAGAGTTATTCGAGAAAATAAGTGATGTCACAAGTGGTTTAAGTTTGGAGGCAAATCATAAAATCAAGAATCTCTTTGGAAATATTGAGGACACACAGTAACGCATATTGTGATGTTGCCATGGTAACAGTTTAGCTTCCAGGCATCTTTCTTGCAAGAATGACATTCCCCCTTTTTTGGCTTAACAAATGTAATGAGGAAACTAAGCACAAACTGGACATTGTGTGTGTTGTGAACAGGTCCTTCTTTCTCTCGTTATAAGGTCACAAATGGCAATTTTTGGTTCAGAGCAGAAAGAGATATTTGGAGCCAAAACTGTTGCCATGGCAACATCAAAATATGTCTCATCTTGTGTCTTTCTTAATGCACAATATTGGTGCCAAGTTTCAATTATCTTCATCCATTCTTTGCTGAGATACACTTCATTTTGTAATAAATGTAAAGAAGATCCTCGCAGTTATTAACGCAACTTATGCAGTTGCGAAAAGAAAGCCTGAAAAAATCAGGCTTGCCGGGATTCGAACCTTGACCTCTGCGATACCGGTGCAGCGCTCTAACCAATTGAACTAACAAGCCAACTGGGAGCTGGTCATTAAATTGGTTCGTAATATACCCGGGAAAGATGAAGATGAAATTATAAATATATGGAATTCATATATTTGAACTGCGGAATGAAGAAATAAATGTAAAGAAGATCCTCGCAGTTATTAACGCGCAAGCCTGATTTTTTCAGGCTTTCTTTTCGCAACTGCATAAGTTGCGTTAATAACTGCGAGGCTCTTTTTTACATTTATTTCTTCATTCCGCAGTTCAAATATATGAATTCCATATATTTATAATTTCATCTTCATCTTTCCCGGGTATATTACGAACCAACTTAATGACCAGCTCCCAGTTGGCTTGTTAGTTCAATTGGTTAGAGCGCTACAGCGGTATCGCAGAGGTCAGGGTACGAATCCCGGCAAGCCTGATTTTTTCAGGCTTTCTTTTCGCAACTGCATAAGTTGCATTAATAACTGCGAGGATCTTCGTTACATTTATTTCTTCATTCCGCAGTTCAAATATATGAATTCCAGATTATATTTATAATTTCAACTTCATTTTGTGTTTTGTTTCCATGCTGTAACCACCTATGATGTGATCACTTTCTAATTTGCATAACATGAAAACTTAAGTATCTCTGGAATGAATCATTCGAAAAGCCTTTCAAATAAGCTTAACTTAGACTTAACTTCATAGGCACTTAAACTTTTAACCCTATTCTGCCTGGGGGGGAGGGGCACATTGTGCCCAGCTGACTTTAACGAATTATAACTTTTAAATGGCTGGACGAATAATTACCAAATCTCGTGACTTTTCCTAAAATTTACCAGAAAAAATTTCCCTGTGTCATTGACGTGTCTATGATGATTGACGTTTCCATAGCAACCGTCTACTCAGTAGTGTATTTTGACTATTTTCTGTCTTTTTTCAGTCTTTTTTCAGATTTTCCCCCTTCGTTTGTAAAGAAGAAGATAGTTTTTTACTTTTGTGTGCTTGTTTTGACTAAGTATCTTTCTTAGAACAAAATCATATATTTTTTGGTGACGTCATTGTCAGCTGTATGACTGCAGGTTTGGGATTCAAGATGGCGGCCTCAAATTCAAAATGGCAGGTTTGTGACGTCACGACACGTCATAATTGACATGTCATAAGCCCAATCTGTTAAGATAATGACGCGCTACAAACGTGCCAAGTTTCATCGCACGAGCTTTAAAAAGTGCTCCCCCCCCAGGCTTAGGAACTCATAAAAAGCCCAGGCAGAATAGAGTTAAGTTTTCACGCGCTGTAGTTTTTTGGATCTCCCAAAAAGCTTCCGTCCGCTACCTGAGTTTTGGACTTCTTCCCCGCACAAGGATACAAATTAATTGTCTTAGTCTGGGCAAGAGAAAAACGCTACAAAAGGTTCTCGCAAACTCAGTCCCTAAACCATTCACACCGGTTTTCGTAACGATCGCGTGCAGTGTCTGCGAAATTTGCGAGGTGTAAATCATTTTTTCGCGCCAAATATTACGCGTCTGTTTCAAATTGTTGCAAGGGAAACAAGAAGTCCTTTGCGAACTTAACTCTCCCGTAAATTCCTTCCACCGTTGGTGGTAGCTAACAATCATTCACCTCATCGTCGATGAAGAGTGGTGGATGTTTTTTTCTTTACCTCACAGCTTCCCGGCACGGTGAATATCTATCGCTATTCACCGGCACTATTCACCTCCTAGGGACAGGTCATTATCTATGGAGAGGGGAGGGGAGGGAAAAATATATTGAAAGATAAAAATTTCTGCAAGGAACCCCCTTCCCAGGCCTCAAAATGGCAAGTGGCCCCCTCTTTTAATCGATAATTAAATCCCCCCCCCCCGCCTCCCCCATAATATCTTAGGCGTCGGTAATATAGTTTTTTTGGGTATTTAGGTACATGAAGTCTACTAGCCAATGCCACATGATACACTAGGCGAGACCATGCTTCAAGCAATGACTTTCGTAACGTTACTTTGTACCCTGGTACATCACTGGACTGTCAATGCTTGTCATTTCAGTGTTTTATCCTAACAGGTCACAAAATCAGTGTATCGTGTGGACCAGTGTCCCGTTTTTCGCACACTTCTGGATGTTTGCGCAATTGCTGGCTCATTGATGAAGTCATCATCCTCTTAGCCATCATTACTCCCACTGTCACTTTCACTGTCACTCTCATGCAAAATCAAGTCATTATCACTGTCACTTTCACTCTCACTGTCCACTGATGTGGCGACAGGGTACTCGCTGACACAACCATTTGCAAGGTGGAAATGTATTCCAGCCAAAAGCATTGTATGCGCGCCAACAGACTATGTATCGTTGGAAAGGAAAAAAAAAAGTGAATTGCCGTTTTCTTCAGTTGGGCAAACGGAAACAAAAACAACTGCGAAAATGACCATGTGTTATCCAGGTGTCAAATCCAAGTGCACTGGGAAAATAACTGCACTGTGTTAACCACAAAGGATCAATGATCAAAAGTGTGTGAGCATTTTTCGATATTCTGACTGGTTATTTTTTAGGCCTACTCTGGGACCCAAAGTCGCCGTAACTTTGGGCGACTTAAGGCGACTTTAGGCGATTTTAGCTTATTTTGTCCAAAATTACGGGCGATTTTGGGCGATTTAAGGCGATTTTGGGCGACTTTAGGCGGCTTTGGGCGATTTTGAGCGACTTTAGGCAATTTTAGGTAACCTTCAGTGACTTAATTGGAAATGCCAAGGTGAACCTAAGTACAGTTGTGGTATACATGTACATGGGAATCATCATGGTACACCATAATGCATTGTTACAGAAAATATCCATACTATCCCCATGAAAATGTTTTAGTTTGAATGCTCCACCAACCCCCTATTCCACCCCACCCTTCTGGAAATTCTAGTTTGGTGGCTTTCAAGAGCCTCCGCTGCCCCCACCCCCCTTGGAATTTCTAATGACCTCTTGTGATGTTGGTATGGACCCGCACACTAAAGACATTAGTAGTACATAAACATGCAACAATGACCTTAACAACAGCTAGCAAGCAAGGTTGTTGCCGAATTGGTCACAGGCCAAAAAGTAAGGCATTAAGTGAAACCTGTGAGTTAGTAAGTGTCACAACAAGAAACTTAGGGGCCCCAGGATGATTCCTTGGGCATTTTATTGTATAGGGCTCTGGTTAGGCAACAGCCTTGGCAAGCAAACTGAAAATAAACTATATTAAGTTTTACATAGTTTACTATTAATATATAAACTATATACAAGGGATTTAAGGCGACTTAGAGCGACTTTGGGCGACTTTAGGCGACTTTAGGCGACTTTGGGCGACTTTAGGCGACTTTGGGCGACTTTGGGCGACTTTGGGTCCCAGAGTAGGCCTTTTTTTAATTAGTCTGTCAAGTGAATACCGGCGATTATCTGCGCATTGCATTGAAGATCACCAGGGTGAAATATTATAAATTTCAAAATTTCCTGGCACAATTTGGTTTCACAACATCTAAGGAATGTTCGGGCCAAGTTTCACAGAAATCCGCCGAATTTTGATGCCTATTAATTCATTTATCTGATTGAATAACGCATGGTCATTTTCGCGGTCATTTTTTGCAATTTTCTTTTGCAGAATTTAAAAAACCGGTAATTCATATTTTTTCCCGAAATTTACATTTATTAACCTTTCCAACGATATATACTTTATAAGCAGGCTGAGTTATCAATGTGTTTAGGTTGGAGACGGATGGGTATTGGTCTTCATCATATAGCCATAGAATTTCAGAAGATCATTACTTCTAAGTTAGAAGCGATTTTTTTTTCAGCTGGGTTAATATCCCTTTTCCCTAGTTGGACCCTTGAAATTATCCTAATGTTCTAGAAGTTATCCTTTCTACACAAACACAAAATGATTTCAAAAGACAACTAGCAGAACCTAAAAAAGATGCCCCCCTATTTCTTTAATAAAAATAAGCCCCCCCTCTAACCACTCTAACATACCCTTAACCCCCTTCTTTCCCCCCCTCCCCCCCCCCCCCCACCACTCTCCGTAAATAATAACCGGTCCCTTAACTCAGTTAAGAAGTCCCGGCTGTCCCGGGTGTAGAGCCGCAGGGCTTCTTGTTCTGGAGCCCGCGTCCTCCGTGGTGAGCGGTCTGAATCCAATATGTATCATATATGAAGGACCTACCCACAGGACTACCAGCCTGGAAATGGGAAATGATCTGGGAATCTTCGGAAATCTCGAACTGATCAAGCAATGCAAGCTGTAAACACGTGTTGGAGAGTATGGAAACATATTGGAGGTAGCAATACAACCAATCAGCTAATATGGCCTCTTGGTTGCGTTAAACCTACGTTTTTTACGACCAAACCTTCGCTTCCAGTCCTGACATTGTACACCAAGGTGAGCTTCAATATGTCATGATATGTTAATGTTTCTGTCAGTGTAAGCTGTTACCAGTTTGTTATTGATTGACTGTTTATTGACTGTTTGTTGTGAAATCAGCTACAATAAATTACAATGGAATACAATTACAATAAATATTAATAGAGGCTACACTAGCCCGCAAATAGCCATTGCTAATCTGGTTGGGTAGTGTTCATTAAATAAATACGGAAGAAGTACGCGAAATAAATAAAATAAAATAGATATGTAAATAGCATAAATGGGAAATAAATACATCGCAAATCAAGATGTATAGTTGAAATAAATAAACGTATGTTGCATTAAACAGTTACTTAGCAAAGACCGATTTTTTTGTATTAAGGTGTGGACCCCAACATAAGTCTCTTCGTGTTCTAAAAGCTGCAGTAATGCTTGGTGAAGACAATTTTGATTTGGACGAGCATTAATTTAATTACGGAATACATAAATGCCAATTAGGTTTTTGGTTTGTATGGAGTGAGAAATGGATTTGGCCCGAGGGGGCAATATTGAGGCCCGCAGGGCCGAACTTCTAAGGGGATGCAGGGGCATGCCCCTGCTGAAAATTTCTAAATTTTATGTTGCAGAGATGCGATTTCCTTCATTCTGGGTGAGCAATTGTTGTATTTAAAGCTGTGACGGTGAGCATATTGAATGATCAGCATGAGGTTGTTTGCTCGTTTCAATGGAAATTTAACTATTATTATGCAAGTTGTAGTATCTTTTTTTTAAAAAGTGAGATTTTGTGTGAATGATGTGTTTGCGTGAGATTGGGTTGAAAAGCGTGAGTCTCATGCCAAAACCTTGAGACTTAGTATCTCTGGGAATATTAAGTACAGTGAAACAAGGGGCTTTGTCATGGTGAAACATAACCTTGTTTTTATTAGCTGAAGACTGAATCATCTAACTATGGGGCTAGGTAAGAACCAGATTTGACCTCATTTCAAGGTAGGAAGTGCAAATTGGGAATGTTTGTATGTGTAGATTAGGGCTAATTAGTCTTGATCTAAGTTAAGCATAAGTAGAGCCACAATGAGAAGGAAGTTACACCTTTCCTTGTGGACAGGGTTTAGGTCTATGGATCAGCGTATTTTGCAAATAATTCTGGCCGGATTTTGGATTTAGAGTAAAATCTTTACGGATTTGCGGATCCTGCAATCCCAGTGGAATGCTATTTTATTCATTTTCTTGGCCCGGATTTTTGATTTTGCTTGATATATAGTTCGGATCGCGGATCTCAACTCTCTCCAGAAATGCTTTATCTACCTTGTCTCAGTTCTGTTTTGGTCACTGGAGGGAGGTGTGGCCCACTAGATATCGATGTCAAACATGAGGGAAAGAGAAATTCCCCTGGGTTGTTGCTTGTCTGATTTAAGCTTTATGTAAAACTTGCACCCACATTCCTCTGATACCTGAAAAACTTTATCTATCAGCTGTGGAAAGGGGGGGGGGAGGGGGTACTCCCCTCCATTGACTTCAGCAATGATGCCAAGCTCTGTCTTAAGCTGCAGCTACACAAGCGATTTTTTGCTCGTGATGGTGATGCAATTTTTTTTTAAATTGTCGCGTTGCTGGCACGTGGAAGTGGCTACACTTGGTGACAAAGTCTGTACTTTTGTGGTAAAAAATTCAACTCAATTGAATTTCTCGCGATTTTTTTCTATGATTTTTTCAGCTGTTGTATCACCTGTGCGAGGGTGGCTACATATGCAATTTTCACCGTGTGCTGGCGACGTGACAATTTTCAAAAAATCACATCACCATCGCAAGCCAAAAATTGCTTGTGTAGCCGTGGCTTTAGGAATCTGCCTTAAACACAGTAAGAAAATCAGAGTTGCTATGAACTTCCCTCCCTTCCTTCTCTGTACTGGCCGCATTAGAGAAATATGCCAGTTTTCATGTATGCAAGACATAGCATGTCAAAAAAGGCATATATGCAGTGGAAATCCAGCACCCCCACTCTGGACCCAGTTCATAATTTAGAACTGCGTCAGTCTGTTTGACCTTAATTCATCCCTTCTCCTTTTGAGCTGAGGACTGGTCCTTCAAATTACGGTCCTTTTCATTGTATCAAAATGGTTACCAATGAAATTTTAGGCAAGCGTAGTAAAAGTTAAGCACGCCCAGACAGCCTGCAGTGGACTAGCATCCCGTCAAGGCTCATGCTCCTCAGTGTTTTATGGTTCAGAAACCAGAGCAAACTGCCCAGGGGGAGGGGTACTCCTATATATAAGCTAAATGCATATGATTGTGCTGCTAAGAAGGGTGTGGTTCACAAGCAGTACAGTCTGGGATAGGGTTAAAAATCAAAGAATTTTGGTCTAGAATAGGTTATTATTTATTGGGAAGCTGATCAGTGGTATGAAGAACAGTCTAGAATAGGAATCAACACTCAGCAAGTCTAGGATGGTGTAGAGATTTATGGTTTCTGTTCTAGAATAGGGTTGCAAAATGCAGTTTACCATGATCCTGTTTAGGGTAAGGCTTGCAGTTTCCCAGGAGCACACTCCGTCCTAAAAATTCACAGAATACCTCCCCTGGGGCAAAACATTACTGCCTCCTAGCTCATTCAGTCCTATACATTGGGTACAGTCTTCCCTCATTTATTTCCCCTAGTGTCCCTTAGTTAAGGTGAAAAAGTTTTTCAAATAAAAAAATTATGAGATTTTTGCACAGCATTTTTGAAGAGCTTTAAATTGCTTGATTGAGAAAAGTTATAGTCTCTTCGTGTTTACCAGTATATACAATTCTTTCGATCACCTCGTACTTTAACTGACAGAGGTTTAAAAAAAGTTAATGTTGTGGTTTGTTTGGTGTAATCAAACTTTGTCACACCCTGAAGAAATTTCCACACCAGTGAACCAAGTGAGCCACACCTACTTGCTTACATGCACAAAGCCACAAAAATGCTTGATACTCCCCGATAATCCATAGCAACACAAAATGAGGATAGAAATTACTGAAGAAAACAAGGTGAAAGAAAATTGTTAAGACGTTTGTTTTCTGTGTGTTCTAGAAATCATCTGATTTGACTTGAAACTCATTTCTTTTTCCTCAGGATGTGTGTCCACTTTGTGATGAGGCAAAGGCCGTCCTAGGGAGTTACAAGCACAGGGTTGGTTTTGGAACATCTGAATATTAGAAATTGTTGTGTTTATAAGTAATACTAATCTGCAGTCATTTTGTTGATATCATAATTATCAGGGCTCGAGACTAACTTTTCAGCATAGTAGCGAAGTGGCTAGTGAGAGGTTTGATTTCACTAGCCAAAATAAATTTTCACTAGCCAGACTTTTTTGCGTAATCTCATACTGTGTTCAATATGTCTAACTTTTAGCCGAGTTAAGTACTGTAAACATGCCTTTCTGTAATCTCAAGAGTGAAGAACTTGAATGTTGACTATTCTTTGCAACGGTTAAAGATCCTCACGCGCCGAATACAAAGTACTGTGACTTCAGGGCAAATTCCCAGGCGCGATGTAGTTCACGCCTCTCTTTTCCGTTTCAATCAGATCATGACGAATAACTCGCACAGTTAACCTTATATGAGCATGTCGTCGTGAGGAGAAACGTTGGGAGGACAAGACTAACGTTGTACGAACGTCATAAGGTACGGAGAAACGTCAAAAAGACAAGACTGATACAGCACTCAACTCACGTACGGAAAAACGCCTACAAGAGAAGACTAGTAAATTATAAGCGTATTTAAGTGCGGAGAAACAGGTTCCAACTTACTAACGTATGGAGAAACGTTGAGAAGTCATATCAAACACGTTGGTTGCTAATGCACTACAGTAGGGAGAAACGCTGCCAACATGCCAAGATACAGAGACTAATAAAATACGTAACTACTAACTAACGGAGAAACGTTACTAGACAAAACTAATTCCGTAAGAACGTGTGTGACGTACGGTACAACGCCGAACGGACAAACTGAACTATTACAGTGGGGCAATAAATTACAGAGAAACTAAAATCGCACCAACCGGTACGGATAACCGTTGAGAAGACAAGACTAATACCGTATGAAGTGTATGAACATACTAAAGTACAGAGAAACGCTAAGCAGTGTCGACTTATCGTACGAATGTACTAACACACTGAAACCTTAGGAAGAGCAGAACAATGTCGTGCGAACGTGCTAACGTACACGAAAGAAACGTTGGGAAGGCTAGACTAATAAATCGACGAACCTACTTACGTACGGAGAAAGGTTGTGAAGACACTCCGCTGGGAAGAGAAACTATTGTACGAACGTAGCAATTAATGGGAAAAAGTCTATATCAGAAGACTATAGAACTATGTGAACCTACTAACATGTAGACAAATATCATATGAACGCACTAATGGACCTTTCAAGGAAACGTATGGTGAAACGTTCTGAAGTCGGCTAATTTCGTTCGAACGTAGAAGGGAAAACGTTGAGAGGACAAAACAAGTATCATACGAACATTATGATATCCTTTTACGGAATACGTTTTAGTTTCTGCTCTCTCAATTTGCTTTTGGGATCCGATCATCAGAAGTAATATTTAGTTTGGTTTCCATCCCTTGCTTCAGTGCTTTGAAATTTTCTCTAGCCAAAATGGCTAGTGAAAGCGCAAAACTTACTAGCCAAAACGGAATTTCTACTAGTCTGTGACTAGTTGGCTACCGTTAGTCTCGAGCCCTGAATAATTCTGAATGCAGGTACATGTTAATCATGGCAGGTTTGTAAATTAAAAAAGTGCATAAAGCTATCCTCTCCTTCAGAATACAGTAAAAAACAAAGTGAATTACCTGTAAAATGAAATCAATAAATGCAATGTGATAAATGCATTGGTAATCAGGATTAAAGGAATGATGTTAGAGTAATTTTAATTTTATTTTAATTTTAAGAGAATGGTAAAAATACGTAGTTGAGAAAATTTGTCAGACATTAATACTAAAAGTTAATTTTTATTTTTAGTTCCGTTTTGAGGAAGTTGACATCACAGAGAAAGGAAATGAAACATGGTTTGAAAAGTACAGATATGAAATCCCAGTGTTTCATCTGAATGGATCATTTCTTATGAAACACAGAGTGAATGAAGAATTACTTGAGACAGAACTAAGAAAGTATGAGAACAAAGAAGGAACTATACATGAACAGACATAATAATGACAATAAAATTTTCAAACAAGGCTCATTGACACTGCCTCATCATGTACCGGGTGTATGTGGATTTTTTTCACGTTGTGTTAAATTATGAATTATAAAGGTCAGCACATAATAAGGGACAAGTCCCTTGTATTTACATGAGGGGAATGGTTGCTCAGGGACTTATTACAAGACTGTTCCCTTGGACTAGTCCCAGCCTGCAAACAAGCTTTCCAGAGTGCCTCTCTACCTCAGGGACAGGGTTTGTACCCTTTTAAGATTTTGAAATTCCAGGACTTTTCCATGACCTTTGAACATTTTCCAGGACCTAAGTTTGACCTTTTGTTTACCAAAAATGTAAAGTAGATCCAGTTTATGACCCTTTAATTTTCTTTTCATTCACAGAAAGGGCAACTGCTGAATTTATTTTGTACAATGAACTTCATTTTCCATGACTTTCCATGACAAATGCTTAATTTCCATGACTTTCCAGGCCTGGAAAATGAAATAAATTATTGTAATATTCCATGACTTTCCAGGTTTTCCGTGACCCGTACAAACCCTGAGGGAGGGATAATGTATAACCTTTCATATGGAGTGAGTAGCATTTAAAAAAGACCGTGCATCAGGTCTTGCTTTGAAAAGGAGGATAAAGGCATTTTGGAAATGGCTAATTATATTTTTGCTAATTTGCTGAGTTGGATGGTGCAACTTTGTTCCTTGTAACATACTTAAAACATGCCTGCTGTACGGGATAACTTGGGTCCCATTTTGACTTACAAGTTTGAGGTGTGATTTAAATACAAGGTTTTTAAGCTTCGCTATTTGCTTCGCTATTTGCAGGTAGTCTGTATTTGTAATATATATAAAGTAATATATATAAAGTTTTGTTGTTTGTTGCTTGTAACATGCAATCAAGCTGTTCCGTTAAAACCAACCGATGCATCTAGGGGGCTGTGATGTATTCGCTTCGTTCTCATGGCAACCTCCATTTCATGTACCATGTGCTCGTGTCAGCAAGCCATGCGAGTTCTCAGTTGAATAAATTGTTTGATTCCTTCACCTGTTCCTTTCCCTGTTTTACGATACATTAACGCCGAAATACGCTACAGGGGTGGATACAGGAGGACATTTTTGGGGGAGACCCAAATGTCCAAAAGCCCAACCAGGTGTAAAAAAAAGGTACACTTGTCTGACTTGAAATGTAAATAGTTTTTAAGGTTCGACTGACCTTATTCCATAAGAAGAAAACACAGAATGGCCACTACAAATGTACCATTACTAAAAAAAAACGAAAAAAAAAACCATCTTGAAGGAGAAACACGAAATAGCTTATAGTTCGACCAAACTCGAAGAGTAAGTCTTGATTTTCAAAATTCAAGATTTAAAATCCCTCCTCACATGTTCTTCCCTGCTCCCCCCCCCCCCCCCCTCCAAAAAGCAACGTCTGTCTAACTAAACACGCCTTGCGCAGCCTACTATATGCAGCAGGAAAACTTTGCATTTTTAACGCACCTTTCCCCTTCATGTTCCCTTGGAGGATGATTCAAACAATCTCAACAATCCTACGAGAAACATTTGCTTTTAAATGCGAATTTAGTATTTTTGATTTGTTACCCTGATGGCCTTATAGCAACCCACGGCAGTCAGAAAGTCTTGATGTGCGATCTCCCTCCTCCTCCATCCATCATCGTGAGCACATGGAGCTGGATCTAAAATGGAACTGCACTTTTTAAGAATTGGACCTATACTTCAAGCCATCAATAAGAAAATTTTAGCCTTGAGTACGTCCTTAGAATGTTCTTAACATTTTGACTTTTTTTCTTCGACATTCTGATAAAAAAGGTTCTTAGAAAAACTGTGTACCCAAACAAAGCGCTCAAACTGTCATTTGTTTCGTTTGTATGGTACCTTTTTTACGCGTCCATCACTTTTAAATCTACGGCATTCTTAACCTCTCAAGTGATAGTTTGTTAGGCTCTTCCAGATTCCCACAGTATTACAATTTTAAATCTTGGTTCCATTAAACGTGGATAGTCTCACACGCGGTCGTTTTTAGGGGAGTCGTGTGGGACAAAATGGGAGGCTATAGGTGAACAGAGTCGAATAACGATTGAAATAAATAGTAACAGAGTAGCTTGTGAAGCTTCAGCCTCATTTTCTTTGCGCCTCGTTCCCATTGGTTCCCCACAGGTAAGAATTATTTCTACAACCATGAAAATGATAGGACACTTTCGTTGCTTACGGTTGTTTATTTATTTATATTTATTTGTTTATTTATTTGACAACCTAAATCGCGAGGCAAACTGAACAACGAGCTCAGCCCAGTCCAGGATTCCAACGCCATACAAATTGGCGGGAGGTGAGTTCTCTTACTGTGCCAACGCTGTTTACTTATCCTTGGAGAGAAGGCGGAATCTAGGCGGGAGTGATCGGACTGGTCAAGTGAAACGAACGAGTCTGGTCGGTAGTTAATCCGTTTCAAATTTCATGGACCAAAACGTTATCCCTAGCCTACGCGTAGCTGTTCCCTCACACCGAGAAGAAGGCTACGTTATCCCTTACCCCTCACCCTTTGCTCAAGTACCTATCCCCCTAACCTTTGCCCCACCCCAGAAAGCTGAGCCTACGGGTCAACCTGCAAGCGTCGCCACGTCAAGAAAAGTCGCCCGCCTTTTGTCTACCGGCCTGATTGTCTCGTTTGTACCGGGATTTTATGCAAATGACATCAAGATTCTTCAATTTATCTTTTATGCAATATTTATATGCCTACAATCCTTCGAGTTTTATAGTTAGTACATAGCGAGAATCATGTCTGAAAACGAGCAGAGCGAGCACTCTTCACCTCCGACCTCGCGCACTGGAGTGGTCTCTGGTTTAGTAAACAAACTGAAGAATTTAAATCCATTGACAGGCGAATCAGACGAGCCGATCCTGGTTGGCTTTGAAGATGTCAGCGCTGCGGCATACAAGATACGAAAAGGAGTTAAAAGAACACCGTGTGAAGTAAGTATTTAAAGCAAATTTGGAGCTAATAGGTTCAAGTTGGTCTTCCTGCAAGCTAGCGACAATCAGTGTACGCCTGGCCCAGTCACTAGATAAATCGATAATCCATAATAGTAGAAAGAAATCGATAACAATTGAAGTTTAATTACGATTGAACCTCCCATAAATGACCACCCAAAATGTCAAGCCTCAGTGGTCATTTATAGACCACAGGTTAGACCACAGGGGATCTAAGTGGCCATCGTGTGCACGCCCTGGGAGGGGGGGGGGGGGCACTCAACAAAGTTTTATACAGGCAGGCTCTGCCCTGAGGTCCAACCCCTTACCCTTTTATATACCATTTTTGACAGAAAAGGTCCCCTTTCGTATACCTTCCAATGAAAAATGGTACCCCTTTCACATACCTACTTAAGAACACTGCATCCCTTTTCTAAAACCTAGGAATTAATGAACGACATTAGGGGAGAACAGTATTACTGGAAAAGATGTTAACCATTATTTATTCAGTTCATGTTGTGGCGGGAGTCAAAATACTCCGGACATCAGGCAC
Source organism: Siderastrea siderea (assembly GCA_964030785.1). NCBI lineage: Eukaryota > Metazoa > Cnidaria > Anthozoa > Scleractinia > Rhizangiidae > Siderastrea > Siderastrea siderea. Next base: position 21,354,342 of record OZ034973.1, on the reverse strand, counting down.
ACAAAATATTTTAATTCAAGGCCCTTTTAAATACTTAAATGACAGATTTCCCTACCCTTTCATATGCTTCAGCTCGTGAAATCCCTACCCTTTTATGTACCTGAAGCCTCCAAAAGGTACCCCTTTCGGGCGGAGCCTACCCGTATAGGCCATTTTAGGGAGTATTCCCCCAGGGCGCATGCGCATGTTGCTGACTCATAAAATGGACATTTTTTGGTTTTTGATTTTCTTTGTCGTTGTCGTAAGTCACTTGACTTAGTCCTCTTGGTGTTGTGCGGCCAACAGACATAACTGCACATCATAGCTTGTTTTGCTAGCTTTGAATCTTCAAGACAATTTTCTCTTTTCATTATAGTAGCCATTTTCTCGATTTCGGAAAAGAAGTTACTAGATTCCCATGAATATCTGAATTTCGCTGCCTTCAGTGATGAAGCTAATAAAATATTCAAAATGAAAATGGACCTTTGAATGACAATGGCATTGCTGTTATAACAAAAGGTTATCTCATTCAGGGTCATTTCAACACCATGCTATGAAAGGTCAAGTAACATGGGTTCAAAAAATCTCTTTTCTTATGCACGATAGTGTACAAAAAGAATAAAATAATAATTATAATAAAAATAATAAGAAAAACAGCTGGTATTCCTTGAGTCGTTGCTGTATAAATGACGCAAACAGTTGCATTTTTTCTTAACACACTTTGGAAGCCAAATTGATTTTATCAGTTTTCAAAACCAATCTGTCAAATACCAGACCTTCTCCTCGTGAAAAGTCATCTGTCACCGGTAAGACGTTTACACACATTTAATTCCTTACATACCGGAAGTACAAATTGTCCATAACAGGTCACCGGAAACCTGGAACTACTAAACTTTTTTTTGAACCTTTTTTTCTTAAGAAAAGGGGAAGGGGGTGAGAGACTATCAGCTGCCTGTAGATTCTTCAGAATTTCTTGTTTGTAAATGTGATGTACTTACCGGTATGTACACGTACAGAACCTAACTGATGCCTGTAGTCGCAGAGGATATGTTGCATGCATAGAACTGTTGTACAAGGTACCAGTCGGTGTTTTTCCTCTTCTGTAGGCCTCTTGCTGGCAAGGCTTGTGACCTTGCTACCTTTCGCTCCTGTACAAAGAAATGTTTGATGTGAAACTTGAATGGGGGAGTCTGCTCAAGGGTAAATTCTGTACAAAATAAGAGTGAAGTCATAATATTTTTTGCCATTTTTACTGCCCCAGGTGTGTATCTACCCTTAAAAGAATAGCCTGCATAGCAGGCATAAATGGGGAAGGGGAAGGGGAGCGAGAATGCAGGAGAAAAATATGGGACTGGGGGCTAGGGATGAGGGAATGCCTGTTAGAAAGACCCCATTTTTTCATTTCTGATTGGTTAATTTTTGACAATATTCAAATGAGTTGTTCTTTGGTTTGAAAAATTCTCATCCCCTAACTTTATTTTTGGATGCTTCATTGACAAACACTGAGTTCAGTAAATTCCTGCATGAAGTCAGTCATGCAGAAAAGCGTGCATCTGTTTCTGATTGGTAGTTGCATTGACAGTTAACTTAATTGGATCACCTGAAAATCGGTGGGCAGAGATGAAAAAATGGGTCTTTGTAGCAAGCGTTCCCTCGTCCCTAACATCCAGTCCCATTTTTCTTACGCGTTCTCGCTCCCCTTCCCCTTCCCCGTTTGTGCCTGTTATGCAGGCTATTAAAAGAAAACATAAACACCCCTGTTAATTTCATGATGATTAATGCTATATTTTATTGGAAATTGATGTCATGAGATGTGATGCCTTCCATCAGAGCAAATCCACTCTAAAGAGTTTGCTCTGATGAAGGGCTAACACTTGAAACGTCAGCTTTTGAATTTGTTTATGGTGGCCAATTTACCTTATCACTTTGGCTGATAAATCCAGATTTTTGTGTTCCACTTCCCCACCAATGCAGCACCAGTTTCTTTTGAAACTTAAACCCCTTTAATTTTAAAGTCATATTGCTAAAATGTTTCTGTCACTCAATGAATTGAGTTTTAGGGCTGACAAAAAGTCATGCAAAGCACAGTAATTTTGACATTTTGAATAAATCGTGCAATCTTGGAGTAGGTGGCTTTTATTGCAATTAGGGGTTAAGGGCACAAGTTATAGGAACCAAACAAAAATGAGTTTCCCAACACAGTGGAAAGAAGGAGAAACTGAGAAAAAGGTTGTCATATTTTGCAATAGGACAGTTGCAAAGATATGGAAGTCATCAAGGTTAGGAAGGAGTGGAGTGCCCCTTATTAGCTGTCACAAGCTAAATACTCACCCTGACACTTTAATAAAGTTATTCATTCACAGGAAGGGAGTAAAAAAAGGTGTGAGGAAGACGAAGCTTAGCTCTTTCTGCAATCCCTCCAAGTAGATTGGTAGAATGTATGGTATTCAATTAGGATTCACCCATCCGTATAACACTGCCACAAACTAAAGTTAAAGGTTGTGAATTAAAAGGAATAAATTCAATAAACGCTCCTAGCGAATTGCTACTGGAGAATTTCCTTGGTGTGACAGCACTAGTGCCAAACAGTGGTTATTGTTATAGCATAAAATAAAATTAATAATTTGTGATCAAACAGCAGTTTGAGTGCTGGAGTCCATGAATCCTGTCAATCCTGGAGAAGCCACATGTGAGCTGCAGTGTTTTATTATTGATCAATGCCATTGGACATGAGATATTACTTTTCATTACTGCGATCGAGTTGCAAAATATGACCTTTGCTATAAGACTTTGTATGGGAAATTCACTTTGGTTTTCAAAATGCTAAAATAAAGTTTTGAATGTGGAAATAAACTTCACTTACCTTAACATGGGGTTGTCTTTGTGTCGTGTGTAATTTGGGTGCAATTCGTGGCCGTTTTAGGTGAGTTTTGGTTCAGTGTTGTTGTTTCTCCACTTAAAACCCACTTAAGTGGAGAAACAACAGAGTGAACAACAGTGAACAACGGCGAATTGAAAACCCACCTAAAATGGTGCTTGGGCCACCTGTGTTTAAAACTCCTGCTTCCCGTACCCTTTATTCTGGGTTCCTGCCCTGTATTTGTTAGCATGATGAGCAATGATGATGATAGTGATTTGTTGGCTCCTGCCTCTTTGCATTTTTTTGATTGCAAAATATTGCACAATGTTGCATAATTTTTCCCTTTTTCTCCCACTTCACGCCACCTTGGGAATCCCGCTTCCCACCCTCTCTTCTCCTGCCTCCCGAACACCTCCCGCCCCCTTTCTCCCGGTCTCTGGCCCCCCTGTCCCCCTCCACAATTAAGGGAAAATGAGACATAAAAATTCCTATGCAGTGCAGTTCTTTGACCTTGTAGATTGTTGCCTCAAGGTCAATGAAGACATAATATGTCTTCAGTGACCCTGACATTAATATGTTATATAAGATATGATATATATCTAATGATGTGTTGATTTACTTTCTGACAGAGATCTAATATGTCAGAGGCTATGGAAATGGATTTATATTTCAAAAAGGAATATCTTCAGAACACTGGAAGGTTAGCAAAGCTATTAAGGCTTGTTCTTATCATTTTATTGTAATTAGAATTACCTTACCCAGGCTGACACTGCAGTTCAGGTGCTTTTAAACGCTGTTCCCTAACACTGCCAAATAAAGTACCGTATTTTCTCAATTAAATGCCCCTGGTGTTTATTTCAAACTTGGCATGGAGGACCCAGCGTTTCTTTGAATCAGCAGTTTATTTGGGCTCACCATTTTTTAAGAAAGGCTTATTATTTGTTTTTCTTGGCAGTGGTGTATCTTGCCCTTAAATCTTAAGTTTATTATACAACAAATAAACGTCTGAGGGGCTTATTTACAATTCCCTCTTTTATACCTGGCGTTTATTCAGGGCCCAGTGTTTAATCAAGAAAATACGGTATATAGACCTCTCTGGTGAGCTTGATCTATGCCATGAACTAATTCTGCTTAACTTAGACATTTAAGTGGAATGTTTTCATACCTGTAAATCAGGTTTGTAACAGAAAGTAATCAAAGGGTTGACTTTAGTTTGTTTGGCTCATATATAGTGTCACAAACAAAAGTTGAATGGAAGACCTCTAAGTGATGTTACCACATGGCATTCCCATTCATCCCTGCCCAAATAATGAACCCCACTTCCTCAAATATTCCCTTCTGACCCCACACTTGGACACAGACACACACCATGTTGGCATGTAATATTACTAAATAATCCTGTATTGTTACGTATGCATACAAATGTAGCTCTATATTTAAGCTGATAATTAGCCTGTTGCAGAATTTTGTTATTTTAATTTTCATTTAATATTTATTTAATGTGTGTTTTAGTTTCAAAGAAAGAGGTGCCAGAAACACTCTGCTTATGCCGTCTAAGGTGTTTATATGCTTTGTAATCCATAAAATTACAATAATTTAATCACATATAATAGTCTTTATAACTTACACCATAATAATCCTAATTGCATTGTGTATTTATCTACATAATCCTGGAAGTGTTGCATAATTATCCATCATATATTTAACTACAACTGTTCTGCTTTTTTAAGTCACTATGGTCATTTGTTATTTAAATTCAAAACATTCTAGGTACCAGGGTTTCCTGAAATTCTTGCATGATTGCTCAGCATGAGTGAGATTAAACACACAATTTTCAGCTTACTTGTTTATTATACTGAATCTCTGAAATCTGTAAATAAATTTTAGCTCTTTCATGGCTCAGTCTGACAGGATTTTCAAACCTTGTGATATTTTCTAACCCACTTTTACACTGAAGGAAAATTGGGCCCCGATCTGTTAAAAAAGTGGTATGGACCATTTAAGCCTGTGTAAATAGTGCATCCCATGTCTTTATTACTTGGTTCCAAGACCTGTTTTGGGAGCTTATGGCCTCAAAGTGAAAAAACACCCCTCTGGTCTAGGCCCATTTTTGTGGTTGAGCTAGCTTGTACCCTTGCATGAAATTGTTTCAGACACCGCAAAAAGTGTAGACAGCATTTTCCAAATTAGGTTCTTAAAGTTTGCATGACCGTTACCAAAATGCTACTTTTAAATGGTAATATATTGTTTGGACCCAAATTTTCTATAGCGTAAATGAAAGAAAAATCAACAATAAGTATAGAACAAAATGATCAAGACCAACTAAACTTTGTGCCTTGAGACAGTGCCTTTTTTGCAGGATCAAAAGAAGAAAGGTGTAATAGCAGCTTCTGCTGGAAATCACGCCCTCGCTTTATCGTATCATGGGAAAGACCTTGGGATCCCTGTGACTGTTGTCATGCCCTTGAATGCTCCTATTATGAAAATCTCGGCTTGCAGGAGGCATGGTGCTACTGTGCATGTGAATGGAGCAGATCTTATTGAGGTACATAGCCACAGTTATTTGAATGACACAATAATCAAAGTTTATAATAGCCTTATTCAACCACAATTTGATTATTGCAACGTAGTGTGGGGTAGCTGTAACAAGGGCCTTGCTGAAAAACTGCAAAGGCTTCAAAACCGCGCAGCTCGTACCCTAATGTCTGCGAGCTATGATAGTAATTTAGATGATTTGTTCCGGACACTGGGGTGGCGAAGACTCTATTATCAAAGATTGGAACAGAAGTCTATCCTAATGTATAAAACATTACATGGTATGACTCCTGATTATCTGAGATCAAGATTCGTATATCGTGATGATGTTAGTGCTTATCGTTTAAGGAATACCGAAAACAAATTAGTTCTTCCACAACCTCGAACTGATTATCTCAAAAAAAGTTTTTCGTACAGCGGAGCTCAGTTGTGGAACAACTTACCTGTAGACCTAAGACAAGCATCTTCACTGGCCGATTTCAAATCTAAATTAAGTCGGCACAGTTTAAAGTAATATCTAAATCTTACATGTAAGTGAATTTTAGACACGGCCTCCATGAAAAGCAGACTTTTCTTTTGTTATTTTGAATTTGTTGTTATTAAATTTTTGTAGTTAGTTAGATAGGTAGATAGTCCAGTAATTTAATTGACTGATGGAAAAACCGTGTATAAATAAAGTTATCTTATCTTATCTTATCTTATCTTATGTTGAGTTTAGCGAAGGAATCAAACTTCGTAGAAAAAATCAAAGGCAATAACGACAGGAACTGGTGGATGACGCCGTGAGAGCGGGAAAAGTGAGCAAATCGAGAAAATCGAGCTTGATTTGGCTTGAAGGCCGAGTTCTAGGGTCCACTGAGTTCTGTTTGAGCTAAGCGTTATTCATTGTTTACCCAGGCTAAAGCGTTGTAAAACGCATTTTTGAAACTTGTGAACATATATTTTTAGAATCCGCATGCAGCTAAACATTTGTATTCTGTAGCCATTTAATTACGAATTTCTACTCTTTTTTCAATGGTATTGTTAGTATTAAATGGTAACCTCTTTTTTAATTTTCTTCTGAAATGTACAGTCAAAAGAAATTGCCCTTAAAATGGCGAAGGCAAATGGATTGGCTTATATAAACGGGTAAGGAAGATTGTGCAGTTCATTCTTTGGAAAAGGTTATTTACTCTTTGTAATCAGTCTAAAAGCAAAATCGTAGTCTGTTAACAGGCTCCTTATTGAGGGATACTGGGCGCAAGATAAAATAGCAAGCAGAACGAACGTTTTTTGCTTGTGTTCTATACCCCAGTAAAGGAGCCTTTCACAGGATACAAAATCAAGGTATCACATCTGACCAGTTATCACTAATGCAAATGACGATAAGAATTGAACCAATGAGAACCTGTACTAAATACATTCAAGCGAGGACAAGTGCGGAAAAACGCGCGTGCCGCAAATCGCAATTCAATTTCTTGACGAACTTTTTTTCACCCTTTCCCTGATTTTCACTACTATTTATGGTTTCTAAAGTTCAACAAAAAGAGTGAGTCACCATGCCTGCGAGAGAGTTATGATCGAGTCAAGTCGTCATTGGTCAAAGAAATTACTTTTGCCGGTTTTCCTCGAGGAAAACACCAACATGCCATTATACTTCATTTAATTGAGAAACAGCTTTATCCAAGTTGCGATTTAGATGGTTCTATTGACGTTCCTTGATGTCTTGGTTTAGGTACGATCATCCTAATATTCTGTCAGGTCAGGGCACGTTGGGCCTGGAGATCGTAGAAGAGGTTCCTGATTTAGATGCGGTTGTGATCCCTGTGGGAGGAGGAGGGCTGTTGGCTGGTGTTGCTGTGGCAGTTAAAGGATTACGTCCTGACGTTCAAATTATTGTAAGATTGAAACCCCAGCGTATGTTATATTTTACAAATTAACCCGTGAAGACTGAGGGCAAAAAGCAGCGAGCTCCTTTATTTTGCCTGTAAAATCCTGGGCTTGTAGGTTTTAGGTTGGTGAGCACATAATATTTTTATTTTAGTAGATTTAAAGTGACATTTAGATGAAGTGATATGCTTATATATACGAGGGGGTATAACTGGAATGATGATGTTTTGTTACCCAGTTGGGGGGGGGGGGGGGGGCTGTAACAGAGTGCGGTTACACCCGGGATTTAACGGTATTCTGGAGTCTGGAACAAGCTAATGCCGATACAACTGACTGGCATTAATACATTTCCTGGGTATATTACAAGCGGCTTAAAGGATGAGGAATATTCAGTTGTTAGAGGGCCGGAAGTGTTTGTGAAACCTTACAAATAGATAATCATATGCTTTTTTATGTTGTAAGCACTGCAGCGTTGCGTATTCTTCTGTTTCCTGTTCTCACACTATGCCGGACACGTTTGTATTGTCCAGTTCTTTTAACACAGTTTAAAAGCTATCGTGATTTTTGCTGCGCACGCAAATCCAAAAACAAACACAAACGTGAACACAGGGGAGCATTACCTTTTAGTCACTATGACCAAACTGAGCTCTTGTGCTGCTCTTATTGTCACTTCGTTGAGCAATGGGTTTCTTTCTCTAAGACAGAAGAAGCCCCACCTGAGACTAGTCACTGATTCTGTTTCCGAAATGGATGGTCTAGGAATTTCCCCTGCGATGTAGTTTTTTATTGGTAACTGGAATGTGTTCTTTACTCTGCAGGGAGTAGAGTCTGAACGCTGTGCCAGCTTTCAGGCCGCGATGAATGCTGGTCATCCGGTTAAGATAGAAGCCAATCAATCTTTGACATTAGCTGACGGTGAGATATCCTTTGTACTGTGAATTGATGTGGATAATTTGAACGTTTAACCGGCAGGATTTATCAAATACCTTGGTACAGTGCCAACTTAGGGTAGGGAATTTATCAAATTTAGCAGCGGACTCCTCGATGGTGCTGGTGAAGCACAAAATTCTCATTTTGTCACGTTTAAGAAAGACACCAGACACCATAGTCGCCTGCTATGCATGTTGGGCCGTCGTGCTGCCAATATCACTTTCCAGATGAAGAAATCTCTTTTCCGGCCTCGTTATTCCTTCTCTCGGCTTAGTCGTGTCACTTGAGAGTACTGCCTTGCAAGAGTTAGCAGAAGCAGAAGAGAAGCAGCTACCTGTAAGCTTTAAAATCTTGTCCTCGACTGATCAGATGAAAGATAAACGTATGAAGTACCTTTTTCTATCTTGTGTTCGTTTTCCCGCACATTTTTTTTTAGTCACACGGTGTCGTTCCTCCAACATTCTAAATGAAATGTAGAGTACTGCGATAACATGTTTTAAAGTGAAGGTGCAATAGCTTACCAGCCAAAGTGTTGGTAGTGTGGATGTCTTGTCTCTTTCTCTGTTGTAAAAGGTTACGTCACTGATCTATGACCATTTTATTGCCTAAATATCTGAAGATATTCCCTCTTGGTTACAACAGCAAACAGGAAACTAAGTTTCCGTACCTAGACCACAAATCTGGCGGTAAATTTAGTTTCCTTGTGATTAACCTGATTAATCTTACAGGTCTGCGTCTCCAAAGTTGGTTCAAACGCCTTTGCAACAGCTACAGGACTGGTTGATAAAGTGATAAGTGTTGGGTAAGATTCACAGCTTGAACAGCTTGGGCGATGAACACCAGTAATGTGCAAGGTGCAAACTGTTCTGATACGAAAACAAACGCGCGTAAGTGAAGGCAGAGTTGTACGAATGAGCTTTTTAGAATTAAACTCTAATCTCGACTGAGAAAAAATGTGGTAACGCAAAGTGGATGTAGAATTTGCAGATTTTCTTTTGTGAGAGAGAGACATGATCTTACCAGCTGTCTATTTGTATTAACAACAAATTTAAATACTACCACAACGGCGGCAGGGACAGCAGCAATAACAACAACAGCAACAACGACAAAAGTAGAGTGGACAATTTTCCTGGTTGAGCACAAATCGCAGGAGACAAGCAGTAGCTGCTCACGTTATAAGTTCCAATTTGCTTGTTTTCTTTTCTCTTTTTTCAGTGAGGATTTCATTGCTCTTGCCATATTACGACTGATTGAGGAAGAGAAAGCAGTAGTGGAAGGAGCAGGTGTCACAGCTTTTGCTGCTGTACTGGCTGGAATGTTACCTGAACTGCAGGATAAAAAGTAAGAGTACTGCATTGCTGGCCTGTGATGTAAAGTATTGTACGTAAGGCGAAAGGACAATCTTGTGGAAGTGTAGAAATCCCTCAGTCTGCGTACACGAGGACAAAATTTATAACAATTTAGTCTTTTTATGACCCAGTGAACTTTCTGTAATAAGAACGGTCTGATAGTTTAAGATGGTAAAAAAGGTTTATAGAGAGAATGTTGGGCAGGAGCGTTCCTAAAATGACATTTAGAGGAGGGAAGAGCGTCAAGGGCTTGCCCTTGCTATTGTAAGCCTCCAGTTTTTTGGAAGCGTATAAAAAACATCTTGCTTACCGTTTTTCAACGCGTATATGAAACAATGCATACTGTTTGAAACTAGTAGTCAGTCTCTAACTCGAGCTTCCTATCTGTTCTCACTGACCATACTGTTTTTGTTTTGTTTTAGGGTTGTGATACCGCTGTGCGGTGGGAATATCGACTCTACCGTCCTTGGTCGCTGTATTGATCGCGGTTTAGCCGCAGATGGAAGGCTCTGAGGTTTATCGTCACCGTTAGTGACCGGCCAGGAGGAATTGCTGAACTAACAAGACTGTTAGCTTCACTGGGAGCAAGGTAACCTATAATAGGAAGGCTCCATAAACATTTGATGGTAACTGATAATTTCTTTTTTAATGTCTAAATATTGTCACTGTTATTTGCAAGGTATAACAGGCCGGGTAAAACCAGAAAGAAAATGACACTTAAAATGTGCTTATCCGGCTGGCCATATATGTAGACCAGATAACAGGTTCAAGGTTGAGTGGTAGAGAAGAAGGTGCTTTCAATTATCGGACCAACAAGAGATACGAGTAACGAAAAAACGAGGTTTATATGTGACAAATTCGTGAGAAGAGAAACAGAAAAGAGAATGATAGCTCTAGAATCAGATCAAACTTCATTGTTGTTTAACGAAGAGAAACATATTGTTCGAATAAAATACCAAAACTCTCCTTGCAGAAAAAAATTAAAACATTTTGCCATTAACAAAATAACAAACAAACAAAAAAGCAACCCCGAGATAACGTGAGTACTCACTAACGTTTGATTCTGGCCTAACGGCTGTAATATTGGCCACGACTGATGAAGGGGTTATTCCGAAAACGTCTCGTCTGAAACTAACACTTGCACTTTTTAGCAAACACTTTTTTTTGGAAAAGTGCTACACAGCATATTTATTTTTATTAATTATTAGTTTGTATTGCCAGATAAACTTTACCTTCTTCGCTTCCATTGCTGCTAGTAAGACTCAGCAGAATTCATCTTGTAGGTTTACATGATAAAGTTGATTTCACACCGTAGATCAAGCAGATGTTACACTCAAGAGTTCTATATATGTTCAATTTTATTTCAGTGTAAAGGATATTTTCCATGAAAGGGCCTGGCTGATGTCCAGTGTATTTAGCGTTCAGGTGAGAAATCCGTGTAATCTGAAGTTGTTTTCCCTAAAATGTTCTCTTTATCACGATTCACGTTGGGGGGGGGGGGGGGGGGGTATCTCTTGGTGTGCGCTTCGAGTATCCCTTCTGAGGGGCCCGGAGATTTGAAACCTCGACCCAGTTGTTAGTTCGCAGTTGCTATAGCAACTGAGAACTATTGGGGCTGTCCTGGTGTCGTGTGGCTGTGGCGTTGTGTGAATTGTTTGGCAACAAGCCTACAAAGCCATTCAAATAAAAGTAGAATCCTTCGAAGTGTGTAAATAGGCAAGTTTTGACGGGCTCAAGTTTTGCGCTGTCTCTATGGATGAAGAATTAATCGGAGTGTTTGGATCCTCGAAAATACCGTAGATTTTGATTTGCAAAGACAACGCAGGAAGGAATCGGAAGGAAAAGTCTACTCAGGTGCGTGTTAGGACTCGTTGGTCTTCGGTTTAGGTTGGCGTTCGCCAGCGGGTTAGGAACAGCTGGACGAGGAAAGAAATTGGTTGTTAAGTTTGGTTGCTGTCGAAAAGATTGCAAAGAAGTCTTTGTGTGTTGATGTTTCTGATCTACAAGTGCAAACATTTCTTTATGCATAAGTTGACTGGGGGAGATAATTGGTCATAATTAATGAAGTCCACGAAAGGCGATTGTGTACGTTTTCATTTGGTACGGGTTTAAGTTATAAGCTATCAAAAAATCATCCACATCTTACAGAGTTCAAGGCTTTATTTGCAGCTTTCAGTTTGAGTTTTATGCGGTTTACTTTGAGCATATATATATGTTGTTCAGAATTATCGGTCAGTCAGGATTTTTCCCGTACGAGCGTATTTAATAAATTAAATATTCCATGCATCATTGTCAGAAGAGTCCTGACTCTTTCCCGTTATTGAGCTCTCCAGAAATAGCCTGTTCCAGGCTCTCAGATAGTTGGGACGGCATGAAAATTAGAAAGGGAACGCGAAAATAAGACGCGCGGGATCTGGAAAAATGGGGGCGGTGGCTCTTGTCTCTCCCCAGCCCCTTCGCCTTTTTTTTGCGCTCTTTTTCTCAATTCATGCTTTCCCCACTATCTCGGAGCCTGGAACAGGCTATCCAGAATCGACCGTTATTGAAGTGTTTTTGGTTTCTGTAGTTCATGTCAGTTTAATTTCGTAGTTCCAACAGTCGAATGTATTCGTGGTTATGACATTGATCTGACGATTTAACTCGTTATTCTGAACTTCCCAAATGATGTTTGTTCTTTGATGATCCTTGTGGTTTCTTTCGCTTAGCCTTTTAGAACGATCTAATTCGTGAGCTTTTCCTGACAAGAAAAGCTATTTAAAAATTTGATTTTCAAAATTCAATTAGTAGAATGTTTACATAGGTGTAATGTTGGTATGACTTCTGACACGAAAGTATAATTGTCAATCTCAAGTTTTTAAATAAACTCAAACAACTTATATAAACGCAAAAACTAGCCCAACGTCTGTTTCTCTTTAATTATGTAAGTATTCTTAATTCTACATCCATTGTATTATTACGAAAAAAAAAAAACACGATTTCCTAGACTTATGATAGGGGTAACATCTAAAAAACAACTGCGAACTATCCGAACGGATCCGCTCGTTCATTAAGGAGTGGCTAACTTTACCCAGTGGATAAGTCGCGATAGAACGGAGCAATTCAACTTCAACAGACACTTTTGGCAGATTTTTGCAAAGTCACACACTTGATTATAGATACACGTTTGTTCTTTTCATAAATCATTGGGCTATGTAGAGATTTTTCTGCATGTTTTGTCTGCTGGATTATGGCTTATCCAATGGATAAAGTTATCTGCTCTTTGAACGAATGCATGGGGCCTGGTGTCCACCTGCCGCATCGACCCCGTTACGATCATCACTCCATATTAAGGCAACTGCACTGGCGTCCTGTCTCTTCAGTGCCACGATACTTGCCACAGTTGCTTAATGTGGCTACCGATTAATCCACTCCGATGGACAGAATATTCATAATATCTACTAGTACTACGTCATCGGTGTGGAATTTATGCCGTGGTTTCCCTGTGAAATGTCGTCTATTTCCCCTTGCTCCATGGAAGTTCAAGATTTGGAGTTGTTACAGGCATGCATGTTTGTTCAATAAAACAATACTTCCTTGTTGAAATGAATGCTTTCCTCGCAGTTTTGTTCAACATATTTAGTACAGTCTTGGATATGCCTTCGTCAATTTTTCCAGCGCTAGCAGTATCGTTAAGGATGTTTTTCTTTCTTTTAATAGCTTAAAGTTGTGGTGGAAGTTCGGGATCGGCAGCATGGACTTCAAGTCAAGGAAGCATTGGAAGTCCACTATCCCGATAATGTGCTGTGGGGACTGGACTTAGGATTTACTCATTCCACCTCTAAAATGACTGAAACATAACTAAATATATAATTATTCACATAACTGAATATTTCGTAACGATTAATGAATGATATTTTGAGTCTAGACACGGTGTGTATTTATGGTAACAGGGTGGAATACATATTTGTATTGTAAATTGTATCTATTTTTTAACTGTCGGGCAGTGAAATACATGTAAATCACGGAGCAATTTACGGTAAATTACCCTGGCCCCAGAGGTTTTCCTTTCTTTTTCTCAAACAAACTTGAGCCGCAAAGCGGCGGCGACGAGCTGCAAAGCGGCTCAAGTTCGTTTGAGAAAAAGTAAGAAAAACCTCTGGGGCCAGGTTAACAGTAAATGCAAATTCTGAAAAATGTAAATTAAAAGAGTGATTTTGAACTACAGTTCTGATTGAATATGATTTAACAGAAGCCATTTCCATACGTATTTTCCTTCATTCGTTCTTGTTTGTTTACAAAGAGTAGTAAATTGGGCCCATATGGAGCTCATACTGGCTTCTGATTGGTCGAGAGCTTTTGGCTTTTGATTGGTTGTTGGGTTGTCATAGGAACGGAAACCTCAGGCCAGTAGGATCGTGGGCTCAAGGGGAAGTCACATGACCGGAAATGACGTCATGGGAACCGGAAGTCACGTGTTTTAGGATGGGAAACCACTGAGCAGTATGAAAAATCGATCGTGGGCTCAGGATAGGGAAAAACCGCTGAGAAATGCGGGCTCAAAGTCCAAAGTCCAATTAGAGCAGCGGGGACAGGTATAAAAGGGTAAACCCTGGGTGGGAGTAGTCACGATGAGTTTTTACATCACCCTTATCAGTGATCAAGCGCAAGGCACGGGACAAAAATTTACGGCCAGACTTCCTCATTCATATTATTTGGTAGAAGATGATTGGGAAGCAGCCCTAGTTCATATCTCCCACCCTGGTTTTAATCAACAATGGGGAGATCAAACCAAGCAGAATTGGACGCAAGAAGATAGTCAAAAACATTGGATGAAAACAGATGTTAGATACATACCAAAACGTGCGGATGGAACGGCTCCCATTCAAGTGACCAAACAAATCCATTTACCCCCAGGGTATTACCACAATGTGAAAGAAGCATGGATTGCCATCGCGTACGAAATGGAAAAACAACACATGGACGTCATGATGGATATAAGTAAAATGGACGTGGACGATCTAGCAAAACGACAACAACTAGCGGCTCTCAACCTGGCTCAACCCTACGTGAAAATCACCAATACAGGCATCGCCTCCGAATTAGATTCGTTGTATGTACTCCTACAAGCCAACATGCAATTTGAAATGGAATGGAAATTAGCCGGTCTGATGGGACTGGTGAAAGATGGTACACCAAGTGAACGCGTGGTCCAAGAAAAAAATTATCTGGTGAAAAATATTGTGGATTATGACGATCGACACAAATGGGAAGTAACCACCGGTCCTGCCAACAAATATCCACCGTTTGGTCATGTGTCTGTCAGTTTTACTCACCCCGATTTCGAGTATGAGTTGTTCGTGGGTCCGAATCTCAGTCGACAACCATTTCCCAGTACGCAAACGGTCAAACGGCAACAAGGACAACAACAATTAATGATTTACACGGATCTGGTGGCACAAAGCATTGTGGGAAATCAACAAAAGGGTTTTTTACGTACCTTGGATGCCGGCAATACCGACCATCAGTTTGATACCAAGCAACGAATGTATTTTCCTCTTGGCAAAACTATCTTTGACAGCATTGAGATGGACATTCAAACATCCAATGGACAGGCGGCTCCGTTTAAACAAGGGAGAACCATCATTACCCTTGAACTCTCCAGAAAAAGTCAACGATAACTACTTAGATTGAAAGAGATGAGGAATAAAATGGCTTACCGCTATCCGTGGGTGTTGCTTGCTTGACTGCTTGCTGGCTTGGGAGTGAAAAATACAATGGGACGGTGGTTTTTTATAGAGAAGCCAAAGGGTCCCCCGGGAGGGGAAGGAACCAATGAGAGAAAGACCCCATCATGCTTTGGGAGGGGAAGAGGTGGGGGGACCCCCCTCCCCCCTCCTTAGATAGACCATCAGGCATTGCGCGGATCGGGGTATATAAGTCAAGGGAGGCCCAGGACGCCATTCCTAGCTTTGAGTTGGTGCTGAGTAAACTTTTGTCGCTATGTCGTCAACAAGAAGAACGTTGGGTTCCCTGTTGAGCTTTGTGAATGTGAATGGTGAGGGGAGTTTGCAGAGGAGAGTGAGGGAGACAACCCCTGTGGAACGGCACACAAGGCGTATGTACGAGAGGCGAGAAGAAGCGTGGCGTGGTTTAACCCGACAGAGCGTGGCCGGCTTCATACGTTTGTTTATGCTGTGCTTTGTGGAGGTGGAGAACGGGGTGAGTTTACAACGAGACACCTGCCGCATGCTGAAGAAGACGTTAGTGAAACGCATCATCCCATGGATTTACAAGTGGTTGGTGTTTACCATGGATGAAATGTACTGGCCGATTTCGTTGGCAGATTTTCGAGAAGTCGACCATTACTTAGCGGAGCACATGCCGCGTGTCCAGAAAGAGGACGAATGGGCCACCGTAGCATATTTCTTTAAAGAAATGCTGATACAAAGAGAGGAGTATGCACACATGGAACAAATGGAGAAGGAAGCCATGGAGGCTGTGCGTCGGTGTTTAGGACAATGAACATTTTGCTTTTCATGTTGAGTTTTTTTATTGTGAGTCAAGGCTACTGTGAGTCAAGAGACATTATTTATGATGAACGTGCAAAACCAGTGATGTGAGTTTTTAAAATTTTTTTAATTAAAAAAGAGTTGATGTTACAAATGGTTGTTCATCTCTTGGCACGCGGGGTGGGGCACACCTAATTACAATTGAAAAAATAAAAACTAAGAAAATGACTATGTACAATTGGAAAAAATAAAAACTAAGAAATTGAAAAAATAAAAAAAATAAAAAGGGCTATGTACAATTGGAAAAATAAAAACTAAAATGACTATGTACAATTACAAATGAAAGTCTTCCAGTTCCATGCGTAATTGATCAATGTTCTGGGGTAGACAGAACGTGCGGTTGAATAAGGCTTGAATTTCGGCTCGGGTTTTGTCGTCCACATCCCGGGATCCCACGATAGCACTGCTTTGATGAAGGGTGGGCTTTTTGGGTCCCCAAGGAACAAATTGACTGCCTGTGACTAGGGTGGCGGCATTCTCGTTGACTTGGTAGTAATGGTCCGAGCGGTACCATGATTGACTGGGGATATCAAACAGATAGACGGGTTTGCCTTGATCCATAGCCAATTGCACGGTCCAACCAGTGCCTCCTTTGACGCGTTTATGATCCTGTTCCAACATGCCAAACGCATAGATCGTATGGGCTTTTTTGGCCAATTGATAATTACGTTGCAGCAATTGCAGGGTGTAAAAATGACTGGGCATTTTTTTCCCTAGTTTCTCCGCTGCCTGGTGAAGATGTGGGTTGGCCAGCATCAAGACTTCCACGGTAGAAGGGGTGATGAAGGTAGCTCGAGGATGGTTCGGGGGGACGAGGACTTCCACTTGCATCCCAAAATGTTTGGCATGTTGTTCGACCAATTCATCCGTACCTTTGGCTCCCCCGGTGTACACCACATGGCCATGACCAATTTGCAGTTCCAAGGCATCCACATCGTGTTCTCCGATCATGTCAATGTCTGGGGGCATTGCTTTGAGAATGACGACTCAGGGACCAAGGGAGCTCCTTAAATAGGGACAACGGACCAATGGGAAGACAAGAGGTCCTTATTTGGAGTGGGAAAAGCTGACCAATGGGAACAGGAGACGTCCTTATATGGGTAGGATAAACTGACCAATGAGAGGTAAGGGTCTAAGGTATAAAAAGGCATGGGCGGGTGAAAATCTTGAGCACGATGTCTGTCGATCGGAAGAGAAAGCCAAGCCTACACCCTGCGGTGAAGAAGAAAAAGAAAGAGAATGTGGACTGTGATCCTGTGGTGCGCGAAGTGGTGGAAGACACCCGAGCTGCCGTGGAAGACATGATGAAAGAATTGAATGACATGGTGGAGCAATCTACACCACCCCATCACCTCAATTCACTCTGACGACCGTGTATGACAATGCGGAGGACTATGCTCAAGCGAAAGCCAACAGTGAAAGAGCCCTAGCTAGTTCAGTGGACACTATGGTGTGTCCTTGCCATGATGTGCGTTTGGAGGCCCGAGAATCTCAAAAGGGATGGAAGTATGTGAAATGTCCCATGCAACCGTGTTTGCTGTTTTGTGGACAAGATCAAGCCGCAGAGTATATGAAAGCCGTGTATAGTCAACCTCATGTAGAAGTGTTGGACATGTGTTGTTTGCAATGCTTTTGCCGTGAACCCGCCACGCTTCAACAGAGTCATTCGACCCTGAACCCCGATCGCTTGTTTCTGAATTGTTCCAAGAAAAAGTGTGGCTTCTTCCGATGCGCCGATCAACCGTTGGGTCCCAAGTACTGGACTTGGTTTCATGACAACCCTCCCAAAAAAAGCCGACCAACAAGCTGAACCACCCAGCCGTGATGCTCAAGGATATCCCAAACGTGGAGTGGACATCCCTGGCCCACCAGTCCGAAGGAAAGAGGATCGACCCTTGACAGATTATGAGAAACAATTGTTACGAGAAATTCAAGATCTCAAGAACCGTCAAGAAATGATGGTAGCCCCAGCTCCACCACCCCCTAAGTACAGTGACAGTGTTGACAACTGGCAGAAAGGTCTAGAGACCATCACCTGTGGGCGTCTAGGTCTCTTTTAAATGTATAAAGGAGTAGGAATAAAAAATGTTTTTTATCAATGTCACCATGGAGTCTGTGTGTTATGTGTGGGATTCTGTCTTGTCCCTGGTACAATGGCAATGCCATCAAACCCTTTGTCAACTCTTATATGATCATCAACCCGGGTCCCAAATCCCCATTCCCCCATGTCCCGAGGACACGCATCCTCTCCACCTCTTTGAAGAAACCCATGTCGACCGCAACTTGTATCGATGGGTGGCGTTTGTCTTATGGTTAAAAACCCACCCAGAGGCATGGCGATGGTATCGAATCATTCAAAAGGCGCATCCCCACACGGTCCCCACCATATCGACCTTATGGGATGAATGTCAGAAAGTATGGCCCCTCGAAAGAAAAACACCCCATCATGGTTGAATCGTTACCACGATCCTCGAGCCCCCGGCAGTTTAGGAGGCGTGCAACGGTTTGCCAAAGCCCATCGTCTCCCTTTGAAAAAAGTCCAACGGGTGTTGGAACAGGATTTGGCCTACACGTTACATAAACCACGACGACGTCGTTTTCCCACCGTACCCGTGATCGTAGGGGGTTTAGATGATCAATGGGTGGCAGATTTAGTGGAAGTGCAACCGTTGGCCAAATATAATCGGGGTATACGCTACTTGTTGACGGTATTGGATGTGTTGTCCAAATACGCGTGGGTACAACCGTTGAAAGACAAAACCGGGGTGGCGTTGGTCCATGCCTTTGACAAGATTTTGAAAGGACGACGTCACCCTAATCGATTGCAAACGGATCGAGGAAAAGAATTTTATAACCGGACCTTTCAACGATGGCTCGACGAGCAAGGGATTCATCATTTTTCCACCGAAGGGGATGCGAAAGCCAGTGTCGTGGAACGATTTAATCGCACCTTGAAAGAACGGTTGTATCGTTATTTTACCGCGGCCAACACCTTACGCTTTGACGATGTCTTACCCGAGTTGGTGCAAGGCTATAATGCTACCCGTCATCGAAGTATTGGTATGGCTCCTCAAGACGTGACATGGGACAACGAAGAAGCGGTGTGGAAACGATTGTACAGCAAACGATTGAAAGGTCAGAAAAAACCTAAATTCAAAGTCGGGGATCGTGTCCGTCTCAATAAGATTCATCGTACCTTTGAAAAAGGGTATCTACCCGGTTGGACGGAAGAAGTGTTTGTCGTGCATCGTGTGATCCCGGGCCCTGTACCCACGTATAAGATTCACGAATGGGATGATACCCCCGTCCAAGGCACGTTTTATGAAGAGGATTTACAAAAAGTCCATGTGTCCGATGTGTTTCGCATCGAAAAGGTACTTAAGCGACAAAAAGATCGTTGGTTGGTCAAGTGGAAAGGGTGGCCAGACAAGTACAATAGTTGGATTGCAAGCCAAGACGTAACGTCTCTCCAACCACCCAAGAGGAAAAAGACAAGGCCGCCCAAAGAGACAAGCCCACCCAAAAGACGACGACGACGCGACTAAAAAAATGACGTTGGTGCCCAACTCTTCGTTTTACGTGACGTTGATGAGTCATGCGAGTACCAAGGAGTTTCCTGGGAACAAGAGTCATCATTTCAGAAACCGATTGCCTAAACCTATTCGATTTATGGGACGAGGATGGATGGTAGGCATGGTGAGTTTATCCTTACCCACCATTCCAGTGATAGCGGAAGAAGGAGGCGTGGGCGATTCCCATCCTCTGTTGTACGTACGATGGCACGAACACGACTTTAAAGTAGACGAGTTTGGGGACGATGCATGGTGGTTTCAAGAGCAGGAATGGACCGTCAAGGCTCAAGACATGAGAAAGGAGATGACCTCGTTGACGGGAGTTCAATTTTTTCACCAACTGGTGTATCGTTACCAGCAAGAACGTGCGAAACGAACCAAACCCAAAGACAGATGGGTGGGGACCGATGGACTCAAATTGTACCCGACCTTTGAATGGACCACCGAAGGGGATTTGTTGTTGAATACCACCAATGTGGATTACAAAACCCATGTGGCACGCGTGTCATGGGGCAGAACCTTGGCCCTGAAAATGGGTTGGATCGAACAAGTGTCCCCCGGCCAGTATCGATTGGGTCCGAATCTCTTGCAAGAATTTCAAGGCATTTCCACCATTCCCACCCCGACGGATATCCGCGATGCCAGCAACAAACCCATCTTTTGGAAAGTGGAGGGGGATTATGTGAAGTTGAGTCTATCGTGCCCTTGGCGTTTTGTGAATTTGAACGAGACCTTTCGTCACTCGTCGGAATTTGCTCCGACGCGTCCTTTGCACGTGTATTGTGATGTAGGGACCAGTAGCATGGTAGGGGGTCGTATCACCGATCTCTTACGAGAAATCAAGTACCATCCCAAAGAAACCACGCACTTTGAACCTCGACATGTTCAATATGTCCCCGTACGCAACGAAGTGGTAGAAATCGTGGAAACCCAGATGGCCGAAATCAATGGGGATCTCGTGAAATTTGGCGAAGGGCATACCCTCCTAACCCTCCACTTTAAAAGGGAAGTGGTCGTGTGAACAAGACAACATGTCGTTCTACGTGACGTTACCCAGTCATGCCAACCGACGTGAATTTCCTAACAACCAAGCCAATTCCTTCAAGATTCGTTTACCTCAACCGTTACAACTCCCAGGGGGTGGATGGCAAGTGGGGTTGAGTGCCATTTCCTTACCGGATACGCACGTCAATTTGTACGATTTGGTGCAAAAAGATGGGTTCATCATGTCGACGTCCTGGGACCAAACCTATCCCAAACCGGGTGGAAAAGACGGGGAAATGCAAGATCGAGGAGGGACGGCTGAAACCCTCATCAATGACATTCAACATTTGGATTGGGTGGTGGATGGGGTGAGTTTCATGAAAGCCACCATAAGCCACTTGGAACAACGACGCATGGAAACGGCGATTCAAGGCGGCCGTTTTACCAACGATCAAGGCAAACACACCTACGTCAAGTTTCGTTGGGAAGGGGACGATCTGATCATTGACAACACCAATATCTGTCATTGCAAAACCGACACGCCAGCCCTGTACATCTACACCAAGTTGGCTGTCAAGATGGGATGGTTACGTAAAATTAGCAGTGGGTTGATTTTGGGTCCTAACTTACAGCAAGAATTCATGGGTGATCAAATCCCTAACATGAAACAACCCGTTGGCAACGATTGGAACGATGTGGACGACGATCAACACAACCCGGTCTTTTGGACGGTGCGTTCTTTTTTACCGGATCATTTACAATTGAGTATGAGTTGTAGTTGGCGTTTCACCAATTTGAATGTGGCGTTTCGTTCGGTGGTGGGCGACCCTTCGCGATCGTTGCACGTGTACTCCGACGTGGCAGGCAGTATGATGGTCGGCAATCGCGTGACCGATTTGTTGCGAGAAATCCACTACAAACGGGAAGGCAGAGGCACCATGTACTTTGAACCGTTACACATTCAATACCTACCACTTCGTAATGAAGTGGTGGAAATCATTCAAATGCAGGTCACCGAAACGTCTGGCACCGAGGATAAGTTGGTCAGGTTTGGAAAAGGGAACACCCTGGTCACCTTGCACTTCAAAAAGGCATAAAAAGGGAAAAAGGAGATGGTCAGTCAAAGATGCCCAAGACAAGAACACGTCGAAGAAGAAGAAGGCAACGAGGCGGTCTCTTGCCTCTGGCCGCTCTCGTGCCAGCCTTGATGGCTGTGGGGAAAGCCGCGGCGTTGGGTGCCGTGGGTGGTGCCGCGGGTTACGGGGGCAAAAAAGCCATCGAAGCAGCGACCACTCGGAAGAAAAAGAAAGGCCGATGACGGTATAAAAAGACAGAGGGGGTTGCGTGAAGCATAGACATTGGTGAACAGCAAAGAAGACACCATGCGTGGGGGAAGTTTGACACGATTTCGGACCGACGAGTGGTATGATCAACAAGGCAAAGGATTGGTGACGGATCTCTTGCGTGGGGGGTTCCAAGGCCTTATAAGCACGCGAAATCCTTTAAAATTGCCTAGTAATATCAAGAGAGGATTGGAAACGGGTTTCACACGAGGTGTCAAACGCAAAGCCGAAGACGTCATTAAAAAGGAAATCACCAAACAAGCCAAGAAAGCTTTGAGTCATAAGAGCGTGAAAGACGCCGTGCGTGTGGCCAGTGCCTTATTTCCGAAACAAACGAAACGTGCGCGAGATATTTTTGGAGTGTGAACATGGAACCCGTGCATTCACGACCTCGACGGATTCGTAGTAATCGAGGGTTGTCTCAATGGGGAGGACTGTATCCTTTTTGGAAACTCATGCGACGACAACGTGGGGGATGGTTGAGTCCCGAGGTGATGAGAGTCCCCGGGTTTGATTTGAGACAACATTTAGCACGACGACGACGCTATAAAAACCCCTCACGACGACGGGGTACCACCACTCGACGACGACGACGTTAAACATGCCTGACGTGAGTACGCAAACCGCCCCGGCTCACGTGCGTTCCGAAGGGACCGTCAACCCGGCGTTACGGATTTTCAAGGTGCCACCCACCGACATTAGCATCAATGCCTATCGCATGGTCACCATTCAACCCACGACCACGGGTATCAATCCCACGGAATTCATTGTGCCAGGGTTGGACGATTTTGTGGATTTGGGACGCAGTTACTTTACCATGGAATTGAGATTGCAAAAGAGTACGAACGATAACTTGGACGCCGATCAAAAATTGTGGCCCGTCAATAATTTGGCCCATTCCATCATCAAGCAAATTGACTTGCAGTTGAATGGCACGTTGATCAGTCCACAATCCGACACCTATCATTACAAAGCTTACCTAGAAACCTTGCTGAATTATGACCGAGAAGATGGAAAGACTGTATTAGGCCCCCAAGGCTGGTTCAATCAAGTGGATTTCCCACCCCAATGGACTGCCACCAACACAGACAAAGCAGGGAACCATGCTCACTGGCAAGCTCTCACTGCCAATCACAAAGGGGCCTTCGACACCATGGTAGCTGAAGTGGAGAAGTATGCTGCAGATGTCACCCACAGTCTGGTGTTTACCCCCCACTTGGAAGTCTTTCATACCGGCAAACTGTTGGTGCCTGGCATAGAAATCAAGATGAAATTTCATTTCAATGGTCCGGCCCTGTTTTTCAATGGAGTGGCTCTAGCTGGACGATTGATGGAAGGGGATGTGAAACTACGGTTTCATCTATGTCAACTGCGTTTGAATGACGCTATCTACCAGAGTTTGTCTCAAAAAAGACACAATGAAGGTGAAGTGGCGGCTTACCCGACCGTCCGCAGTGAAATCCGGACCTTCAGTATGCAAGGCAACCTGGTCCGCTTTGATATCCCTAACCTGTTTCAAAACAGAATACCTGACCAATTGATTGTGGGGTTGTTGGACAGCCGAGCCTTCAATGGAGATGTGACCCGAGATCCTTTCTGCTTCCAGAAATTTGGACTGACATCCATTCGACAGATTGTCAAAGGAGAAGAATACCCTTATGAAACCCTGCAGTTAGTGCACAACAATGGCACCCGAGATAATCTAGGCTACTTCCGTTTTCTGCAAGCCAGTGATGCCTGGTGTAAAAAGAAAGGCAATATGGTAGAACTAGGAGATTGGGGCCAAGCTAAAAATTGTACCTTGTACATGTTTGACAATGTCGCCAATGGATGTGCTGACAGTCAAAACCTCAACCCCAAGCAAACGGGAGATTTACAACTGGTCTTGGAATTTGGAGCCGCCCCCAATACCAATATAACCGTGCTCGTGTATGGAGAATTTGAGAACTTGCTGGAGATTGACAAGAACGGAGCCGTGTTGTATAACATTTACCAACACTGATGGAACACGTGGCCTTGAATAATGTGCAGTTGGATTATTTAGCCCGAGACGACCCGCAATCGAAACCTGTCTTTTACGGAACAGTGGCCTGTGATCGTTTACCCAAGAGTCCTGTCAAGACCCAACCCCAAGGGTACATTGTCAATACGGACCCACACGATCAACCCGGACAACATTGGTTAGCGGTGTGGACGGATGGAAAGGTGTGTGAAGTCCTCGATAGTTATGCCTTGCCCTTGGACACGTACGTGCAAGCCACCCCGTTACGAGATTGGATTGTGCAACATTGGAAGTATGTGGTGACCAATGGCAAGTCCCTCCAAGCCATTTCAAGCAAGAGTTGTGGTGATTACGCCTTGTTGTATTTGAAAGCCAAAGCCCGTGGACGGACCTTGCAAGCGTTTTTAAATGAGTTTTCGGATCATGATTATGTAAGCAATGACCATCAAGCCGGTCAACGCCTTCAACAATTGATTGTAGGTCAAGAAGCCAGATGGTATCAACTTTGTTGTCATCCGTATCATCAATGTAATGGTTAAATAAAAAATATGTTGGAAAACGGTGTCGGAGTCGTAGCTCAGTCGGTAGAGCCTTTGGATCCCCCGAAAAAATAGGTGTTGGGGGATTGTGCGTGGGTTCGAGTCCCACCGACTCCTTTTTTTTTAAAACTGGGTAGTATCATCATCATGCAAACTGGGAAACCGTTTCGTTTTCATACCCCCTCCTCTATCTTGGTGGTGGGTCCTTCGGGATGTGGCAAAACCGTGTTTACGGAAAAACTCTTGGTAGACAACCCAGAGTTGTTTGAAACCCTACCGACCCAACGGTATTATTGTTATGGGGCATGGCAAGATCGATTTCAAGACATGCAAGATCAAGTGGTGGTGTTTCACGAAGGGATTCCCGATCATGACGCCTTGGTCCAATGGTTTCCTCAAGGACATGGGGTCCTGGTCTTGGGTGATTTAATGGACGAAGGGAGTCACGATAAACGCGTGTTGGATTTATTCACCAAACATTCGCATCATCAAGGGGTGACCGTACTGTACTTGTGTCAAGACATGTTTCCCGTGGGTCGATATGCTAAAAGTATTTCCCGCAATGCCCATTACATTGTGGCGTTCAAGAACCCCCGTGATCAATTAGGGGTACGCAATGTCATGCTTCAATCGTTTCCTACCACCTGGAAAGACACGTTGGAGACGTTTCATCAGGCCACCACACGACCGTATGGGTATTTGGTGTTGGATTTACACCCCGCCTCCTCCGATCAACAACGTGTGTTGAGTCACCTGTTAAAAGACGAAGGATGGACTCGCACCTATCAAAAGCGACTATAAAGGCACCCTTTGAACAGGAAAAAAGAGAGCAACCATGGCCGATGATGACCGTCAACCTCCGCAATCGTACGATACCGTGGCCCCTGCGGGGGTGGGGGCGGCCAGCAGCAATCAAATGTCCCCAGGGACCATGCAACAACTTTTTTTCACGGGAGACGAAGGCCTTGTCGACGTTGCCATGGAGGAAATGCACCCCGATGTCCTCAGTGAGTTTTTGAGAAGTCTCCCCTCCCCCAGGACAGTCGCCGGCTGGCCCAATGTGAATGGTGCACCCCCTGCACAGGCCTCTTCCCCCGCAGGGGTAGGAAGTCGGGCATCCCATTCACCCTCATTCCATAGCTCCCAGACCACCCCGGAGTCCCCGAGAAGTCCACCTGGTTGGCGAACAGCCCCAAGTGGTCGGACAGCAGCGGGTGCTGGGGGTAATGGACGTGGTGGTGGTGGTAATGGTGGGGGACGTGGTGGACGTGATTGTGGTGCTGGTGCTGGTGGACGTGGTGGTGGTGGTGGTGGTGGTGGTGCTGGTGGCGGTGCTGGTGGTGGTGCTGGTGGTGCTGGCGGTGCTGGTGGTGGTGGTGGTGGTGGTGGACGACGTGGACGACGACGACGACGAACCCCCACCTCGCCTTTGACACCTGCCTCCAATCCAGCCACCCCTCGAGGATCTTGGACGTCTGGGAGTCCACCCCCTCGTACCTTACGTCAAGCGGATTTACAACGACGTTTACGGATGCTGTTACAAGATCAAGAACAATTAGCCCAAGGACGTGAAATTGCCAATGTCACCATGACCAATAGCATTGTGACCAGTTATAAACAAGGAGGAGCACCGAGCGTACAAACGTCTTCGTCCCGGGTTTCGCCGTGAGGATGAAAACCGTCGTGTCGTTATTGAATGGATCGAAACATCATGGCCTTCCCTTCCCCCCGGAATTATTACAACGGATGGATTCCTTGTATGCCTTTTACCATCAACAATGGTGGTGTTATCGAAAAATGTTGAATCATTACAAGTGTATCAATGCCTTGTTCAATGGCATGGCATTACTCCTGATGGCTGCAGGTATGATTGCTGGACCCCTTTTGGAAAACAGTACGTTGGTAGCCTGTTTAGCAGCGGTGGGCACCGTGGTCAAAGGATCGAATGATTTTAAACAATACCGATTTAAAGTGACCATGAGTCGATTTGCGTTTACCACCTATGCGAAAGCCTTGACCGAATTGAAAACCCATGTGCGGGGTGTTCCCTTGGAGGATCTGGAACGATTTTTAATCAAGATGCAAACCTTGGATGATACCATTGTGGATTTCACCCCTCCGTCACCCAAACGATGTGTCCAAGATTACTACCGTCATTTTGTGTACCAACCCTTGGAAGCCCTATGCTATGTGGACGGATGTCCTCGTCCCTTGAGACCCAAAGATTATTGGATAGATAAAAAGCCGCTCCCTCCCAGTCCCACACTCTTAGAACCATGGCCGTCCAACGAAGACGACGCAGAAAAAGGAAACAACGAGGAGGGGCTTTAATGCGCCGCAAACCCCGTTTGGTGGATAAAATTGCCCATGGCATGAGTATGTTTCTATCGGGCCCAGCGCCTGGGTTTGGACTCGCTTTAGGCAAATTAGGCGGTCAAGCCTTGAAAGGCATTACCGATAATGTGCAACATTACCGACGACAACGAGGTGGGGGTTGGTGGCAAGATTTCAAACGCAATACCCGTCAAGGCTATAAAGAGTCGCGAGATGCCATCAAACAAAACAAAGCCCTTCAACGTCTATTGACGAACCGTCCATGGTATCCTTGAAGAGAAGAAGACGACGACGTCGTCGTCAACGAGGAGGCTTTTTAAATCTATTGGTCCCCGCCATGGCAGGGTTGGGGAAAGCCGTGGCCTTGGAAACGGATAAACGTATAAAACGCACGATTCAAAAAGCTAACCAACGGTATCGTCGTCGTCACCGATAAAGGATGCAACGTCTTCGACGTCAATTCCCGTTTTTACAGTCCATGTTACAAGAAGCCAATGGTTCCAAACGTCAAGAATTGTTACAACATGCCAATGCCGATCAAATCAATGCTGTGAGTGAATTGGTCTTGAACTTCTTAAAAAACAAGATTCCTGTCACCCCACCCATGCTGGCTAAACTTCAACCCTATAAAAAGGTACTACGTGATTTGGGACGTCGTCGACATTCCGTCAAAAAACGTCGTCAGTGGTTAGTCCAACAAAAAGGACGCGGGTTGTTTCAAGGACTCCATCACGTGTTATGTCAATGTGTTCGTTAACGTGTCAAGACATGGAAAGACTCTTATTGGAAGCATAAATATCACCTGTTGTGACAACTGTCGTGCATTGGAAGACCTTTGCCCCGACCATGGACGAGGTCTACATGATTCCCCACCAGGACTTGGAACAACTCATTCAATATTACAAAGGAGAACTCACCGAAAATGCCTTGTTGAACAAAGCCGCGACGCTCGCCGCCCAAAAACATGTGTTATTAGCCAATCCCCAATTACCTCCAGCCCTGGTCAATGCTCAAACGAAACCGTTGAGTCAAGAATTAACCAAGTTAACCAAACGCATTCGTCAATTTCCTGGCGGGGTAGGGGTTGGTGCACCGGGTGGTCCACCAGGCGAAGAAGGTGAGGAAGAAGCCGGGGATTTGGTGACGGGACCCGTGGAACAATGGTTGAAGCGCATGATAAAAGGCAGCCCGTCGACCCCCAAACCACCCATTACCCCTGCAACCAAGAAAGGCAAAGGAGCAGCCACCACTAGTAAGATTCCCATTGTCAAGAAAGGGAGCCCATCCACCAGTCGAGGGGATACCCGGTCGCGTTTAGAAGCCATTCGAGAACAGCGCAAGACCTTGGAAAAAAAGTTAGCCGAGAGTCGCAAAGGCAAAGGCAAAGCACCCGCCCGAGAAGTGGAACGATTGAAACCTTTACCCGGTTGGGAAGATTGGGCCCAAGGCAAAAAGTTACGACGTCGATTGGATTACGACAGTGACTAAAACATGCCCGCTAAGAGGAGGAGAAGGCGTATCAAACGCCCCCAACGAGGAGGGGCCTTGGATGTACAAAAATGGATTGCTAAAACCGGCAAAGAATTTCATTGGCCCGGTTATCAGTACATGGGGCCTGGCACGCATTTGGCCAAACGTCTAAAACGTGGGGATCCAGGGATCAATCGCTTGGACCAGATTGCTAAGCAACACGACATTGATTACAGCCGTGCCAAGAATTTGCAAGACAAATGGAAAGCCGATACCAAGATGATCCAAGCCATTGATCGATTACCCGGCAAGAAAAACAAGACGGAACGGGTGATCAAGAAAATCATGCAAGCCAAGAAACGTTTGAAATTGTAAATTTAATGGCAAACCAGTTACATGTTAAGTAAATAAAACAATGAAAAATGTCACATTGATTGGTTCTACTGTCTCACAAAATGTCATGAAAATACAATCACATTTGGAGAAGCCAACAGAATTCATTTGTGATGTAGACACAATGATCCACGTGTTTTTAAAAACAATGTTCTGCCAAATACTGAGACGAATGTTCAAGTCGCCAAATCATACATCAAATCCACACCCTCGTCGGGTGACATGTCATGAACGAGGTCTTCGGGGGGCACCAATGCCTCCAAATCAAAGGAACAAGATTCCTCCACATCCTTCAGTAACTCGGTCCACTCGTCAGGCGTTATGTTCTGCAACAAAGACGAAAAGTCCTCCAAGTCAGGGGGGCCCAAGTCAGGGGGGTCGGTGACTTGCGCACCCCCCGAATCCATATCCGTTAGAGTATAATTCTCCTCTAGAAATGATTCACAAAAAGAAAAGTTCTCAGACGTTTTAGGCATGGATTTCATAAAGTCCTCCAAGGGAATAGTCAGTTTCAATGGTCCTAATGCTTTGATTTTCTCTTCCGTTTTCTGCCTCTCTACAGAAGGTAAGGAGGCACAAAAGTTATTCAAATACGTTTCCAGAGAAGGTTGCGTCCTACAATTAGTCAATACCACCCGCAGTGTTTTTTGCGTTGGGGGGCGAGGCACGTGCCTCCTTTTGTTGTAGTAGTACCTTTTGGCGAGCTCCAAGAACCTCTCGCGGTTCGCCCAGTAGTACTCTCTTCTTTGCGCCTGCAGTTTCTCTCGGTTCGCAGCACGATATTTCCGACGAGCCGCCTGTGCTTTGGCCCTTTTATTGTACATCCTTTTATACGCTAATATCCGAGCACGATTCTTTTGACGATACTCACGCCCTTGGGCTCTTAAACGTTCCCTGTGTTTCTCCTTATACCGTCGCTCGTATTCTGCACAACGTGCTCGGTTGTTTCGGGCCCATTTTTTTTAGCGGGCATGCCGTTCCTCCTTATGCGTCTCCTCATAACGCCTTCTGGACTCCCGCACTCGATCCGGATAGGTTTCTCGGTATCGTTTGTTGGCAGCACGCACTTTCTCAGGGTACTTGTGTCGGTAATTGTCTTTTTTAACAATATTCCTCCCTCGGGCTTTCTCTGGGTAACGGCCATTGTACCGGGCTTTTTTGATTGCGTTCCGTCTCCGTCGTCGTTCGTCTTTTGTCGTTTCGTCGTCCAAGTCGTCGTCGTCGTTCGGGTCATAGTCGTTGTCGGGGTCATAGTCTATGTCACTCTTATCGTTCAAGTCGTTGTTCGAGTCATAGTCGTTGTCGGGGTCATAGTCTATGTCACTCTTATCGTTCAAGTCGTCGTTCGAGTCATTAAGGTCGTCGTTGTTTGGTCGGTACGTCGTGCGTCGTCGGTTGCTGCGGCGGAGGCCCTCTCTTTCTGTAGACATGGGGCGATGGTGGTGGTGCTGGGGGAGGTGTCCGTGGTCTCTTGAACTGGTACCTCCAGTAATCACAGCAATAGTCGAGGCCCTCCACGTACCACTCACACGTTAATTGAGGGTAGCACCGTGGGTGAAAGGGAACCGCCTGTTCTGCTCGGCGTCTCTGGGCCTCGACTTTTTCCGGCTCGAGTTGCTTCAAACTTTCAGCAAACGCAGCCAACTGATCGTCCTTCAGAAACAACTCCCTCTTCACTTTCATTAAGATTTCTTCTACTTCCAAATCCGCTTCAAACTGTTCAAAGGTCTCTAACAAATTCTCATGGCGAGAGTCCATGTTGAGATGTTCCAGCCCGAGGATCCATCTGTTTTATAGTCTCTGGGATCATTCCCCTGCAAAGCCTGATGGTCTATCTAAGGAGGGGGGGGAGGGGGGTCCCCCCACCTCTTCCCCTCCCAAAGCATGATGGGGTCTCCCTCTCATTGGTTCCTTCCCCTCCCACGGGACCTTTTTTGTTCTCTATAAAAACAGAGCCCCGATCTCCAGTGACTTCATCTGATCATGTCCTCTCAGCGAGAAGAAGACGATCGAGCGGGGCCCAGTGGCCTTAGCCACCACGAGTCCCTCCAATTGTTAGGCCTGGACATCTCTGATTCAGAAGACGACACGAATTCCTGTGTGGGACGTTTGATTTGCACCGAAGAAGAGCTGGGAGACAATCACGAGGAGGAGGACCCTACTCAACAAAGTGGGGGTGCGATTGACTTTATAGTTGAACGTTTTGTGGATCGGAGGAGTGATCGCATGGGGGTACAAGAACGTCATTTCAATACCCGGTTACGTCAAAGGGGGAACTTCATTCCCCGTCAAAACATTACCCAAGCTCTCCAAGACGGATTACGTCGAGCCGTCGATCAAGTGTTAACCACCACCACCGACCTCCACGATGAAGATCGTCTGTACTTCACCATCGCCTCCAACAGGCTCCACAATAATTTTCAGGGCTGGGGTTTACGTGCAGGTGAATGGCGTCGAGACACAGAGCGTGTGGAAGCCCTGTTCCAACGTTTAGCGCAAGCCTTGAACAGCAACGAACAATTTGAAATGGATGACTCCTTTCAAGTCTCCATTACTCAAGTCCATCATGCTCCTCAGGGAACCGGAAAACCTCGTCGGACCAAGCCGGGTCATCCCACCATGCAACTATTAACAGCCAACAAACGGAGTGTCATCGAAATAAAGAACAACGATGACCTCTGTTGCGCCAGAGCCCTCGTCACGGCCAAGGCCAGAGTGGACCAGCACCCCCAATGGAACAGCATTCGCCGGGGAAAATCCCTGCAGAGAACCTTAGCTCTGGACCTCCAGAATGAAGCCAAGGTACCCTTGGGTCCTTGCAGTTACGACGCGTTGACGGCTTTCAGTCAAGCCCCCTCTCTCACCGGTTACCAGATCATCCTGGTCGATGCGCAGCGATCGTTCCACATCACAACGTTTGGACCCCTTTGTGACAAACAACTCATCCTGTTGCACTACCAAAACCATTACGACGTCATTACCCGCTTGCCAGGGTTTTTTGGGTCCAGTTATGTCTGTGCGAATTGTTGGAAACCCTACAACACCGAGGGACTGCATCGATGCACCAAAAACAAGGTGTGCGGAGCCTGTCGACAGAAAGACTGTCCCGATTTTATCCATGCTTACCCCCGACACCTCAAAGCCACTCAACGTTGCCCGTCGTGTCATCGGGACTTTTTCGGAAACGCGTGTTTGCAAGCCCATGTCGGCAAGACCCACGCTGGCAAACCCGTCACCGACTCCCAGTCCTCCGTGTGCTCTCAACGACGCCGATGTCCTGACTGTTATCAACAAAATGTGGACTTGTCCCGCATTGAACGTCACCGTTGTAAGCACGTGGATTGCCCTTCTTGTCATCAGTACGTGCATGCCGACCATCACCTTTGTTTTATTCAAAGAGCCCCCAAGCCTCAAGACGAGAAGAAGAGAAAGAGGACCCGTCAAAAAGGTCCTCGCGCCAAACGAGGTGCCGCCGCCGCGGAACGCCATGCCTCCGAGGACGAGGAAGAGGAAGTCCTGCCTCCCTTACACGTCTTCTTTGACATTGAAGCCATGCAACCCCACGAAAAACACATTTCGAATCTCGTCGTGGCCGAAACCGAAGACAACGATCAACCCAAGGCTTTCCCAGGCCTCTCTTGTACCCGTGACTTTCTGGAATGGTTGGATACCTTGACCCTCCACGATACCCGTCAAGTCAATGTCATCGCTCATAATTTTCAAGGGTACAATACCATAGTGACAACCGGATCGTCCAACAACTCCGCAACGGGTGTAAACTCTTAGAGATCAAACACGACCGCATCCGGTTCATCGATTCCATGAGTTTCCTCCCGATGCCTTTGTCCGCCTTTCCCAAAACCTTTGGCCTAACAGAACTCTGCAAAGGGTACTTCCCCCACAAGTTCAACCATCCGGACCACCAAAACTACGTGGGACCCATCCCGGCCCTCGATCACTACATGCCTGAGACCATGTCAGCCGAAGGCAGACAAGCCTTCGAAACCTGGCATCAAGAACAACGCGACCAGGGCGTGGTGTTTGATTTCCAACAAGAGTTGTTGGACTATTGCAGCTCCGATGTGCGGCTCTTGAAACAAGGATGTCTGACTTTCAAACGATTGTTTGAAGCTCAAGCGGAGTTCAATCCCTTTGACCACATCACCATTGCTTCTGCCTGCAACATGGATTTACGTATGAACCGGATGATCCCTAACAGTATTGCCAGTGAACCCACCCGTGGTTGGAAGAAGAATAACATCAATCAGTCCACCCCAGCCCTCCACTGGTTAACCTGGTGCGATCACCAACTACGTCAACGCACCCTCCAAGATCTCACCCCTGCCGACTTGGACGACCACGATCTCTTGGCCAGTGCCTATCCAGACCATCCCCATCCAAGTCATCGCCAGTACGTACAACATGTCCGAAATGCCGGCGAGTATAAGATCCCCGGGACCCAGATCCATGTGGATGGTTATTGCCCCGACACCCACACCGTCTACGAATTTCAAGGGTGTTTCACCCACGGATGCCCTACCTGTTATCCCAATCGCTACGAAAAACATCCCTACAACTATGATCGAACCATGCAGGACGTTTACGACACCACTCAACGCAAAGTCCAAGAGCTTACCAAACAAGAGTACAACGTCATTCAAATGTGGGGATGTGAATGGGACCACCTCCGAAACACCCAACCAGAGATCGACTCCTTCGTCCGGGGACTCGGCTTTATCGACCCTCTTAATCCTCGGGACGCTTTCTGTGGAGGTCGTACCAATGCCATCAAACTCTACCATCGTGTCACCCCCGGCCAAAAGATCCACTACATCGATGTCACCTCCTTGTACCCATGGGTCAACAAAACCTCCACCTACCCCAAAGGACATCCGACCTTCATTTCACAACCGGGTCACACCGACATCCAACAGTACTTTGGCCTCATTCAATGCCAAGTCCTACCTCCCCGACATCTCTACCATCCTGTCCTACCTTACCGTCAAGACGACAAACTCACCTTTCCCCTCTGTGCCACCTGTGTCCAAGACGAAATGAAGAAACCTCTCTTGGACAGATCCTACCAGTGCCATCACACCGACGAACAACGCACCCTCACCAGTACCTGGTGCAGTCCCGAATTAAAGAAAGCTGTCGAATTGGGGTACCAGGTCCAATACATCTACGAAGTCTGGCATTTCCCCGAGACCTGTGAGGGCCTCTTCGCCGATTATGTGAACACCTGGCTGCGCATCAAGCAGGAAGCCAGTGGGTGGCCTAAAGACGACATGACCGAAGAACAGAAACGAACGTACATTGACAACTATTACAAGCACGAAGGTATACAACTCCAATACGACAACATCAAAAAGAACCCAGGCCTAAGAGCATTAGCCAAGCTAATGCTCAATTCTATGTGGGGGAAGTTTGGACAACGCCTCAACAAGACCCAAATTCAAGCCTTTGATGATCCTCATGCCTTCCACCGTTTCTTAGATACCGATACCTTGGATGTACGTCACGTGTCCGTCATCAATGACGACATGGTTGAGGTGTACTATCAACATCAACAAGAGGACATCCGCGTGTCACCCAACCTGAACATTTTTGTGGCCTGCTTCACCACTTGCTACGCCCGCCTTAAACTGTATGAAGCCCTGGAACCCTTAGGGGAGAGAGTCCTATACTTCGACACCGACTCCGTCATCTACCTGGAGGAAACACCCACTCAATTCAAACCTGACTTGGGTTCCTATCTGGGGGACTTCGCCTCCGAATTAGATCACCATGAATACATCGAAGAATTTGTCAGCGGAGGACCCAAGAACTATGGGTACACTACCAATAAGGGAAACGTGGAGTGCAAGGTGAGAGGCTTCCGACTCAACAGTGAAGGACAAACCCAGTTGAATTACGACGTCATGCGTCAGAATGTCAAAGACGAAATAGAAAGACCCCTTCCCAAACCACGCCAAACCCAAGTCACCAAAAGCCACCACATTGTCCGTAATGCGAAAAACTACAGCTTGTTCACCTATCCCCAACACAAATGGTACCAACTCGTCTATGACAAGCGAGTCATCGATCCCCGCACATTCAAGACCTACCCCTATGGTTACCAGTGAGAGGGCCTTCTATTAAACATTAAGGAATCAAGAGTTGAAGGACACTTACCCCACGAGGGGTCATTTTTTTCTCACTTTTTCTTGTGAAAAAAAAAAGTTTGACAATAAAGTGATTTTTTTTTATTCTGTTGTTTTCACTCCAAGGACTACCCCCAGATCCTAAAATTTGACTTTGGACTTTGAGCCCGCATTTCTCAGCGGTTTTGCCCTATCCTGAGCCCACGATCCATTTTTCCCACTGGTCAGCGGTTTCCCATCCTAAAACACGTGACTTCCGGTTCCCATGACGTCATTTCCGGTCATGTGACTTCCGCTTGAGCCCACGATCCTACTGGCCTGAGGTTTCCGTTCCTATGACAACCCAACAACCAATCAAAAGCCAAAAGCTCTCGACCAATCAGAAGCCAGTATGAGCTCCATATGGGCCCAATTTACTACTACAAAGGTTTTTGAAAACGTGTGTCCAAATCGTTTTCCATCCACACGTATTCCTGAGTAGTCGTTTGCTCTCGCTTTCGGCATAAAAACCACTCATTCAGCGCGTATTCTGTCATTTGCGTGCGGACAAAAAGCTTTATGGCATACAAATCTTCGTCAAAAAAAGAAAAGCGAAACAACCGAAACGGAGTTCATTGGGTAGTGTTTCAGAGGAAGCATTAACCAGTTGGAGGGGTAAGCCCCGTATATTTGTGTGAGAGATTGTTTGCGATTCTAGCTAGCTGAAAACCCAAAAGCTATAACTGATATTAATTTTGATTGATATGACATTTTAAACGTCGAGCACTTGAAATATGCCAGGTTTTTTTCTATCGGTGCTGTCCGTATTTATCGTTCACGCCGACTGCTTCGTTTGAGACCAATTGCACGTTCTTGAAAACGGAAAATGTGACGAATTTTCAAAGGTGTGAGAGAGCTTTTACTTTGTCGTTGCCTTTTGTACATCTCTGGGCCGAGTTGCATAAAACGTAACGTCCGGCATAACTTCTGACGGCAGACGTTCACTCCATTTAAAGTCACTATTCTAACGTCTGGCGTTACCAGTTACGCCCGGCGTTAGGTTTTATGCAACTCAGCCCTGTTGCCCATCAAAAGTACCATACCGTTGGTGTGGATCATTTAAAAGGCTGGTGCTATCATCAGGCTAATGTTCCAATAACACATTCATCCCACTCTTGCAAAGTCACTCTTCCGAGAATTAAGGTAAATGGTCCAACCAAAAATATAATAATGTGTCCAGTGTGCTTTTGTGACACTTGGCTTCAGTTTGTCTTTTTCATTGACTGTGAAGCTGACCATTAAAATTGACTTCCCTTTTGGCATACCGGGGGCGGGTAATCCCCTACATAAGCTATATGGCTATGTGCCTCTGTGAAAGGTATGGTTTTCAACCAGTTCAGTGTTGGATAGGGTATAGGAATCAGAGAGTTTTGGTATAGAATAGGGTATCAGGAAAACTAGAGATTGGCAGTCACAAGTCTGGGATAGGGTAGGAATGTTTGGTGTCCATTCTGAGTAGGATTACACACTACAGTGAACATGGCGTGGAATAGGATAAGAGTCTCAGGAGTCCCAGTGGCACACCCCCAGCCAAAAATTTACCGAGTACCCCCACGCTTGGCATCCCATAATGCTCATTAAAATTGATTTACTCTTTTACTGTGATAATGCACCACTTTCACAATAAAGGAATAAACCAATTTTAATGAGCACAATGGAATACCCAAAGAGAAAATTTCGGCTGCCATTTCAGTAAATCACAACCGCAAAGAAGATCTATGAAATTAGTAGAGAATCAAGGCTTGAAATATCACTATAAGCACCAGTGAATAATAATACCCACATACTCTGCAGAAATACCTATTTTATTCACTTACTCTGAAAACGTTTTTCACAACACCTATCAAATTGCTGTTTACCAGGCATTGCACATACTCAAATGTTAGTGTTCACACAACGTGTGTTCACTTTTCGAACCTAAAGACCTCCATCTCACTTAGAGTAAAAGTTTGATTTCCAGTCAGGAAGGTGGTGGCATTCTGTCCAGCTGGTAGCTGGTAGGTGTTATTTAGGCTTGCAGCACAACTGTTGGAATTTGGTGAGTTGACAATCTTCAGATCATGGCCTCTTCCAAATACAGGCCCATTGCTTGCACTGCAGTGAATGGCTTTGTCCTCCTTTCCTGGTATCAGAGGCATCTTAGTGCAGTTAAGACCACTTGGATTGACAAGGCTGAACAGGAACGAGTTTGGAGCTTTTCTGTAAGTTGCACCTGAGAGAGCTGGAGAAATGAACAATTTAGAGAGTAATTATTTGACCGAATATGAATTTTGTTGCTAAGGTTAATTCAGTACTCCCCTCATTCCTTCTGTGACCCGAAAACAAATATTCTGAGAAAAAGGACAACATTTTTAGACCTATGCTATGGGAACTCAATTTAATGCTGCACATGTGTATTTTGCTGTACTCTACTTATATATTGTATTTGTGATTTTTTGAGAAATATGCCAGTATCTCACAAATCAATCAGAATTTAAAAATTTGGCAAGAAGATATTTCCCAAAAGAACTTAAGCCTGTTCTAAAAATCTGAAATCTAACAGAGGAAATTTTAATGTACCACAATGAAACTTGAAAACGATCACAACAATTTACTTAAAATCTGTCTGTTAAAATGATGCAAGATAACAGTTACCACTGTGAAATTATGAATATATGAGATTCATATATTTGAACTGCGGAATGAAGAAATAAATGTAAAGAAGATCCTCGCAGTTATTAACGCAACTTATGCAGTTGCGAAAAGAAAGCCTGAAAAAATCAGGCTTTCTTTTCGCAACTGCATAAGTTGCGTTAATAACTGCGAGGATCTTCTTTACATTTATTTCTTAATTCCGCATTTCAAATATATGAATGTCATATATTCATAATTTCATCTTCATCTTCCCCGGGTATATTACGAACCAATTCAATGACCAGCTCCCAGTTGGCTTGTTAGCTCAATTGGTTAGAGCGCTGCACCGGTATCGCAGAGGTCAGGGTCCCGGCAAGCCTGATTTTTTCAGGCTTTCTTTTCGCAACTGCATAAGTTGCGTTAATAACTGCGAGGATCTTCTTTACATTTATTACCACTGTAGAAGGTACATCAATGTTATGTACAACTTTACCCAACTTACATTCCCACTGTTGGTCCGTGTAGCCTCCAAATATGTAATTCCCGCACTTGAAAACTGTCACAGTCGGTCCTTTGCGGTCGCAGAAAGAGTGAAAGTTGGTGGCAGCCCAGCCATTGCGAGAGGCGCGGTAAAAGGCAGGTACAAAACTCGGACCGGATCAACTCGGATCACTTGATCTCGGATCAACCCGGATCGACCCGGATCAACCTGGATCGACCTAAATTATAATTCAATAAAAGAAAAGGGATACTATTACTTATTTATCATGAAAATATAGCTGTCCTCGCTCTCCTGCGCCGTTTTGTCGAGCCGCCGACGAGCCGCCATTTTGCTTTCGTAGTCCCAGGGCTACGCGGACTACGAAACTAGTGTCCAGTCTCAAGTCGCGTTCTCGGGCACAATGGTCCCCAACGTATTATAGCATTGCTTATTTTTATGGCAGATGATGTTGCTCCAGACGAGATATTCAGTCCTTTAACTTCAAGCCAAGTGAACTTCAAAACTGCCAATTGAACATATTGCCGTAGTGGTAAATATTTATTTGAGCAAGTGTAAGTGTTTGAACCTTGCGGTTCAAAAAATAAAAAATAAAAATTAAAGGGAAACCTTAGATCATTTTGGCCCTTAGACCATCTTAGATCATCTTTAGCAGAGGCCTTTATCGCCATGATATTGCAAAAACTTGAAAGGCCAAACACGACTCCTATTGGTTAAGATCGATAAAACGTTGACCTTCAAAGCTTTGCTCTAACGAGTACGTCTTTCAATGACCTCCCTTTTCTGTATGAAAGTAGGGGAGGGTCTTTAAAGATATTTCTTAGCAATGGCTGATTTTCTATTAAATGCCATTTGCTCATAAGAATGTTTTTAAGATAAGGCACAGAAGGGCGGTACTCTGTTACAAACGGTAAAACTCTTTTGCCTGCTTTTTGTTTATTCTGTAGCGCCGACATTCTTTCGCTAAATTTAACTTTTGAGAGAGTCTTGTCTACGAGGTTATCTGGGTAACATCTGTCGCGTAATCTACGCTTGAATTGTGTAATGTTTTCTTTAAAAGTAGCTTTTGAGGAATTGGTTCTCAGAAAACGCAATGCTTCGCCTTTAGTAAAGCCTTTCCCGACGCCTGGAGGGTGGCAGGATGTGAAGTGCGTGTATTGGAAAATTTCTGTCGATTTGAAGTACGTGCGAACGTTGAGAATACATTCTTCCTTAAATCTTTCGCCCTTGTATACGCATGTATCCAGGAAAGTTATTTCTGTATCTGAAATTTCAGCCGTGAATTTCATGGTCGGGTGATAGTTATTTGCTAGCTCTATGAACGCGGTTATTTCCTCTTTGTTTAAGTTCCATAGAGAAAAGACGTCATTGATGTATCTTTTCCAAATGAGCGGCTTTTTAGAACTGCGCTCAATAATTTCTGTTTCGACCGCGGCCATGAAAATGTTGGCAAAAGATACTGCCATTTTTGTGCCCATTGCGGTACAGTGTGTTTGAAGAAAATTTTTTCCGTTAAAATGGAAAGAGTTTTCTTTTAAGATAAGCCTGAGCATATCTCTGAGGTGGAGTGTAGGTATAGGAGGTTTGTTTAGGTGGAATGTTTCGTATGTTTTACAGACAATAGTGATTCCTTCCTCCTGTGGGATGTTAGTATATAGGTTAGCAACGTCCGTGGACACGAGCATTGTGTCTTTTTTCGACCTTTGTTTTCTCTATAAAGTCGGGTTATGGGCTCCTGATAAAGTTCAAAAATAAGCAAAGTTATACATAAAGGACAAATGAAACTACCCTTTTCTAGACATAATAGATGTGATATGTATTGAAAAATGGCCAAGATCAGGCTGAATTTTACCTTCGTCTCCATCCATATTGCGCAGATGACAACAGCACGTGTGCTCGAGAACGCGACTTGAGACTGGACACCTGAGACTCGATCCGTGAGGCCCTGGCACTAGGAAAACAAAATGGCGGCTCGACAAAACAGCGCAGGAGAGAAAGGACTGCTTTATTTTCATGACTGTCAATCCATAAATGCGTAAAAGTATCCTTTTTCTTTCATTAAGCATCCCTTTTCTTTTATTGTGTTCAAATTTAAGTCGATCCGAGTTGATCCGAGTTGATCCGACCCGGATCAGGCGATCCGAGTAATTGATCCGGTCCGAGTTTTGTACCTGCCTCGCGGTAAATCAGTGTATAGTTGTGGCTGGCGCTTGTTAGTGTGTCTTTCAACCAACCGATCAAGGTTTGGCGCTGCTCCGCAGACAAGATGGAGGAATCTTCGAAGGGACAGGATTTCAGCTCATCAATGATTCCCTGAATTTGATAAAACTCGGCTTCCGTCAAAAGCTCTTTGCGAACGATCGTGTCCTCGGGAACAACAAGCTGCCCCGTTCGCAGGTAATTCAGGATATACTGGAAGTGAGTACCATCGCGATCAATGAAGTAAGATCCGTCTTCAGCAGGCTTCGTGTCAAATCTTCCCGAAAACATGGCGTGTAACATCGAACCTGGATCCTTCTTCATAGTTTCTAGACTTGTAATGAAGAGCTGGCCACCGATATTGAGTTTTAATGTCTTCGAAAAATGAACATGCTCGAGTTTCTTTGCCACTGCATCAAAAGCTTCCTTTTCCTTACGGACTCTCAAAGTTTCGCGGTTTAAAATCTCGAACACTTCCTTGATGTGGTTGTTAACTTCTGCAAACTCCCCTTTGTCCGCTAAGTCGAGTTCGTCCCCTGAATCTCGATTTGCCATCTTACTACTTCGCATCTCCGACAAATTTGCTGCTTACATGATACACGCCGCGAAATCATACATGACAAATAAATCTGGTTGCATGAGCCTTCAGACCAGTCAGAGGCTTTCTACCCAAAAAGGGATGGAACGGACGGGGATGGACGGGACGATTTATCACAGCTGCCCCTTGGGAATCCACCTTGCGGAATAATTTGAATTAAGCGGGATAAATTAATTCAAGTGGATTAGTCAAAAAAAATTATTGTTCCTAGGTTTGTCTATCCCTTACTTATTATATCATTTTAGTTGGAACATTCCTTTATTTCTATGTTTTTTCTTTTGTTGTTTTTGGTTTTTTAATAGCCTTATAAAGCTTTCCTATTATTAGAATGGACAAATTGTATTCTGGAGTCTACTGAATGAAAACACAGGAATTATTCCTCAAGGTGCAGCTGCGACAAATCGTCCCGTGCCAGGGCTCCTGCCCGTGCAGAATTCCAAAACAGAATGTGTGATATTGATTTCTTTTTTCAACAAAAAGGTTTCCAGAGCAAATTGGTTGGGCAGCTCGCGAGTGACCCGAATTTGCTGCCTTATTTCTGAAAAGCGTATTGTCAGAATACGGCAAAATCTGGTCAGGAGCGTTGTTATCGACTGTTTTATGGGTGCTCACGACGGTTTTACGAAATAAGACAAAAAGGGCAAAGTATTGAGCGAAACCTGGAAAACAACGTGATTGCCATAATTTTTACCGGCAAGGCGTGCTCTCACTTCATCCTATAATGTCGACAAAACCGTTCAAGTAAGTGTGATTCTTTGTTGCTTTAATTCTTTTCGTAGTAATTATGGCTAAATTCTGCAATTCGTGTACATAATATTCTGGTAACAATTTTAATCACCGTTTGCTATAAAGGTTGTGTGGTGCCGATTTAACTGAAACTTGGTTCCCGAAATCTTTGAGGTTCCAGCACCTGTTCAATGTAATATGAAGGAAAAACGTCTTTTCATTTTACCGATAATATGCATTTACTTTGAAAGCCACGTTCAAGAAAACTGCTGAAAATTTTCGTATGTTCGTATCGATCTCCATAAAAGTACGCTTTTGATAAACTTTAAGCCGGTTCCTTTTTCAGCGTCTAAAATATCTCAGCAATCGAATGCTGTTGAGAAACTAAAAATTGGATTTCAAAACAGTTGTCCCTCACGCAAATAAATAGTATCGGGCCACCTTAAATAAACTTATTCGAAACTTACGGCCGAGGTTGGATACTGGGCTTCCTAGGAGCTTTCCACAAATTTTAATTCTGACCTTACTATTTGTCATATTTGTGAGTAAATGGATTGTCACAGGGGCAAAAACCTCTAATTCAAAGGGGAGATAGAGCAGTTGCAAATTGACGTTTCAACAACGTTGTTCTTGGCAATTTTATTTTAATCTACTTCAAAATCCAA
The DNA here is from genome assembly GCA_964030785.1 of Siderastrea siderea. Lineage (NCBI taxonomy): Eukaryota > Metazoa > Cnidaria > Anthozoa > Scleractinia > Rhizangiidae > Siderastrea > Siderastrea siderea. Next base: position 21,312,153 of record OZ034973.1, on the reverse strand, counting down.
AAGAAAATGTTACTACATCTTGTTTTTGAAACAATTTCTAAAAGCTAAACTATATTATAAAAGTAGCTCACTTCAACAAAACTGGCAGTTTAAATCTCTTATAGAGGTAACTCATAGAGTCAATTGTTGTAGTCACACCGGGGGCAATCTCGTACCCAGCGTCTTCAGGCTTCTTGGTCAGCGGGCGGTCGCCAGTAGAGACTCTAGGGTACTGGAATTTTTACCACACAAATCCTGCGGTTACCGGTTCTTAGTTTTGTTACAGTAAACAGCCCCCCAAAAAAATCACTTTTCTCACTAAGCCAGTCTCTACTGGCGACCGCCCGCTGACCAAGAAGCCCGAGGACTCTGGATACAAGACTGCAACGGGGCTCAAAACCTGCGACGTCATTTGTGTGCAAAGCTATAATTTATTTTGAATACTACAGTATTTATGGCAAACAGCAGAATCCAACATAATATTAGCAGCGCCAGATGCAATTCAAAAGTTCTCATCGTGCTTCCTTGACAACAAGGGCTGCCATGCATCACCGAAGCCTTCGAAAAATTGACTATTTTCGAGGATTAGTCGAAGGCTTTGAATTAAAGATAATCCTCCCGATGATCATCTGAATGAAATCGCTTAAGTGCTCGTACAACTTGCAATCACTCTTATGGAGTTCTCTTAGGAACTTAGGAAACTTTCAAATTGCAATCCTGCTTTTGTGAGGTACAATTCACACTGTAGAATGCAGTAGAGTGGGGTTACCATTCTTTTCAGCAGTTTTAAGCTGTTCCAGCTTTTCACGGTACTTGCTGAACAAAGCTTGTACTTCGTTTAACATTTCCTTCTCTAACTGATCATAGTGTGTCATTTCTTCTCGCACTTCTGACAGGGCCATGGTTTCTGATAGCTCTCTCCCTGAAGCAGAGAACATTCACCGTTACTGACGTTATTGTTAGATCCCTGAAGTAACTGCAATTTAAGCAAAGTCTTAAAAAGTGACCAGCATAAGCACTAGATCCCTACGGAGATTTGATTCCTTTGTTGGCTCTATAACTTTTACGAATTGCACCAACGCACTGGTTGATTGTGGATAATAATATGATTGGGGACAACAAAGAAAAAAACTCCCTAAACAAAAGGTTTATCTTGCAGTACAACTTGTAGGACGCGAATTATATCCTTTGGTCCATTTCTTTGCCATTCTCTGCATAACAGAAACCCCTTAAACGGCTAAACGAGGGTTCCCACAGAAAAAACAATAAACACGAGTTGTAAGAACGGTCAGTTTTTCCTTTATTTTGTTTGTATTTAACTTGATCTTGACATGTTTCGAAACACAGGCAAGCTGTCGGAATCGAGATTTTTTCAAAATCATGATAGCCGAGGTTTCCCCGAGGTTGCGTTGGTGTGTCCTGACCATGCTTATTTATTAGGTTAGCTAGAATTCTTCCATTTCTCGTTTGTGTTCAGTCTCAGTGTATAGCGAGCAGGGATAGAACAGGACTAGTCGCAAGTCAAGTTACGTTTCCTTTATAATTTAAATACACCATCCTTTTTGTTATAAATGTGGGAACTATAAGTCCAAAGACTTTCAAACCTTGAACAATTCTTAGTGCAAACGAATATGTACAGAATGTAGGTACTCCTTTAGGAAGGCTACAGTTTCCAAATAAGGTGGAGGCAAATAAGTCATCCACATTGATCAGGAGCCATCGCGCCCTCGTTTTTCGCAAATTTGCGTGTACCCAAGCGCGTTTATGACGTTGAGGGTGGCGCAATTTTCTCTATAAATAGTACATTTGTCTTTTTCGATGGGGCCGCGTGCGGTCTCCGTCCTCGCCGGATTATGGCTCCTGCATTGATAGAGTAGTTAAAGGGAAGGGGGTATTTCTGAGATTGAAAACAAGGCCTGTCAGCCGACGAACCAAATCAGGCTATATAAGACACTGGTAAAGCCAGTCTTGATGAATGTCTGCGAGACTTGGAAGATGAAAAAAAGAGATGAAAACAAAATCGACGTCTTCCAAAGCAGATGTCTTAGACGGATATTTAAGATACGCTGGCAGGACAGAATTACAAACAAAGAAGTCCTGCAGATGGCTCTGATGGAAAACCTCAGCGAGGACGACCGAAGGAGGAGATGGAAGTTCATCGGACACATCGAGGAAACTGAGAACAAAACGACGACTGCAGGACTGCATTAACCTGAAGCCTGGAAGGGCGACGAAAGCGAAGCAGACCCAAGACAACATAAAGAAGGACGGCAGAGAAAGAGAAAAAAACAGCTGGGTGGAAGCACTGGAGTGTGGTACACATCACAGCGGCCGACAGAGCTGGTTGGCGGGAAAGTGTTGGGGCCTTATGTGCCACATGGCATGAAGAGGATAGTTGAAGTAAGGCGAGGAAGGTAGCTCCTTCGCTCAGCTCGGTGGAACGATTGTAAAATTGTTCAGAGTTCGCTGCTTCATTGCGACTCCTCTAAACGCCTTCTTAATCCGAATCAGACGTTTTGAAATGAGTTGATAAATGTTCAAATCTTTAATTACACACGAGTTTTGATTGGTCAAGGAGAGTCTGTGTTTGAAGTACAGACGCATGAATGACGTAATGAGCCGCAAAGTTCTGCGTGCGAAAATCATCACCACGAAGATTTTAAAAAATATTTCTAATTTTATTTTCAGGATAATCGATATCAAAACAACGTATAAAACAAATAGTACTATTTGGCCTTGCGTGTGTATTCTGATGACGCACAGAGAAAGTCAAAACGTGATAAGAACATCATTCACGCTACTCTCCTGCGGCTTGCGGCGTATTTCTTTGCTTTGAACACGTTTTAACGCCATCTGCGTGTTATCAGAGTACACACGCACGGCCAAATGGAATCTATTTGTTAAATAAACGGTTGTAAACTCACCCATACACTATATCTCGAGGCTCACAGGACACTGCTTTATTTAACCAACCAGATTCCAACGCAAGTTATGCATTGATTGGTGGGAGTGTTTTTAGCACTCTACGATTTCTTGCCGAGAGAACAAGGTCGGTCACGCATGCATTAGTTTCAATCAACTTTCCGCATGTTATGTTTCTGGCGTTCACGGTTTTATTAGCCACACTGCGAAGCCTTACCTTTCTTCCTTCTGCAGCGCCCAGGCCTGAAGTAAAAGAGCTCAGCTACCAAACCGACCACGAAGATGATAACCACCAGCGCAATACAGGTGTATAATGATGGGAAAAACAAATCACCCGTGGGATCAAAAATACTCTGAGAATTCTGAACCGCTTCATCATCTCCACCTCCCTGAAACAACAATATGAACAACAGTTACATTAATTGGTTTTTAAAATGGCTTGGGTACTAAATTTTTAATATAGACACCCATTTTCTATGAATAGTGGACCAAGGTTATTCGTCAAAATAATGGAAGCCAAGAGAGGATGAATCTCTCTTGTGGTGGTACTTCAACATGGGCCTAAAGGTGTACCCGAAGCGAGAAGACTTTTTCCAGTAATACTGATCAAGAGCTTTGTCCTCAAAACTTTATAAAAATCTCACTTCCAACATCTCGTTAAATTTGAACTTCTGAAAAAAAAAGGATAAAGAAAAAGAAAAAAAAGGGAACACACATGTTCTGCGGCATCTGATCCCCGGATTCCCGAAATCAATACATTAACGAAATTCTCGAAAAGAAAGCGCTATGAAAACGTGACATTTTTAAAGAAGTTGGTGAGACTGATGTCAAGAATGTGTACCAAGAATATTACCAATAATATTTTTGCAGGATAAGAAGTTTCGCTTCTACAGATATGATGACGTCACCATTTTTCCCAAGAAAATTTAGCCAATGTGCTCCAAAAATATGATGTGATTAGAAGAGTTGATATTTATTACGTGAGGGTTTTCATGTGATAAAAGGAACCAAATGGAATGAACGTTTCGTACTGAACTTAGTGTAGTTTCTATATTTTGACAACTTGGTGGTCATTTTTTAGGCACGTTGGGCCCGAAAAATACACGGATCAGCTTGTTAGTGTGATTTATACCGAAAACAGCTTGCTGAGATTTCGCTAGTACAAACACCCTTCACAAACCATCAGTTACCTTTAATGTTTTAGTGAGTTCTTTTCTGATGAAGTCATATAGCAGGTATTTGTCTTCAGCGATCAAACCCCTGAAACACTTTGCTAGATAAGTGTCATTCACCACCGCGCCATAAGAAAGCGTTTCTTCTTTAATGATCTCATCTGTTTTGAACTCGCTGCTCGGAAACAGTGTTTCGGTGTAATGGCTTATTTGGTAATTATCCAAGAGGACACCTTAAAATGAGAAACAAACACCAGTCAAGACAATGAATCGTCCATCTTTTTTTAGCGATTTAGATTTTGCCATTTGGAACGCTATAAGTTCATCTTCGCCTGGCTGTGGTGCACCTAACTAATGATTGTCGTTGACCAGCCTTCCAGTCTCTAGAAATATCTTAAAGAAATGCTAAGCTACACTTTATGCATGTTTTTTGCGTTGTTAGTGAAACCAGGCCTGTGGCTAAGTAGGCTCTTAGCAATACACCACCACCGTTTTGATCCTCGATTCCGTGAGATACTTTTCTCAAGGTACTGACCATCCTGTCGAAACACAAATGTAACACTGCAAAACCTATTCTGTAGTATATACAAATTCTTTACTTTGAATGACAAAGAATGTTACAAAACAGAACAGGTACCTTCGATAAATCCATTGTCCAAGGCTTCTCTCATTTCCTCAACGGAATTAAAAACTGAAAATATAAAAGCTCAGAGATCTCAAAAAAATGCAAAAGAGTCTAAGTTTCGAGTTCAGCTCCAAACTTAGACTTATCACTGAATCGTATCGTTATTTTTATATCAATAAACTGGCAGAGAAGCGCTCAAGTGCTGAATGTTCCGCGGATTGTGGGGAAAGGGAGGAAAGCTTACAAGGAAAGAAAAGAAAGAAACTCTAGTAAGGGCAGGCGATTTCTCGTTTATTTCTCTGTTACGGGAAAATTCTAAAAAAAACTCTTTTCGTCAGTAAAATATCCAAAAAGAAAGAAAGAAAGAAAGAAAGAACAGGAGCCATCATGATAGGCTCCTGGAAAGAAAGAAAGAACAAATGAATAATAATAGGAAAAGATTGCTCAGTAGACTTCATTTGTTTCATATTTTGCTTTTAAGCTTATTGCGTTCGACGAAAGAGAACGCATTCCTAATCTTGTGATGGGTGTCCTGTGTTATACAGGCAGAAAAATTCGAGATTTTCTGTAATCGTCGACGCCAAATTAGCCCCCCTCCCCCCCCCCCCGAAGATTTTTGCAGGGGCCTACACTCGGCCGGAAACTGGTATGGACTTTGGCCTCGTTTTCATGACGCCCAGACCCCAAACGGTCAATTTAGCGGGTAAATAGAATGCCACCAGTGCAGGCGAATTGATCGTGCCGAGTTTCAAGAGCTGTTTTTTTATTTTCTTTGAGTTTTTTAGAAAAGTTTTCGAATTTGCCGACAAGGCACAGTTTGAAGTCCACTTATAAACATAAAAGGCGCACCTAGCATATAAAACGGTCGAGAAAACATCGATTATTCGTACGGGGACTTTGCTATTCCTTGTTGCCGAATTTAAGGAATTTTGAGAGTGATTTCTGCTGACTTTCAGAGCCAGAAACTGGTCATGTTTTTGTAAGTAATGACGATAAAGACTGATATGAAGGCTATGTAATTGCTAAGATCCTAGAGGTTGCGCCTTACTCGAGATCTTCAACAATCACAGGGGTAGCGCGGTGCGAGGCGATAGACAATTCGAACTCCACTTGATAGACTGATTAAAAACGATTTAATCACAGTTCATAGTTCACAGATCCAGACAATAACAGTAACAGCAATGATTCTAGCGATGTTGTAGCCGGTAAGAACAGTAGCGTTGATACCAGTAGGTAGCAGAAGTATTAGCAGTAATATAAGTAGTAGTAGTAGTAGGTTCGAACTGAAATTCGACAATTAAAAATACAATCTAACTTAGATATAGCACTGTAGCAACAATGGCATCCATACAGACATAAAACGTGATAATTAATACTTAAAGACTAATAGAATTAAAAACAGTAATAATGACTCAAATAACATAGTACAATCAAAAAACTGAAAAAATATCGTAACAGTACTAGTTTGAGATTGAATTGAATCAAACAGCATGAGCATAACTTGAAGAAACAAATTGGTAAATCATGTAAAATCTTCCGACCGATAGTAATCGTGACAATCAAATCTTCTGATTGATTCCAACACAAAGCACTTGATAAAACTAATTGATCATCTTGTAACACTAAACATTCGATATCAAAGTTAAATAAAAAACTAATAAGAACAAAATATCAAACTCACTTTGGTTGACGACTCGCACCAAAAAGGTAGCAGAACACAACGGTAGATAGCGGGTAGCGGATCCTTGCGATCGTTGCACGGTACTTGCCGGATAACTTGTGCCTCTACGGTTTGTTGCGAGCCGCTTTTATAACACGTGTGTACGTGTGTATGCTTAAGGCGTTTTCTAATACGTGCGATATATGCTAGGCTATTTCCTATGAGCAGCTATTTTAGCTGTGACTAAGCGTGAAACTACAAATTCCTAACTCAATCGTCATAACGTGTTAAGCACGTTTACCTAAATAACAACTATTTGTAATCGTTACTAAGGAGTAAAAAATTCACGTAGAGTTAAGAAAGGAAAAAGAGCGTTTCAAAACTAACAGGCTAAATATTACTTTAAATGCAGGATGAAAATGGACACTTCTGTTAGAACATTTGTTGAGACATGCAACAGCTTAGCCTCAGTTATTTTTGACAGGAGAAATTTTAAGAGAGTGAATTTGTCAACAGAGACATCAAAATGCTCCTTGATACTATTAAACTGATCGTTGTTATGTAGTACTTGAAATTTACTTGTTAATCTGCTTACCTTGGTGGTCATTTTTAAAACGTAACACTGGCAAATTCGTTGATGTAGAGTCGCGCACAAACCACCAAAGGGTTTATAATTGAATTGATTCCAGTTATTTTTTTTTATTGAGATGCCTGCCTGTGACGTTGTAGAGTCCAAAGCCCCATATACACCAGCAAATTTTCTGTGGCAAACCTTATTTGCTCGTGTAGATGAGACAATTTTGTCAATTTTTTTTGTTACAAATTTCTTTGCTAATCAAACTGGCATGCCAGTTTCATTTGTCATAGAAAATTTATCGTGTGAATTTGCTCTTGTAAATAGGTCATCAAAGATTTCTGGAAATTTAGTTTCAGGCCCTTTGTTAGTACATGTTTTGGAGCTTTTGTGCTGGCTAACCAAGTGACAATAGCTGGGTTGGGCACTTGCTGTTCCACTGACTGAAACACTTTGTCAGCACATATTCAAGGACATTTGTCTTCAGCAGAAAATTTGTTCACCATGGTCAAATCATTTCACGGCAATCCTCAGTCGAACCAACATGTAAACCTGAGCTCGTTTTCCAAAGAACCCCGGCCACAGACCCATGCTTTCTTTCATTTAGGGGAAAGCAAAGGACTCGACGGCTTTCGTCTCCTTGGTGACAACTTGGGAACCGGAAGTGTTGGCTCTCTGATAGAATGAAACCAGTCGAACGCGCTCTCTTAATCTTTGATTACTACTAATATTCTATATCACAGCGCAGAGAAAGAAGGCAAACCATTTATCATGCTGTCCCAGAACACTTAGGGTAACTGAGAACACTCGAGAATGAAATGCACTCTAATACATAGGGTTTTCATCGCGCAGAATGCGTGGACACCAAAGACAGTTAACCACAGAAGCAAGCATGAGAAAATGTGGTCGAGAAGGTCACTTACGTTGTAAATCAGCTTGCTGCTGCATTGCTAATGCCATTTCTATCGAACGCTTGAGAACACCGACCTACAAAAAGAGAATACACGATGTAAAAATATGCAATGATATGCCAGGTGCACGAGGGAAAGTTAAGGCTGGTTTCTCTTTGTACGCCAATGACCTTTAGATTGCGGAAATAAAAATTGATTGGCGATCGAAGCGATAACAATTTATGGATACGTGACAAGCAGCTATCGAACGTTCGAAAAGAGTGCAGACGAGCATAGCCTTGTTCATGGTGTTATATAGTCGCTGAAGATCACTCAGTTTTGTTAAAGGCAATGATCGTTAATCATCGTATATAAAACTGCTTTTAACTGGAACAATAGTTTATGATTTCAAGCAATCTTTCCACAGATATCTTTATAAACTTGCGCAACGAGATTCATAATGATAAAATAATGCCGGTTACAACACGAACCTGTCAAGTTAAGCGGACATCAATTTACACGGACACAAAGTTAGTGGAATTTTCCCACCTTGGAACCTGGCAGACTCTTTTTGGTGTCGAGGCTGATAGTTGTAAGTGACGTTGTCAAAGTAGCAGTGAATATAGAGCATATACAGATCCCGACAAGAATCCAGGCTACTGCGAAGGTTCGTCCCAGGATGGACTTGGGAGCCCGATCACCATATCTACAGGTTAAATAAAAGATAGTTTATGATTAGAAGGTAAACATTCAACCAAAGCAATGTCAGAATTAGTTCTACTGTACATTTCATAGGACTGTCTGGAGAGGTGAACATTTAACCTGTTTAACATTTAACATTTAAGGCCTCGGGTGAGAAACTGAGTCATCACTATTTATTTATTTAAAGCGTATGTACGAAGTGCGACGAATGGTAGCGATATTGCGCGAAATATTCATGAATAGGCTCTTCAGTAAAACTTTTAGTTTCTGAATCAATAATTGCACGTGCGTTAAATCGTGTGCTACGGAGTTGTGACTTTTATGCATTTTTAAATAAAAAACTGTCGAAGTCCAGCTTTTTTTTTACGTTCCAACGTTAATAGAAACTTTTTAGAACTTTTCCAACAAAACAAAACAAAAACTACAATAATACTCCTTATAGCTAACATAGAGCTTGGGAAACGCTTATAAACTTTTTCAATCCAAAAATTTGCGATCTCTAAATTGTAACGTATTGTTCTCTTCTGGACAGTGAACAACAGCTACTAGAATTTAATTTCCATAATAAGCATAATCTTACTTTAAACATTCGTACGCGTGTTTATTTGGTAAGCCTTCGGAAGTCCTAAAACCACCAATTTTGTGTCCAAGAATACAGCACAGATATAGAATTTCCTGAACAGACACAACAGGCAGACAAACTAGGCGTATTGTAGATTGTCACAACAGAAGCCTTTTTTTCAAACAGTCTTTTTAACAAAATATCGAAGGCTTCAAATTTAAACAAAGACGATTTTGCTCATTTAAAAGCTTACAACTTTCAATGGAACTCGAAATCCTATAATCGGCTTCTGTTGTAACACAGTAGAGGTTTCAACTGATCAATGAGTGGTAAAATCAAAAAGTGCTGTCTTCTCCACGAGGAGAAAACTTGGACACGGAGTGGTGTTTTACAAAATCTTAACTTTGGGTGCTCGTAGCATCACAAAGAAAGGCCATCTATCAAACCAAAACCAACCTGTTTGCACTTCCCCCATTGTCCAAGATCTCTGTTAAGTTTCAACGGAATCGACTCCCGAACGTTCAAGATATAACGTTTTTTAGCGTAAGAACTCCACCAAAATTTTGCCTTATAAATTTATTAATGAGCAGCTTGTCACCCGCGGCCTTAACATGTTACCAAATGGAAACCTTTTATTGTCTAATGGAAAAGGACTCGGCGTAGGTACCAAAGGTTGTTTCTTGCGCTCGCGAACACGAAATTGGCATGTCTTTGTAGCGCACGCACTTGTCAATATGGATGTACAATGCTGCCTGCAAAATAGTAAGCTCTTTAACTGAACGAGCTTGTTCGGTCTTTTATGAACCCCAGAAAGAATTCGAAAGTAACGAAACAAAACTTGCGGTAGCCACGATGAGGGATAGGTGACAGGAAATACAAATAAGAAAGGCGATAGTGGTGGACGAATTTTTTTTCTTATCACGACTCGACGCCACCTTTCGTCTATGATTAGACTTTCTCAAAAGTCCTTCGCTTCTCATTTCTGAGGGGCACCCAACCGCTTCGTGGAATATCTGTTCGGAAGGCCTAAAATCGCCTGATCGGAAGGCCTAAAATCGGAAGGCCTAATTCCAGTGAAAGCTAGAGATTTCTTTGGCGAAATATCACTTCTAACTTTCGTAACAAGAGGGGTTATTAGTTCCTATTGTTTTCGGAGGGACAAATACATCGTTTAGAGTGCAAAATATGCGATATTCATACATTTATTATTTCAAAATAAGGTCAGCTAGCATTTTCGTTGAGCCATCAGCAGCTCGGAAATTCGGCGAATAAGATTCTGTTTCCTAAAATTTTCTGCGGCCTAAATTTTCAGCTAAAAACGCCGAACAGATCAATCTCTATTAGCTTAAAAAATATACCTTTAAAAAGGCTCTGAGCTCTAAGAAAGCAGAAGATAATATTGAAAGAATTTTGCTAAAACCTTTTCGTTGGGTGCCCCTGATTTCTGGTTCCGGTGGTGGCTCCGTGCGCTCTCGCTCGCGCTTCGCGCTCGGTTTTTTGGGTTTTTCGCCCTTCCCCCCCGAAAAATTCTGAGCTCGACTTGTGGGCAAGTCTACTCTATGATCTGAGAGCTCCCGCAACGAGCAGTAACACTGTACGTCATGCAAAGCACACGAACAAACACTCATGAATTACCCTACTGTTGTCATGGAGATGAAAGCCCACCAGAATCCTTCCCATGAGCCTCTGAAAAAGGTGCGAGGGAATTCTTGCTCGTTAAACCAAGTATCCTGAAACACAATTCAAAACTACAGTAACCTCGAATCGCAAATCTGTTTCTGCAGTTTATTCCAACTCCTTTTTTAAAAATATAAGTAACAGCAGAGAACTATACACATGATATACACAGCCCTAATATCCTACAAGAAGACAAGTCACATGAAATAGTATAAATGACAACAAAATGGTATTAAGAAGACGCTTAACTTAAGTCAGTCAAGAATTAATCTCTAAATTGCCAATCTTACTTACTTTTTTGGGAAACAATAATAATATCAAATCATTCTGTAATTTAAATCGTAAAATGAGGTCATTTTAGACCTGAATGCCGCCCTGTATCAGGGGCATTTGCATTATCCTTAGCCGGCTCTGATTGGCGCAAACAAAAACAAAAACAAAAAACAAAAAAAAGAGTTCCATTTATTCCTTTCTGGTATGCGGTTCAATCCAATCTTTCGATAGAAGAAATTATACGGAACCGTTCTAGTATCGCTGGACTTAAGTACCTTGCAGGAAATCGGTGCCTAAAATTCTGGCTTTCCGTTGAGATCAGTATGGAAAAAAGTACCTAACTAGAATAAAAGAAACCTCGCTTAGGTTATATAGCTTGTTCGCGAATCCTTTCTGAAGAACACTAATTCATCGCACTACTAGCATTTTAAAATATGTAGTCTTTAACTTCGGAAATTTATAGCGTTCAAAATCGGACAAAACTAAACGTCAGAACAAATGTAGCGTAACTTTGTAACGTCACATTAATTAAAAAAAAACTGAAAGTACAAATCCACATCTTTCACGCTTTCATAGTTGTCATCGAAAGAATTTTCCTTGACTGGAAACATTTTCACTTGAGTGGCTAAAAAAAGGATTTCTTCGTTTCGAAATTATATCTAATAGTTCACTAATAAACCGACTAACTTTCTTCTAATTACCTTCACCGACCAAGAGAAACGTCATCCGAAATAACTGTCTCTGAATCGGCAATATCCGCCAAAAAAGTCCTAAAACTTCTCGTTCAAAGTCTTACGTCCGAAAGTAGCAGGACCGAAAATTTCCGAAATGGGCCCTTTGCATGACGGTCACATGGTACAAAATCAAAAAATCTGGATAGCAAATGGCGCAGTGGAACATCGAAAAACAACGAAGTTTACATCAGAATGGCTGACATATCTTTACTTTTTATGTCCCCCCCCCCCCCACCCCCACGCCATTTGCCATCCAGCTTGACAGATTTTGTGACCAAGTCATGGAAAGGGTTCATTTAAAGTAAAGGCTAAGTTAAAGCGCTCGACACCATCTCAATGGCGGAACACGCCACTTACCAAAAGCCACAGAAACACTCCCGCCAAAAGTGAAAGCAGAATGGTTAATATCAACACAGGCCAAGCCTCGAACACAGACATAAGCAGCTTCTTTGGGTAGCTTTCGCGCTTGCCTCTAGGAACCACAAACGCAATACTTGAAGGAGGAATCAGACTGATCAGTTTGTGATCCAGATTTCCCGCCGCGTCCTGCTTATCCACTATGACTGGGTAAATCACGTGAACGTCACGTGCTACGCGGAGTAGTTGCTCCGGATCTTTTTCCGGGGGGTGATGCATCACTTGCCAACAGCTTGGGGTGTGGTTACCGCAACACTTGGTTAACATCAGATTCAACACATCTGTAAAGAAACATCATTGGATCAATATAGAAAACATATCACATTCAACAACAGTCAGTTTATTTATTTATTTATTTATATATTTCTTTATTTATTCATTTTTCATACTATCTATTGCAACATATAGTAAGCATTGTAATCTCCCTGCTTTTTATATTTGTTGATAATTAGCTGACGTGGAAATTGTGATATTGGCAGTTGTGCTAATAACAACAAACCTCCAACAGGAAATTGCAAAAGAGCTTGAAAAAGACAAGAATAGTTACGTCCTGTTGGAAGTAAACTATAAAACAAAAGATAAGGCTCACTTAACCCCGGGCACTTAGCTCACTTATTCTATGAATGCCTTTAGACCCGCCCCCCCACCTCTCCGCTCCAAAATTTACACACCAAAATGTCTTTCTAGTCGAAAGAATGGGTGGTCAAGCGTGCAATGCGCGAGCTTCAATGAAATCGCCTACTCCGTTCTGCTCTTCCCTTCTACTCTCTAACCGCCGGTGACGAAGATGCTTCAATTTGCCCTTCTACCACCCCGGCTCCCATCATCTCCCCTCCCCGTCTAGGCGACCACTGGGTCAAGGTACAAAGTTTGCTTTGTGCAGAAGTGCAGAATCTGTAGCGGTGTTGTTTGGATGCTTGGAGTTTAGATATTGATATGAGTTACCTGGTAAAATTCCTTCGGTAGTATTTCCTCGTTTAATTGTAAACGGCGGTCGAATAAGCCACGAAACATCGATACAGGCAGGACAGATTTCAGAGCCGTGTCGACATGTTTTGGTCTGAGAGGAGCCTGATAAACATTTCGCTTCAACTTTGATGTGCCTTATGAAAGATAGCAATGCACAACAGCAAACCAACAACACAGACAATCTCTGCATTTTCTGTCGGATAATATCTTCGTGATTTAACTCGCTTTGGCAGGAAAACCAGCAGTGATTTGACTGTCAGCTACAATAGCTTCTCTGTAGTGATCTGTGCACGGAATGCCGCTGTCTTCTTGAATATACTTATTGTTTTCTGCTTTCCAGCTTGTTCGATTTTTCCATTCCCTCGAGACTGACTTACTCAAAGTTTGCACCAATAAACTTTGTATTTTTTGTTTGAACAGGCTTAATACGCTCAAATATTTCTTGTTGCAGCGAGTTAATTTGCGTCTCAGACAGTGCACAAGTGACTAATGTGACAGACAAGTGATTAATGTCACTAATGAGTCCAATATCATCAAAACCACAAATCAGCAAATAGATCACTGCAAGGTCATGCAAGGTATTTACCTTGCCTCATTGATTTTCCATTTAATCACGTGACTACTCGCTATGCTCCTTTTGTCTTATTTTTTAAATGCGCGAGAAGATACATTGATATTCATAAACAAAAAATAAACGTCACAAAGACATGCATTGAATGTCACACTGGAAAACATGGAAACGCATGTACTTAGTAAATTAAAAAATAGAAATCATTTTCTCGCCTCTCTTTAGAGTTAGAGAAACACGAGTAGATGTTTGAGGAGAAAATGTGGTGTGTGTCCACTTCTCGAGATTTGAGTCCTTTCGCAACGCAGACGAATGATTCTGTCTTAAGAAAATGGACAAGATGCGGCTCCCAACCAATCGAAGCGGCGTTTACTGAAAGAAAAACATTGTGATGACATCATATCTCTTGTTGAAAGTTATTTCACTCTAAACGTTTTTGGTCATCTACTATTTTCAGGAACATTTTGGACCTAGGCAGGCAGGGTAATCGGCAGACCAACGTCGGATTTCAATGGCAGAACTAAGCTGAGCTGACAGGCGAAAGCTACATCATCATCGGAATAGCAGATACCCGGGACGGAACGAAGATTTCACGGGCAAACTCTTCCCACCTTGATTGCTTCATGGCCTGCAAGAGGTGCATCAAAAGTGCGGCAAAAACCAAATAAATTACAACATGCCTCCATGTCGTTGGCCTCAATTTAGTTTCTTGTTGGTACTGCTGGGCCCTTAATGGGTCTTTTTTCCCAACCAAAAATCCCCTATTGCGAGAGGAAAGTCGTAAAAGTAAACAAGAGGCTATTTGTAGCCTTCACTCGGGCCGTAAACAGCTTGTTTGCATGAGAAAACCCCAAACAAGAGTAAATTTGCATCAAAAAGCACAAAAAACTCCAAGACACTCACAGTTCACAAAGGCGGCGTGTTCAGATGATGATGCAATCACCAACCGATTACGTGTTCTCGTTCCCAGATCCCGCGCGGCCTTACAATCGCGACACGAGCAAAAAGAACCGCTCGGCAGACCTTGACTCGTGGCCTTCGGCCCTAGTAATAAATAAAACCTAAATAAATAAATAATCGAATAAACGAAACGACAGATACACAGAGAGTTCATGTCGCAGTTAAAAAGGGCTATCATAGAGTTGTTTTTGATGTTTGTATCGTATCGGGCATGCCTATCTCCGGCCTATATAAGATAATTTAACAATAGAGCCAGCTATTGTTGAACTGTTCGCATGCGGCAAAATTCTCACGGTTTCTAAAGGGCTACTAAATTGCAATTGTTGTTTAAAATAAGTTTTCCAGCAACTACAGTTAACAACCTCTGATTGGTTGATTCTCGTTAGCATTTCATGAACGTTTTGCTTTCCAATGTTTTGAGAACCATTCTGGCGAGAACATATGTTATGATTGCAGATGCAATTACCCCAAGAAACTAAGTATTTAAAAAATACTTAAATGAAACTAAGAAACTAAGTATTAAAACACCTAGTTGCTTGCGGCAGTTGCATCGTCACATCTGAGTGTAATTTTAAATGGCAAAAATTCATTAAAGTCAGTAGTTTCGGGAAGCATGTATAGGTACGTTTCAATCCTCAATAAAAGGAAAGCACGCTGTTTTGACTTCGGGATTCCGCTTTTTGCCACAGTTGTTTGTTTCTTATTGTATGTTCGTCGGATTTTTCTTGGTTTTATTTGGCAATCTGTAAACAATGATCTTTTGAGTCAGAAGAGTTGTATTTCTGTAGCTAACAATTGTTTCAATGTTCGCAAGCGCTTAGGTAATGGTGTTTTTCTTCTAGAAACTGATTAAGATGTGACAAATATAACCAATTTAAAAAAAGTGAAGCTCAGAGTTTTAACAAGAAGGAACCTTTAATTTTTAAAACGATTTGAAAAACCATGCATTTTGAATAAAACAATTCATGTATGATGTTGTCACTGTGTGAAACGCCTGTACTGTCAAGTGTGTAAAAGACACAGCTGATCATTGTAAAACAAATTGCCATTTATGAGACTGAGAGTGTAGTTGGATAGTTCTAATCCTGTTTTTATCCCCTTTTGATCGAAAGCTTTTGTGGTCGTTGTTTTATCGAGTTTCTTTCTATATTTCAGTTTTAGCACTTGTATCACTCTTATTGAAGCTTATTATTACATGTACATAGTTTTATCTATAGCCGATAAATAACTTTTATCCGTTGCAAAGTGCTATTCGACTTTGTTTTAATCAGGGAATACTAAACGAGATCATTTTTGAAAAATCTGAAACTGTTAAAACACAACTTGCACTAAATATATCATTACCCTGTTTTGTGGCTAAAGACAAAAAATTCCAAATTGGCTTTTCCTTGTTAAGTTATCGCGAATTTTTTGCTTTCAGTGTGGCTATCAAAGTAATCCTCAAAGGTGTTATTCTGAGCTGTCAACGCTCAAAGCCTCCCGGTCGTTAATTTGTGTGAGATGGTGCAAAAGATTTCGCGTAACCACTGATCCACGGGTTTCGGATCGAATTGAAATTTAGAACTAATGTTACGATTAATGTTGGTTTGTGTTCAGTATATGTAAATAGCGCTAAAAAATTTATTGAATTATTATGCGATAGCGAAATAAAACAAATCCGAGTGATCCCTGGATACTGGCGTATTAAAAAAGGCTTAAGTTTGAACTTTTTTCGACAGCTTTTTATTCCAATAAAAGCACGCCAAGCCGGGAGCAAATAAAAGCCACTAATAAGAAATGAATGAGCAAAAAGTTCCCGTTGAACGTGTTCATTGTTTTGCTGTTAAATTGTAAGCTAGATCCTACAGAACGGTTGTGCACAATAAATGCGACTGGAAGCGATACGATTTTCAGACTATATATTTTCTCCAAAACTGACAAAGA
Organism: Siderastrea siderea; assembly: GCA_964030785.1. Taxonomy (NCBI): domain Eukaryota; kingdom Metazoa; phylum Cnidaria; class Anthozoa; order Scleractinia; family Rhizangiidae; genus Siderastrea; species Siderastrea siderea. The sequence goes on along the minus strand of OZ034973.1, from coordinate 21,295,546 downwards.
AATAAAAAAAACTCACCGTAAAGCAATCCTTTCATGCTAGAGTTGTCATGCTGAAATACATACGGCATTCTTGGCTGCCAACATACCTGCACACACCTTGGGCATAATGACCTGGGACAAGACTGTGAACTACATTTCCCTTCGAACTGACTTGTGTCGCAAAGGACAAAACAGAAACTAATGATGAACGTTACTGCGCTGCGACGAAAAGCTGGCCACATAGTTCCTCGCCGCCCCAGACTCAGCTTTGATCAATTTTACTCTGCCTTGTCTCTTCAGTGACTTTTGAGACGAAGCAGCGCCCACAGTTATTAATAATTAATAATTTGTTCTTAGACTTATATCCAATTCACCGCCAAAACTGAAACAATAACTGAATTATGAAGATGAGTTTCCTTCTTTGACGGTTGGTTTATTGTGTTTTCGTTATTATGTTTTAATACTGAACAAAATGCAGATGTATCATTCTGCAACAGATAAAAAACAAAAAAATTACAAAGAATCGTCTCACCTCTACAAAAAGACTACCAGCATACCTTAAGGCAATTTTTTATTGCAGCAACTAATTTTCACGATTACTGCGACTGTTTGGCAAATCGTGAACTGGTGAAAATTAGCTCCGCACTAATTTCTACTCGTGAAAATTTAACCTTTTTTCCAGGTTACAAACTTTGCCACTTTTTTCTTCCTTACATGGTATCGAAATTTGCCACGACGTTCTTATTGAGTTTACACTACAACCTTAGTCTTCTTTAACTAGTACTCTTTTTTCTTGTTTATCTCATGTTCGTTCTTCGGGAATGTTATTTCTTTCTCAAGCACCGAACTCTTTTGCTCTTGCCTGAGAAAAAATCTTTGCAAAATCGCGAAATTAAATTCTCGCGAAATACACTATTTCCATGGTACTTGATTAAAGTTAGGAAACTTTCCATTCAACCAAAGTGCAGCATCTAGTGGAACCGAAATATATCGTAATGACGTTTCAGTAATTCTGGTATGCCTCTAGCCTGCAAATAAAGCCGCCTCTCATCGCTCCAGGCCGCCAGGGGCACCGGGCGAGTATCATGATCCTCCGAAAATATAATCTCCACTCTTCACCACCGTTACAGTTGACATCTTATTCAAGCAATAGAAACGGAAGTTTAAGGATGACGATCCGTCTCGAGAGGCACGGCAGTAAATCAGGAGCGATGGACCTGGAAGCGTTCGTTCAAAAAAGTGTGGACCAAGATTTGCTTAATATGTTCATTGGACAAGATTTTAGATCCCAGAAACAGACTAGGGCAGAGCGCGTCGACGATTCCATGATTCTGGCGGCCTGATGAGACGATCTGTGAAGAGATCATGAGACTGAATATTTTGCCAAACCAATTTTATGCTGCGCTAGCGATATTTTCGTTTGGGGGGCTACAGCCCCCCCCCCCCCCCCCCCCTGCTCCGCCGCCTCTGTACATGGCTTAGCACCACCTTACTTACATAATGAATTTAGCCGCTCACGTGAGTATCACTCATATAACACGCAACACCGTGAGATCTGCTCCACCTGCCCCTGGCAAGAATATCCAAGTACCAGGGATCGTTTAGGTACAACGGAGCTTAAATATGGGATACGCTGCCGTTGGACCTATAAGAAATGAGCACGATATGTCGCTTTTTAAATCAGACCTAAAAAAGCACTTCAGATGCTGACACTGAGTGCGCTTCATCAATAGGCCTTTTATTGTTTTTTGCTTATTCTTCGTGTGTGTTATTTTTCAAGGTTATTCGCACTTTGTATCTTTATTAGATAGTTTGCAGGGCCCCATTTAAACCAGCCTATGCTGAAATGGGCATCTCTGTTGAAATATTGTTGAACACCGTTGTTCAACCTGTTGCTATAAGTCTTTACACAATTCCTTAAAGTCTTTACACAATTCCTGCGTGTCTCATCCAAGAAAAATCAACTTTCGGAGAAAACACTGGCGACACGTCTTTTTTAAAGACAAAAACAGCGAAACTCACGATTTATTAGTTGACTTCAAAAGGCCTACCTTCTCGGTGGTTTGCAGTCAAGCAATACCACGCCCTGCACGACACACTAAACTGTAGCCTGAGTAGGTTATTCAGTTTTTTGTTTGATCTGCACACCTTCTAGACAATTTCTAGGCCTACACTTGAAAGCATGTTTTAGCCACCTGTTGACATCGCTTTAAGCAACTGTTTTTTTAATTTTATTTTTTTAAAAGAAAATTCGTTGTGGGATCATTTTTAAATCATCCGAATAAAAGATTAAGGTTCCAGATCGTTCTTTACTGATGGATCTATTTTAGTTTGGGAAATTGTGATTGGGAATGGCGTTTTCAAGAATGATAGCTCATTTAAAGAACAGAGGTATGCTTGCATGAGTGAGTTTGCTAGCTTCTGTTATTTTAACATTGGTTGGGACGATAAATTAGGAAGACATTAATTCTCGCCCGGAACAGGCTTGGGAACAGGCTCCTTATAGAGTAACAGGGCGCCAGAAAACCGCCGAACGGAGCGGCCTTGTACAGCAGAGCCTTGCATAGCTACCCGCTTGCCAGTCGTTTCTTGCGCTTTCTTCCCCACTACAGTGCCTCTTAACAGGTTAGCTCGGAAAGCGAAACTTTACCCCAGATAGCATTTAAGTAAGATATTACATACAGGGTCTGGAAGGGTATTCTCGGGATCCGGGATTTGACCAAAATACGCTGCGGGATTCGGGAAAACGAAAAATATCTTGACGGGATTCGGGATTTGACCGTTGCCAGGGAAGCGGGATTCGCCAAAATTTGGGCACGGGATGTGGGATTTTGTTGCCTGTCTGTCGGGAATTCGGGAAATCGTCACGACCCAAATAAAAGTTACAGCGGCAATAGCGAATCAACCAGGCGAGCACAAAATATCAATCGAAAGGGCCAATCTACATCTTAAATTTATTAGCCTTTGCAGAAATTAGTCTTTTTAATGTATTTTTGGGAAAGAAAAAACGAAATTCGGGATAACGATGAAAAAAGTGCGGGATGCGGGATTCTCGTGAAAAAGGAGCGAGAATGCTGGATCAGGACCCCCCCTTCCAGACCCTGTACATAATTATATCGAATCAGTCTCAATTAAAGTCTTCATTGGCTACCTGTGCAACAACAATAACGGTGACACATACTTCCGTATGTACAATGAGCAGCAAAACTTCAATTCTATTCAGTTTAAAAGGTCAATATTACATACGGTTTACTGATGGTCAACAAGCTATACAGCTAATTACCGAGACCACTACACTACAGTCTTCTAAGGCAACCTTACTGTTTTTATGCAATTATAATTAAACAGATAGAAGATTGTGTACCATGTTAACCCATGGCTACTGAATGCTGGAGGAAAAAAAAGATTTAAATTATCAAAAATGCTTCTTTTCATTAATAAATAGTTATTCCCAAGCTTAGAGCCAAGAGCTGTCCTTTCTCTCTACCCAACCCTTGCCTTGCAGCCAGCCAACTATCCTGACAGATTTTTCCAACTAGCCAGCCAACCAGATAGTCTTCGGCTTGCTTTGGAAAAATCGGAAGCGTTCCGTTAATTTCGGACAATGGTCATGTAAGGTAGTCTTTGAAAATTTTTCTCCCATCCAGGCGGGTTGAAAATACTGTTTCTCCCAGCCAACTAAGTGGTGCACAAAGGACAGCTTTTTGTGGAACCGGCTCCAGTTTCTGTAATTGTCTCCTTACCAAATTGTACAGAAAAGAGTTAGTAACCCTGCTCTGAACTTTTTAAAATTAAGTTATCTCACTCAGTGCATTTAATAAAACACCCGGCAAAACCGTAGCTTAACTTTAAATTTCTGTCATTAGAACCACAGAAAAGTCTACTTCTACCTAAACGATCCACCTTTTTCGTTTCGTAAGGCATAAAGAACTCAACACTAAATGAGGTGATCATTTTTCCTTAAAGGGCTAGGTCACAATATACTTTAAAATTATTTACTGTCTCCTTAAATCTCAAGCTCTAGGTTAGAGGAATGTAAATGGGATTTAAGTCTCTCAGCAAGTCATGAAACCTTTATGAATAAACTACAAAGAAAAAAGGATTTCCGTCATTATTTTCTAAACAACAACGGGAAGTAATCATCAAAGCTAACATTTATGTAATTAATTTATTTCAACCATGAGTAGTTTCGAGCTGATCCAATCTTCTACATAATTTTTACTAGAATTTCTTGTGTGTTTCTCTATTGATCTCAATTAATCTCAATTGTTAATTTACATGGGTTTCATTCCATTTTAAGACCAGTTAAATGTACTTACAAGTAAGACCTAAAACAGCATATTCTAGCTCTTTTAATTTGTGAAGGAAAAGTACACCTAAGTGGCTTGGCAGACAAACACCTCTAACTCATTGGCGACAAAATTGCTGTCGCCAGTTAAAAATGTAGTAGATGCTCCACCTGGAGGGCACTGATAGGTATGGTTTACATTACTGTAGCTGTTTGAATTTGCATGTGCTTCACTACTGATGTAAAGGTCATGGTTTCCTCCAAATGTTGGCCCATATCCACTGTTGCTATAGATCCCATGCCCATTTGAAGTACCCTTGAGAGGCAGCTTGGTAGGCCCAGCACCAGAAGGATTTACAAGGCTGAATATGAAAGACTCTGTACAGTTTGTGTAGCCGGAAGAACCTGAAATTACAAGCATCTCATTGCACTTCCTTCACAAACAAAACTTTTTCCTTGACAATTTTATTATCACAATTATTATCACAATTAAGGAGTTAAAACTACTAACTGCCCGTGAAAAACTATTTGAAAGGAAACAGAGATAAAAAGATAACATTCAAAATAAGTTAAATGCTTACAGCAGATTCTAAGCACACTCCACAACTGGTCATAAAGGCTAAGAGAAGCTTAAAAGGGACATAGCCAGGATTTTTCCAGAGGTATGCACAATTTTCTGACCCCCCCCCCCTCCCTTTAAGTCCAAAATTATTTTCACCAGCCTTGATTAAATTTTCTTTATCATCACAATACTGAAGTTATGTTTTAAGCGTAAGCATTCTTACTTGATATGAAATGACAACTAAGTTGTAAAAGTCTTTGTAAGTTGTTTTTTGGGATAATGGAAGCACTCTGATCGCTTATCATTAATTTATTTTCGACTTTTTTTAGGTATGCATGTGCATCCATGTGTACAGGTAGCTACGCCCCTGCTTAAATAAGTAAGTTTATATTAGTGCATATTAAGCAACATTGACTCCTGCAGGTACCAGATGGGGTAGTTATTTCTGATCAGAGATTCATTGTAGACTGAAAATGACTTTATGTTGCCTTCATGTCAACAAAATAAATCAATTTCTAATAGTCTTTTAATTTAAGACATTCATCTGAAAATCTTCTTACACTAATATTTGAGTCACTTAATCATGTCAGAATGCACGAAATTAGGAGGGGGGGGGGGGGGTCAGTCAAGTTTGTCTTGGAAATAAAGGGCATATGGGGTTACTTACCAGCATAGTGGGCTATAGAGGAAGGCTACATCCAAGAGGTGTGGTTTTTTAATGCTTGCATTATACACAAGGGTAGGAAAAAAGTGAAATTTTTAAATGGGTTGCAAATTTTTGGCAGAAATTACAATGCAAAAATAAATGAAAGCTAGGAGCCTTCCAGCAAATGAACTCTGACATAAGTAGGTCATTTTCTAAGTGCACCAAAAAAATCAGAACGCTGGAAGATTTAGGGCTCGAACGTCCTTAAGACAGTTGTGGACTAGTGAGAAATCCAAGGGAAAACCATTCATAATAGTGATCATTGAAGTAAAACACATGCAGCTTTCATTGCGGAATAAGTATTCAGTTGCATGGCCCAACTATTTTTAATATTTGCAACAAGCAAATTTACATGACATGATTTAATATGATTAAATGCGAACACAACAATCCTAGCTAGGCGCCTTAAATTAACGCTAAATTTACGTTAATTCTATGCACCGTTAATCTCCTACATTTCACACTGCCACAACGTGTGACCAGACTTGGACCATACATATATTCTTTTCTACTGGGTGGGGATTCATAACGCGTATGAAAAAGTCACTGAGGTTCGCAAAAACTTACTATTCCACGACTGCTCTGTGTAGCCTCCAAAAATGTCATTTCCACTCTTCACCACTGTTACAGTCGGCCCCTTATTGTCGCACATGGCATGGAATTTAGCGGCTGCCCACCCGTCCCGAGATGCACGAAACAAAAGAACAAAGGTGGACTGATCTAGTTTCTCTTTGAGCCAAGTGTTGACAAAGATTTGCTTCTGTTCGTTGGACAATATCTTGGATCCTCGAAACGGTTGAGGGCGTAGCTCATCGATGATTCCACGAATCTGATAGAACTCAGCTTCCTCTAGTAACTCTTGGCGGACCAATTTATCTTCAGGGAGAAGGAGACGTCCTGTTCGAAGGTAGTTCAGAATATACCGGAAGTGTGTTCCATCTCGATCAATGAAGTAAGATCCGTCTTCAGCAGGCTTCGAGTCAAATCTTCCTGAAAACATGGCGTGTAACATTGAACCTGGATCTTTCGTTACAGTTTGTAGGCTCGTGGTGAAATGCTGACCGCCCACGTTCAGTTTGATGGTGGAAGCGAAGTGGACATGCTCAAGTTTCTTTGCAACGGATTCAAAAGCTTCCTTCTCTTTGCGGACATCCAAAGCTTGTTGCTTCATAATGTCGTAAGCTTTCTTCATACAGTCAAGAGCTTCCTCCAGTGCTTCGTAGCTTGGTGTATCGATCTTTTCTTCACTATCAGACATTTTGAATTGCAAAAGAAAGCAACAGTCCTTCAAAACAAGGAAGTGAATCGAAACTGGAAGAAGAAAACACGCTGGCAGGGTTGATACCTCATATAAACTCATTGTAGTGTACCGTGGTAATACAAGGGAAGCTTGGGCTCAATTTCCGGTTCGTCGCCGCCATCTTGGTAATCGGTAATAAATATTCATTGTAGTATTTTATGCAGTGTGTTGCCTCTAGCAACCTGAATATGGTATTATGGCGGTCGTAGACTATTCATCCACTGGTTTTGAATTAACCTGCGATCAGGCCGAATTTTAGCATCGCTCTCATATTCTCTTATGTTGGTCGCTCGCTAAAATAGGGCCTGATACAATCTCTCACAAGAGTTCGTGTCGGCGGCCAAATTTTGGCCGCGGGAATCTCGCAATCTGATTGGCCCTTTAACAATAGAGCTGTCAACGGAAGTAATTTCGATCCGACCGCCATCGCCAAGGAACAACCAAGGAACAAGTCTGCCGAAGTAAAATGTGTTGCTCTAATAAATTCTCGTCGTTCTAGGAGAATTGTCACCATTTCTTTCTCTCCTGAGAATGGCATTCGGTTTGACGCAAGCTGTCTCTCACCTGGAGCAGAGAAGTACAGCAACAGTGAAGTATGTATTCCGTTTTAGCGCATCGTGTCGCAGAATTTTCATTTGACGGCTTTCAACTTAGTATTGATAACATGAACAGAGTAGTGGCTGTTTCCGCGTTTTACGAAACAAAACAAACAGCAGACGAGCAAGTATCTTTCGCCAAGAATGATCAACAAGTCAACCGATAATTCGGTAAACTTAACGGTAAACTGATGTTTGGCGAGAACCGCAATCAAGTCGCAATAACGATTTTCAGTTTATTCATTCATTGTTTAATACTTATGTCGTTTTATTGATCTCTGACATTGACATCAAAGGATCTGACTAGTTTTATAATAAATGTTCTTCGTTTTAAAATTCGCTGCTGCTTAGAGATAAAATTCGCTGCTAATTTCAAATATTTATCACTTCTCGAATTAAATTACAAAATACTCCTTTGCTTATAAACGGTTTTATTTATATCTTTATTCTAAAGGATGACACTGAAGGTATTTCTCTTAATTGCCCAAGGTTTTTTACGCAGAAAATCGGTGACAAATGGGAAGAGAATATTTCCGGATACCACCTGAAATGGGAAATGATTCAAGCATGCAGCATATTTTGCTACATGACAACCTCGTCGTGTTTTGAATTTTCATTCAGTTTCAGCTCAGACAGAGCAACCATGTACAGTATCGGAACCTTGAAGTTAGCAATCGTGTAAATTTGAGTACTTGTGCCTAGAAGATATATCGTAGCCTATGATTTTCTTATTTTGCCGACATTTACGTGACTTTCTGCGAATTGCTGTTATGGGAAATTTGCATACCGAGGAAAGTGCAAGCAGAAGAAATTTTGATTGGCTGTTTTGTTGAACGTCAATCAATCAAAAAAAGTGGGCGGCAGACGTTCCGTAGAAGAATTGTATCAGGCTCTGTTTTTCGTTTCGCCCGTCCCGCCTGAATGTTTCACCGAGCGAAACGAAAATAGAGCCTGATCGCAGGTTAGTTTTGAATAGCCACTCTTTGTAGCAATAAGGTCGAAGGAACCATTGATGTCATGACGATACGAGTAGAGCTGGACCAACTTCTCAGCCTTGCCCTGGGAAACCCGGAGGTTGGAGCTGTAAACTTTAATATCCTTCATGGAGTACTATGGGAGATTCTCAACCATTTAGGGATTGAAAAGAAAGGCAAGGATATTGGAGACGATGGGGACTTAAGAGCCGCATTTGCACTGCTTAAAAACAAGCAAGAAGCCGGTAATGAAGGCTTGGAACGCTCGAAAATGCCTCCAGAAAAAGCCACCATGGATAGAATATCTTTCTCCTCCGCTGCATTTTCTGCTCCTTTTCATGCTGTTCATGCTCATTACTATAACTGTGCTGTAATTAGTCAATCACAATTCTTAAGTACTTTTAAGTGTACTTGTTATGATAACTGTAGGAATTTTTTTTTTGTTCATGGAAGGTGCCTTGTCGAAGCTTTGCTTTATTGCACTATTGAAATTGATTGTGACTTTTAACTCAATCTTTATTGTATCGAACTGTATTTGTAGATTATCTGTATTTGGTTAGACTGGAAAGAAAAAAGGACAATAAACAAAGCGAAAGGAAATAGAAAACTACGAAAAGAAAATGAAATACTTACATGCTTTGCTAGCTCGTGATAGGGAAAATTTACAAGAGAATCCAAGAGCACTTTTGTTGCTGACTTGTAAACTAGCCGAGCACATGTTACAGACCATAATACTTAACACTCTGCCCCAGTCCCCGAGGACCGGAACTGGAAAATCAACCAAAATAATTGAGAAACGTTTTGTAACTAACATTCCGGCCCCTAAAATCAGAGGCAACAGCGGAAGATTTTAAAGAACCTTAACACGAGCAAAACGTTACGCCTAAGAGTTCACTAGAACAAGTACAAAGTTCAGTTCATAGTTGTGTGTCCTCTGACATCTCTACTGATTCCAAAAGAACAATCTTGTCAACAGGACGATCGTACAGTGAGGTTCTTGTCTTGACGGTAACACTTCTGACACGCCCATCTTTGCTGTTCTTGTGTACACTGGTAACACGACCGAGAGGCCAGGACGATCTTGGTACTCTATCATCGACCACAAGCACAACGTCGTTAACAGCAAAGTTCCTCGACGGATAGGCCCATTTCTGTCTCTCTTGCAACTGTGGCAAATACTCTCTAATCCATCTTCTCCAGAAGGTGTTGGCCAAATATTGCACCTGGCGCCATCTTCTGCGCGAGTAGCTGTCCTCTTTCACGAACACACCAGGCGGAAGCTTTGAGCCCGGACGAAGCAACAACAAATGGTTTGGGGTGAGGGCTTCAGCATCCGATGGGTCATCTGACGATTTAGTTATTGGACGCCCGTTAACGATAGCTTCAACCTCGCACATAAGCGTAGTCAATCCCTCATCATCGAGCGGTTGCTCCTTGATAAGCGCGACCAGGATCTTTCTTACAGTTCTAATACAACGCTCCCAGACGCCGCCGAAATGGGATCCAGATGGTGGGTTAAACAGCCACTTGATGTTTCTTTGCAACAGGAACTCGTGGATCTGACTTTCATTCCACTCAGAGATCGCTTCACGGAGCTCCTTGTTTCCACTGACAAAATTTGAACCATTGTCTGACCTCATAACTTCAGGGACACCTCGCCTTGCAATGAAGCGGCGCATAGAATTCACAAACGAATCAGTGTCCATACTCTGAGCAACTTCTATGTGTATTGCTCTGCTGACCAAGCACGTAAACAACACACCGTAACGTTTAACTTGACTTCTAGCTCTCTTGACCGAGAATGGACCAAAGCAATCGACGCCCACAAAACTGAATGGGGGCTTGTCAGGAGTAACTCTGTCGGCAGGTAGATCCGACATCTTTTGAGCACCAACGGGTGCCTGCCTTCGTCTGCAGCCAAAACATCGGTTAACGATTCTTCTAACTGCAACTCTTCCCTTAATAATCCAGAAACTCTTTCTGATCAATGAGAGCACATACTCTTGACCAGAATGTCCAGAAAGCAAATGGTAGTGTCTGATAATAAGATCTACAACATGGTGTTTCTTCGGCAGTATCACAGGGTGCCTTTGTTCCTCTTCTATAGGTGCGTGCCTCCATCTTCCTCCAACACACAACAAACCGTCACGCAGCTCCGGATCCAGTTTGACGATCGAGCTTGATTTCTTAACAGGCCTTCTTCTGTCCGTTTGGACCGATTTCGTACGTTTGTCATCTGTTTCTTTATTCTGCAGGCATGATAACTCCTCTCTGAAGCTTTGCCTTTGCACACACTTCAAAATTTCTATCTCGGCAGAGTGCATTTCTTCTACACTGACTGGACAAGGTTTCTCAGAGACGAGTACTTTAGCTTTGCCTTCCTTTCGTCTACGACACTCACGCAGCAGGTTGGAACGGTAGCGCAAGATCCACGCCATCAACTTCTTAAGCTTATACCATGAGGAGCAGGACTGCATCATCCGATCTAAAGGGTTAGTTTCAGCGGTGGATGCTGCTGAGACGGATTTCTTTTCTTTCTTTATCTCTGGATCATCTTCCTTTACTCCCTTAGAGACATTGGGTTGCTTAGGCCACTGGTCCTCTTTCTCCCACAGAAAGGCAGGGCCATTCATCCAACGCTTGTTTTGAATGAATTCTTCAACAGACAGTCCTCTCGATGCGTCGTCCGCAGGATTAGAACTCGTTTCGACATACTTCCATTGGTTCGGTCGTGATCCGTCGTGAATTGTTGTGATCCTATTCGCGACGAAGGTCTGGAATCTCTTATCTTGATTTGCAATGTAACTTAACACACATGTACTGTCAGACCAAAAGAATTCATCGTCAATCGCAATGTCCAACTCACATCACATCATCTTGTTCAATCTCGTAGCAACCACAGCAGCTGACAACTCCAGACGAGGGATCGTGATTGACTTCTGAGGTGTCTGTCTAGATTTCCCCATCAAAAACGCACAGTGGGCATCCCCATCTTCATTTACAACTCGAAGGTATGTGACAGCACCATATCCCTCTTGTGATGCATCTGCGAAGCTGTGTAGTTGGCTAGACACGATGCGGCCAAAGTTCTTGGGCTTTAAACAACGTTTAACAGTGAACTGTTCCAGTTTAGGAAGTTCCTGCAGCCAATCTTCCCAGCGTGTTAAATCTTCGGGTGAAATTCTGTCATCCCAATCCAATCCCTTTCGACACAGGTCACGAAGAATTATTTTCGCAGGCAGAATCAATGGGGCAACAAATCCCAGCGGATCATAAATTGAACTTATGACAGAAAGAATACCCCTCCTCGTTGGGGGTCGGTCCTTCACAACAATCTTAAATCGGAAGGTGTCTGACTGCACGTCCCACTGAATGCCAAGGGCACGTTCAATGGGTAGGTTTTCCAGGTCAAGCTCTCTGACGGATCCCGCTCTCTCTGACACTGGTACTGAGTGAATGACATCACAGGAATTTGATATCCACTTCGTTAAGCGAAATCCTCCTTTAGCTAGCAACTGGCATAGCTGATCGACCAATCGACTTGCGCATTGATCATCCTCCACAGACTTCAAACAATCATCCACATAGAAATTTCTTCTCACTGTCTGAACGGTATCTTCATCAAAATGTTCCACATTGTCATCAGCCGTTCTTTGCAGTGCATAGCTTGCACAGCTAGGTGACGAAACACCTCCGAAAAGGTGAACGAGCATCTGAAATTCTTCTGGTGCCTTTTCCATATCACCTCCGGGCCACCACAAGAAGCGAAGATACTTGGCATCCTCTGTGGGCACATGTACTTGATAAAACATTTTCTCAATATCAGCCATGATCGCTGTTGACTCCACTCTAAATCTTGTCAGGACTCCAGTGAGTGAGTTGGTTAAATCGGGACCTTGCAGGATCCGTTGGTTCAGCGAGATGTTCTGGAATTTCGAGGCACAGTCAAAGACAACCCTGACCTTGTCAGGTTTTTGTGGGTGGGTAACAGGATGGTGAGGTAAATACCATGCGGGCGAACCATCACGTTGATCATCAGGAACCTTCTGCGCATGACCTCTCTTGAACAAGTCTTCCATAAATGAAGTATACTTCTGGTGTAGCCCTGGATCTTTTATCAGTCTCTTCTTCAACAAACCAAGGCGGTGTTCAGCGACTATCTTGTTGTTCGGCAGTTCTGGAGGGAAGACCTTCCATGGAAGTGCAATTTCATAATGACCATCACGAAGCTCAGCAGATTCCTCCATAATAGTAAGAGCCCTCTTATCTTCCTGCGACATTCCCTTTTCAGTGCTGAACTGCGAGTCATTGAATTCCATTTCACAGAACCGTTCAAATTGCAAGTTCAAATTGGCATGAGACTGGATACGATTTGCAGTATGGTTTGAACTATTTGGTCTGCCAAGCGGGCCATTGAGTGTCCACCCTAGCAGTGTTCGCACAGCGTATGGACAACCACCATCACTTCTCTTCACTTCCTGAGGCTCAAGAGCCATTGGTACATCACTGCCTATGAGCAAATCGACTTCAGCTTCGATGTAAGGTAAGTTGATATCTTTCAGGTACGGCCATCTGTCCACATCACTTTGGAGTGGTATGTCATCAACTGCAACTGGGAGTTTAGCTCTTGAAAAGACATTACAGAGTTCAATAGTATTGAGTCCTTGTAAATCAGACACCTCCAAATTCACCACAAGACTCTCGCTTTTCACATCATCTTGGTCCATGGTAGTTAAAGACAACGTGGCTTTCTTGCCTATCGCACCGAGATGCTCTATCAACCTGTCAGTGCAAAAGGTAGTGTTGGATCCTGGATCCAAGAACGCATAGGTCTGAACCATCTTCTCCTTTCCTTTTGCTCTGACATTAACTGGGACTATAGCAAGTCCTGTAGCCGGCGCTCCGGCCCCAGTTGCACTACACAGGCCCTCACACGCGACCACTTCTGTGAAACAACTTCGTGCTCGATCATTTTGCCCTTCACTTTCGGTGTTGCCTGAAGGCGTTTCAGGTAATGATGCAGGTTCTGATTTGACTGGTCTGTCATTCTTTGGATGTAGAAAGGTAGAATGTTTTCGGTGAGCTATCTTACAGCCAACAATCTGACAGTAGCTTTCTTTAGGGCAATTCATCGCCATGTGCCCTGGCATAAGACAATTATTGCAAAGTCCTTTGCTACGCACAAGTTTGATTCGTTCATCCACTGAGTTTCCTCTGAATACTCCACAGCGCGGCAACCAGTGACTCGCTTTACACAATGGACACTTAACATCTGACTTTGTTTGAACAGGATCAGTGTTACCCTGCGATGAGTTCGTCTGACTCTCTGGCATACTCCCTTGTGCCACGAATGCAGAACCTCTGTAGTCCTTCGGTGGTGGCTTAAGTCTCCTCCTAGAGCCAGTGTCGGCAACATTGTTCCTTGTGTCATTTATGTGAATGTCCCCAAACACCGGGTGATTAGCAATTCTAGCCTTCGTCTCGACAAATTCTGCAATGTCTCCAATGGTGACTTCTCTTTTCTGATCCTCAGTGATGCTGTCAGCCTTTTCCCGCCATCTCTGCCTTAGCCGCATCGGAAGTCTTCCAATGATCCTTTGCAGAGTGTCAGGGTTCTCTATTTTGCTTAAATATCCAATTTCCTTGAGTGAATTTTTACAACTAGTGAGAAGAACAGAGTATCTTTGCAAAGCAGGACCATCGTCCGCCTTAATCTGAGGAGATTTTGTTACTCGATCAACAAGAGCAGTTGCTATCTTATAGCTTTGTCCATATCGGTCCTTGAGTAGTGCTCTTGCAGTCTTATAGCCTTCTTCAGGTTTCATAGACAAACAACTTTGCATTAATTCTTTCACTTCACCTGATGTGTATTGAACAAGGTAGTATAACCTGGAGCTTGGACTACTTGTTTTTGTCTCTATTAAATTCTCAAATGCTCGTACAAAGTCAGAATAATCAACAGGGTCACCTGAGAACACAGAGATTTCTGGCTCTGGTAATGTCATAGCTAATGTCTGTTGCTGCTGTTGTTTCAGTAATTCCTGCAGTTGCTGATTCTGCTGTTGTTGCAATTTCTGGACTTCGACCATGTGGCTGACATTCTTCTGACTTAAATCTAGATGTCGTTCAAACAATCCCTCTTCACTATTTTCTCTTTGGCTCATAGAGATGAAATGTTTGTCATCTATCCACACAGGGGGTTGTGGATTTAGAGGAGTGCAATTCACCACTTGATTCTCCTCTGTCTGTTGCTCTGGAATTTCCACAGAGTTTTCTTCTTTGATTTTAAATGGGGTGGAAGCTGGCGGTTGACTCGGTGGAATGAGTGTGAGGTGATCTTTACAATCTGGAACTTCTGCAGCTTTTTCTTCTTTAACTGGACATGGGGTAGAAGTTGGCAAATTGCCTGTCGGTGTCAATGGAAGTTGCTCCTGATATTCAGGAGCTTCCACAGTTCCTTCTTCTTTGATTTGACAAGATGTGGAAGTTGCCAAATGACTTGCTAGTGTGAGTGGAAGTTTTTCCTGGCATTCAGAATTTTCCACAGTTCTTTCATCAGTTTCGTGAGGAGTAGAAGCCGGTAGTTGACTTGGCGGTGTCAGTGGAATTCTTTCTTCAAGAGGAGAATACACCCGTTCTTCTGCCTCGGCCTTTGCTAATTCTACTTCAATTTTCAAATTTTCCTTTCTTTGCTTCAACAACAATTCCTCAATCTGCATATCCTGGCGTTTCTTTAATGCAGCTGCTTCCACTGACAAGGCAGCTTTCTTAGAAGAGGCTTTTAGCCTTGCACTCGAGGCTGTGCTCGACCGTGAGAGACGAGAACTACTGACAGATTTTGACTTAGACCTTCCAGAAGCCAAAGTAACATTTGAATTAACAGAACCAATGTTACTGATAGAATCTTCACGGTGAAGACTGATGGCTAGATCCAATTCCTCTTGGAGCTTCAATTCAACTGATTTGAACCACATATCAAATGTCTGCATCACTGCAGCTCCCATATGCTTTACTGTTTTAAAGTACTCAATTGAGTCCTGAATGTCATTGTCATCAATTAACACATCATGATACTTATCATGTGCTTCATAAAAATTTCTTGAAGCTAACTCCAGCTCCATAACTTTCGATCTCACCTGATCAACTTTGTTCGAGTCCTTCATCAGCTTCAGTAGCTCGTTTTGTCTTTTAGTAACGACTCCCTTTGCACTAGACCTGGAGCGTTTTAATCGAAGAATTCTTTCGTGCTCGACTCCACTTCGATCGAGGGTTTTGTTCGGTTGTCTTGAGTCACGTAGATCCATTCTGCTTTACAAGCGAAGACACAATCCAAACATACACTTCAGTCAAAGAACAGATTCATTCCATTGATTTCCAATCGGAAACAGTCGGCGAAATCCAAGACGATGACCAGTAGCATTCTAACGCAAATGTGACTTTTAACTCAATCTTTATTGTATCGAACTGTATTTGTAGATTATCTGTATTTGGTTAGACTGGAAAGAAAAAAGGACAATAAACAAAGCGAAAGGAAATAGAAAACTACGAAAAGAAAATGAAATACTTACATGCTTTGCTAGCTCGTGATAGGGAAAATTTACAAGAGAATCCAAGAGCACTTTTGTTGCTGACTTGTAAACTAGCCGAGCACATGTTACAGACCATAATACTTAACACTCTGCCCCAGTCCCCGAGGACCGGAACTGGAAAATCAACCAAAATAATTGAGAAACGTTTTGTAACTAACATTGATCGACCAACATGACTCGGGTAAAAAACAAATATCTTGGCTACATCTGTAGCCTTAATAATAAAGTGTATAGTGCTTGTCTCACGATGTTGTCACTTGAGTTGTAGATCGCGACGTTTCGACTGCTTACTGCTAGTCTTCATCAGGCGATGAGGTCGACTGGTTGCGTGTCACCTAGACTGCGAGCAGTCTCTTTCTTCTCCTAATTTTAGCGAGGTTGGCTCCGCATTCACAGGGAATCCTGTAGACCACGCCTTTTTGTTCAGCCGGATCGACGGTGTTCTTAGGTCGCACTGCTAAATGTGACCTAAGTGTCGTGTCGGACTTAAAGACGGCGCGAATTCCTTGTTGTTGTAGGCAACGGCGAAGAGGTTCTGATACTCCCTTGAGATACAGCCCTTAAACTCTGTCTCAGGCTCTCTCCTGGGCGGGCTGCTATTCTTCTCCTGGTGAGCTTCTGCAGGAATCACGAGATTCGCCTGACTCTGTTGTTTTTTTAAAATCTGAGGTTTTGAGATGATCCCTAATTTTCTTGGGACTCTACTTTAAAATGCCAAGATTTTGAGACTCAGTGAAAATTTGCTGAGACTTGTCATTTTTGATAGACCATTCTTCATCCCTTACTCAGTTACTTGTACATGCTATTGCTTGGGGAGATAGGGATTGGGTAGATTTTATCTTTCCACACTGTGGGAGCTGGATGGGTGGACTTGTTTTCCCAAAGCCAAGTGTGTTTTTTTTTTCTGTATGGTAACCAAGCCTAGGGCCTGATTGGATCAGACAGTCAGTGATAAAGCTGATGAATTGTCAGTGGAGGGGAGAGAAGGATGGGAACTTGGGAGAAGAATGGAGAGGGAACCCGAAGGAAAAGGGATGGAAACCAGGAAGAAATATTAACATAATTTTGTGAGATGATTTGATGCAGGAGAAACAGGTAAAAATATGTAATACTGTACAATAGCAGAGGAGAAAGTGGTGAGAGCTCATACCATACCATACCATACTATACCATACCCTACCATACCATACTGTACCGTACTGTAACGTACCGTACCGTACCGTACCGTACCATACCATACCATACCATACCATACCATACCATACCATACCATACCATACCGCGGCGTCGCGGAAGTATAGATTTTGTTTAATGGGAACCCAACGTAGTTCTTTCAATGCGGGCGTTATATGGTCGAATTTCCTACCTTACTGATTTTCAATTTCGCGATTTCGGCGAGACGTTATTTCACGTGGTTTTTATTTCGCAATTTCAATAGGCAAATATGAAAAAAGGGCATAAACTTTCGCGATTCAAGCGTTCTCAACTTTATTTTATTTTAGATAAACTGGAACAAGCAAAACGCATATTCAAACGCATATTTGTATTTACGCATACTCCATATGTGAAATCTTTGCAAATTAACGTTATTTCACAACAGAAGATACAAAATGGAACTTACCAGTAAAACCAGTTAATAATTTGTGTACCTTTTTGTCGACACATATCCTGTATATGTTGTTGTTATTACATGTTTATCATTTTTTCTGTGATTTGAATTTTCTGTATGGGTATTAAATTTTGCGTGTTTAAATTTCGCGAGGATTTTTAGTCGCGGGTCTTCAATTTCGCGAGTTTTTTACAATCGCGAAAAACGCGAACGTAAAGACCCGCGAAATTAAGTCCCAATAAGGTAGCTCCTGTAATAATGCGCGCTGTACCGATTGGAGTTTACTCTGTTTACACTGTGTTGTGGAACGGTACAATAAATTACCAAAAGCTAAGGCATTAATTACCTTTACTAACTGGTTACGATCAAAAACATGTTTGACACGATTAATCTGCGCCAAGAGAGGATAAAGGGGTCTCTTGCCTGCGCAAGGCTTGACACACAAGATGAGATGGTATTCAAAACACGGTCGTCAAAGGTAAGATGCGGGTCTGGTACAATCCCAAGGTCCTTGGCCGATATCAATGCAGGAACGAGTTCTTTCCCCAGTTAAGATATTATAGAATCTGGTTTTGACTGGATTTAGAAGTGGAAAAATCTTTAAAACACAAGTTGCGTCAATAAAAGGACGTCGCTATTTAGAATATTCACAGCAATAGCCGGAACAATCACGCATCTTAAAAGAAATCTGAAGTTTAGTGTTATCGACGTAGCATTGTGTTCAACAGTTTTTTGGAACAGAGGGTAAGTCGTTAATGTATTAAAATACTAAAGAGACGTGGCCCAAGGATGCTTCCTCGAGGGACATAGCTGGTTAAAGGCAGCCCATTCGTTAGGGTTGAGTCAGTACGCCCGACTTGGTATCTGTTGGTCAGGCAGCTATTGAAACACTCAAGTGCACAGTGAGAACTACCAAGATCTTGTAAT
Source organism: Siderastrea siderea (assembly GCA_964030785.1). Taxonomy (NCBI): domain Eukaryota; kingdom Metazoa; phylum Cnidaria; class Anthozoa; order Scleractinia; family Rhizangiidae; genus Siderastrea; species Siderastrea siderea. Next base: position 21,277,016 of record OZ034973.1, on the reverse strand, counting down.
TTTAGAAGGAGGATTTCGCGACTTATACTATGAAAGGCTTTACTCATATCCAGCAAAACCATAGCAGAGAGTTCCTGCTTATCCACGCCAGTCAAAATGACATGTGTGGAGCGGATAAGTGCCGTTTCTGTAATTTCTTATTTCCACTTTGTTTCATTGAAAATTGCTCGTGGTGTCCCTTTTTTGGAATAGGTTTTACCTCGGCTTGTCTCCAACCTCCTGGGAAAACGCCGCTGGCAAGAGAGTCGTTAATGATGCAAGTAATCGGCAACAAGATCTCCGGTAGGCCATCTTTAACTAATCGTGCAGAAATTTTATCAGCGCCCGGCGCTTTGTTTGATGGTATTGAAACAATGATCTGAAAATATGAAAATGTTGGCAAAAAAGAAAAAAATGCAAAAAAGGATGCATGAAACAAGAAGTTTAGATCCTCTCTGTCTCCCCCTACCCTTTTTGTCAGGTTGTCAAAAATAACTGACTACAGTGTACTCTATCTAGTGAATGGTTACCCAGTGGGTAACAGTCAAATTAATTTTTCACTGAAAAATGGCATAATTCATTGTGGTTGCCCTGTGTAATATTTTAGCTCACAAGCCTGCTGGACACAATGATGAAGGACGTTGGTGATGAAAGAAATGATTTAAAGAACAAAATTAAATTATTAATATAACAAAGTCAATGGAATAACTCCAGTCAGTAATGTTGTGGAGGCATGCTATTCCAGTGGCTGGTGCATCAGGAATTTGACTTGAAAACCGGCAGTTTATGTCTTGGTTGAAGCCACCTTGTTAAAATAGCATCAGCATGCTGTTAACAGTAATACCAATTAATACATTTGTATTCCAGTAGTTAAAAATCTAATTCTATGTTCAAATACACTTTGTATTTTAACTAAGAATGAGAGCAGCCATCAGCATAACCTGTTCCAGGCTCAAAGATATGGGAGCAGCAAAATAAAGAAAATGGCTGTGAAAATAAAACGCTTTCTTCTCACATTCCAGTCATGTCTTATTTTAGCAGTCCCTTTCTAACTTTGTCATTCCTAACTTTTATACAGAACCTTGGAACAGGTTAACATCTAAGGTGAGGTCAGTCTTCAGATAAAGTAGGTTATTTAACCCTTCCAACTTATCGATGAAGGTAAAAGGGTCAGACTACACAACACAATGGCGACTTCACTACATTTATGGGGTCAATTCTTTTCAAACAATGACGTGGGCTCTTCACTGTTAGCCCTTTTTCCACGAATTCCTTGTGTCAGCATAAGTTTAAGTAACTTTTACAAAGATTGCAGAGGAAACCTGAACTATGGTTAATGCAGTATCTGGGAAACTCGTTATGACCACGTAAGTAAAAACCAAGACAAACTAGAGAGCTGAGTTTAACATGATGTGAGAGCCCCACTGGATGCTGACCTTATAGCATAATAATGAAACCAGTACATAAACAAATTAGACATAGTAAATAAGAATTACGTTAACTAAATGCATTTGATAAAGATGATCATGAATGAGGCCTTACTTCACTAGAAGCCATCAAATTATGACACTTTTTTTTTGTTTGGCTACAGCTGGAGAAACTAAATACAAGTCTCAGTGAGAGAATTACAGCATTGGAAAGTGTTGGTAAGAAATCAGTGTTCCATTTGTGTTTTTTAATGCTCATTTAACTTAAAGTTCTGACTTTGCATTAAGCTTCCTCGAGATCTTCTTCACCATAATTTAGAATCATTCTGCCCAGAATCTCAAGACACTATCCTCCCCTTCCCGCCCCCCACCCCCATACAATGCTAATTGCAAGCCTCGTTTAAAATTCCAGTCACTGTCAACAGAGAAGGACTAAAAGAGTCCAGAATAACAACAACCAACAAACGTGTTGTGAGTGCTAGTACGTAACCATTCTACAAACGCGAGCATTTTTTCGCCGATGTTGTAAGCTGTCACAAGAACTGTTGGCCACTGTTGTAGTTAATCCTTTAAAATATTAAAAATAACCCACTGCTAGCGTCTGTTCTGTCGATCAGCCGCCATACACGAAACATCTGCTGAGTCTCGGCGACACTGACACTAGTGACAAGTCTTATGTTTACAAGACAACAACAACAATTTTTAACAACATGCAGTAACATTGAGCTAACAAGACATAAACTACAGTACAGTCTGAGTAATCAGCACACCTACGGAAAGCAAGATTGAGTTACATGTTATTTCTTGATTCTGATTAACAAAAATACACTAGCTTAGATAATTACAAACAAAAACATGCTCGATGTGATCCGTCACACAATCATTTTCCCATCTAAAAGTCATGATAAACCGACAACCCCGTTAATGCGAACCGCCATACATGTATTTTCAATACCATCCATCGATGATCGGAGCTCCTCCGTATACTAGTTTAATCAGGCCAAGTGGGGTTCCACTGCAACCTTAGCGATTCACAGCTGGTCAGTTTAAATGCGGCTGTGAGCTAACATAAATTACAAACTAATTACAAAATAAATAATAACGAGATTACAAACGTACAGATGGCAAACAACAAACTAAGATAATAACAATTCTTTACTTCTCCACTTGAAGGATGGCAAGCTGAGGAGATTATGGACGACGGCAGGGAAATAATTCCAGGTTTTCACCCCATTAGCTCCCCGACATCTAGTTGTTCTGGCTAATGGCAAAAGGATGTGATTTTTATGCCCGATGTTCGACTGAGGTGATAACGGTGGGAAAACTTAAACTCGTTGAGGAGGCCGAGGTGCCAGGCCGTTTCAACCCGGCAAGTCTGGAGGCTAAGCCAACTGATCGTATGATGATGTGCACTATGCGGCAAATTTTTGGGGATTCAGTACAAAGGAGTAAATTGATTGGGTGAAATGAATATTTTGAGGTAACAAATTTTTCACACATTTCTGGAATGGTGATCTAAATTTGTGTTGGAACTACACCAGGTTTGCGAAGAAACAACCGCAAAACGATTCAAATACTCTCCTAGAAAAAATGCTATTCACAAGCCAAAAGTCTTTGTGATAAAAAAAAAAAACAAAGACCTCCTTAGCGAAATTTTGTGGACTTCCTCTGTGCACATTTTTCCGCGACAATATACTCTTAACTGCAAGAGTTCGCGCTGCCGCACTCTGTCATCATCATCATCATCATCATCATAAACTTTATATAAGTGTCGAACTTCTAGCAAATTAGAGATAATTCACTAATTGGGGACACTGTAAAAATTATTCTAAAAGGAATACTATTAATACTAATACTACAGGGTCTGGAAGGGTATTCTCGGGATCCGGGATTTGACCAAAATACGGTGCGGGATTCGGGAAAAAGCAAAACATCTTGACGGGATTCGGGATTTGACTGCTACGCGGGAAGCGGGATTCACCAAATTTGGGTACGGGATGCGGGATTTTGTTGCCTGTCTGTCGGGAATTCGGGAAATCGTCACGACCCAAAAAACCCTTACAGCGGCAAAAGCGAATCAACCAGGCGAGCGCCAAATATCAATCGAAAGGGCTAATCTACATCTTAAATTTATTAGCTTTTGCAGAAATTAGTCTTTTTTAATGTATTTTTGGGAAAGAAGAAAAGAAATTCGGGATAGCGATGAAAAAAGTGCGGGATGCGGGATTCTCGTGGTAAAGGAGTGGGAATGCGGGATCAGAACCCCCCCTTCCAGACCCTGATACTATATTATAGAAATACTATATACATTTAAAAGGCTGCTGCTGCTGCTGCTTTCCGACAAAATATACTATACAACACCAGCCTTCTTCAGATACCTCGCGTCTTCTTGGATTCTTTGTTTGACTTGTTGTGTCAACAAGTTCATTTGAAAGCTCAAGAAACAAATCTCCAGGATTTCTTTGAGCAATTTTCTAGCAATCAATCGAGACTGATTCTTGTAAATCCTTGTTGTTAATTTCATTAACCCATTTCAATTAGATGGTCTAGTTTTCAGTACCCAATTATCCCCATTTTATTCATTTTATTCATTTTAACTCCAGCAAAATGTAATGAGCAAGAATGCCATAACAATGGCATACATATTAAATTCCTATAAATTTCTTGTTTCATTACCCATTCCCTTTTCTCTGGTATTAAGTTTAATGTGCTTTGAACACATTGTAAAGTGACTCTGGCATTTAAATCAGCGTTTACAATGACGTCTTGGAATACACTTTTGAGTAATAGCGGCTTGACTGATAGAAAATAACATTCAAAGGGGAGACATAATCAACGCTCGCTTGGAATTATTTATTAATTTGTCACGTTTCTTTTCTAGGTCTTTCCTTTTTTTCTATAACCGACCGACCAACCGACCCACATTTATGAGGGAGAGGGCGATGAGAGACGAAACATGTAATGGGCATAGCCTTAATAACTGAGCCTTTGGGCTATCCTAGGTAAACAAACACTTCCAACTCATTAACTACAAAGTTCTCGCTGCCAGTTAGAAATATTGAAGGTGTTACATGTGGTGGGCATTCATAAGCACTGTTTAAAGATCTACAATTACTGTCTGAATTTACATTTGCTTCACTACTAATGTAAAGGTCGTATCCTTCTCCGAATGTTGGCCCATATCCACTGTTGCGGTAGATCCCATACTTGCCTTTATTAACCTTGAGTGGTAGCTTTGTTGGTCCCATATCAGACAGGTTACGAAAGCTGAATAAAAACGACTCTGTACAGTGTTTGTAGCCACCAGAACCTGAAATCATGATTAGAAACGTAATAACAGCATTAAACTATCGGAGATCAATGGAGTAATTTCGACCAATTCGTGTCAGTGCTGCACCAGCCGTCACATCAGCCCCCCATATGTACCAGCTGCATTGTTTTCGTGGTCTAGGGTAACTGCTGAAAAACCTTGTGAAAGCTGCTACACAATCCTCTCCTTGTGGGGTGTCATATTTTTTCAGTTTCATAGATTGGTCAATAAGTTTAATACTGGGATAATGACAAGTTTCGTGATGATTACCGGTAAGTAACGAAATGATTTTAAGGCAACAATATGCTGTTTTGACTTACTGGATACATGTCTGTACAAAAGTGTGACCCATGCATGAGCCAGGAATATTGTTTCTGTTTTCTAGCAGGATGGAGCAAATAGATCTCTTCGGCAAACTTTTTAACAGAATAGGCCACTTATGGGCAAAATTGTCGGGCAGAATGGTCAGTTTTCTCAGAAGAGAATGTGAAAAAGCGTAACCACTAAGCTACTACATGGTGAGAGACAGACTTCATCCATTCAAGGTGGTCGCCCGTTTTTCAAATAACAAATGTTTCAGTTCCAAGTGGGCTGTTACTAAAAATGGAAAAATGGAAAAAGTAGCCAGGAAAAAAGTTTTTTTCACTAGCTTAGAACGACAAGGTGTAGGCACTATTTCCAGGTCTGACCACAACACTAAGTGCGACCTCAGAATGCTGTTGACCAAATAGACACGATGGAGTAGTCTACAAGATTCCCTGCGAATGTGAAAAAGTCTATATTGGGGAAACAGGAAGGTCTATGCATGAACAGATTAAGGAACATGACCAAGACATTCACCTTTCATGTACTCAGACTTCAGCCATTTCAGAACATGCTAATGTGACTGGACACTACCTGCTTTGGGACTTGGTTAAGTTTATTGACCGAGGCTCACATTGGTACACCCATAGGGTTAAAAAGGCTATCCACATTAAGACTTTACCCCAATGACATTAATAGGGATGACAACGTGGATGCCCATGATCAAACAATACAACAGCTGATCATTACCACGGTGGACCTCTGAGGGAATAGCATCAAATCAGAACAATGGGGATCAAAATCCTCCAATCATAAACAATGACAACTAGGATTGAAACGCACCAATCACAAAGAGCCATGGTGCTACATATAGTGACACATGCCCGGTCGACACCATCGCCTGATGAAGACCAGCAGTACTGTAAGTGGTTGAAACGTCACATTCCACATCAAAGTGACAATATCATGAGACAAACAATAGAGCAAAGCAATCATTATAAACCAGGATGAACAACCACATCTTTAAGGCAAGGAAAATCCCCAAACCCGGCCCTTATTGACGACCTGTCAGACCAGAAATCCAGGCGAGAAAGAAAATACAACCAAAATGTTTAGGCAAACTTGGTCATAGCCTGCATAGCAGGCATAAACAGGGAAGGGGAAAGGAAGTGAGAATGCGGGAGGAAAATGGGGGTCTAGGGGCTAGGGATGAGGGAACGCCTGCTATAAAGACACCCATTCTTTCATTTCTGCGGCTGCCAGTGGCCGCAAAATTCTGATTGGTTAATTTTAGACAGTAAGTCCCACGGGAATTGATGTAATTTGACGAGGACATGTTGTTAGAAGATTGAACACTTGGTTGCAGCAGGGGCAGGTTGCAAAATTGTCTTGAAACAACATCAGTTAGAGCTCTTCCAAAGGCAAGAGATGTTTTAGCAGTCTTGCCAATGGGACTAGAAAAAGAGATTTTGTCATTGCCAGAGAAGATTTCAAAAAGCATTACACCATTTTGCACGTGAATTTCAAGGCAGTGTAAATATCCAGTAAGCGGAATGAAGACTCGCCTTTTCAGAACTATAAGCCCTAAGAAACACTCGAGAACTTAAACAGTTAAATTCAGAGAACTAAAAGTGAAGAAATTACTCTTTGGGGACAGACAGTTGTTTTAAAGAGAAATCTAATGTTGCAAGACATAACTCAAGCTGTTGACATTGTAGACTGATGGAAGTTTGTACTGAATTAACAAAATTGACCGATTCTTCATATTCCTAAGTTTTGAAAAACGTGCAGTTCAGTCAATAAATGCCGATTATAATGTATCGCGATTCTCCACTTACGTGTTAATGCTGTAACCTTTACCCTTCCTTGAAGCGAAAACTGAATGCATTTGGTTTTCAGAAACAAAGAGGGGTTTATCTTAATATATCTTTTTATTTACAAGACGTTTGTGTCTCTTATTTTTAAAAATAAGTGCAGTTGAGTGTTGTTCAATATAAGTTGTTCTTTGGTGCCAAAAATTCTCATCCTACCTTTATTTTAACACTTCACTGACAAACTGGGAATCAGAAAATTCCTATGTGAGGTCAGTCATGCAGAAAAGCGTGTGCCTATTTCTGATTGGTGGTTGCACTGACAGAAATGTTAATTGGATTACCTAAAAATCAGTGGGCGGAGATAAAATAATGGAGGTCTTTGTAGCAGGTGTTCCCTTGTCCCTATCCCCCAGTCTCCCATTTATCTCCCGCATTCTTGCTCCCCTTCCCCTTCCCCATTTGTGCCTACTACGGAGGTTAACTTGAACAATGAATTCTCTTTTCCATTGGGGAGTAAAAGTTAACCAAGGGAGAGAAGTCAAACCAAATGGTATGTTAAGGGTGTGTTCCTTTAGGATGCTCCATATCAGGATCAGGATCAGTGATCCAAGATCACTCGGATCATGGTGCACCAAAGAAGGAGATGAATCCACACTAGAAAAAGGATCCTTCGTTTCCTTTGATGCATTATGATCCGAGTGATCTGGGTTTAGTTATCCTGATCCGGATCATCCCAAAAGAACACTCCTTTAGACACCGCTTGCCCTAAAAAATACATGCAACATATATGCCTCACAACTAAACTTACTTTTCCACGACTGCTCTGTGTAACCTCCAAAAACGTAGTCTCCACTCTTTACCACGGTTACAGTCGGCCCCTTGTGGTCACAGATGGAATGGAATTCCGATGATGTCCACCCGTCTCTAGAGGCACGATAAAGCAGCACAAAGGTGGAGTGACGGCGATTTAGCCGCTCTTTGAGCCAAGTGTTGACGAAGACTTGCTTGTGTTCACTGGACAAGATTTTAGATTCCAGAAACGGACTAGGGCGTAGCACATCCACGATTCCACGAATCTGGTAGAACTCTGCTTCCTCTAATAATTCTTTGCGGATTAATTTAGTATCAGGGAGAAGAAGATACCCTGTTCGCAGGTAATTCAGGATATACCGGAAGTGAGTTCCATCGCGATCAATGAAGTAAGATCCGTCTTCAGCAGGCTTTGATTCAAACCTCCCCGAAAACATGGCGTGTAACATCGAACCTGGATCTTTCGTCAAAGTTTGTAGGCTCGTGGTGAAATGCTGACCACCCACGTTTAGTTTGATGGTGGAAGCGAAGTGGACATCTTCAAGTTTCTTTGCAACAGAATCGAAAGCTTCCTTCTCCTTGCGAACATCAAGGGCTTGTTGCTTCATTATGTCGTAAGCTATCTTCATGTGGTCTAGAGCTTCCTCCAGTGCTTCGTAACTTGGTGTATCGATCTTTTCTTCATTATCAGACATCTTGAATAAAGTAAGAAGCAGACCTTCAAAACAAGTGGAAGGATTATAAGTAGAAGAAGAAATACACGCTGGCCGGGTTGTTACCTCATATAAACTTATTGTAGTGTACCTTGGTAATACAGCCACTGGTCACGCGAATCGTGGGCTCAATTGCCGGTTTGTAGCCGCCATCTTGGGAAAGATCTCATGGATATACCCACCACGATTCCCCAAACTAAGGAAAGACAAGACAATATTTAAAACAAAGAAACCTCACCTCCGCTCATTGGCCGCTATACGCCTATAATTGGCCTCATTTGCCCCTACAGGACTCATCTATACCGTGTACGATGAGTATCATCACTTAATTTTTCTTTCGTTTCGATAAATCTTGAAAAACTCGATAAATCTTGAAAAGGTCGGTAAATTTTGAAAACCCGTTAAGTCTTGAAAAAGTCGATAAATCTTGAAAAACGCGAAAAAACTTGAAAAAGTCGATAAATCTTGAAAAACGCGAAAAAACTTGAAAAAGTCGATAAATCTTGAAAAACGCGAAAAAAAACTTGAAAAACGCGAAAAAAACTTGAAAAACGTGAAAAAACTTGAAAAACGCGAAAAAAAAGTTGAAAAACGCGAAAAATCTTGAAAAACTAGAAAATCTTGAAAAACGTGAAAAAAACTTGAAAAACGTGAAAAAAGTTGAAAAAAACAAAAAATCTTGAAAACCGTACAAAAAAACTTGAAAACGAGAAAAATCTTGACTGAACAGTTATAAAATGGGGTCGGGAGGCCTGCGCGACTCCTACTTCACGCTTTCGTACGCTTCGCCTTTTACATATCTCGGTCTTTCGACCAATTTTGCTTCTTGTATTTTTGTAGTGGGTTTAGTTGGGAGGATTTTTAAATGGTTACTGAATTGAGCCATTTCAACTTAAACGTCGCATTTTTAAACTTTTTTCTCGAGGTCATATCGATCATTTTCTGATAACTGTATGATGGCGCCTCAGTTAATTTTGTTAAGCGACTGAATTTAAATTTTAATGCGACTTAATGTGGTTTCTATGCCGCTTTCGGCATATTAGGTACGTTAAATCTGGCTCCTTTACCCCTTGATAGAGTTTTTCAGCCTCTCGTGTTTGTATTTGTGACAATAAAGGATCTGAAATATTATAGGCAACGTGCTGAGTTTCCCTGCTGATGTTTGTACCCGGGGGGTACTCGACCTATATTTGGGTATAGGTGAGCCACTGAGGGTTTGAAACCCTGACCCTGCTTAGGACAAAAAAATCCTAAAATACATACCCTGATTTAGGACAACAACCTCAATTTTATTACCCTGTTTAGGTCATGCAATACCCTGTTTATAATTAGGACAGACTCGCGCGAAATCATATACCCTGTTTAGGACAGAGAGGCCAAAAACCATACCCTGTCCAGTGGCACATCCCCGTATAGGCCATATAAGGGGGTACCCCCCGGGTGTTTGTAACGCCAGCTCCAGCTTATTTGTATAATTCTGTTGCAGGATGTTGTGTTTCGCATCACAGAGTATGATCTATAGACCCTTTTCGTCATGAAACTGAAGTTGTAGCTTCTTTCTAGCTATGCAACATGCAATAGCTGGCTGAACTCTGCTTCAGTGAAATATTTGTGAGTAAGCTCCTCTTGAAACTGAGAGTTTTGTGTCTGGGAGCTCCTAGACACGAAACTCTGATGACGAAAAGGGTCTATATCTCACACTCTGTGATGCAAAACAGAACATCCTGCAACAGAATTATACAAATAAGCCGGGCCTGGCGATACAAACATCAGCAGGGAAATTAACTCATCACGTTGCAGATAATATTACAGACCCTTTATTGCCGAGAGGCTGAAAAATACTCGATCAAGTTCCTAAACGAGCCAGATTCAACGTACCTAATATGCCGAAAGCGGCACAGAAACCACATTTAGTCGCTCAACAAATGATCAGAGGTCAAATTTAATTGAGAATAACAAACAGTGCGCTTGGGCCACAAGAATCCACCGGTTATCTGAAAATTGATCAGATGTGACCTCGAGATTAAAGTCTTAAAAAATGCGACGCCTAAGTTGCAACGGCTCAATTCAGTCACCATATAAAAATCCTCCAAACTAAGCCCACTACAAAAACACAAGAAGCAAAATTGGTCAAAAGACCGAGATAAGGCGCGGCGAACAAAGGCGTGAGGTAGGAGTCGCGTAGGCCTTCCAACCCCATTTTATAACTTTGCCTGTTATCAACAATAACCTCTTGTTCGAGGTCAGAAAGCTTTTTCACGTTTTTCAAGATTTTTTGAGGTTTTTTCAAGATTTTTCGCGTTTTTCAAGTTTTATCGCGTTTTTCAAGATTTTTCGTGTTTTTCAAGTTTTTTCCACGTTTTTCAAGATTTTTGGTGTTTTTAAAAAGATTTTTCGCGTTTTCAAGTTTTTTCACGTTTTTCAAGATTTTTCACGTTTTCAAGATTTATCGACGTTTTCAAGATTCATCGAGTTTTTCAAAATTCATCGACATTTTCAAGAATTATCGAAACAAAAGAAAAATTAAAGTGATGATACTGATCGTACACCGTACATCTACCTACATATACCTACATAATCGCCCGTATGCCTTCATTTCCATTCTTATGCCTACATCTGCGTTCAATGGATCCTATTTTCCTACAGATGAAGGCAGATGAGATGAGATGAAGAGGAATAAAGGTAGGTTGAGACAGTTGGTGGCAAATATGGGCAGATGATGAGCAATGAAGGAAGACGAAGGCAGATGATAGCAGATAAAGGAACATGGAGCTAGATGAAAGTAGATGATGGGAAATGAGGGAAACAAAGGTAGATGCATAGCGATGAACGCAGATGAGAAGAGGTGGGTCGATGGGTACAAATGAGGCCTATCATAGGCGTATGCTGGCCTATGAATGCACTTAATATATGTTTTAATTTTAATGTTGTTTTTCATTTTGGGGAATCGTGGTGGGTATATCCATGAGATCTCTGCCGCCATCTTGGTAATAAATATTCATTCCAAAATTTAATGCACTTTATGCACTATGTTGCCTCTAGCAACCTGAATATGGTATTATGGCGGTCGTAAACTATTCATCCACAGGTTTTGAATAGCCACTCTTTGTAGCAATAAGGTCGAAGGAACCATCGATGCCATGACGATACGAGTAGAGCTGGATCAACTTCTCAGCCTTGCTCTGGGAAACCCGGAGGTTGGAGCTGTAAACTTTAATATCCTTCATGAAGTACTACGCGAGATTCTCAACCATCTAGGGATTGAAAAGAAAGGCAAGGATATTGGAGACGATGGGGACTTTAGAGCGGCATTCGCACTACTTAAAAACAAGCAAGAAGCCGGTATTGACGGCTTAGAAGGCTCGAAAATACCTCCAGAAATAGCCACCACGGATAAAATATCTTTCTCCTCTGCTGCATTTTCTGCTCCTTTTCATGGTAATTTGGAGTCTAAAGTAGCGAGCATTGAGAAGAAGTTGGAAATTTTGGACGATTTGCCTAGTAACGGTGAAATTCTTCAACGCGCTAAGCAGAAAAAGGAGGGCAGAACTCCTGTTGCTGATATGTGGCAATTTATACACATTAATCGAAGGCTTGGAGCTACTGAAACTGGAATCGAGAAGGTAAGGATCATTTTTAGGGGACATTAATTTTTTGTAATTTAAACCCACATGACTATAAGCGAGTTGTAATTTGTCTATCACAATTCCGAAGTACTTTTAAGTGTACTTGTAAGCTTATATATTGTTGTTATAATTAATTATCGTAGGCATTTCTTTATACATGGAAGGTGCCTTGTCGAAGCTTGCTGTATTGCACATGAAATTGATCGATCAAATCTTGGGTAAGAAAAACAAATACCTCGGCTACATCTTTAGTCTTATTTGAAGCAAATGTTGACATAACAAATTACAGAGGCAAATGGAATTTATCCACGCGATTGTGAACTTTAGGAAAGTGCTAATTTATGTAAGACAATATGTGGTGATAAAAGTCAGCGCCCAGTGCCATTACAGCTATTCTTTGGGAAGAAAGGCTGTCTATTGTGGAGGAAATTAGCAACCTCTTATTGGCTTTGTCATTTCTTTTAAAAGGGATCTAATGCATTTCAACTCAACCGTGAACTTGTTTTGCTTATCTGTAGTTTTCATCAGTAACATTTCATGTCTTGTGTTTGTAAAAGAAATGTCAGTGTAAACAATTACATGTAGCTAATATAGTTGCCATAAATGAATTTTACCTTTCTGAGTTTAATACATTCTGGCCAGGCAAATTAAGTTTGCAGTGTTGTAATTGGGTTTATGATGTGACCATGGCACCACAGTGAACAGCTGTAAGGTGAAATTGACTTCTGATTGGCTGCTTCCCAGTCCTTTGTGCAGTGACTGTGTAAACTCAGTTACCACGGCATTTGTCGAATGAATGGAGAATTGCTTATTGAGGAAAGAATGGTGGCCTTGTATGGAGCAAAGTAAATGTTGTAGAGTGGTAAAATGTGGGACTCACCTAGACACGCCGAGACACCAAGACCATTGTAATAATAATAATAATAATAATAATAATAATAATAATAATAATAATAATAATATTAACAATAATAGTAATAATTTATTTACTTTTAATGCACTTTTTTACATAAAATGATCAAAAGCGCAGTACAGTACATGTACGTAAAGAAATAATTACGCTAAATACTTAGAACCTATAAGTAACTTAAAAGATACATAAATATAATAAATCATTTAAAAAAAACCTAAATATCAAAAAGCTAATTTAAAAAGGTGTGTCTTCAGGGAAGATTTAAAAGCACTTAAAGAAGAGATGCTGCATAACTCTGCCGGAAGCGCATTCCAAAGTTTGGGCGCAGCCATATATACTAAAAGTTCTATCACCAAAGGTGCTAAGCATTTTACCCTTGGGAAAAACTAAAACAGTACTTGCACATGAATGCAAAGAATAACTTACAGGCCACCTTACATGATTAAATTACTAACATAATGTGGGGCCATTCCATGTATCGCCCTAAAGGTTAAAAGTAAGATTTTAAAATGAATTCTGTATCTGACAGGTAGCCAATGCAGTGCACGAAGAACAGACGTAAATATAAATAAAATATAAATAACATATCTGAGACAAAGACCTCACTCTCCCGTTAAACCTGTGCCCAACACTCACTGGTGGAAAATTTTGAGCTGAGAAAGTACAAAAAAGGACTTCAAAAGCTTCACTGTATCACTTTTAGACTAGCTTAAAGACCTCTCTGACTCTTGTGGAAATGATTTTCAGATGGGGTTTCACACTAAGCTCACACAAGATTCACCTGACTTATTACCTGCTGTTTTTTTTTTAACTGATGTTTTCAGAAAATCCCTGATTTTCTTGCAACTCTGCTTAAAAATTCCAAGATTTTGAGACTCAGTGAAAATTTTCTGAGACTTGCCATTTTTGATAGACCATTCAATCCCCAACTTACCGGAATGAAATTGCTTGGGGGGGGTGGGGATTGGTCGATTAGCTAAGTTTGATTTTTTCTGCACTTTGGCTCTGGTCTGTGGGAGCATTAGTTGCATGGACTTATTTTCCCAAAGAGTGATTTTTGTTGTTGTTGTTGGAATGAAGCCTAGCACCTGTTTGCATCAGGCACTTAGTTCAGTGAAGGTGACGATTTTTCAGTGGAGGGGGTGACAAGGATGGCAACTTGGGAGAAGAATGGGAAGGGAACCGGAAGGGGAAGAGATAGAACCAGGAAGAAAGATAAAAAAAATAATAAATCACTTTATTTAGATGTCAACAGTATTTAACACAGAATGCTAATTGGGGACACCTCCAAGATTGAATTGGAATTTGGATGTGTTGGTTTTTGAGGAGAAGGGAAAACCGGAGTATCTGGCAAGGACGAGAACCAACAACAAAATCAGCCCACACATACAGTCATGTGTTCAGTGTTTTGCCCTGTGTTATATTTTAGCTCTCAAAAAGCATCATTTTGTGAGATGGCATGTTGCAGGAGAAGCAGGAAGAAAGTACTCTGTAATAATTTATTGTGTAGTAGCAGAGGAGAAAGTGGAAAGGATGCAAGAAACAAAAGTCTAGTCCCTTTCTGTCTCTCCCCATCCTCTTGTCAGGTGTTCAAAAATAACCATTCTATTTTAGTGAATGGTTACCTGGTGGGTAAGTACAGCCAATTTTTAAAAAATTAATTTTTTGCCCAAAATGCATAATTCAGTTTCGTTGCCCTGGGTTATATTTTAGCTCACAAGCCTGTTGGACACAATGTTGAAGGAAGTTGGTGATGTTAAGGAAGCTGCAGAGGAAATAAATGATTTAAAGAACAAAATATCAGAGGTATGATTAATTATAATAAAGTCAGTGAAATAATTTCAGTCAATAATGTTGTGGAAGCATGCTGTTCTAGTGGTTGGTGCATCAAGATTTTGACTTGCAAGCTGGCAGTTAAAGTCTTGGTAAATTATTAAAGCCATCTCAGTTGTCAAAATTGTACCAGCACATTAGTAATGGTAATGCAAATACATTTGTATAGTTAAAAATCCAATTGCATGTTCAGCTGCACTTTATATTTCAACTACGCATAAGAGCAGCCATCAGCATAATCTCTTCCAGGCTCAAAGATATAGGAGTGGCAAAATAAACAAAATGGATGTGAAAATAAAATGCTTTCTTCCTACATTCCAGTCATGTCTTATTTTAGCTGTCCCTTAGTTTCTAATTTCGTCGTTCCTCACTATTATATAGAAGCTTGGAACAGGCTAACATCTAAGGTGAGGTCAGTGTTCAGACAAAGTAGGTCATCTAACCCTTTCATGCAAACCTGTTGATGAAAGTAAAAAGGTTAGACTACACAACACAATGGTGACTTGACTACACCTGTACATCTATGGGGCCAACTCTTTTCAAACAACCATGTGGACTCTTCACTGTTAGCCCTTTTTACAGTACATGAATTCCTAATGTGCTAGCAAAAAGTTTACACTGTAAGTAACTTTTACAAAGATATCATCTAGGAAACCTAAAGTATGGTTAATGCAGTGTCTGGGAAACTTCTTATGGTCATAATAATGGAGTGATGACTAGCTGAAATGCGTTAAAAGGAGAAATGCTGAAATAGTTGTATTACTCAGAAAAAATCTGAGTCCTTCCAATGGGAGTCGAACCCATGACCTTCGAGGTGCTGGTTGGATGCTCTAACCACTGAGCTATGGGGGACTCGTGGTGAGCGAAGCCATACAACTAGGTTCATATGTGACACAGGCATGCCTTCTGTGGGCTCGCAATGTCAAAATGGGATAAATGTAAACATGATAATGGAGTGATGACTATCTGAAATGCGTTAAAAGGAGAAATGCTGAAACAGTGAGTAAAAACCAAGACATTAACTAGAGAGCTGAGTTTAACTTGAGCCCCACTGGTGTCTGATCTTATAGCATAATAATGAGACCAGTGCATCAATGAATTAAGACTTAATAAATAAGAAGTGTGTTAACTAAATGCCTTTGATAAAGAAAATCATGAGTGAGCCTTAACTTCACTAGAGGCCATCAAATTGTGACACATTTTTCTTTTTGTTTGGCTGTAGTTGGAGAAACTAAATGCAAGTCTCAGTGAGAGAATTACAGCATTGGAAAGTGTTGGTAAGATATTTGGCACACGCGCGTGCTGCCACTCATCGCAGTGCAACAATATGGTGATAAAAATAAATTAAAATGGTGAAATAAATTTTACTATTTCCTACAATTAGCACGTGTTTCTCGTGTGCCAAACAGGCCGCTTGGGACTCGCGAATTCAAATTTGCATCGAAAACTGCATTCCTGAGATGCCTTTGAGTAGCCAACTTGTGCAGATCATAGGCAGAAACAAATTTTCCATCAGATTCGAAAGTTTGTGCTGGATTTTAAGGGTCAGTTCGCAGACTCGAATGAGTCAAAATCAGGCCAAATCAAACTACAAAGACTGTTCTTTCGGAAACCCGGTTTCTTTTGTCAAAGGCACAAGGTTAAGTGTATTAATTTTGGCGAAATCCCAAGCTGGTCGGAAATTTGAGGTTCTTGGCATGCCTTGTAAGTATATAATACATAACTATATATTTATAGAGTAGGTCAAACTTCAAGTTTCTAAAACCACCTCCCGGAGCTTTAAATCGACAAACCAAGCACATAATAACATACATTAACACAGTGTTCATGTTTCTAAGCGTTTTTATTTGACTTTCTTCCGTTCAAAAAGCCTTGATTATCGCATTCACAAAATCCATCGTACACAACCGAAGCGGCCATTAATATTCAGCTAGCACAGGTCCGCAACACAAACAGAGGATGGTAAGCCTGTGGTGGTACTGATTTGATCTACGAAAAATGGAAACAGCATTTCTCCAGGTCAGACATACTGGTGGATATCTACATCCTGAAATCTTTAAATGGAAAATAGATATCAGATTTCTAATTTTTCTGTCCTTGGAGAAATGGAATCAAAACAGGGAGTTGTTTCTATTTTCAGACAACAATTATGAAAAATGGTGTTCAGTGTTTTCAAATAACAAACATGTTGATGTTGTTGTTTGCATACACACATTGTAAACCATAAAGATCAGTAGTTTGTGACAGAGAGTATTTCTTTCAAGAGATTAAATTAAAACAAAAAGCAACACACTCAAGATGGAAGTACAGTCCACTAAAAAGTTTAACTTTTGATGCTTGTTGTTCACAGATAATTCCCAGGAGAAGAAGAAAATGGAAGACTTGCTTAAGGAGTTGGTAAGACGAATTTTGTGTAGCAACAGTCTTTTGTTATAATTTAAAACATTATTTTTTAATTTGCAGTATTGCTATAAGCTGGCATGAATAATCTGCAAATGATTATTACTTCCACCAGTAGTAGCTAAGCTATGAGTAATTTTTTATGACTACTGACAACTGTGCATGCTTTTTTACTGTGTACAGTGTGCAGTAAAATGCTACACTGGATTAATAAGCTGCTTTTTAATGGGATTGGATGTTTATGGATGTTTTTTTTTTGTATTTTTGTTTTTACTGCCAGCATAAAGGCAACCATGTATTGACAATGCACTGGTACATACCAGGCAGTCTGAAAATGATAAAGTTCTGTGTTCTGAAACTAGGTTGAAAATTTATAGAACCTCATGCAAGGGAAATATGCACTTCAACAGGATCATAAAAAAGTGCCATTAAATCTAAAGGAATCTCTGGAGTACCATATATATAGAACTGAGCACTAACATTAACCTGCACATGTAGCCGCACCCTCCCCTGGGAGGGTACGGCTACATGTAGGCTATGCTAACATCTGACCAATTTGACCATTTGAAGCTTTAAAATCACATTGCTGACAGTAACCATGATCATTAATACAGGTGTATGGTAAATACAAGTTGTATAAACCAGTTTGGTTGATTTTGATGAAGACATGATCTGTGCAATAGCTTGATTCCTGAAGATAGTTTTCACAAATATATTCTATGTATTTGATGGTATAAGAAATCAAATTACAAGAGAATTTATCCATAATGCATTTTAGTCGTAAAATACTGTATAGCACCTGTCTAGTTTGTAATCTTTTGTGTCCTTTGTTTCAGCAAAATCTAAAGAAACAAGTAGATGAGCTTCCCACCAAGGATGACCTCAATAATTTGGACATATATGTCAAATGGCCACAGCTTGAGGAGGCTTTAAATGCTAGAAGAAGTCGCACTCCATCTGCAAAGTCAAGAGCATCTACACCTAAAGCAAGAACTCCCACCCCTCCCCCTCCCAGGATACCAAGCCCTCCTCACCCCTCCCCTGAAGCACTGGAAGCATTAAGACAAATTGGTGAACTAATAGATAAACATGAGGTTTTAACTGAACAAGTGGATGCTTTAGAGGTTTGTGAATATCCATACTCATAACTTCAGATGTACGACGTGTTTATAATGTCTGATACAAGTGTAGACCAACATAGTATCAAATGCAAAATTGAGTATCAAATGTTAAATTGAGTAATGAAATTAAGAAAATCCTTTCTGAAAAAGTTCCTAACTAAAGGTTAAAATTTATTCTCCCTTTGTGCAATGTTCCATGTTGGTACTTAGGTTTTGTAATACATGCATCTCCTTAACTGGCAATCGAACTAGCAGTAATTTATCTGGAATTGTTTTTCAGAAAATCCCATTTTGTGGATTAAATACTGGTCCTCCAGAAAAAAATTATCTGTAAAATTATATATTTTCAAGGGATGGTGACAATAGTCTGTTTTTCTTCAACTGACAATTTCTGTTAAGCCTTCTTTTCTTTTTCTTTTTTTACTGTTCACAGGAACTAATGCCGAAGAAAGCAAACCTTGAAGATTTGGAAGAGCTAAGGAAGAGACCTGGTGAGATGAAAATTGCTATTGCAGTGCAATTTTTGACACTAATAATTACACAATATACCATGTTAACAGACCCCCTTGGGACCAGTGGTGTCTAATACTGTGGTTTTCTTAAAGTGGGAGGTAACCAGAGTAGTGTTGTTGAAAGGTTCAATGTACATTCTAGTAGATTTGGTCATTGCTTAGTTAAAGGGATGCCTTCCCTTTCACTATGTAGGGTTTATCATGTAGGCCATTAGGACAGAAATGTGTTAGGTTAGACTGTCTGGTATGACATGGATTGGAGTCACTGTGATAGACTCACTGTATGTCACCGACATAGCATTCATAGCTGACTCGAGTTAAATAATAAATTCAAGTTTATGTGGTTTAACACTGTACTGATTTTCCTGGAATCATTGTAGGATGCACATCATAAATTTTATTATTTGTTGAACTCTCATTTTATTGTTTATCTAGATGTTCCAGATGACATTCGTGAGCAGCTTAAATGGTTAAAAGATGGACTTGATGCAATGAATAAATGGAAAGATGAGGTAACAAAATTAACAGTTCTCAGCTATATGTACAAGAACATGGTCAGTAGGTGTAGCCTGTTTTTGGCAAAGCTGTTCAGATTCACTGTCAATGCCTATAATCATGGAGCCTTCTGTAAAACCTGCTGGTGAACTTAAACATGTATAACTCACTTACTTGAGCATTGTTGACTTCGCATTGCAAGTAAGGTATAAAATTATAAATTAGGTTACTCCACATGTCACCAGATGTAATTTACCGGAGGAAATGAAAATGATCATTGAGTAACAACTGACTTGATAATATTTTTAAAAGGTCTCAGTTTACGGTACCACCAGATGCTTGCAGTTTCTTTAACTGAAATTTCAATAAATGCTTCTGTTAGCCACCAAATTACTGCATATATTTAAAGGCGAGTAAACTTACTCAAAAGTCTTAAGTTTGCTTTTGAAACACTTACAAGTAAACAATGTGATGTGTAACATAGACTAAAAACATCTCAGTGATAAACACACCAACTGAACATTTTAGTCTCCAAAGCTGGGATAACTCGAAACAGCTGTGGTGACTTTAAAAATATTCAGCAACAGTTCTTGTTGCCACAAAGTTCTGTGGTATCCCATTCTCCCATATATAATTATTCTACTTGTATTTCTGTAACATGGAAAATGCTTCCTGTTTCTTGAATAAAAACAAATCTTTAATTATGCTTCCACTGTACATTATAAACAATGTAATTTGAAGAAAACCATCCCTGCTGATCTTGAAGCCCAGTTAGCATCTCTGAGGGAAGGACTCTTATTACTCAACAATAACAAGCAACAGGTAAATATAAAAATGCTTTCCATTGTACTAGCTGAACTAATTTTTTAAAACCAACGTGCTTTAAAATTATTCTGCATGTGTAAAAAGATAAAACTGATTCAACAACATAATTGTATTGTGTAAACTTTGCCACCTTAATTGTGTTTAACAACTAATCAGCAACAATTAAAATCCAGGACTACCATAAAATCTCTAATAACTACCTCCCCTAGAGCTCTATTAAGCCCCCTCCATCTTCTCACTTAGGGGTCAAAATTAAAATACTGACTGAAATGCCAGGAAAGCACAAAGAGAGAATGGTATTTGGACAAAACATCAAACTTTGATTTTCATCAGACCAAAGTAAATCTGTTAATGTCCAGTCAGGTTTCATTGAGTTGGGGCATGAATGATGTTGTAGTTATAAAGAGATAATACAATCCATTTCTTGTTCTGTTTTAATTAGTCTTGAAATGGAAATTGGAGAAAAGATTAATTCAAATTAATTGATAATTGATTAATGATAAATTTTGAATAAGTTCCCCTTTCTCTTTTAAGCACCCTCTCTAATAAGCCCTTCAGCAGTCCCCCTCTTCTTAAGCCCTGAACTTCAATAAACCCCTCGTACTCAACAGGATAATTACCTTGTTGGCTTGCAGTTTTTCCATCTTGTGCATCTAGATCTGACTGACTCAATTTTCCCACATGACAATTAAAACAGAAATAAATCTTACATTCATAGTTTTCTGATTTGAATAATTACTTCTACGTAATAAATTATAATGGTATTTGGATGAATTAATTTGAATTCACCATAATAACAATAAGAACTCCATCTTTCAAGAGAAGTCCCAGTATTAGTCGCATTTAATTTTCTTACTTTTTCTCTTACTAACTTTTTGTTATTTTTTTAAGATGGCACTTAAAAGGTTTGTCGTCCAATAATTTTGAATTAAATATTTAGAGATTAATTATTTGAAATTTTTAACTTTTTGAGATTGAAAGTATGGGAGAACAACTACGAAGCCTTAAAAAAGTCTCTGATATGCTGAGCTATCACAACGAAAAGGTAAAAGCATTACTCTGCTGAAGCTTTTGGAATAACCTTATTTTGATAAAAACAGCTGAAAATTAATGGTATTTTAAATTTAATATGTGCATGGTAATTGAATTTTCCAATTCCTTGTGCCCTGTAGTACAAGTGATGAAGTAGTATTAAAGCCTTTGAGATTGTGTAATGAATCAAAGCGGTTTAATTTGGCTTCGTTTTTTGAAAGAATTTTTCTTTTCTTGAGTAGTAAAACTAACAATTAAGGGACAAATTGTTTGCTAAAGAGAGTGTATTTCATTGTAAATGGCCTGCAATAATGCCAAACACGTAAATGTGTAGCCTGTTTTTTCCCCTCTTTACTTGAGCCCAGAACACCTTTCAAAAGTGTAACCTTATCTTAACGTACAGGTAACACTAACAATAACATAACATAACATAACATAACATAACATAACATAGCGTTACATTACATAACATAACATAACATTACATACATCATATAACATAATGTAACAAAATAACGCTAACCATAACATAACGTTGAAGTTTATCTGATTTGGGAAGAAGAGTAATCTACAATATAAAACATCTCCTGAAAGTAAGGGAAAAACGTGAGGTTATCCCCATAAAAAATTTTCCCCAACTGAAAAAGTTTTGAAAAAAATGTTTTACAAATCACTTTTGTGGAAGCATGAAGTATTGACTAACAAATATTTGATCGATTGCTTAAACCAGATTTTATACATTTATTTACTAAACTTACTGGTGGAAAACAGGAATCTATATGTGTTTTACTCATTTGGCTTGAACGTGAAACAAACAATTTTCATGACAGCAATGTGAATGATTGGCAAAATGCGGAGAATCAACGTTTTCAAACTTCCAAATGAACACAATAACTCAAACGTACATGTAACTTTCGGAAGGCTTTTTGGTTTGACATTAGACCCAATTATATGTTCCGTTTTTACTTAAAACTCAAGCATAAGTACAGGCTCAACTGGGGAGAAATATTTAATTGTTGTGGTTGTGCTAGTATTTCTGCTTATGCTTTGGTCAAGCCCACGTTCACAGTGAAAATAAACTGCTAACTACATTTACTTACCTAATCCTAAACAAAACTCATTTGTGGGATCGTGTTAACTGGGCTTTTCCGTGTACTGAGTACAAACATACACATATGGCTTTACACAAGTTAATGAATCAGTTTCAATAAAAAAAAGTAAGAATGGAGTGATGACTTTAATTACAGTTAATTCTTATGAAAATAATGTACGTTGTTTTTACTGCTGACTTGTGTTCTCAACATAAAATGTAATGCGTTTTTGTTTTAAACATTTAACATATTAAGATGTACTTATGTTGTGTGACATTGACCGTGTGATATTTTACTAAATGTTCAAGCTTCAAATGATTCCTGATGACCTACTGGATCAACTCAATAGGCTTAAATACTTGGAAAGAACTACCAATCAGATTAAAGAGTTCACTGATCAGGTAATGATAGAAAAGTGGTCGTTATCAGTATATAATCTTGTTTATACTTTACTGAGAAAAAAAAAAGATATGCTGTGAGTTCTCTAGAGTTCTCTAAATTCTTAACTTAAGAGTTTCTTACTCAAGTTTGTTAAGGTGCTAACCAGCCTGGTGAACTAAACTTAAGACGTTTCTTTCAATAAAACGACCCCTCTTTGTACCTCCCATTTCATTACACTTGTTTGTAAAAAAAAAATAAAAAAAATAAAAAAACTGGGGTTTCGAAAATCTAGCTAACTTTTCCACGAGAAGACTAATGAGTCCTAAAGTACATAGACAAACTTTGTTGTGTTTTGTACCGCCGGGAAGTAGTTTCAGTTATATGTATTCCAATAAAACTGATTCTGACAAATTTGGAAGAAAGGGAAATTATATCACTTCTTTGGAACAAAAATTCCTATTTCGATATTCACTAGTATTACAAAAAATGTAAACATCAACAAAAATGTAAACATAAACATCAACGGATAAAAATTTAATCTTTCCTTCGGTTCCCAGAATGTTATAAAAAGCATAACTATTCTTTGTGAGATGATAAAACAGTCTTAAGGCTTAATTCACTGCAGGTACAGTGAAGTTAAACTGATCAGTTCCATTTTAAAATATTTAAAGTTGCCATCAAGGCTACAGCGAACCGAGGAGCGATTAAAAGAAGACACTGAACGAGAGATCAGAACCTTAAGAGATGGTCTTCGCCTCCTTAACAACCAGCTTGATAAGGTTGGTGTTTTAAACGCTTTCACTCAGGTCGCTTTTAAAAAAAATGAAGATAACAAAATATTTGGTTATAGTCATAAGTTTTCTGCAGTAACGGTGAAACAGGTGAAATTTCATAAGAAAATTATTTCTTGGAGCACTTTTCAATTGAGCGTCGAAAGTAAGTCGCTTTTTCTTTGGTTTTGTTCTTTGAAACCTCAAAACCAACTATGTTTTTGACGAACGCGTTTTCCCGCGCTTGGGACTTGTCATTCGTGTTTTCTTCGAATTCTGATTGGTTCATTGGGTAATTTTTTTTTAGTCTCGATTTAGTATATGTAATCGCATGAGGCCGAGTAGAATTAAGGATAAATTTCCACGCGCGTATTTTCAAAGTGAAAACTTTGAAAATACAAGTGAAATTTATCCTTAATTCTACGAGGACTCAATGCAATTACTTGTTTATAACACAGAGGGCAAAATTTTCGGAAAACTTTCCATGCACGTTGAAACACAATCAGCCGGCCCTCAGAATAAAAGTACCCGCTCGTAAACAATTCACCAAACAAGCAGTGTAACTGTTGCTCAGCGCACAAAACAAGAAAGACCATTATGTACATCTTAAGAGATAAATACAATTCTAGTTCATTGACAAAACACACTAAAACTCAATTAACTCAGTAAATTTTATTCACCTGAGTTGCAAAGCTTCCTCTCGCTGGAAAAATTATCGACCACGTCGCTCCAAAGTTTTCAGTAGTTTTAAAACAAACAACCATTTGCTGTTTCCCGTAACACATATAGGTTCACCTTTTGGAATTTCTCTTCAAGCAAACACGCGATTTCCATACCATTTTTACCAACCAACCCGGTTAAAAGTCAAACTTTGAAGCGATCCTTGTGTTGAACAACTCAAAATCCGTTTCTCGTTTCAAGACGCCTACAAAATGCAAATGGCGCGCTCTCACACTCAGCCAATCGAATGCGAGTAATTTTGGCGCTTGGTCAATCAGGAATTAGTAATTTTGCCCTCGTCCGAAAGAAAATTAAGAAAAAATGCCCTCTGTCTCAACCAATCAGCATTCAGTAATTTTGCCCTCTATGTTATAAACAGAGAAATTACTTTGGCTTTGGTTTTTAACACGACACTAAAATGACAAATTTTGTTTGGTCGTTTGCGTTCCCCGCTTTAAAAAAAGGTGAAATGATCTCATTGTGAAACAAGTTAAAACTTTAATTTTGATTTTCAAGTTAAAACTTTAATTTTTGTGTAAGTTCAAGCTAATTAACATTAATGTTTACTGTTAAAGTACAAGAAGATGACGGAAACCCTTCCGAGTTCTCCGCCTTCGAATGCTGGGAAAATTAAGGTAAAACTGAGAATCCACTAACAAATAAACATCCAAGAATCTTTATGTGGCATATAAAATACCATAAATCCTCTTGCTCTACCCTAACCCCTACCCCCACTTCAGAGTCATATCCGCGCTCACACAAACTATCTTTAGTGTACAATTTAACTCTGTCTAATTGTAATCGAGTTATCTTCAGTTGGCAATTGACGTTCAGCAATTGCTGCTGGTCTTAAAATAAAATTAAATAATGACCAAACTAAAACTAATGTACAATTAATTAAAATCTAAAGTTAAAGGTTAAAATTCATAAATAAAATACGCACTAAAACCCCCCATGGTACCCTGAGTACATATTAAAATACATAAACCATATTTCTCCTTTCAATAAATGTACATGTAGTAGATCAGATTTTTTTCTGTCAAGCCAATCCCCCCCCCCCACCCCCACCCCCAGCGACAGCAATTGTTGATTTTTAACGTGGGGATGCGGTCCTATCTCGTTATTACCGCAGGTGGCCGGTAGAAAAATAAATGAAAGCGTGCAAACTTCCACTTCGTGACTGCCCCCTTTCAATCCTATGCCACAATGTGCAATTAGCCTAGAAACAGGGGCTTAATAATTAACTTTCGTTCTTTTCCACCGACGTCAAATTCTGAGTCACAGAATTTCAGTGGGTGAAACACTCTTGAATGAAGTGCAAACTGGTAGTTTAGCCCTTTCCTGCGCATCTCGATCCGAAAGAACGTCTTGCCCACTGCTTTCTTGTACAAAGGCAGAGTATAAGGAAGCACATAGCAAGAAATGGGTTCGCATCATCACAATACAGTGATGCCGAGGGCACACCTTCAAGCCCACAGTTTGGTGTTGTATTTATTTTTTCAGTAAACAAAATCGATTTATAGTTTTGACAGGACCTTTACTGTCCGTGTTAGCAAGGTGCCGTAATTGTGCGCATAAGTATATGCCGTAATTGTGCGCCGAGACTTCAACTGCTCTCCGTAATTGCGGTGGCCACAAGGCCAGAATTTACTGCTTAACGTCAATAAACTGTTGCGTTGTAGGATGCTGGTGCACTGAATGCTTTAAGAAACGTGCTAACAGAACTTCAAGGAGAACAGGAAAGACTAAGCAACACGACAAAGGAACTGATAGAAGAACACAACAGGAAACAGAAACATATTGACGTGAGTTGACTATTGCCTGCGCTTACCAGCTGCAGTGTAGGAGGGTATTTTTTTTAGTAAGATGCTGTAAGCTCTTTCACTTCCTTCGTCAAACTTTGTTCATGTAATGTGGTTCTACCTTTTGACGCTGAAAACCCAGATTGCCACCATTCAAGTCTACGATATTGAGCTGTTTCTCCTGTTGTGCTGATATTTTCTGCTGTACAAGGGTAGTTCTACTCAGCTTTTCAGACTGGATTAAATCCTCAAGCCGGTGTAATCTTTTCACGGAAACCTTTATTGAAAGGAACTCAGTTTCGTGTGGTGTTATTTATTGTGCTGTACGAGGTGGTTCTAAGTGTGACTACTTAATTTAAAGCTATTGAACGGTAGGTTCGTTTGGTGCTGTTTGTTGTGCAGTACAAAGTGGGTCTACCATTTGATTCTGTGGATGAAATTCTTAAGTGTGACCATTCAAATGAAAGCTGCTGGGAAGCTGTTAACTGTGGTACCGTTTTATTTTGCTTGCAAAGCGAAATTCTTTCCTGTTAAGTTTTAAACCTGGACCCTCTTGGTAGTGAAGGGTGTTACTTCTATCCACGCATTAACCCAGTTTCCTTGTGATGTACTTCACAGGCCTTATATACGTACGCTGACAAGCTGCAGGAGGTGAAAGCTGATAAGGAACAGGTTGCCATGGAAATGGACGTGGTATGATTACAGTCTTCTTGTTATAATGTGATTTTTCGCTCATGCAGTTTCCTATAGTCAGAGGCTTGATCGTACATAAATATGCCCTTTATTAATACGCAATGAAAATCAAAGCTATAAGCTATAACCTCAATTAAATCAAAGCTTTAAATTGTTATATTTAATTGTGACATTTAAATTGTAAACATGTAAGCTACAAAAACGGTACCGAAGGTAACCTATCGTAAGGAAGAATATGAGTGAATGATAAGTTCTGAGACGTTCACTCTAGTAGGTTGCAGCTTTATTATTTGATCATTAACGGTACAATACAAATAAAGCAAAAATCCTCCGAACATCAACAGCTGCTACGTACTGCTCTGAGATGGAGGACTCTGTAGACTCATACGTACTGTACCGTATGAAAGAATTAATCTAACGGTGCTATTGCTTTGAAAGGACTATTTTAGCTAATGCAGACTCCCGATATCTAGATTACGCAAGGGAACTGACTAAGAATTGCTCGCTAATAGTAAATTACAATAGAACAGCATCGAGGAAAACAGTTCAATTCAGTTCGAGGTAGCGGGGTGCTACTGTACAGACAGTACTTTTGCTATCATTTTGAAAAAAAAAAAGAAAACCTCGATACCATGATTCCTTTTTGCTGCATTTTACTAGATAAGTGGACTGAAACTATTACTAAGTGTTTTTGGTGAAAAAAGATACACCAAGATGTTTTCTTGTGTCTTGGAAAAATCTACTGGTAGCCGGTTGTCTAGAGAAAAATGGCCCGTGTGTTCTCCCTTCCGATAATAACAACAACGACAAACTTTACAAACTTTATTTAACAAAACCTATAACTCAACTAACTGCCACCCGCAAGTAGCTGAATAAGCTGTTCGAGGCGTTGTGTTCAAGGAGCATTCAGTTGTGCATGAAGAAGTTGCATGGTTTTGACCCCTTAAATGTTGCCTCCACAGAAAGCAGATAAGCGTGCGATAGACAACTTAGTGAGTCGAAGCAAGTTTGATCAGAGTATCGGAGGTCTGGATCAGTCATTACAAGAACTGTTACAAAGACTCGAGGGACAGGTATGTATTACACACAACTACACCGACCATACCTTCACTCTTGCACTGAAATAACCTTCTGGTAGCCAGTTGACAGAGCATTGTTGTAGCTGTTGTGAAACGTACTTATGTGGGTCAATTGGTTATATGTTCAATTTAGTTATTGTACTTTCTAAATCTAAAAACGTGTCTCACAAAAATACCGTTAGAGTTTGAAGGTACAACAAAAGCTTTTCCTCAGATTAGATGAAGTCAAGATGCATATTGTACTTTAATTACCTGGGCCCGGTTGTTCAAGGGGTGGATAACGCTATTCACCGGATAAATGGCCATCCAACGAGTAAGTGTTAACAAAACAAAATACACTATCCGCCGGACAGTGATTTATCCGGTGGATAGAGTTATCCTCTTTTTGAACAACCGTGGCCTTGAAGACAATGTGGTGACGATGACTTAAATAAGTGAATTTCAATAAAAGATAGATGACAAATGATTAGTTCTCAAAGCTCTAGATGAAAGAAGGACCGAAAGTTTCATAGGTTGTGAGGAACGATTCCAAAAATTCCAAACTGAGTCGGAGTTCCGCGTTTCATTCTCTAAACGAGTTCTTAGTCTTTGGGAATGGGGTGCGTTGTTCAAAGCAGGACTGATTTAATTCAGCATCAGTTCAACTTTGTTAATTTTTGTGTAAATTATATTTGTCATACGATCTAACTATTACTGAAACTTGAACTAAATGTTAGCACTGAAAATTCTCTTGAACAAGAGATACTAAGACCTTGAATAACTTTGAATTCTGGATGGGTGCTCATCGCTTTTGAAACAGTTTTGTTCAGGAGAGCTAGAACAACACACGTCCTTTGACATAGGCACTTAAGCACTTAATCGCTTTAGTGGTTTGGCAGAGGCTAAATAATGTATGATTAAAGATGGTTAAAATTTCACACTGATAAAGTAGTTCCTGATTGGTTCCCAATCGATTCAAACGTTAAAAGCCGACAAGGTTTTAGATATTTAAATAAATTTGTTTGTTTATAACAGGAATCAGCGCTGAAAGATGCTTTGGATCGGCTTGCTGCTGACATTGATCAGAAACTTGACAGATTGGAACTGGACCCACTAAAAGATTACTTTGGTGAGTTAACATTCATTACTCGATCTTCTAGTGCGTGTTCCCATGCAGCCTCCGTTTAACATGCAGGTTTCGTTAAGTTGTGTTTGTACTTTTACTTTGTAGAAAAGAAGATAAAGAGCATGAAGTGTAAACATGTTGATTTACCTTTGAATGATGACCCTGCTGCTGGCTTCCGCAAGTAAGTTCACTGTTTCTGTTTTCACCTCTCTCCTCACCGACCATGTCACCATAACGGCCATGTGTACGATTTAGAAAACAGTTGGTGTTGTAGAATGTCAGGGTAGCACGTTTGTAATGACTTAGTCGAGAAGCAAGCGGCTCAGGTTTGCGTAGGGTAGCATGGCTTGGAGTCCACTCAATATGTGATTGCAAAACACTAAAAATGTGAATGTCCACCAGTCTTGAAGTGGACATGAAAAAATCTTGGCCTCCCTCTATCATGGTTCCTCTGAGGTAAGCTCTGAGGTTGCTTTATTGTATACTCCATTTTAATAATTGATGGTGATTATTTCTGCAGGGCATTGTTGAGGTTCCATTGTATTTCCTGTGACAGACCCGTTGACATGATACCTGGCCAGTGAGTATTTCAGTTTATTCATAGACTGGTGAACGAAATGTAGAGAAAAAGAAATCCTTTTACATTAAATGTCGCCAGCAATTTTGTGGATCTAGTGATCTACAGTTCTATTCAAACGCGGACTACCCCGCAAACTGATCGGCAACCCTGATATGAATGCCAGTTGTCACAAGTTTGTCTACTGAATTGTCCCGTCCCTGAACTGATGCGTTTTCTTGTCTTCGAGCTCATGAGGCTGTTTGTCCTGTTCTGGGAATCACGAGTTTAATTAAACAAAACTACTACCAATGGTTTATTCAACTACATTTGCAACAAACATTTTGTTATTTGTGCTTATAAGCCGATACCCCAGACCCAAGGCCATGTTCCGTTGTTACTAAGGTACTGACAGAAGCTTTCTATCGACAGCCCTAATCCCGCTCTGCCCCAGACTCCTGGCCTGCCGCCATCCCGGTCTGGTCGCCCTTACACTACATATGAACTCGATCAAATACGTCAGATGCATCGAGGGTAAGTACATTTGCAGATACCGGCTTAATTAAACTAATTTTTCTGCTTATTTTTCCGATTTATTCTAAGTAGTTTATTCTCTTAATCAATTTTTCACTAACATATTCGTTAAAGTACCGCGGCATCTAGAGATAGCTTTGTTTCTGCAGAATGTCTCGCTCGTCTGTGTGCGTTTCTCAAAATTCCCGAAAACACTTCAGACTCCAAAAAAGTATTTATGTCCACTTCGATTGTCAAGAGAGTTTTATTGGAGCGGTGAAAGGTCTCACTGCAAATCAGTGCAATTTGTTTCTCAGAATTATAGGGATTTTGTATATTTTCCTGCACCTTTATCGTAACTATATCAATTGCAAATATTATTGTTCAGTTGTGTTTGACTATTCAATTATTGTTGTTTTTCGTTTGTTTGTTTGTTTGTTTGTTTGTGTACAGTGGATACACGTACGAACAGGAGGTAGCCACAACAACAGCTCGTGCATGTGGTGGAAGCCACACGGTGACGTTTCCTCACAGAAAGACGGCGAGATTCAAGTGAGGCTTGTTTACTGTGTTTTACCATAACATACCCGATTCACCGTATTCCCCGCGGTGCTTACTTTGTAGTGACAGGGCTTGTAGAACATAAAAGTATGCTAGATAGTTTAAACTTTTGCTAAAGGAACTTGCTGCGTAGTATTTACGCCCTTTTAAAGCCCAAGGGAAACAATCGTGGGTTACTCTTAGAACTCAAATGGTGGGTTAAACTCTGTTATAATACTCTCTTTTTCTATTTTTTAGTCAATATTATTACTACCGAGAAGATGACACGCCAGTTCCACTTCCTCAGAGGTTAGTCATTAATTCCCTCCTGTTTAATTTCCTTTAGTACCCATTATTAGCGCCAACTTGAAAGTACAGTTATGAGTTTATGGCGGTTCCCCAAAGGCCCGCCAGCGCAAAGCACCATAGTTATGAAATGGGTCAATCTACGAAAGTCACTTTGCTTGGTGGTGACGTATTCCCTGTGTGTATATACGTCACCCCGGTCGATCTACAACTAGGGAACTTAAGCAGAGACGTTTTTGAGCCACGGACGTCAACCAAAAGTTGAATTTTTCCTTTGTTAGATTGTTTCTACCCTTCACCAAAGGCAGTAAAACTCTTGTTTTGGTATTTAGTGGCTTGCCGGTATGGACGTGTTGTCATCAGAATGGGTGAAAAGGAAAACGCTAAACTTCCAGTTGAGGTCCGTGGCTCAAGAACGTCTGTGCTTAAGTCCCCCCCCCCCCCCCTTAAGACGACAAATTCGTGGTCTTCCTCTTTTTTGGGGGGGGGGAGGGGGTGAGGATTGTTTTTGCGGAGCACTCTAATCTTCTTTTGCAATGCACGAGTGGCTTTATAAATATTGAGATTTTCGTTATTTGACCTGGTTAGGAACTCCGGCTGTTTGCCTAGCCTAGCTATGTTATGTAGCGACTGTCACGTTTTCCATCTTGTTTACATATAGTTTAAGGTAAATGTCAACAAACTATAATGTTGATGCGTGTGTAGATCATGTACTATATCGGTTATGACTCAAATTTTTTTCTTTGTAATCCCATGCTTACTGTGACCACACTGATTTGCCTTTTGCAATAAAGCCCTGTCTAATGTGTTTTAATTTGTTTGAAGGGATGAAACAGAGCTTATAGGCCAAGACGGACATATCTACAAAGGGCGCTTTGATGGCTTGGACCGGATGCCGGAATTACCACCGGTATGATACTTCATTAATTAGTTATGTTAAAAATTAAATTCAAGTTTAGGTTAATTTGGAACAAGGTTTGCAATGTTTCTTTTCTATTACAGAACCCCAAATCTCCAAGAGCAATGTCAGCCAAGAGAGCAAATAGTCCCCAGCCTCCTCGCAATGGGAGCCCTACAAACCGGCGGCCACGGTCTGCGGCTGTCCCATCATCCCCCAGAAACCGCGAAGAGGAGGCTGAGCCTGCGAGTGTTGTCGTTCAGTGATAGCGGTATTCGTACCAAATGGTAATGCAAAATCACTGGAGGAGTAGAGCGAAATTCTGACATCAAGTGTTGTCTCGTCAGGAGCACTGTATATATTACTGACAACATTTTCTCGGTCGCTTAATTGCGTTGTAAATTTCTACGAGGTTTATAATCACATTTATACAAAGAAGAATATTTGAAATCCCGAATAATTTATTAGATCTATTTATATAATAGAGAAAATCTCGCATAACGCTCTTACTGAAACTATTCTTAAACAGAAGACAGCGATAACAAATCAAATCAAACACATGTCTGTTTTTGGTGTGTTCACCCTATGTCTTCACAGTGACCACAGCGCGTCATTTCAGTCCTTTCAAAGGCCCCGCGTGCTGTATCTTTTTATTACAGCAATTACAGTGTAACCCTGACTTACGATCACCTCGTTATGAAAGTCATTTTCTTATCTGAAAACCTCGTTACCGCGATCAACCTTTTGAAGTCCCTAAACCCGTTACTTTTTTGTTTATATAAACATGCCCCGTTAATGCGACCACTCGAAGTTCTTCTTGCAAAAAGCAAAAAAAAAAAAAAAAAAATTTGAAAACAAAAGTTAGAACTATCTTTTAAATGGTTCTCATTTACCAGTTACAAAGTTTTTCCCCCTCCAATTTCTGCTGCTTTTCTCTGCCTGAGGCCTTTTTGTTGATTATTATAATTATTATCGAAATTGTTTTTCATAGTTAAAACACTGGCCTCGTTGATAGGACGAGAATTTCATGGCCCTTCGGTTGTTGTCTTTAACGGGGTTTCATTGTACTGCTTTTCGGATTCCTTAATTTATACGAAGTTGACTACGTTGTTTCGTGATCCAACACTTACTTTAGACACACTGGCCAATCACTGGCACATCTGGGAATGATTTTTACTTAGAGATTAAACAAAGCTACTTTCACTTCATATCGTGAAGTTTAACCAAAACGAAAGAGATTGGCAGAGGTTTGTGTGTATAGGTAAGTGGAGAGTGTGTGATATGTTGGATTTTTGTGCATATTATTTATGATGTCCCACATTTCTCATCTGCACATTCCTGCACCAGTCATGATAAAACAGTGTGATTAAAGAGCGATCAGGGATGTTAAGATGTCATGAACTAGCTGGAACGTATCAAAAATGTGTAACATAATTTAAGAAATTGCAAGAACCAAAATAAAAAACACGATGTGCTCGGTGTTTATTGTAGTATTCTTTTTCTGACTCGATGAAACATGTTAATAACGCTACACAACAATCGACATGCATTGAACTGTACCTAATGTGTCATAACCATTGACGTTTACAAACGCGCGAGCAAATAAAAATCGCGGGACGAGCAAACGCAAGGGGTTTTTTTGCGGGGGGGGGAGCATACGGAAGGGGTTTTTGTGTGGGGAAGCTCGGTATCGCTTCTCATGCTCGACATTAAGCGATATTCAGTTGACATTCTACTTCACTTTCGCTGCCAGTTGTTACAAGAAAACAGCCTGGAATTCACTGATAAAGAAAAGGGGGCAGAAATAGCGCAGAAAAGATCGTTCTAGTATAATTGAAAAGGGTGCTGATTGTCTTTAAACGTTCGCGTGATTTAGTAGCGTGCTTGCATTGGAAGATTGCAGACTAGAAAGTCTTTTTTTCTTTGACAAAAGAAAGATAACTCCGCCCAATGCGGACGTGTGGTTACTGCCAGATTGAGGCATATCGACTACTGGCACAAACATGGAATTGTTGACCCTTGGAATTTTTTCCACGTCGAAGCTCTGCAAACTCACCGTTACACACTCCTTCCCCGAAGAAAAAAGCGTGCGATGTGAGGAGTCGAACATCGGCTCTCCATTTTCGTCTCCATTTAGTAGTCGGCGCTTTTAGCTATTTATCGAGCGAGGCACGCCTCTTATAGGTAAAGTAAATTAATTATTTAACCAGATGACGTCATTTCTCCAAGAGGTAGGGCTGGTACTACCCAATTTGTTTGACACGCATCGAAACGGTTAAAAATTCAACACATAGCCAGGGAGAACTTCGAAGTGACTCGTCGAAGCATTTTCATTTTTTGGAGGAAAGTAACTTCTTAAATGGGTTGTTTAATAGACTTGAAATGCATGCCCAGACCCTCGGAAGTATGGAAAAGATAACTCTTCCCGTTCCTGATTGGTTCCCGAATATTGTAATGTTATTTAGTCAAATTAGTGGTTATTTAAACACAAAAGCTCGAATATGATCAAACACACAAGAGTCCGAGTGTGCGACGTTTTTACTGTTATGTTCCGTTTAAGGGCAGTAAAGTATCTTTTTTACTAAGAATGCCGCATTGTATTCATTTCTTATCAGCTCAAAACCGCCCCCTTCCAGCCCAACCGGGATATATAGAGGATATTACAAGGCGGTGCGAAGATATGAAGTTTATTTTCCAGTGGTAAAAACGATATTTTACGAAAGAGCGCAGCGAGTGAGTAAACTATTGTTTTTTACCACGAGAAAATGAAATTCATATCTTCAAGCCGCTGTGTAATTTTCTTTTTATTATTTTAAACAAACAACAGTATAAAAGCAGGAAATGACGTCATCGATATCCTCACTAGTGAAGATATGGAAAATACGCCACTCGAGTCCCGGATGTAGTTTCGTGTGAACTTTAGGAGTGTATTATTTTGCACTAAAACGCTCTTGTCTATATAATAAAAGTCCATTCAAAACCCTTTACGAAGCGTCAGTTAATAAGGTTTCGGTAGATTGGGAACACAACTACTGTCTTCAATAAAGCTGTCCGATTACAGAAGTGTCTAAACAGACCCGAGGAACATGGCTGACAACGCAGGCCGTTGCAGGCACTTATCTTAAGTACCTTATGCACTTATCTTAAGTACCTCTGACCGGTACTGGCGAAGGATTCATATTAACCTTGGATTGCCTTTACATATTTAATTTGCTATCATTTTAGTTTTAGAAAATATACTTTCTTGGCTTCAAAATCGGACACTAGAATACGACTATCTGGTGTTGTAGCTATGGCTATGGGATCTTGCAGTTTGGTAACAGTTTTCCCAGTGAAAGAACCGTCCTCGGAAAACTGCACAATCCGCCCATTGCCACTGTCACAAACAAGAATATTGTGTTGACTACCGCATTTCTCAACACACAAACTCTGAGGCCAGCTCAACTGTCCGTCACCTTTGCCTTTCCTTCCAATCTTGCGCACAAGCTTTCCTGCACAGTCAAAGATTTTCAAACAGTCGTTGTTGGTGTCAGATACAATGAATTTGTTTTGGTGATAGATGCATCCAGTGGGATGGTCAAGCTTTCCTGGACCGCTGTCTCCAAATTTAAATAATGGTACACCATCCTTTGTAAAGACTTGAATTCTGTTGTTAACACAGTCGGCTACAACGACGCGTCCTTCACCATCCACGCAAACGCTTGTTGGATTTTGTAGCTCACCATCTCCTGATCCGCACTTTCCAAAGGTCTTCACAAGCTTTCCCGTCTGTAGATCAAACAGTTGAATACGGTGATTCAGAAAATCTGCCACCAGAATCTTACTGTCACCGAGGAATGTTACTCCAGTTGGATAATTAACTTCTCCTTCCTTCTCTCCTTTGCAGCCAAGTTCCCGCAGGTACTTTCCTTGTTTATCGAATATCAGGACACGGTGGCCATTACAGTCTGCAACAGTAATCAACCCTTTACTGTTCACAGCAATGCCGTGTGGATTTTGAAAAGTTTCTCCTTTTAAATCCAACTCGCCCACAACTTCAAGCCTTCTTTCTTTCACCTGGATAGTAAAACAGCTCTTTTGAAAAGTACCTCCGTTTACTGTCACATATATTTCGTATGAGGCGGGAACCTTTGGTGTAAACTTCAGCAGTAAATTTCCATCTTGTTTTTTGCAAGTCGTCAAGCTTCTTACTTTTTCGGCGGGTTCCACGACAACTTCCACGTTAAATTTCTCCTGAGCTTCAATTATCAGTTTTGGACAGATGAACAATTCTGCTATTACACCAGCTTGGAAATCTTGATTTAGTCCTTCTACTGCTACGTCGTTAGTTTCCGTATATCCTAGGGCCAAGCTCTGTGGATCAGCAGTTGCGACAAACTTCACAAAAGAACTAACCGGAAGTGCTGGGACTGGAGTCTTGTTAAGAAGTTCAAACCGTTGTTCTAAGTGCTTCTTGCTTTGCATAATATCTGAGCTTGAGCTTCTTTGAATCAAGTTGTTGGTAAACTCAAGCGCTTGATCGATTTGCTTGACCAAAGACTGTACTTGCCTTACTGCAGCGTTTATTTCCTCTATTTTCAATAGGCGCATGTTCTCTAGCGCGGTAATTTCTTCTCGCTCACTTTGTCGAACCTTTGTGATCATTTGTTCGGCTGCTCGGGAAACCTCACGTTTAGCATTGAGGATGTTGGTTTCTAGTTTATCCAGTGTTTGCTCAAATTCACGAATTACACCATTGCAAACATTACTCTTTTCTTTCAAAACCTCGGTTCCTGTCATTAATCTCACTTTCTCGCCATCAGCTGCTCTGTCAAGGAGTTCAACGATATGATTCCTGTGATCCGTGACAATGCAAATCTGACACACGGAAGTCTGGCAGTCGATGCAAAAAAACCTCGTTACCTCTTGCTCGTGGTACTGCTGAGAGCAAAACGACGGACGCTTTAACAAAGCCTCGTAGTCCTTCGTTTGAAAATGTTTAACTGAAGTGATTTTGTGTCCGTCAAACGCGACATTTTTTAGACGTTCATGTGCGTTTACACAGTCGGGGCACATAACTACCCGGCATTCAAAGCAGAAGCTTGTCTCAGCGCTCTTTTTCCTGCAATTTCCGCAGCTGATCACGCTTCCATGGCCACTTAGTTGTACGGCGAGAAGGTCGAGAAAACTCTCCTGGAGGAAAACGGTTGGCAGCTCGTCAAATCTACTCATTTCGGGGATGCCAACTTGAGCGAGGCACTCGGGACAGCGGAAATGTCCATCTCGTTGGGTTGAAAGAGCATAGTTCTCCAAACACTCGCAGCAAAATGTGTGGAGACAGGCTATTGTCTTTGGCTTGGTAAAAGTACCCAAACATATCGAACATGTAACATGTTTCTTGAGGTTTTTCAAGAAGGATTCCATCCTTAACTTCCACCAGGTAGTGGAAAACAACTACCTATTGTTTGCGATTCCGAGAAACAGGACTGCTGGATATTTGCATTCTATTTTAGGCAGCCAATCAGACAGACCTCTGAGCTCTCAGCAGCGTATGTGATGTTTTGGTTCAGCGGCCTTCCAGTTTCTCGTCCGCAGGGGCTGATATAGCTCTCTATCCAGACGTTCCTTGGGTTCGTCACATTTTCCTTAATATATCATTACGTTTTCTTTTCGCTCACCAATTATTTTAAACAATTTTCAATACTGGCTACATTTAAGGTAAAAGTTAAGTTTTGTGTTCAATCACTTGGATTGAACGAGCCAAATCGGGTTCAGTACTGTAGCCCGGATGGGTCATACTCAACAGCAATGTTACTCGGTCCTGGTACACTTTTATTTTTATTAACCCCCCTACGACACTATACAGAAACCAAGCCTTGGGTCATCGGCCCTCCAATCTCCCGATCGGAAGTCTAAGCGAAACGACTAACGCGCTAACCACTTCACACTCCACATTCAACAACACAATCTCTTGACTGGAAAGTATAATATTAGGATGATTTTCTTTTATATCGATGATATCGTCCCAGACAATTGGTCACAAAAGCGAAGGACAAAGTCGGGGCAACTTCATGACCGCACAGTCAACAATAGCCTCGGTTAATGACTCAGCAGATTGTTCATCTGCACAGATGTTTTTAACTACTATCGTTTGCCGTTTGTTCAAAACCCCTCACTGTTTATAAGCTGAAATTTTTGAACAATTACTTTATTTCTGTTTGTTTGGGTTAGGGCACGTATTTAAAGACCAACAATTCAAGAACTCCAAAAACTAGCGTGACCTAGTCAAAATATCAAACAACCAATGATTGACTGAAAAACCAGTTTACTGACAGGAGGACGAAACGGAGTTGTAAATTCAATAGAGTTGTTCTTCGTGGTCTTCTTTCAACCCGCCGGGCTCGGAAAAGCAGTTTTCCTATCAGCCTGCTGAAGGAAACTTGTAATTCCCACGAAAGATCAATACAATAATTTCAGCTAAGCTGGCCGCTTGAAGCAGGATGATAATTTCAATTTCCAAACATTTCCAAAGATCATCGAAGACGCCCGACTGTTGACCGATGAACGTTTCCCGTTGTTCCTAACGATTACCAAAGACGATATGTGTTGGCATGCAAAGGCTAGTTGGCCGGCCTTCCAGCTGGAGGGCTGTCTGCGAGACAAGGCGTGGCTGGTAGGAGAGAGAACATGCAGTTTTTTCTGCCTACTCCATTTTAGTCAAAATACATCTAAGTGTTCTTAGTTATTTGAATAGTTTTGTCCTCGTGTACTGATTAACTAAAAGCAACGTCTAGAGTGTACAAGTCTCTCTCTTACAACCATTTACACGCAATTCATTAATGTCAGTTTTGTTTTCTATTTACTTGACTACTTTCAGTTCTACTGTAACTGTTCCGAGGAGTATTCACAGCTTTTGTAAACAAGCGTGTTCCACTTAAAATTCTCTTGACTGTTCTTTGCACAGTTTCTTTTTTCTCATTTGATATCCTAACAGTTTGTTCATCTCCCGTCTTGACCACACTATCCTGCTGACGTTCCTGTACACTGCTCACTTTATTTTGTGTAGCTGTAGTCGAAGCAGTGTTACCATGGTTTGCAAGGTCGTCCAGCCTCTCCATATTCGAAGAAGGGATAGGTGGAACTGTCTTTCTATTGACTATTTTGGTAGAACCAAACATTCTTGGCGCTGAAAACTTCACTACGTCTACATCAGCTGCCAGTCTCGTTGCTTTAAACTTTTCACTGCCCCTCTTCTCAAAGCTAAGTGTCTTGTTTGGCTGGGGTTCTCTTCCAAACCCTGACATTGATAAAGATTCCCTGACAAAGTCCAAAGGAACGCGACCAAGCACACCATCAAAGCGGTTTTTGGTTACCTGGGTTTGAAAGTAAGTGCAAAATGAAATTGTGTAGATAAAAGTAAATACACAAAACAATAAACCGTTATGAAAATGCTCAATAGACTACGCTCGGCCACCAGCTAAGTATTAAAGTGAGCGAAATAACTGACGCCCACCACCACCGCGTGAAAAAAATGCTTTCGCACCCTTTTCACTCCTTTTTGTAAGTAAAAGAATAAAGGAAAAAAAGAGGAGAGGAAGAGGGAATGGCAGGGAGCGAGAATGAAAATCAATGCAAGGCATTTAAAAAACAATTCTCATAGATAGCCCATTACAGTTTTAGATAGCAAGTCGGTATTTTCTCCATGAAGAGTGCCCCTATGCAATTTTCTCGACTCAACCTGTGATCACGGTATTCTCTTGTCTTGTTTGGCTATCTTTACAAGTGTAGCACGATAAACTGACAAACGTACGACTCTCTAGTTTGCCTACATCTTTAGTTATCAATAGAACATTATATACGTCTCGCGTGCCTATGTGTTAAGTAACTTCCCTCACAACAATTCATCATAATTGTCATTATAATTTTTCCTCACGCCAGAAGGCGCATAAGGCCGTCTCATAACAATTCGAGACTAATTCAATGTTTAGGGTTTAACATACTCGTTACACTCAGGTGAATTCACAATAAAACTGAAAGTTAGTCCAGAACAAGTTGTTAGTTGTAAGCGACAGTACGTCTTCGTTGCGAACATATAAGGCCCACTTCGTTAGCGAGAAGGATCGACTCCAATAAACAACTGTATGTCTCTCCTTTTCCTATACACAATAAAGTTAACTGTCAGCCTTTTTGCTGACAACTCCAAACAAACTGTACATATTTAAACTTGCTGACTAAACTGTAGATTTTCCACAACTATTCACTGAAGCGGGGGTGAATACCTACCACTCCTGACCCCTGTGGAAAATTACTTGTTTTAGTATATACTACAAACAAGGGTAGCCAGCCCCCCAAAGTTATTCTGTGTTCTAATAAATGCGCAAACACTCGTGCCGCGTGATATACACTAATTATAATTATTAACCTGGTAAAAAAGAATTTAAAAAGTTGACACTGGCTAAAAATAGTTATGGACGTTTCGGCCACTACTGTTGCCTTCCTCAGCAAAGATAAAAATGCAAATGTCTAACGGCATCCTACTTAGAATATGTAACCGATGTGTGATAAAAAATCACACCTCGAAGGAACTTTCTGAGTGCAACAATAGTCTCTAGAGTATTCTTAATGACTCTAAAAATTCTTAATGTTATTGTATACGTTTGGTAGCGCTATGTGTTCGTTTATAGTGTTCCTATTTCGCACGGAATGCCAAGCTTCAAGAATTAGTCTTTGTCGCCACGCCAATGACCTGTCGACAATTTCAACGCTCTCCAAATCTATTTGATGACCGTTAAGCATTTGGTGTTTGGCCAACAAAGAGTTTTTATCCAATGTTGCTATGGCCTTAGCGTGTTCTTTCACACGTGTTTTTAGCGCGCGTGATGTCTGACCAACATAAACACAATCACAATCTTTACATTTGATCTTATATACGATTCCTCTGGAAGCCTCTTTCTCGATCTTGTCTTTTGGCTTTTTGAGTATGCTCGAGATGGTGCGAATAGGTTTATGGGCGACCTTGATGTTGAAACCTCGAAGAACGTTTGCAACTCTTTCGGAAAAACCTTTGGCGTAGGGGAGGATAACAAAGCCACGATGGTCGATACCATTTATTTCTTGTTGTCTACTCAGTTGGCGGCCATTGTGAATGAAGTTAGCAGGGTAGTTAGTGGCGAGGGCTTTCGCCACTCGCTTAGTTTCCCGTGATACTTCCTCCTCCGTGGAAGGAATGTTCCTCGCGCGATCCATGAGAGTGCGAGCGACCGAGTGTTTATGCTGGGGATGGTGGTGTGATTTGAAATCAAGGTAACGGTCGGTGTTGGTAGCTTTCCTGTAGACAGATACGGTGATTGAGCCATCTTCTTGTCTGGTTGTTTTGGTGTCAAGAAAGGCAATGGAACCTTCTGATTCTGTCTCGATTGTAAATTTGATGTGAGGATTGATCGAATTGAGATGTGAGTGGAATTCATCTACGTGTTCCCTTTTTACACATACGTGGCTATCATCTACGTATCTAAACCACCATTTGGGAGGGTTAGGGGTCGATGAGAGAGCCTTTTCTTCGACATGTTCCATGACGAGATTGGCCAAGATGGCGCTGACTGGGGATCCCATCGGACAACCGAAAATTTGTTGAAAATGGTTGCCTTGGAATACAAAGAAACTGTTGTCGAGGACGAACTGTAGAAGTGTCATGATATTTTGGATAGATAAGTTGGTTCTCTCCGGTAGTGATTGGTCAGAGTCCAGTCTCTCTTTAACCACTTCGATTGCTAGGTGGGTCGTGGGATGCAAGTAAACAGTGACACGACGTCAAAAGATACTAGAATCTCGTCGGGATCTACTGACAAGGTGCGGATCTTTTCGACGAAAGATGCACTGTTTTTAACTGTGTATTTATTATTCTGAAGAGGTGACAAGATGTTGGCGAGGTATCAAATAGATTTGGAGAGCGTTGAAATTGTCGACAGGTCATTGGCGTGGCGACAAAGACTAATTCTTGAAGCTTGGCATTCCGTGCGAAATAGGAACGCTATAAATGAACACATAGCGCTACCAAACGTATACAATAACATTAAGAATTTTTAGAGTCATTAAGAATACTCTAGAGACTATTGCTGCACTCAGAAAGTTCCTTCGAGGTGTGATTTTTTATCACACATCGGTTACATATTCTAAGTAGGACGCCGTTAGACATTTGCATTTTTATCTTTGCTGAGGAAGGCAACAGTAGTGGCCGAAACGTCCATAACTATTTTTAGCCAGTGTCAACTTTTTAAATTCTTTTTTACCAGTTTTTAACATGCCTGGCTACACACCGAACATTTTTAATTATTAACCTGTAGATATTTTTGTGCAGTTCCTTTCTTGTTTTGCAGAATGATCACATTGTCCGCTTCTTGACTTGCTTTCGCGGTGCCGAAAATCGACGCTGTTTGGAGTTCTACATCATCATTCTCCTGGGAGAAAAAGAATACTGTGTAAAACAAGATTCAAATAAAAAGGATGCCGGGATATCTGCGACATTATCGGCCTGCATAGCAAGTCCGACGTCAAGTCCTAGCAAAGGCGTGTACAGAGAAAAACTCTCCGTGTACCCCTAAATTCGAGCCTGCCGTTTTCTTCATCGAAATACAACAGGTATCAAGCCCAATGACACACATAAGTCGTATTATTTCTCACACATATCTCGTATTATTTCTCCATAGAACAGCCCCCACCAGTACCAGTACCATTAAGCCCCCACCAGTACCATTAAGCGCCTTCGCAAAAGAACACTGCACAGTAATACCGTCACACAGTCAAACTAGTCGTGAATCTGTAAATTTACATACCTTTCTGGGGTGGATGACCAACGTGACGTGCACATTTTTGGTGCTTGCAAAATTCCTCAATGCAGAGATGACATGATTCTGAGCAGAAAATCGATCATCTCCACGGCTGCAAGGAAATTAACGCCAAACAAGTTCTCACAAATCACGACATGACATTAAGAAATAAGATTAAAAGGAGGGATTTGCGGGCATGTGCTAAAACCCAGACGCTGGATTCTGGACGATAGACGATGGACGATGGACGATAGACGATGGACGATATGCCTATTTTTGACAGACGAGGGTCAAATTTGTCACACAATCTGTAGGGCGGAATTCTTTTCGAGTGTCTTTTTGTCTCGCAACGTCACATGAACGCAAACTGTCAGAGACGTTTTAAAATTTGTCACGCAATCACGGGCAGAAACGAATAAACGAATGTCTGCAATGTCTGCAGGAAGTTATGACGGCGGTATTGTCGTGTTGCCAACTAATTTTCACGCAGTAAAAAAAGAAAAGACTATTCCCGGGAGACTATTCTATAGAATAAAATCCCTGACAGAAAAAGCACAACAAAAGAATTGAGATTCACACATTTATTTTGTTACACTGGAAATCGCGTACAAGAATAAAAGACAGAACTTGTCGCTTCTGATCAGGTAGCTCAAACATAAATTGGACTTAAATAAGATTGGAGTACGAGGTCGAGATTGAGTACGAATTGCCGGTTTCCATTGCCACGCCAGACAAGGCGCAGAATACATATACTTGAAATAACGAAGGACTCTACGGAGCTGGAAACGTGCAAGTCGATATATTTTAGGGCCATCTTTTAACATAAAAACTCGGTAGGCCTACCGAGTTTTCATTTTAGAATACTGTCACGTACTGATGTTTCAGGGACGTGCGCGACAGACACTGATGTTTCCTTCCCAAGGGTGGGGCATTTGCTAAAACAGGTCAGCCCGGGGGTGGGGCACTGTCAAAGCAACGTTATATTTCGGATTTTAAAAGTCGTACATAACACGTTCATTTTAAATTTCCTTAAACTTCCTGGTTACCCCCAATATAAAAATGGCTGGACCACCTTCTGTCGCCGAAAATAGGAAGAGAGGGGTTCAAAAATCTAAAGAAAAACGAAAGAATTCCTAGCAGGAATATCTTTATTCTATTGTATTCTGTTTTAATATTTGTAAACAATTGTTGGTTCACGTTTGTCCAAGCTTGTCCAAACATTAACATTGAAATTCAAAATGCAACTTTAAAGAACCAGAAGCAAACACTGAACCTTCAGAACATCGTTCTTAGAATTGTCATCGAAATCTTTTGTCAAATGCTAAATAGAAACTTGATACCATATTGAAATGTAAGTTTGATCTTCTAGTTCCAGTCCTCACGTTCTCACGAGTGTAGAGTTTCATAACATTTTACCGTGTCAGACTTTCATTTTGCTGGCGTTTTCAGATATTGCTTAAATCACTGACATTGTAATCGTTATTTTTAATATGTCTAGTAGCTTCAGATTAAATTTGTTTCGTAATCCTGAAAATCCAAGCTGCCTTTGCTGTTTGATACTTTGTTTGGGTCAGCGAGCCAACTATCGCTTTCATCATTAATCACTAAAATGATCTTGTCCCATGGGTCGGGCGTTTGCACTCTTCCAGGAGCCCCACCGTGGGGATTTGTACGTATGAGCTGACCCCACCGTGGGGGCATTTGCAACATTATTTTTTAAAAAAGACAAATGCCCGACAAATGCCCAGGGGGGAGGAATGGTCACGTTTGGAATTGACGGAGCCATTAGGTTTACTTTAAGAAGAACGCAAATCTAAGCGCGGATACACTCTTTTTATTTTGTAAGAACCATTTTTATAAGAACGTTGAGGCTGAGAGGCCTAGCAGTTGGCTCGATTACCAGCCGCTG
This sequence comes from Siderastrea siderea, assembly GCA_964030785.1. Taxonomy (NCBI): domain Eukaryota; kingdom Metazoa; phylum Cnidaria; class Anthozoa; order Scleractinia; family Rhizangiidae; genus Siderastrea; species Siderastrea siderea. Next base: position 21,232,735 of record OZ034973.1, on the reverse strand, counting down.
TTCGGGAGAGCGACGGAAATCGAGCTTACGGGAAAAGAAACACGTACATAACACGTGTTTGCCGTATGGGGTACGGTTCTACCGCGTCACGCCCCATATTACAATGGACTGACAATGGACTGCGTTCAGTCTCTAATAATTCATGTGAAATTGCGTGACAACCAGACACTTTTTTGTTTTTTATCTGGAAATCATATCCCTAAGGATTGTGTGACAAATTTGGCCCTCGTCTGCCAAAAATCTAATCGAAGATGGGCATCCATCGTCCTTGGGCACACATATAACAGACGTTCGTTTATTTGCGTTCATGTGACGTTGCGTGACAAAAAGGACACTCGAAAAAAAATTCCCTGAAATTCCCTAAGGATTGTGTGACAAATTTGACCCTCGACTGTCAAAAATGGGCATATCGTCCATCGTCTATCGTCTATCGTCCATCGTCCATCGTCCATCGTCTATCGTCCAGAATCCAGCGTCTTGGTTTTAGCACATGCCGGGATTTGCGCGCAAGCACAGACAGACTTTTTGGAGTTTTCACATACTTTTTAGACATTTCTCTCCCATCAGGCGTATGAAGAGCGTATTCACATTTGCAAGGGAATTTGAAAATGAGAGAAAGAATAGGGATGAGTTGGTCACCGTAATTTTCACCAAACTTAATATCATTGCAACAAACCTTAAGTATGACGTCATAAACTGCAGGTTGTCAACAATGACATGTTCAATATCGTAAACATAAGCAGCGTGACTCATGGTCTAAAGAGAAAGAAAACATCATTTCATCATCTGTCATCAGAATGGTTCATGATGCATAGCCTGCGGGCAAGCTCAATTGAGAATTGATAGTATTTTGTTATTTACAGTCACCAGCGGACGTTACAGTCAAAATACTCAGCGCATTCCGCTCATTATTTAGGAATGATTTTCATTAATCGGGAACGGATTGCACTATTGGAATCAAAAATTCTATTTTTAAACTGAAGATTGAAATGTTCCAACGGTAGACTCATTCGAAGTAACGAATGTTGATTGGATTGTTACTAACAAAAGCCAAAAGTTCACACGCGAAATACGAAACCGTTGGCGGCTGTTGGTTTCAGTCGGTTTGACATTACAGGAGATTTTTCTCAATTTTCAGGTACATTTGTTGTGCATTTACAGCACGCTTGTTTTTAAGAAATTATTCCTTAAAGGTTTACGACAACAGACTGCTTTTTTACGTAGAAAAGTGCCTGCAAATTAATGTTTTGTTCAGCGAACAGAAATCAGGCCAGACACGTCAAGCCGCCAACAGTATGCTACTCTTGCACTTGAACATTCGCCAGATGTCAATAATAAACCAATCAGCCTTCCTTATCTGGAACAAGGCTACCGTTGGAACATTACAATATTCAATTTGAAAGTGGCTTTGAAAGTGGCTTTGAAAGTGGAATCTTGATTCCAGTAATGCAACCCGTCCCCGATTAATGAAAGTCATTCCCAAATAATAAGCGGAATGCGCTGAGTATTTCGACTGTAAGTGTCTTTACATATAAGGAATCACGAATCGGTTAAGATAAAGCCGGCATAAAATCTCTATTGTCAGTGAGGTGACGAAATGTCACTTCTTGAAGGACTGTGCTGTCCAGTCATATTGTACTGTCCAATCACATTTCCTGTGGGAGTTAACTTGCATCAATCAAATTACTAGTTTCGTGTTTGCTGACCCTGACGACCATGTGCTTTGCCGATTTTTGAATTAAAAGACAGCTTGAATGCTAGAAATCCCAAGTTTTCTTAATTCAAATAAAAAGACACGCATCACCAAAACGAAAAAAAATTACCAATGAGGATGGGTTGATACAAAGGCACTCAAGTTTCTAGAAAGGGTGACAGTTCATTGCTAAAACCTACAAAACACACGTCAACCAAATAGGTATGCGAATTTAAATTATTACTTAATATTTTGAGAGTAGAAATGTTTTATTGGAATAGTTGTTTATTTTCAGTTTCTGATGTTGCTGTAATATCGTTGAATGCAACGTTGCCAAAGAAATTTGAGTTTGGGGGAGGGGGGGGGGTGTTTTTTTCGGGGCAATTTGACCGGTTATCGTACATTACACTTACATCTATGACGGTGTTTATGTTCTGAGCTCCGTAGAAACACATGAAGTACATTGGAAGCATCTCAAACTTGTCCGCCCAGTACTCAAACTGTTCAACGTTTTTCTCCAAATTCAACCTGAGTAAAAAATTATCTCATTTACAGTGTACTACTACAACATCAGTTCCCTTGGAACCTAGTGTTCCTTTGGGAATTCTTCGAGAAAGGAAGGGGTGAGGTAGGGTCTAAGAAAGACGGTATTCATCTTTTTCCTTTCTTTAAAAAACTCAGTAACCAGTTTGCTGTTTGATATTTTGGGTGAAACATTACCTCAGTGGCCTGTATAGACCACGATAAATGACGCATGAAACCATGCCATTTTCAGGTTTTCTTAACTTTGTCCAACTTAAATTATGGCTAAAGGAAGCATGACAAGTCACCTTAAGAATTTTTCCAGAAAATGTTTTGTAAAAAAGGCAACGTCAACTCGGAACTTACCCTGAATACTGACAAAGCATCATCTTTACAAGGCGTACATTGCGAATCTCAAAACTCCCCCAGAGTGTGTTCACCTGTTATGGACATAAAAAACAATTGTGACACTAACCTAACACCTAAAATAAAACTATGCCACCCTGCAAACCAGTACAAAAAAGAGATTATGCCTAACTAGCCGAAGCTGGAGAATCTCCCAGTTCACTCCAACACCTGCTCTGTGCGCTAGTCTTGCTTCATTCTCTTATGTTATAAAACAAGTACAACAAAACCAGCTCACACGGTTCCTCCAATTGTTTGTTGTCTCTAACGTCACTCGGATAAAAGAATGTTTTAAACCACAGCGAAAGGTTTCCCTTCGAACTTTCTATTCTTTAGACTAAAATCTTCAAAGAAAAGTCCATCAGGGTTCTCAGTAGAAGCCGGCAGCCGGCGGAATTCCGCCGGCTGTGAAGACAAATGTAGCCGCCTGTGCCTTGGCTACGAAATTTTGAAATTTGCCTTTGTGAACATAATAAAATAATAACCTGTATTACAGATATAAAATATAGCTTGAATGAGTTTCCCAGCAAAATGGAGTGCCTTTGCATGATGCCTGATGCGCTCTTAAGGTTAAGAAAATCACGGCAACATACGTGTGTAAGTCACGAAAACGATAAAATTCTGGTGTTTATCTAAGTAGGCGTTGATCTTGAGCTGTCAAAGATGTTGCTTACCGGTAATCTCAGCGAATTACTCAATAGTTACTTGTACACACGGCAAACTTTACAGTGCAAGTTTACCAGTTCTTCTAGTTGAGATATCTCTAAGCGAGAAAAATTAATCTCTGGCTATTTTCCGCCATCGGCAAAGAGGAACAAAGCCGAAGAAGCCAGTTCACGCGTCGGTAAATCAGGTAAGTTATATTCTTGTAAACAAAGGACGGATTATAATGTTGAAAGATTAACGCAATTGTACTCTTGAATATTATTACGATCGATTTCGATATATTCTTATTCCTCGTTCGAACTCAACAAACTCCTTCCTCGTACAAAGCTGTAAAGTATAGATTTTAACAATATTTTATCGCTGTTTTTTGTATCGTCTCAAAATGGACCACACATTTATGCAAATTTCTTTCGCATAGCATGTGCGTGCACTGAGGCATGACGCGGGATTTATACTGTTTCCTTTCTTGGTAATTAAAGCCAAGATTGTTCTTAATTTCTATGACGTGACACAAATGGAAAAGAAACACGAAATATTTACGAATTTAAAGCTGCTTTCAAACGAAAACAGATTTATCGTAAGTAGCAATTTTTTAGACGTTAGAGAATAACAGCCCGCTAATTAAATTAAGTGGGAAAGATAAATGAAATTTTGATTTGTAAAGTTTTTGTTGGAATGCAGCGTTCGATGAATGCCAAAGTAAAAGAACATTTACAAGTTTACAATGAATTTCAACAATTTATTTATAAAGTTTACGTTTTTGTGGCATTATTAGGAGAATCATCCAGTACATCTGAGGTACAGGTCTCTTCAGAAAATTATGCAACTGTGAACTTTACGGAAGAAACATTAATTGTACCTGATTATCTCATTTTCTGCCTATAAACGAGTCACTTTTGGTTAGAAAACTTAATGGTCTAAATACAACAATTTATATCCAAAAATGCAGGAAATCGCATCTTTGCAAGCATAAATTTCAAAAATTTTCCGGGGGAGCATGCCCCCGGACCCCCCTAGGAGTTCGGCCCTCCGCGCCTCAGCTACGGCCCTTCGGGCCTCGTCAGTAGCCGCCTATTAACATTTCTAGGCCGCCTGTACCAAAATCTACTGAGAACCCTGGTCCATGGAGAATATTTCTTCAAAATAGTAACAGAATTTGTTTCAAAACAACACCATCGTTCCTCTAAATATATCTGGAAAAAGAATGGAATAAACCCTCTTTGGACTGGATTTCTATGTTCGTTGTTTCCCAAGAGGATTTCAAATAATTCGGATATTAAGAGCTCTTCGCTATAAACGGGAATTCATTTATATTGGAGGTGTTATATATATGCCAAAAAAGTCCTGTCAAGATCTGCATATGGAACAGCCACGTAAGTTACATGTTTTGGTAGAAACTCTAAGTGGTATAAATATAAAGACACGTAAGGTATATAATCAATACCGTTCAGTTAAATTGTCACTCACCCCTTGCGTGCACAAATCCAGAGACATCTCGCTAAGTAGAGTAGTTTTTCCTGCTCCAGTAGGCCCAGTAAAAATTGTCACTTCTCCACGCCTCAAACCTTTCAGAATGTTGTTCAATTTAGGAAATCGTGTCCACTAGCAAAATAAACAAAATGGCCTTTTTAGCACTTTTACATCAATTTAAGCGAGTTAAGCATTCAACAGAGCTCTTTCAAACCCACGTGATCAGCATTAACAAACCTTTACTCCAGCCACTTGATCTGCATTAATGAACTGATCAAACACTTCATCTCTTAACTGTAAAATACAAGTGACAGATTCAGGAACTGAAAAAACATAACAGATCCCTTTTTTTGTTTTATTATTGTTGTTGTTGTTGTTGTTGCTGCTACTTTTTTTCCTCTGCCTTTTTTTAAATAGAAGATGAAGCAAACAAATTTTAACTTGGCCTGAACTGAACCACAAACCGTGCACAACATGTCTCATACTACACTACCAATTGGGTTTTATACTCGAAACAGCATAAGATACTGGGGAACTTAAGACAAAAGATTGACAAAAGACAAAAGAACTTAAGATTGAGTGGGAGTTTTCAATTCCAGTTTGCAGGCTTTACATTGTTGCATCACATACCAATCTCATTCCCGACGCTACCTTCGCTACTAGCATACAACAGGAAAGAGTGAGGTCTCTGGTAACGTCACTGATTTGAAATTCAAAAGCCGTACTCATAGTCAACCTCGTACTCGTGGTTAAATCATAAAGGCCCTAATACTGCTTCTTTTTGGAGGTTTTGTCCTGTTCAAAGACTCATTTCAATTTATTTGCTAACGGAAAAGAAATATTGTTCTACAATTAACAAAAAAGGTTAATATTCCTGAGGAAAATCGGGACAAAGACAGCGTGCTGTACCTGATGGAAGGTAGTGATTTTTTCGTGGCTGATTGGCTGAGCAGCGGAAATTAATGACGTTAGGTCACAGCCCTGAAAAATAAAGAAAACTGCACTTGCAAACATGCACGCTAAATAAACACTGTGCCTCCCCAGTGGTAAGTGGCATGACTAAGAAATATGCAGCCATTAACTACAAATTGAAGTGACCTTTACAAGCAACAAGGTTTCCTTTTACTGTCACAGAGAAGCCGTTTCCGAAAACCTGACTTCGACTGACTTCTTCATCAATTTTCACACTTCAATTTTCATCAATTTTCACAGTTCAAGAACTCTGCTTGACAAAGGGTCAACTAACTGCCAACTGATTGTACAATGTAAATCAGCCATAAGATGACGCAAAGGCACTCCCGAGAATCTACTCACCGAGTTCAATGCATCCAAAGCACTTGCTGGAGTGTCATCACCAGTTGGCCTAAAGAAACACAAAACACACATTCACATTCCATTAAGAGACATCAAATACAAGTATTATTTTATGAAAATACCTTTTAAAAAGCAAGGTAGAAAACACTAGACTCTCCCTTACTGAGACACACAAGGGAAACCAAAAATTGTTTGCGATAACAAGAGTTTGAGATCGACAACAGGAAATAAATGAAAAAACACATACTTAAGGAAATGTGATTCAGCTGAGATACTGTAGTGGGGGATTCAAGATAACAAGGGTCTGTTGAAAACCACTGCTCAGTACTAATATATAATCTGCAGATCTCAAGTATTTGATGAAATTTAACCTCATTTAAGAACGATAATACTGTCATCCTGAGGTTGTTTGATCATCTTCACACTGACTTTTTTTTCCATTAAACTTGCTTTTCAGAGGGTTGCCCAAACAGGGTTCATACCCTTTTTCAAAAGCAATTTTCAAGGACTTTTCCAGGACTTGGATATATTTTTCCAGGTCTCCCAAATGCACAATAAATTGAAGCAATAAACCCTTACAAAATAGAAATCCAAAGAGAATACTGCAGACAACTGTTTTGAAAGAAAACTTTACTACAAGAGTTTATAGATTTCCAGGACCTTCCAATACCTGCATTAATTTTCCAGGACTTTCCAGGCCTGGAAAATGCCAGAATAAAATTCCAGGACTTTCTGGGATTTCCAGGACCCGTACGAACCCTGCCAAAATACACCTTCCAGACTGGACAAGTATTTTGCTGTTATTGTTATTGTTTTGTTTCTTATGAGAAAGCTAACTCTTGAGAGGCAAGCAGGGATAATAAGCATCAAGCCCTACATGTAATAATTTTAGTTCCTGAAATAGTCTTATCCAATATCTATTTTATTTGAATAAATATGAATAACATCCATTCAGTAGCCCAGTACTGGTCAACATACCTGACCAGGAAACACCGTTTTAAGTTAAGCTTTCGTGAAAACTGATTGGCAGCTTGTCGTGAAAAAACATCATTTCCAAACCAAAGAATGATCTTCTCAAACTGTTCAAGTTGAGGAAGAACCTGGAAAAAGATTGAGGTGTAAATTAAATGTAATTTTCATCATGATGGTTTTTTCAAAGACTACTAAAAACTGCAGTAAACATAGACTACTTTACCATTTCTCAGGTCTTGTAATTAAAGGAGAAAATATAACATTTCTCCTCATTAAAGGGACACTGTCACAGGGATTTTTACGCTCTCGGGTGAAAAAAAGCTGAAATTTAAATTAAATGTCTTTTCACATACACAGAACACGTCTCCTAGAAAGTCAAGAGAAGGAAATCATTTGAAATCAAATGATTTCCTCAAAGGAAGAACAAACCATAGTCAGTTCTTGGTGATTTTTCCACAAAACAAAGGAAAAACTTGAAAACATCAGCCTGATGTTTTCAAGTTTCAACCATTTCCATCCTAGTGATCCGCAGCCAAACACACTAAATTATAGTCTCAGAGAACTGGAAGAGTAGTTTTAAAATGAAACTCAACCAGTCTTTTGGGGTTTCCGCTGATTAGAATATGTCTTTTATCCTTTTATCCTTCCAGAGTCCCTTTAAGGATTAAAAGGACTAATAAATTTACTGGCCCCAAACAACACACTGCTGATCAAAGGCTAATAAGTTCATGCTTGGTTATGAGGTTCCAGGTTTGTAACTCGTCGCAGTAGCAGGAACACTGTCTCCTCTGTTTTCATCTCGACATTTTTTTGCAATCCACCCACACTACATTGTATGTACATAAGGTGAGGTAGCAGAGAGGTTTGTTTCTCTCAGTTATGTAATCTGTCTTCTCTCAGTTATGTAATCTGTCTAAGTGTTCTCTTATGGCCAAAAACAAGGTACATGTACAGCTGTTGTTGAGGGAGGGAGGGAGGGAAGAGGCCTGTAACAAAAAATCACTGTTCATTAACATATACAATGTACAAACCTCAGGAGGGAGTGAGTTGGTTCCCAGGGGAAGAGAAATTGCTGGATATGATGTTGCCTGATTAACAGCGATGGCATCAAACTCTGTTGATGTTAACACAACCTGAAAATAACCAAAATAATGAGAACCTCAAAGACAACAACCAATTTTGTATCCTGAAACTACATGTACAAGTCGTTACATTGTGAAACTCATATAATTATGTAGACTCACGGACAGCAAAGATAAAAATGTGAATTACTGAACATTGCAAAGCGAAAGTTGACTTTTTGTGCAGATATTACACTACACCAACAGAACTATAATGTATAAATTTTGAACCTAACATTTTGCCTGGATTCTTTTAATCACTAACTGAACAGTAGAATAAACAGGTTAGAACACACACAATGGAACACTGCAAGCAACTGGAAGAAGGACAAGACACTCACTTGAAAATTAGGATTTCCAACAAAAACAGGAAAAAAGTGAGGAGTTAGGAGTGAAAAGGAGTGAGAGTGTGTGTGCGGACAATCACTGACGATGGCAATGTCTACAAAATATTTCTGCAATATATTGCTTGTATGTGAAGGTGTTTTTAATTACCAACCTCTTTGGCATCAGGATCTACTGCATTCCAACCAAACAATCCAAGAAACCCCTGGCTAAAAAAGAAAAAAACAGTTTATCTACAGAACATGTTCAGTGTCTTACTCGATTATAGGCTCAATTATATTTCTACTGCTTTCTTGGGTGTGGGATTCCTCCTCAGGAGCACAGGTTCATTTTCCTAAACAGAAGCTGGTATCAAATCGAGCCTAAGGCATTTACTTACTCCCCTTTCTCCCCTGTGGGACATAGAACCACCATACAGACACCCTGGCCTCTCTTGGTGGCCATATTTAATCACAAGACAACATTATAGCACCCTGAATTCAGACGCCTCTTTCTCCTGTGCCCGCAGGGGCTTTAGGTAATTGAGAAAGCTGGCATTTCAGACTTTCATAGCCATGGCCAAAACATTGGCTAGCAACTCTAATCAACATAACTGCTTTTTAAAGCAGTTAGAAATTTGTTTCCTAATAATCAATAAATATAACCCTAAACTCAACCCCCCATTGCTTCATTTGATTTGCCTCCTGCCATAACTCAGTTGCTAGGGGCAAATTGTATGAATAGATGCCAAGTTTTGATTTAAGAAAAAACACTGTCAGATCCAAGTGCCTGTACTGCACTTTTGTTATGTATGTAAAGACAAGTTCATGTGCATATATTCTGAAAATGAAGTGATTTCAAGCACAACTATATAAATCAACCAATCTGCTACTTGTTATTTGAATGTTTTGTAAGTGAATTATTTAAATGGTCGTGTTGCATTTTACCGTGGTTCAATAGTAAAATTAGAATCAGAAGAGTCGGCCTCCAGCTTGACAACTTTCACACCCTTTACTGCCGACTTGTTGACGTCGTACCAGGGGAACACCACACAATCACATTTCTTTGTCTTCCCATTAGGCCCTTTAAACTGGCGACAAACAGTACAAATCCAATTAATAAATAATTATATTTTAAATACTTTTATAAAGTGCTATTTACGTGAAATACACTGTAATTAGCCTGTTCCAGGTTCTCAGAGAGTGGAGATGGCAAAAATTGAGTCCTGTTACTCCACAGCTCCCACGCATTTTATTTCCGTGCCCGCAGGAAAAAAACAGCGTTTGTTAAAATAAAATGGCTACATATAATAAAATTATATTTAATACTTATTATAACCAAATAAGTGCACCTTCTATGGGATACCAGTAAGTACCTAACCAGAATATCTAATACTTAAGGTGCCCTCCACAGCTGTAAACCACACCCCCTTCTCAAAAAGAGTCCTTCTTAACAGTTAATTACAAATCAATACCTCATTTCTAGCTTAAGATTAATGTAACAAAATGAGCAATCATATTTTTTATTTGCAATTTAACTTTGTTGAAGACCTCCTGCCCTTGCAATTTAAAATTAAAAAAAATACCTCATGTTCAGTAAATCTGACTTGAAACTTTTCCAGTACATCTTTTCTTAATTCCTGTAAACAAAAAATCAGTGGACATAACAACCTTGAATAGAATGGAGAAGTCTGTTGGGTAAACTCATCCTGAGTGCTCATTTCTGGTTTTGGACTATTAATAATGGCAGTCAGACTTAGTTCAGTCCATTTATTCAAACAGTCAAGTGATTAACAAAATCAGATGAGTCCAATTTGTTTAATCACAAGTATGATTACAGAACTAATTACATTGCTAGCCTGAAATCCCATTCAGGAAAACAAGCAATTACTTCCTAATTTCTCAACCTATCCAAATTAACTATTACTTTGGACACCTTAGATACTGTTTTTTCAATAGAAAAACTCAGCTGTCCAAATTACTAAGACTCGGAATAATTTAGGAAAAGAAACACAAAGAAAAGTATGTCAATATGGTTCAATGTGTGGAGTACCAAAGTTAACAGCGTCTTCAAAAATGCATGGCGAGTGATTTCAGTCTTTATAGTTTGACTTTAAATATTCAAGACCATTATCATGTTCATTTGATTGTGGCTTATAATATACAGTAATTTTCGTATACTATTTGACAATAAAAATCGCAGGGGCGCATGAACCTATTTTCGTCCATGCAGTAATGTCCCTACAGTAAAACAGTCACTTGCTGGCGAAGACATTGTTGCTTTTTCACTCGTTAATATGTACTACAATATAATTAATAGGTCACCGGAAATTCCTAGGGGGAGGGGGTCTTAAAACCCAAACTTTTACAAGCAAAGTATGAAGCTAAACTGGAATTTCTTGGGGGGGGGGGGGGGCAAAACAAAAAACCTTTGGTGGGGAGAGTGTGGATATTTTCTGGAACTACACATTGGACAGCAGCACATGTAGTCCTATTTCATGTACTAATCATGGCTGGTGATAGCCAATCAAATTCAAGAATTTTGTTATAGTAATGATTAAACCAAGCTGTATTGCAGCAGTCCTCTTTAAGAAGACACTTATAAACCGTAAAGTTCTGGGATCAATAATGCCAAAAAGGTGATGGCAGATGATGTGATAACATGTCTTATTATCCAACTGTATTAGTTATTGTACAGAAAGCATGTAAAAGAAGTACAAATATCCCAAGATATTGTACGGTTGGTTATTGTACAGTACCATGCGCACGCTCATCCTGTTACACTTGCAGTTTTCTTTCAAGTTACTGACAAAGGTTGAAAAATGCTAAGTTGGATAATAAATCTCTTGTTAGATATTTCGGTGCGAAGTATCGCCATATATCTTTACTCGTTGTTTGTATTTTGACTCACCCTGCCGGCTCGTCATAATACAGGACAACTCATAAAAATATACGGCGATACTTCACCCCGAAACATCTAATAAGATATATTTATCCATAAGGTGAAAATTGCAAAATGATAACAAAGGACTACATTCATGAAGCTCTTCTAAGTTATGATGAATTGTAAGAATTGTTTCCAAACAACAGGCTTTTGTTTTCATACGGTACAAATCGTGCATCTCAACTTAGGAGGACTTGTGAATATGACCCCCCATACTTCAACCTTCCTACCCCATCAGAATCATAACACACAAAATTTGCATTACTGTAAATGGAAAAAATAATAAATTGATAAGCAAACCTTAACTGCGAATTGTCTGATAAACTTTTCCCACACACTGTCAGTGCACTCTGTCAGAGGAACAGATGTTTCCCATATTTGGCTTGCTTGATCAGAAGTACTTTCAGGACAATTTTCTTGTGATGAACTCCTACTGAGTTCTACACTATAGTTTTCTTGACAGGAAATCTACAAACAAAAATACTGCTTCAAATACAATCACAAGCTCAATACTTAGCCTGCTTGCCAGAAAAACCACAGAGTTTGCGTTCACCAGCGCCACCTTGGACGTGTGCGAAAATTGGTCTGGTGCGAGTGACAAAGTGAGGGGAGAAAGAAAAAAACAGCCTGCCCGAACACCCTGTCTCCTGTGAGTCACAGATTTTGACCTCGTCTGCTGGCGGACGAGGCATTTTGATTGGTCGATTTACTGTCAATCATTGTCAGTTTGGAGTCATGCAGAGAAGAAGCTGATAAGTGAGACAAAATAATGGCGAAGGAGCAATGGAGCGAGCGTCAGTTTTTTTTTTACTCTACCCAGAAAAAAGGCATAGGTCATTAATTTCACATCCAAAAAAGGCCTTTGCACCTCCCCAACACAAATATACCTGAGTACACCCCCCTGGGGGGTGTATGAGGGATGGAGATGAAAGCCCAAAGGTGCCTTGAGGGAATTATCTGGGACTGGGATTACCAGACTTTGCAGACTTTAGACCATTTACTGTTTCCATTTTATTTTAACAATTGCACTTCCACTCGCATTCGCACCTGCACCCTAAAAAACGATCCCGTGTTAGTGCCAACTTTAATAGGAGTATACTCAGCTATGAAAGAATAGTCCGAGTACACATATCAAATGGTTAAACGTACCTTAAATTTTTGCCAAGTACCTGCAGAGCCACAGTTTTTGCAAAAATGGCTCCCAGTCGTCTTATTTATGTACAAGGTAAGTGCTTTCGGCTTTTCTACCCCGTCCTCTTTCTTGGCACAAAATGGACAACTTGCAATAAGTGAAGTGTGACCGTGTTCAAATTGGATTTTACGAGCTGACAAGAAATGTTCCATCTGCTTTAGACTTGGTATATGTGCACCAAACTCATTTGACAACGTCTGCTGGCTTCTTTTGAAGGTTAGAATGAACCCTCTTCTCTTAACAAGGTAGTTTCTGCGGTTTGGTTCGCATTGTTTTGGTTCGTTCTGTCCATGCGGAATGAAGCACGTGCAATACAATCGGCATTTACTCCAGGTAGTTCTCGCATTTTTCGCCAGATCAGGTCGCAAAGGAAGAACTAAAAGACGGTTTAATCTGTAAGCCATCGTTGTTCATCGATCCTACAATGCAAGGAACGTTTAACCGTATGAAAACTCATAACAGCCACTCCAGACATCTCCCGCCATTGGCATTCCATGAAACGGGTAAAGTTCGTGGCCGGGCAGGACTGGATAAGACTTGCCAAGAGCTAGTGGCAGGGGAGGAGTTGGGATGCTTAAGATTTACATATATTTTTTACTTTTTGTGATGACACACGATGAAACTGCTAGAATGAAGTGTGCACAGAGCTGCAATAATAAAATCACACTGAGTTTTGCATAAGGTTTCATCTTGGGATGCACTGTTCAAGAAAAATTACTGTTTTCAGCTCTTCCTCCACCCAACTTTCCATAGGTTTTCTTGGTCATGATGGGGTATATATGGAATTATCCTCCAACCTTGGCTTTTCCTTATCCTTGTACCATGGTCCATGGTTAAAGGTAAAGTCTTGTGTCCAAATATCCAAAGGATGGATATAAGCCAGTGTTTAGATCCAGTTTCCATGGAATAAAGCAACAAGGAGCACTCATTCTCCCCTCCCCTGAACAGGATTCTAATCCATTGCTGGGTTACCCTAGGATTCCCTGATGGGTTACTGGTACAGCATTTATACACCAGGTGGACAGAGATAAATATGTGGGGTAAAGTTCTTTGTCTAGGGAAACAACATGATGCAGAGAACAGGCTTAGAACCACCATCCCTCCAATCTCCCGACCAAACATCATTGTTGTGTGAACCATTACATTACCATTCCACCCCTTTTACATAGGCTACTGCTTCAATGTCGCTGCAAATTACTAGGCAGCAGAACAAAAATTGCAAGGAGGTAGCCTTTAGTGCAGGCGTATTTTGGACGAGAGCACTGAATAATCCGTAGGTAACAAGGTGCCATCTTAGATTACAAACTGGGCAGAGGGGGGCCTTCTACTCTTTGCACATCCAAGATGGCAGCTTATAAAAATGCGAGCACTGCTTTTGGTTGTTTTCGAGCTACCCAAAAAAATGCCTGCACTGCAGGCTAACAAGGAGGTAGTACGTCATACCCAAGCACTTCTGGGGTTTTTTGCACAACAGGGAAGGTCTACAGGATGAGTTAATAAAATGCAAGGTACTAAACTAGGGCTTAACAGGAGATGCAAAGTTCACTTGCTTCCTTTGACCTTCCCAAGAGTTGTGCATAGCAAAAGATACACCTGGGTATGGGGCATAGGGAAATATATTTCACAGCTTGCACTGCACTGGGTTATTACAAAAGGCAAATCTCCACACACTATGAAAGGTGAAGTGCAGATCTCTAGACTAATAAGCAGCAAACTTCTCACAGATGGAGGAGAAACGAAAGAGAGAAAATGCAACTCCCAAAGGACTAGGAAGTCTGGTCAAGTACTGTGTATTTCAATTTTTGTTGATGTTTTTAACGAGAATATCAACTGACAAGTACATAAAAATTCAATTTTGGTTCCACTTGACAGGGCTATTTTTATTTCTATTTTCCGTTATTTTGTTCTCTCCTGGCTTTTTCTCTTCTTTTTCTTCTTTTTCTTTGATTTTGTTTCTCCATCTGTTTCATTCACACCATTCAGTCTCTCTGAATGAACATCATTCACTGTTTCAGAAACGTCACTTAGAAAAGACTGATTTCCAACTTTCTGTGAGTCTTTGTGCTTTCTTTTCCTGTAAAAACAAGGACATTAAATGATAATTTTATAGATACTCAGCTGATGCTATTTACACTAGGCTACAATGTTCTGTTTAATAGAGAAAGTGAGGAATTGTATCATAGGACTTTGTGCAGGTGAATTATCCAGAGTTAAAAAGCACATCTCAGCAGTTCCGTGAATACAGTATGTAACTCAGTCAGTAAGGTGCATTACAATACAGTAGGGCACGTTTGGTACTTCAGAACTCTACCTACATTCATTCTTCATTCAAGTGTCAATTGTGTCTTATTACTATGGAAGGCTTGGATACAAAGAAAATCAGACCAAAAGTAGAAGACTGGCTTGTTACTGCCTTGGTGAGTCCTGGGAGTGAAAACGGATGTTAAAATACTCATCAGGCCAGTAAGTTGTTGAGAGTTTTAAGAATCATGCCCCTGGTCCTTAAAATTCCTACTTTTTCAAGTCAAAAGGACAAAAAGTGTAGTTCCATTTCAGACTAGCAGGCAATACATATCCAATTTCTGATCAAATGACCAGAATCTATACGTCTTATCAGACCTAAAGGACCCATAAACCATACCCTTATATACGGGAGCACCCTGCCTTTCCCCTTCCTTTCCCCCAAGGGTAAACATGAGGAAGGATAGTAGAAGCACAGAGAAAACAGACGGGGTGGACTTTATTTGACTAGTAGGAGTAATAACCAAAGACAGAACCAAATAAAGGAAGAAGGTCACAGCCTTTTCCAACCAATGACACAATGAATAATAGCAGTGATGACGACAATGATAATTATGACTTAATCTTCCAAAGAGTGAATAGAAACTCAAAACTTTCAACTTTCACATTTTCAAAGTACATCACGAAAGAATTTACTCAGCAAATAACATGGCGATGGATCGTCTGAGAAAACAGACATTATTTCACGCCCACTATACTATTAAATGGACTGGGACATTCCATGATCAGATCAGATCAGTTTAGAGCCTCCAGTAACTCCTGGAAGCAACTGAGAACCAATTATCAATTATTGGTTCCTAGTTATTTTGAAAATATTTACATACATAATTTTTAACTTAATTATTACAATGCAATGAACAAAAAGTGTGCCCATTTTTAAAATTTGCATACCTTTATGAAACCTATTATTTGAATCAGATTTTTAGGGTAGGTATAAAAAATACACCTGAAGCTGTTACCTACCATGGTTTCCTGGAAAGCTATCCTTGTATTCTGATTGGATAATAGATATCACAAAAGAATGCAGAGTAGAAATGGTCACACTTGTGCATTTTGTTTCTAGGGACGATGAAACACTCCCTTCCCTCAGGCAAGCTCATAATTACCTTGACTGTTTCCGATGGTCTTCAACTTCACCTGTTATTGCTAAAACGCCATTCAAGGCCTCTACTCCAATGACACTGAATGTAAAGTCAGATCCAATATCCAAACTATCATAAATTAATCCATTTTTGAAGTTTGATTTCGAGATAGAAGCATTAAAACAATTGTGAACCAAACAACCAACATGATCCACACCAATCTTATTCACCACACCAATAAGAGTGCTCCCGACCGTCGGCTTGAATACAATAAGGTTCACTTTGACGTCGAAGTGAATGTTAGGAAGTTCCTCAAGAATAGAGCCGCTTCTTTGTAGAATCTTAAAACCCTCGTAGCTGACTGGGACACCTTCTAGAACGTCCGAATATTTCATCAGTTTGCTATTCAATTCTTCCCTTACTCCTTCTTTTAAACGACCAAGATATCTTGGATGAAGACATATATGTTCTGTGGACTCGACTCTAATAAAACAAGAGTGTTGTTCAGAACATTTTTCCCTTGCTTCTTGCAAAGAAATCACATAAGCCACACGCTTTGGAGACGCCATGTTGAAATTAAACCGCTGACCCGCTTACAAGCACAGGACACCCAAGCGTTTGCAGGGAGAAATCGTATCTATCGAACTGAAATTGCAGTCAGTAAATAAAAGAGTAAACCAAAATTAATCACTAAACAAAGTTGATAAAACTTTACTGGATTTTTTTCTTGCTTTTGTTTTTAATTTTGCTTTGTTGTTGCCGTAATTTAATGGTTTTTGGTCATTTACCCTTCCCACTACAGCCCCGAGTTACGCTGGGCATTCTGTGCGGTCTCGTCCAAAACGGCTACGCCAAGAAAACCCTGTGGTGAAGAGGTTGCTAAGGTAGCCTGCATGGTACCGTAGACGAACTCATAAACGGCGTCTGCGGGTTTGACTACACCCGTCATAAATTCCAGACTAGAGCAGGCATTCAGGAGCTTTTTGGATTCTAAAGCAGATGTCTTTCTAACTTGTTAATCTTGGCACCTTTGGTTGTCGCCCTCCATATGCCTGGAAAGTAAACTTGGATCTTTGTCTGATGGGTAAGCAAAGGAAGACTTTTGCAGTGAACTGAGTTTTCCAACAATTTTTCTCGATATGTAAATAAACTCAACCCGAAGACTACGGTTCCTGTAAACAAGCCTGAAAGCCAGACTTAGTACTAGAAGTGTATTGTTTATTATTATTGTTTCAGGGAACATCATCCAGGTTATAACTGATTTGAATCAAACCATGTCTGGGCCACACCATTTTAACCGGGTGAGTAACATCGGTTTCAAATCATCTTAGCAGAGGATAGAAGACCGGCACTGTTCATCAATAACAGTAAAGGACTACTAAAAAGAATATGATATTGTGCCTCAAGCAAGGATGTAGACTACGGGCAGTCTCTCTTTCCGCTCGCTTGTTCGTTTTCCTCGACTATCCCTGAGCGGAAAGACTGGAGACTGCTCTCGTAGCAAGGATGTAGCAAGTTACTTATAGATGCAGATCGAACTACACGACTACGCGTTGTTCCTCTGAGACAATACGTGGTATTCAGTTTTTTAGAAGAGGACGACGAAAACAGATACTACTTTTCTTTATGCAAAATATAAAATATTAGATCA
Organism: Siderastrea siderea; assembly: GCA_964030785.1. Taxonomy (NCBI): domain Eukaryota; kingdom Metazoa; phylum Cnidaria; class Anthozoa; order Scleractinia; family Rhizangiidae; genus Siderastrea; species Siderastrea siderea. Next base: position 21,215,079 of record OZ034973.1, on the reverse strand, counting down.
GCTTTTCTGCTCTCGCATTGAACCAATTGAAGATATTAGTGTTTTCAGTTGAGTTCTTTCATAATAGAACTGATACCTAAACAGGAGAATTACGAATGTCATCTATTTTCATCGACAATGCCTACATCTTCAAATCAAGCTGCTTCAAATATAGTTAATTGCTTCCTCCAAGCATCAAAATGAATTTCACCAAGCAAACACATTCGTACAAATCTTGTCGTAAATAACCTGTTGTTCACGGCTGATATGATCTTTGTTGCTCCAGTCCTCTCCGTCTATACCGAAATTTTGAAAGAATCCGTCCAAAATTCTCATAAATAACAGTATAGTTCTTATTTCTACAGGCTATTTCTTACTTCCGGGTACAGAGCCTTACAAAGCTTAAAACTGTTGCACTCTTTTCCACTCAGGTATAAGCTTCAGTTTCTAACTACCTTCTACTGAACAAACTGCAATTACATTAAGGCCTTGGTACAACTCCCAAACCGTCAAATAATTACATCTTTTATTACATTCACCGACCATCCGTTTCTAGTGTCAAATGATGCTTGTCGTTTCTCGAGGAAGAATATCACTCTACACTTTCTTAGAATTCCTTTGTAAGGGCCGAACCGCTAAAAGGCTGTTATTTTACCGAGACGTGAGCTAAATAAACCATATTCGCAATCGGTTTAATTTGTTAGGGGTAGTAGAAGGTGGGAATTTAATGAGGTTTGACAGGTAGCCGAGCCGTGAGTGAGTGCACTCGTGTGACTCCTGAACAAAAGAATCTGTTTCTTAGACAAAGAGTAACGTTTTAATTCAATGAAAAAATGTTGAGTGAATATTAGTCATATAATAGTTATAATGACATTCTTTACCCACGGATGATTACAAAAAGGTCTAGTTGTCCTAACAACTTTCCAGAAAATAATTATTTGGCTCTTAAGGTTTAACGTCAACGGAAGTTGTGATATTCCATGTTATAAAATTAACTGTTTATTGAAGAAAATTGATATTTTACATGGACTAAGCATTAATCATGTACCATCAATTCTGCGGCTCCAACTCGGCATCTGTATTATTACATTAAGATATTACATTGAATGAAAAATACATATACTATGGAATTTGAAAAATGTGTATTTTTGGTAATCAGTTGTATAACTGAAATGATTTCCAATTTAAGACTGTCTCCAACATTTGTCGGAGTTGATAAAACACTAATAAAGTTAGAAACCCATGCTCTGGCAAAGTCGTACTAATTGAAGCGATTGAAAAAAACAGTGGCCGGATTCCTGAAGTGGTCCTGAGTAAAGATGAGTCTTAAGTATTGCCCTTTAATAATAATAGACATTTACATTTCAACAGTACTTAGAATACATCTTAACTTAGGAGAGATTCATGAATCCAAAACCCTTAAGTTATCTGTAAGGTTTTCCTTCAGATTCTAGAAGGAAATCAAAAGACAGCGAAACTCAGCAAGGAGGTTATATCGCACTGAAGTGTTAAAGTTTCGAGAGAACCCAACACAGACGGATATAACTTATTTCCGGGGTAGAGTACAGAATTAAAAAAACATGATTATTTCATTCATTCTAGGCAGTCAGAAGTGGCAACTACCTTTAGGCCTTTACCGGTTCTTTTATTATGTATTCATTAATTATAACCTTCGAAATTAAAGTAAGAAATTAACGAACAACTATTGTAGCAGGGGATAAATAAACAAAACTCGTTGCCACGATAACCTGAATACTTCAGCGCAATAACGAAAAGAAACATTTTGTTTTGCTTCGGATGAAAATAAAACGAAGTTAAACATTTGCATACAGTTCATTCTATTCAAGATGTTTGGTCATCAACAGTCAGATCAGAGCGAAATATGGTCAAGAAAAAAAAAGTAATCCAACACAAAATGCCGTATAGAAAGTTCGTCTGATTATATTGCCTTAACATTTCAATATAATTATGCTTTTTAGGACTAACTTTATTTCTGTATACATTTTTCCGTTTTGAAACGAGTGACGTAACTCGTACACGGAAAGTTTGGCAACTAAAAACATGTATCTTTGCTTTAGGAACCGAATCCGATCATGTTCCTCTATGCGGTTTTTTTATGTGGAAGAATCGGGCCAGATGCTATTTTGACAAAAAGCAGTAGAATATGCTAAAGGCGAGTTTTTCGTGATCTAAAGAACAAGAACAAACAAATGGCAATACACGCACACTTGTCACGAGATCGAATCCAGACGTTTTGTTTTAGATCTATTAAGATAAAGATCTTTATGGCCATCAGTTTTAATTTCATTTTTTTCTGTACCTTAGTTTCCACAACATTTTCCTAAACAATACCTCAATATACCAAGGGGACACTTCACAGAACGCCACACGCTGTGAGAAGTAAACAACGACCAAAAGAGTATTCCTATAGCAACTTTCAGTGTTTGTCCCAAGCAACATGAAAGCACGGAAAAACTAGCGAGAACGGACGCTCAGTAAGAGTTTAATAATAGAAATAAGCTAAAAGTACCTTTTTACTTGGTACCGAATTAAGGTTGGACTACTGTAGTTTCACATTAGAATTGTCATATTTTTTATTATTATTACTTTTTATCATCAACCGATGGTTACGACGTTAAAACGCTAATTATCGAAAATTTGTATAATCAGCATTTAGACTCTATTTCGTCCAGTGACTGCAAAAATAATTCCAATCCTTGATCTCTATGTTTTTATTTTTTAAGTTGCCCCGGATAAAAATAAAATGACAAATGCTAAATGAAGTTTTCCACTTCAAACCCATCAAAATATTCATCAATATATCTCACAAAATAAAATGATTCGAAATAGGCTATCAACTAATATCAAATGCTTATTACATGTCAGAACATGGTAATTAATTATTTTATTCCAGTCTATATAAGTTGTGTAACCTTTGCTATCCTCATTTCAGTTGTAACTACCACAGAGCCATGGCGATCTCTCAGCGTTTTTGCGGTGCTTTGGTATTCACCTGTTTTGGTAAGTTGCAATTTACTAAGGTAGCCCCAAGTACTGACAGTTTTGAAGTTACTTTTTATTCAACCATCGGGAACTATTAAGGGACATTAATACATAATTGCAGATCTCACTAACGCAAACCTCTATCCAAAGAGTCCTTTTAAAGAAATGAAACGCGATCGCGAAATTAATAATCTCAAATTAATTTTGACTGAATACCACTTCGAAGACTTTGATGTTAATTAGCTCAATGCATTGACACCATAACAAATTCAGAATTTAAAAAATATTCTAGTTGTTCAGTTTAAGTCGGCACTGTAAAGACGGAAATGAAACCTAATTCAGACATCGGAAGTGTTACATGCACAACCATGAAGTTCCGTGAGGTTAAATGAGTATTGCAAGTCATATGTTGTTGTACTTGTAAGCAGAGTTACATGTTGTCAAATAAAAAACAAAAGTTAACTACACAACCATGATGAGACTCAACAGCGATTTCAGTAATAGGCGACCTAGCTAGGGATGTTGCTGATCTCCAAACGAGTATTCAATTTTTCTTTACTTGACTTACTTGACTTAAGCACAAATACATTTTTACTTGGTGCATCTCAGTTGGAAACAGGTATTCCCATTTTGAAGAAAGAAACTCAGAGTTCTGTGAGCCTGTTCGCAATCATTTGGTTCCGGGGTGCCAAGAGATGATGTTGACCATTATTTCTGTTTACTTGTAAATACCTTATACGATATCGGCATATTGCCTTAATGCGTATATAGCCATTTTATAAACTGGCTGTGAAATAATAAATCAAGGTAGCCAATCCTACTGTCACTTTGACTGACATTTTTTCTTTATAACAAGCTTGGTGTGTTGTGTTGTGTTGTGTTGTGTTGTCGTTTTGTTCTGGTGTGTTAAGAGATGACGATAACCATTATTTCTGTTCACTAGAACACACCTTATAGGCAATATCACGTGTAGGCTTAGTTTGCAACTTTCGTAGAACAATTTTATAAACTGGCTACGAAACACTAGTTCAAGGGAGTGAATCCTGCTGTGCTACTGTTTTATTTCTTCGATAATTTACCCTGGGAATTTGCCGTCGGCCCGTCGAGCTTTGGTAAATTGTTTAGCTGCAGAAAAACCCATTAAGCACTTACGCCTAATAAGCCGCTATCGGTAATGACGTTGCTCGTAGTTACTTTTGTCTTACGCATGACTAAAAGTATCAATATTGGAGGGCAACCATCAAATTTTCGCCTGAAAGCGTCAAGGTTCTCGGAAACAGCTTGTTTTTCCTAACTACCTGTTTTTCCAAACTGGAAAGTCTCACCTTGCAATTCGTTTCGTGAGAACACTTCCCTCACCATACACTTTCCCCGCTATTTAGGCCATATTTAGAACTTTAGAAGTAGTCAAGAGTCCATTTAAAGTGCTGTCTTTGTAAGTATTAAGGATTTCAAGGGTCCGTGACATTGAGGTCATATCCATTCCTAACTTGCTTGTATTGTCTCTCAGGCGATGGTTACATATGCTGTTTGAATAATTAGGTGATCTGAAAACGTCAAGTTTAAGCGTTTTGATTATTATTGAAATTCAGAAGAAAATGGATATGGCAATATTAACATAACGCTCACACGGAAGCCATCAAACCAAGGGATTTTCCACACCTGTAAAATAGAAAGTAGTTTTGTCTTCAGGGTTAGATATAGACGTTTTTAGCAATGATCTTTTTTTTTTGAATTTTTACAATTTTTCAAAGACTATAATGAGCGTGTTTTGGAACTGATGTAACCATGTCAGTCAAAAATGACGGATGACGCAAGTCGAAAGAGTGATTGCCACAAAATCGAAAAAAGTAGGTTTGCCATTTAGCCATACCGAATCCCTTGTTATTTTGACATTTTCAGAAAGCTCAATACTTGATGATATTGCTGGGAGTTTCACATTTTACTAATTATGGCCTGCTCTTTCAGTTTCTAGGCAACAAATGAACTTTCAACTAATGATTACCTGTGAATGGTATTTTCTCGTGACCCCCAACACAGCGAGTCTACCTGTGTAATTTAAAAACCACTCTTAGACTTAACTATTTAGCCATCGAAAATAACTGAAGAAGATAATGTTCTTTCCCTTCAACAGCACTGTTTCTTGTGTGCCTTGCCCGCCCGGACGAGACAAAGAGGCATGATGACAAAAGGAACACGAAAACCATTCGTGGGAAGGATGTCTCGGCCAAAATACTCGGACGGTCTGGTAAAATCATGATTGTTCGCTCAGATAAAGACGACAAGGATGACGGTAAAGATGATAAAGATCGCGATATGGACAAAAATTCAGATGGCAAGGACGATGTAGACTCTAAGGACGGTGATACTAAAGACGACGGCAGGGACAATAAAGACAGTGTGGATGATAAAGACGCTGATGACAAAGACGACAACGACGATGCCAACGACAAAGACGATAACGATGATGATGATGACTTTAGAGACGACAATGACGACTTGCTGTCTTTTGAGCTTGATGAAATAGAAGAAAAAGATTCAGACGGGAATGAAGTTGACGACAAGCACTCTGTGGATTCTTTTAGCGATGTGGATTTTCAATTCTCTCAACTAAACAGCAACTTTAAGTTGCAAGGGGTATCGGCCATCAACGTCAACTTATCAACTTATCTTGACGATCCCAAGGCTAATCTTGTCATCATGGTGTACTTGTTCCGTGAGTCCGGGAAAATTACATTTGGTAATGAGACGTTTGCCGTGCAGGCTGGGACGGTGAAGTTTAATATTAAGGTAAGAAACAAATCATTGGTGTTGAAATTTTACCATGAACTGTCATTCCTTGTTGTCACGAGACTTTCTCTCCTTTACGCTTGCTCTATTCACCGTAAAGGAGAGCACAAAATGCTGAAATTCGAAAGGGAGACACAAAATGCTGAAACTAAATTGTAGAAAAGCCCAGGAAATATATTGCGATCCGAGTATGAGTAACACAATTCAATATTGCATTTGGTTTTCATAAACTCCTTCCCATCGGCCTCCTTCAGTTCGATGATATTCCATGTAATAAAAATTAAGTACATGTTCACTTTTAATGATAAGAATACCAGATGCATAAGACTTGAAAGGAAAATACACCGCACGTTTTAGTTTTTATTCTGTATGAAATGTTTATCAATAAACTAGCGACATACAGACATTTTTTAACAGAAACGATTTATCATAATTCAGTAAATTGTGATCGTCCGGGTGAGCGTAGTCCTGAGAAGGACTGTTTGTGGAGACATTGACTGACGTTTCGACAACCTGAGCGGAAGTCATCATCGGAGTTAAGTGAACTGTGAATCGTCAGTAGATGTTATAAGTCTCTGGTCGTTGTCCTGATTGGTCGACAATCTCGTGATGTTATTGGTCGCCTTCAGTTAAGCCGTGATGTTAATGGTTGTGAAGGCTGTTAAACGTGACTGGTGCGTTTCGATCCGTCTTTTGTTAATCAAACCATTTACAGAAAAGATTTAATTCTTTACCGCACTGTTTTTTTTATAGATTAGCAACTGGGATTTTTGTGACGACTCCAGCTGTAGTAAGGGCAAAGCAGGAAAGTACCTTGATCTTAGTCTTAATGTCAGAAGCAAAGGAAGTCCGGTTGAAATCGATGATGACGACCGCAAAAAAGCCAACAAACCATCTGTGTGTGACGACAAAGACGACGATAAAGATGATCGAAATGATAAAGATGATAAAGATGACAAAGACGACGATGATGACGATTGTCCCTTCATATTTGACATGGGAGGTGACTCTGAGATGCTGCTTAACAGAGGGGTAAGTTGATTCAGTGTGGACAGGTGCAAGTCATGTGTTCTGTTGGAAAAATTCATGCTTTTTTTATACCCAGCGGCCCTTAATCAAAGATCGTGAGCACGAGAACGGGTCGTCAAAAACGACGCCATGTTGATTTGCAAAGCTAATTTTGATTTTTGATGATTTCTGTTTATGCCTGTGAAGATCCTGGAAACAGATATCGCCCAACAAGCCAAAAAATGCTTACTGTTTATATGTTCCTTTTTCTTTATTTCCAGGTTATGACCGACGATGATGACTACACTGCGATGCCAGCTGGATTTCCCAAATTCGAGAATGATGACGGAAAAAAGAAGTTTGTGTTCCGCATCCCCAAGTTCAGCAAAAATGTCTTGGTGGATCCTAGCGTTACACCGGGTAAAAAATCAAGCGCAGGCCAAAAGTCAGCTGCTTCTTGGCTGCAGGTCAACTTTACCTTTGCTCTGTTGCTTCATGTTGCAGCGATGCTTGCAGCCCAGTAAAAACATGTTACTACATAACATTTTTTGATTTACAATATGATTAAATAAGCAGCTTGAAAATTGGGAAATTAATATATATTATGCAAATTGCAACAACAGCAGAGTTACAAAAACACATTTCCACAGTTTGGCCACAACCTTACGCATGCGCACAGCCAAACTACTTATGAAGTGATACACATGGACATTTTTTTTTCCTCGTTAGGACTCATTAACATGGAGTAGCCAGGCGCCTGGGGTAGATAGTCGAACCCATAACCGCTGTTTAATCAAAAGGCGAATCAGACGGTTGCTGTGTTTTGTGGCTTTTTTCTGTTAGCTGTTGCCTCTAGTTAGTTGCTTTTTGTTTAAAAAAATCGTTATCAGCAGGTTTCTGTAACGAGTTAAATAGAGCTAGTTTCGTGGAGAGATAGATAGGATTGAAGACTCGCTCTGCATATGTTTCTCCTTACTGTACCCGTTATTGCCTTCAGACTTCTTAATAAACCAATTGTTCTAAGATACTTTAATCTGAACTAAGACATCCGTAAAAGTATTTTTAAAATATCATAACCAGACAATAGATAACAGAACAAACAAAAAAGGAAGGAAAAAGTTTGAATGTATAAGCTGACAAAATAAACAAATTGTGTCGTTAGAAAAAACTACTTTGTTTATTCGTTTATTTATTCCACTTTGATCTGGATTTCAGTCTCCCCGATTTGGAGTGCACCTCTGCGCGGCTAGAAGCAGATCGAGAGGATCGAACACTATAAATTTCTGAGCGCATTGGTGGCTGGATTTTTGCAGAAAAACTGCCATTTCAAGCCATTTCGCCACTATCTGCCGAAATTCCATTCCAACATCCTTTGCACTTAACAGTTTTTCTTGCAAGTCTACACCCAATGGTCAAACTGATTATGACAGTTTCTGAACTGGCAAGAAAATCGATAACCAGACCAACTTTTCGTATTTTTGTTCTCAGTCCCGTTATTCTTCGTTTTAATTCGTTCTCGTTTTCTTTTTCTTTCTTTTCTTTTCTTTTCTTTTTTGAAGGGGGAGGGGGGGGGGGGGGCGTTGTTAACCGGAAAAGGAGAAAGAGAAAGGAGAAATAACAGCAACCAGTGCTAAGGCCAGATTTGCTTCCTTTTCGTGCGCTTTCCACTATGTAACTCTAGTGAACTTTGCCTGATTGTTCTAGTTTAAGTTATGCCTCCTGCATTAGCTGTTTATCAAAAATATCTGCTGTCGAAGGATAACTTTACAAACTTTACGAGTACCGTGGTATATCAAGGCTGCCTTAGACAGTCATGGCCATCAATGGGTTGACTTCATCCTTAAACCATTCAAGGACCATTCCCGTATAGGGAACATCTGCAGACCTGTATAGTGGTACAGAACTCTACCTGGGTTTCATGAAAGCGCTTCTACAATTTTTAACGGGATAGTCAATAAAAAAAATATTCTAAATAAAAGGTGATCAAATTTTGCGCCTCTATTCGTGTGGAGTTTTTCTTGACAGTGAGGCCATTTTTCCCATTGCAGTTCTTGACATGTTTGCTTAATAAGCCTTTGTTTTGCTAACATAGTGTCTGCTTAGCACTGGGTCCACCTTTGCGTGTCCTCTTCTCAAACATCACTGTAGATGTGCAAGAAGCTTTAGATCGGAGCTCCAAAAAAGACAAGAGCTCGAGGTAAAATCAGGTTTTAAACCGGTTAGACCGGCGTTGCCTTTTCTCCAAGATCTGTTGCTTCCACCGTTTGCTAAGTGTCTGGGACAGCATGAAGTCCGTAAAGGCTTAATTAGGAGCGTTTGGCTCAACGAACCAGCTTGAGCCACACTGAAAGACCAACGACACAAGAGGACCACAACGCTTCAGCCCGAGTTTGTAAACTGATCGTAAAGAGTCTCCACACAACTAACATTTTTTGTGCCTTTCCTTGATATAGCGCTAGAAATTTAATTTTCTTATATGGTTCGGATGTTTCCCTGCCTAGCATCCGTTTCTTGAATCTCCCAATAACTTACCGGACGCGATAAGCGTTTTTTCAAATAGTGCAAATTTCCAGGTGTGAAAATTCTTCGAAAGTTCCGATGAATAATGATGTGCGCCAAGAGAGGATGAAGGGAGAGAGCGAATCCCCTACACATGGGCTTATTCAGATGAAAATTATTTGAAATCAATTTTTGGTTCTGTATCATACTGCGTGGTTATTTTAAGGACGACACCTAATTGGTCAGCTAGAATGACGCCATGTAATTTTGGATCGTTGACGTGGGAACAACAGATAAAAATAACCTTCGCTACATGGGTGCGAACTAATAATACATTTCAAATAATTATCGGGGATTCACTCTCTTACTTCATCCTCTCGTGTGTGTGCATAAAATTATTTTTCCGGCCCGGTAAGCAGTACGTAGTTTTGAGAAACGGGCAGATCATGGAGACAAATGGATCAAAAATACCTTATGTTTTGCATTTTAAAGTGAAACAGGACATGAAAGTCAGAGTTTTGAAATAGTGTAAGAAAATGTTGTATTTTGGTTTAACAAACTTAGGGTTTGGGACACGGGGGCGGTACATCCTAGCAAAATTCCAAGGAGTATCTTATACCCGAAATGTAGAGAAAGAAAAAGTGGATAACTTCCAAGTACGATTGAAACGTTGATCTTTCAAGTAATGAAAGTTATAAACGCCAACTTATGTAATGACCATGGCGAATTATAACTTGCTCCACAAATGTAAGCTGGGCAAATAAATCATGTAATGTTATCTTAATGATAAAAGCAAAACTGAGTGGAGATAAAGGAAGAACAGGAAGCACGAAATCACACGTAAAACACGCGGAGACGAAAAGATGATCATGCCCCAGTAAAAGTCTTTTACTTTCTTCGTGGTATAAATGCTCAAAAAAGTTTTTGCTATCAGTCAAGAAGTGGCTTTCCCTAGCTTGTATAATGAAAGAAATACTTCAGCGAAACCAACCAACGACGTTTAAGAAGAGCTTTAATGAAAGTCCGTGAAAAATCGCTTTCCCTCTCTCTCGCCTTTTGGTCGATTTCGGCTTACCACGACGTGGTATTTCAAACAGACAGCTGCACAGGGAAAATTGGTATAAAGTAGTTTTGTCCAATGTGGCCTGCCGGATATCGGTAGGGCTCAGCTGAACACATAATCGCATGCTTTTCAACAGCCTAGTCCCTACGCGTTCTCGACCTGGACCGTGAGCTGTGAAGTCACTGAGAGAGACTCGCCGATAACGCCTAGCAAATATTCCCAACACTGAAACACTTAAGACTGAAACGTTTAAGAGATCGTGTATTACAATCGATCATGACATAATACCTTTCCAGTTCACATCGCGCCGAAGGATGCGTAGAAAGCTCAACATCCCACTCAGACTCCCACTCCGAGTCTACAAAATTGTAAGCTGAACGAAGTGTGTACAGGAAAGAAATTCGAACGGAAAGCAACGACGAGGAAAATAACATAACTAAAAAAGATATGCCTCAAAATTAGAACTTACTGTCGTTTGTAGACACTCCCATGATTGGATTCTATCCAATCGGTGAGCAACTTTTGCAAAAGTTAGGCGTTGAAACTAGTGAAATCTAACCAGGGTTTTTTCGTGCTAAAATCAGGGGTATTTTCATCCTCGGAGACCCAGGGGCAGATACGAGTGGGCGTGAACAAAAAAGTGGGCAAAGAAAAGTCAAGGGCAAAGGTAAAAGCCCCTGGGGAAAATGTTTCTCCAGAGTAGTTCCTAACGGTCTAGCCCGTTCTGGCTTCTGATTGGCCGCAGAAAACGTTTGTATTTTTCTGCCCAATCAGCGAGCAGCATATCCTTGAATCCGTTTCGTGTTTTCTGACACGGCGTAGTACACGGAAGGTCGTTTGTCTACCATATTGCCTTGCTTGTTTATCGAAAATCTAAGTCGCTTTTCATGCAGAAAATCTCGCCGTGAATGCGCCACGAAGCTTAAGGACACGTAGAAGAATTTGTCACGTTCAAGTGGAGAACCAATTCACCGGAAAATTTTTAATGATCGAACGTATCGTACTACTGTTTGCAATCCCCGTGAGCCTTCTGATTCAGGACCAGAAATTAGACCGCTTTTGTCTAGTTGCTCGTAAGATAGAATTGTACTTGAGGTTCTATAACAAAATGAAACGTCTTTTCCAATGCTTTTACCACTGGTGTTTCGACTTACCGGCCGATCCAGTGTATATTTTTTTATCTCATCTTATCTTACAAAATTCAGTGATTGTAATATTTACCTGTAAGATTAAGTTTATGTTCCGAGGTATGTGTTCCGCAAAGTTTTAAGCTTGATGCTTGTTTCGAATTCTTTTACTGGACAACTTCATCATTTGTTATAAACTACACAGAAAACCGAAAATAAATTGAATTAAAGTTATTAAATACTGAGTGAATGTTTTGTTCTGTATTTAATACTAAATACCTAATGATTAATTTTCTATATATACTATTTATATATTACATACTTAATGCTAGGGACAACTGTTAACATGTGTGAAGGCAATCAAAAGGGATAAGTGTACAGATCAGCCAGTGATCCAGAAGGGAATTAATTCCATGCCACTACTAAGCTTGAGCCTTGAAAGTTGTTCATTTAAGAACTGTCGTGGGTAGGCACATGTTGGGCAGTTATTTTCAAACTGCTTGTTTTCTTCTTCGACCTCAAAATGCCAGCAGCTACAAATAAATGCTTTTGCAGCAAATCTACATTTCGTGATATAAAAGTTTTCTTTTCAACCCTGCCAATTAAGTACCTTGTCTAGAGCATTATCAGTTCAATGCTCAAATTGCACAAATATCAAACAGATGTACATGAAGAGGTGCCTTACTCCAACTGAGATATTACTTCCTTGTGGGCTGTGAGGTCAATAGCCCTCCATAATAAAGCTGTATAGGGCATTCCCAGAATAAAAGGAGGCTTTATTAATCATGTAGACGAGGTTATTGGAGACTTTTCTACAGTTATTTTTGGAGGAGTAAAGGGCAGGCCTCGATATTAATTTTTTTTACCAGGAGCAATTCTGCTCCTAGGTCCAAAATTTTGGGAATAAATTTGGTCTAAGAAGGAGCAGAAAATGGATTTATTATAAAAATGGGCCAAAAGTTGAAGGAACAAATTTGCTCCTAAGTAAAAATATATATATATATATATTTGTAGTCAACGCTACACACTTAACAGTTGTCCTGTAGTAATAAGCTAGTATCAAGGTATATGAATATAGAACAAAGCATTCACTCACTTACACATTCACTTAATCAATTTATTTTCGGTTTTCTGCGTAGTTTACAACAAAAGATGAAGTTATCCAGCAAAGTAACACGTAAAAGAATCCGAAACAAGCATTAAGCTTAAAACTTTGCAGAACACATACCTCGGAACATAAACTTAATCTTACAGGTAATTATTACAATCCCTGAATTTTGCAAGTTTACAAAAATAAACACTGGATCAGCCGGTAAGTCGAAACACCGGTAGTAAAAGCATTGGAAAAGGCCCGGAGGGGGGAAAAAGTCCTTCATTTTGTTATAGAGCCTCAAGTACAATTCTATCTTACGAGCAACTAGACAAAAGCGGTCTAATTTCTGGTTGGTCCCGAATCAGAAGGCTCACGGGGATTGGAAACAGTAGTACAATACGCTGATCAGTAAAAATTTTCCGGTGAATTGGTTACTCCACTTGAACGTGGCAGATTCTTCTACGTGCCCTTTTAAAGCTTCGTGGCGCATTCACGGCGAGATTTTCCACGAAAAGCGTCTTAGTTTTTCGATAAACGAACAAGGCAATATGGTGGACAAACCACCTTCCGTGTACTACGCCGTGTCAGAACACACGAAACGGATTCAAGGATATGCGGCTCGCTGATTGGGCAGAAAAATACAAAAGTTTTCTGCGGCCAATCAGTCGACAGAACGGGCTAGACCGTTAGCAACTACTCTGGAGAAACATTTTCCCCAGGGGCTTTTACCTTTGCCCTTGACTTTTCTTCGCCCACTTTTTTGTTCGCCAGTCCCGACTTTCCCTCGCCCCACTATCTGCCCCATGCAATATTTGCTAGGCCTTCTCTCGTCCACCCCTTCCCAGACTTCGCACGGACTACGGGGCAAGAGAGAACGGCCAGGGACTAGGCTGGCTTTTCACAACTCAGTGGTGGTATAGGTTTTTACACCCCCTCGGCGTCTTTTCCTGGCAAAATGGTAAACAGTTGGATGATATCGCCCAGGGGCGCGCGAAGCTGATGACCAAGCCATCTGCGTTGATTGTCTGTGACGTCCAGTCAGAGCGATACGAAGCTGCCCAGTATGTTGGCACACCCCAGCGTTCGGGACATAATGGCTCCTTCTGAGCCTTAAGAAAATCCTGAGGCAGGAGTTGTGAAGGGTATTAATTGCCTGACTAGCTTTGATCCGCCAGTGTAGTGGAACCTTTGGCCTCCAGACTGAACCAAGTTGATTCGGTATCGGAAGGGAAGAGTGGGCGGTAACTTTACAAGGTCAGCAGTATACGTTAAAGTTGTCAAATGTCAGTTTTTTTTAGCAATCAAGTCAAATAGTGTTATTTTCATTCAGCTGTCTGAGTTTCCCATAATGCTATGCCCTGCAGCCGAGTTATGATTAAGCAGCAAGATTAACATTCGGACTAGGAAGTTCAATAAACACACAAACCATCTGCCTTTTTCACGAAACTTTTATTTTGTAACTTAAAAGAACAAATCAAACCACACTACAGCTTTTAGTTTCCTAGCATCAGAAAGCCAAATATCCCGTTCTGTTACGATTCCCATGATGTCATGTGTTAGACCATCATGTATCGACCATCCTCAGTAACGCCCGCATCGTTTAAGGCGGCAAATGCGACCCTGCCAAACACGGTCCCTGAAAAATATATATATTTCAGATATCTTAATCAAATCATCCCATGCAGACATGGTTTTTAAAATTTATTCTTCTGTAACAGACAGACCTATTTACTTTCTTTTATGGCTATTTATAAGCAGCATATAAAAAAAGGAGTTCGCTTCTAGCGAGCTTTGATCTTGTTCCGAGTCACAAAGGAGAAACCCTGGATATCTACAATTTGGCTCACCAGCAGTAAGAATATTCAGCAGTCAAAGGTAACATGTTAACTGTTAACTTTCATCCAAAGTCCAAGACGGCTTTGCTAGCTAGTCTGCAGTTGTGCTCATAATCTTGAAAACAACTGGGAGAACTTGTTTAAACATCAAGACAATTCATCTTTAGTGGTCACTTTCCTAATTATCCTGATCTGTATGTGTTATAACGCGTGGATATGATGAAGAGAAAGTTTCTGCTGATCGCTGTTGGGGCATAAAGAGTGCAGGAAAGTGAAAGGCGAAATTGAGAGGTAAGAAAAACACATTTGGAAAAAACTCTTAATTTATTGGTTGTTTAAGCGGACTCAAAGTTGATGCAAATCCGAAACAACTTGAAATAAGACAAAATGATGAGCAAAGCTTACTCTTTGTCATTTCTGTGATAGCTGCAAAATCCCGTCAGCACTTTGTATTTCAGCAGCTTGTAGTCTAAAATCAGTTGAAAGTGAGTTCAAGGTCTTGGTTTCGCAATCCATAGCTTTATACTCTCTGGAGGTACAACACTGAAACTTGCACCTGTTGGTAAGATAAGCCACTGTTAGTAAAATTAAAATATATTGCATGACCCAAAAAAACTGAACACAGTAAGCCTTAAACAAGAAACCAAGCAAAAAAAAACAGACCTAGTAAGATAATCACTAAACCCTTTTCTGACTAATTTACCTAATATCCCTAAAATGGCAAAGCCGTATTTCACAAGGTTTTATTTTCGCGATTTGAGGGCCGAAAAAGGCCATAAAACGTTCCTCCATATCACCATCCCAGAGCCTACGATCTGTTTGGTCAGCAACGAGACATACTTTAAAAATGAAGCCGCGTAGCTCTGGGGACGAGAATGCCATAATGTAGTCTCTTTCGCTCGCGCTCCACTATCTGAACGCCTGGAACAGGCTATATGTTGGGTAGCCAGTGTCATTTCATAATTTCATAATCGCTCATGTCGCTGTTTCAACGATGCTATGTCCGTTGTTCGAAATTGGAAGTCCTTTAATACGTAATGTACCTGCATGCTCTCTTCATCAGGTTACCAAATATACCGAATAATAGAATCCAAGTAAGTATCCTTGCGTATTGGATTTAGCGCTATATAAATTGTATAATTTAATATCATTATTATTTTATTGGTAATGTTCGGGTGTCCCAGAATTGCTGAGCGTGGAGTGAAAGAAAACAAAAGTAGAATTGAAATTACATTGAAAGCCTTCCTCAGAGAAAAAGGACTGTCTAATACGTGCGTGACATCTGAAAACAAACCATCACAAACAGCATTCTAAGGTCAGGAGGCTAAGTAGAAATCGATCCGTCTGACTGGCTGCCTTAAAATATCTAGAATGCAATGTATTTCAGCTTCTCGGAAACGCAAACAATAGATGGGTGTGTTTTGAATTAATCTTGCTTTCACAATCTTACGGCGAACATTCGCAATGGAATCTCTCTTGAAAAACCTCAAAGAACGGGTTACGTGTTCGATTTGTTTCGATACTTTCACCGAGCCCAAGACGATAACTTGTCTGCATACCTTCTGTTGTGAGTGTTTGAAAAAACATGCTCTAAGAACCCAAAAAGATGGAAAATTTCGCTGTCCTGAGTGTCAAGCGCAAATTGGCGTCCCTGATCGCTTCGATACGTTGACGAACGGTTCTCTCCAGGATGGTCTGATGGGCCTTCTCGCCGTACAAGAAAGTGGTGATGGAAGCGAGATCAGCTGCGGTAATTGCAGACAAAAGTGCACTGAGACAAGCTTCTGCTTTGAATGCGGAAAATTTATGTGCCCTGATTGTGTAAACGCACATGAACTTTTCAGAAATGTAGCGTTTAAAGGACACAAAGTTAGACCAATAAAACACTTTCAAACCGAAGACTTCGAGGCCCTACTAAAACGACAATCGTTATGCTCTCAGCAATACCACGAGCGAGAGATAACGAGGTTTTTTTGCATCGAATGCCAGACTTCTGTGTGTCAGATATGTATTGTTACGGATCACAGGAATCATGTTGTTGAACCACTTGACAAAGCAGCTGATGGCGAGAAAGCGAAAGTCGTGGCGGGAGTCGAGATGATGAAAGAAAAGAGCAAATTTTGCAGTGATGTGATCAATGAGTTTGAGCAAACAGCTGTTTACTTGGAAACAAACATCGCCGCCGCTAAACGGAAAGTTTCCCAAGCAGCTGAACAAATGATCACCAAGATACGAGAACGTGAGCAGGAAGCCATTGCTGACCTCGAGAACACGCGCGTGTCAAGAATGGAGAAATTAAATGCTGCAAAGACACCAGTACAGTCCTTGATCAAACAAATAAACCAAGCAGTCGAGTTTGCTAACAACTTGATTCAAAGAAGTTCAAGTTCAGATATAATGCAAAGCAAGAAGAACTTACAAATGCGGCTTGAAGATCTTAACAAGACTCCTGTTCCCGCTCTTCCGGTTAGTTCATTTGTGAAATTTTTCTCGACGTCTGAACCACATAATTTGCCGGCCCTCGGTTTCACTGCAACCACTGAACCAACTGTGGAAGGACTGAATAAAGATTTCCGGGCTGGTGTAGGATCAGAGTTTGTCATCTGTCCAAAACTGAAAAACAAACCTCAAGGAAAAATTCTCGTTGAAGTTTTCGTGGAACCTGCCGAGGAAGTAGGAAGCTTCATGACTTACGAAAAAGAGGAGGGAAATTTCCTGGTGAAGTTTACACCCAAAGTACCAGGCACCTACCACATATATGTGACTGTAAATGGGGACCATGTTCTTGAGAATCCTTTTACTATTCAGGTGAAGCAACGACGGCTTGAAGTGGTGGGTGAGTTAGATTTAAGAGGAGAAACTCTTCGAAATCCACATGGGATTGCTGTGAACAGTAAAGGGTTGATTGCTGTTGCGGACATGAATGGACACTCTATCCTCATATTCGATGAAGAAGGAAAGTATCTGCGAAAAATTGGCCTCGAAGGAGAGAATGCTGGGGAACATTACTTGCCATCTGGCATCACATATCTCAATGACGATGAGATACTAGTGGCTGATGAGATAAATGACTGCATTCGGCAGATACATGTACACACGGGGAACGTAGTGAAAACGTATGGAAAGGAAGGGACAGCAATGGGCGAGTTTCGGAAGCCGTGTAGCGTTTGTGTGGATGATGAAAGACGCGTTGTTGTATCCGACTCCAGCAACAACAGAATGCAGGTCTTAACAAAGGATGGTGTACCAGTCTTTAAGTTTGGAGATAGCGGCTCAAGAAAACTCAGACGTCCTACTGGATGTACTTTCCACCAAGACACATTCTTTGTTTCTGACTCCTCGAACAACTGTTTAAAAATCTTTGATCGTTCAGGAAAGTTTTTGCGCAAGATTGGAGAACAAGGAAAAGGTGAGAGACGGTTGCACTGTCCTCAAGAACTGTGCGTTGAAAAAATTGGCAATCATCACAATATACTTGTTTGTGATCGTGACAAACGAATTGTCCAGTTTTCAATGGAAGGTTGTTTCACTGGAAAAACTGTTTCTAAGCTACTACAACCTGCTGGAATAGCTACAACACCAGATGGACGGATTTTGGTATCTGATTTCAAAGCGAAAAAAATATATATCCTAAAATAAATTTAAAAATCTGAAAGGGAAAGTTATCGAGGTTTTTAAAGTCAGAACGAGAGAAGCCGAGGATTTTTAGTGTTAAAGTGCCAGCAATCTTTCTAGTCGTGTACTTAGCAGAGGTTAACAGAATAAAAGCTAGTTTCTTTTTCCTTTTTCGTTTTCTTCTTCCATTCTCCTTTGAACTAAAACTAAATTTGGTCTCTCCATTTATAGTCTCCTTGTCGTTCGAGGTCACGTGACTATCTTTACAGTAAAGAATGACGTTGATGACAAGTAATTGGAAGAATTCAAAAGAGCGAATCAGCTTAATAATTATCAAAAAAATATTAAGATATACTACTTAGGTGCTAATGAAGTTTTTCAGAAAACATACTCATTTAGACTAAGAGGTTTATGCGGGTTGATCCTTATAAATTATGGTAAAAATAGTGAGCCCGGAATGCGAGCTGTCTGAAGAATTGTTTATCTGATTGGACAGTATTATGTCACAGGCATACCATCATTTGATTGAGTAGGTGTCTGTGCCTTTCTGTCGTAAAGCCTAGGCCACTTTACTTTTATTAAAAAATCAAACGGAGCAACGTGCTTAGATTACTTCTTTTGTTTGAGATTTTGCGGCTAACAAAATTTCACTTTTCATCTGTCGTAGTATAATTATGAACGTGAAACGTCAGATATGATTGGCAACGCTAATTAAACGTACATCTTTAAGGTTGGTGTAGATTAGATTCTAAGGACAAGATATTTAGTTGCTTCCTAATATTAAAAATAAAACGTGCTTAGTGTTTGTTGGTCAAAGTTTTTGGTCAATACCAATGATGTAAATGCAAGTGTAGATTCTCTAAGAAGAATTCATTGCTCTTCAATTCACAATATAAAGTCTCGAACACCAGTCTAGGGTTTATTACCATGCGGCTACTCGAACCATGGCTACTCGAACCATGACCACCCAGTCAAACTTTGAGACTTTTTGAAAACAACCAATCAGAAGACGAGTTCAGAACAATGAATTGGCTTCATATTTTCTGAAGTCCATGATGTATTTAGAACTATCGATACCCATAAAAATTTACCTCAAAATTTGGTCTGGGTCATGGTGTTCGTGTGGACCATACTAACATATAGATTTAGCCAAGCCTAAAAGCAGAGCTCCAATTTTTATTCATTTATTTATTATTGAACACTAATATATGAAATAATCATCTATTTGAACTGCAGATGAAGATAGAATTATATGAAGATCATCGTAGCAAAGGTGTTTCAACCTAAGCAGTTGAAAAGAAATCGTATAGACAGATTCTAAATGAAGAATACATCCACCTTATTCAATGGTTTTACATATAATATGCACGAATATTTTACGACTTGTGTGGTACAGTTATGCTGCGAGGAAAAATGCGAGCAATGAGTAAAATGTCCCGAGTATTATCTGTAAAACCACTGAATGATATTTATTATTCCACTACAATATTTGCCTACCATTTTAAATGATTTATTCAATGAGTGATTTGAAACTGGGACACTACAGTGCAATGCACTTTCTATAGTGCAGTACACTCTTATACTCTCATATTGTATTGCATGTATGTGTTTTCTCCTTATATGGTAAACTGATGCTATAGTGGAATAATGTACCTTGTTTACTTTTATTGATGCCCAGGGACATTTAATTAAAAATAGGGAGTTATAAATTAAGTGCACTCAGAAATCCCTACCTAAAACATCCCAGGGCATTGTTAACTGTAAAAGCTCTTGCTTATAAGTCCTGCTCTCTTAAATACGTCCCTTTACCTACTAGTGGTCAGCCCTAAAATGAAACTAATGCTAGTTACAAATAAATTGCTTGTTAATAATTATGTCATGACATTAGAGCTTGTTATAACATTTTATGTTTTGACTGATGCCAGGAATTATTTTACTGTCAGAGGAAGATGCAAACAAGTGCAGTCTGACAATTTACACTTTAGGTGAATCAATTCATCAATCAACCACTCAGCCACTTGGCTGATGAATCAGTCAATCAGCCAATTAAAAATCAATCAATCAATCAATCAAGCAATCAATCATTTAACCAATCTGTGACTAACAGTGTTGCCAATGCAAATAATAAATGGTCCAGTAATCACTTAGACTAGTGACTTTATTCGATGCACAGATCATGACTCTCTTTGTTACTACCCCAGACGGCGATGGTAGTAAATCTTGTGATTTAATTTGTTTTTGGTTTGATTGTTAACCTTTACACTGCATCTAATGTCACCAATGACCAATGTTACTGATTGTCCCAGTCATAATCTGGTAGCAAAGAAAAACAAAAAGAAAAGCCTCTTCCTAATTCATTTCAGAATAGTCTAAAACCTAAGTATCAGGTAATGGACTGACAAGAGGAGATCAGACTGTGGTAAATCAATCAATTGAAATAGTTTTCCCTGTAAAGTTAATTCAATCAAATAAGTCAAACAAGTCTGAATCATCATTGACCTGGGGAGTTGTGGGGGGTTACTCCCATTTTGAGTTATTGGTGTATGGGTGTGTTACTGAGGGAACACAAGGTGTATATATGTGGATACAGTCAAACTAATCATTGACATCAAAATATATAGCAGAAAAAGACAGAAAATATAAACCTTACTTCAAAAACTGCTCTTCAAATTTTTTTTTAATTGATAATGTCTGCCTGGAAATATACATGTAGCTAAGAGTACAATTTTCTTAACCAAAGCATTACAATAAACTGCCACATTTTCCTGACATCAGGCTGATGGAATAAAAACCTTTAAGGAAAACAAAGCAGATTTTAATTATCTTAATTACCAAAAGTAAACCCATGGCTTTTTGGAGGTTCTAAGGATGTTCACGCTAATTGTTTCTGCATCTGACTTTCAGACCGATCTCATGTAAACAAAATTGTACCAGTCTGAGTTTGCACCGCTTTAATGAAATCAGGGTTATACTGCCCCTGGGTTTCTGAGGATGTTGTTTAACATTCTTGAGAGCTGCTCGACTTTAATTTAAGGGGGTGTTTACATGACACCAGTACATTGTATGGTTTTCATTCTGATGCAAGTTCATCCCAGTTCCCTCTTGTTTCTCTGTATTCGTTACATGATTACAGCACAAAATCTCATAACAGTGTGAGTCATTAACTTGAGTGAGTTCACCCCAGTAGTGGTACTGGATCAAAATTCTCATTCTGGTATGGAAATCCATACCACTATTACGTAAACCTGGTATAACTGTTTGATTCACTCTGCATTATGTTAATTAACCATTTAGACATCCAGAATAAATCTCACATCACTGTGGAAAAAGGATTTTGTAACTTAAAAAGGAGGGAGATTCTTAACTACAGATCTCACATATTTGTTGCTAAGGGATTTTTGTGGATGATTTCATGCCGCTATATTGGTGAAATGAATAAGGATGAACATCTGAACCCCAAAACACGACATTGCACGTGCGTACAGCTGTAACTACTGCCAGTCCCGGACCCTGCATTAAAAAGAAAATCGGTACAAGTAAGAGGAAACTAACTTATTTGTGTGAATCAGAGATAATCTAACCTTCTTTATCATCTGAAGCATGCAATAATTATTATATATTTACCGTTATTACAAAGAATAGAAGAACTACAGCACAAAATGCATAAAGATACGTGCTTATGCCCTCACAACTTTTGCATCCTGATAATCTCTAAATGTTCGCAATGTTTTCAAAAGCAAAAACTGTATGCCATTTGAGTTTTAGCATTTTTTCTGTCCAGGTCAAGTGCTGTGATGAATGTGGATGTGACTTGAAAATCTTGAAAACCTTTCCCATAAAACAAACGAATGTTTGAAGAAACATGCTCTAAGAACCCAACAAGATGGAAAATTTTGCTGTCCTGTGTGTCAGGCGCAAATGGGCATCCCTGATCGCTTCGATATATTGCCAACTGGTTTTCTACGGAATAGTCTCCTAGGTGTTCTCGCTGTTCAGAAAGGAGGAGATGGACGCGAGATCAGCTGCAGCAATCGCAGGAAAAAGAGCGCTGAGACAAGCTTCTGCTTCGAATGCAGAAAATTTATGTGCCCTAACTGTGTAAACCCACATGAACTTCTAAGACTGAACATCGCATTTGAAGGACACAAAGTCAGACCAATAAAACACTTTAAAACCGAAGAATACGCAGATCTGCTAAAGCGACAACCGTTTTGCTCTCAGGAGTACCACGAGTGAGAGGTAACAAAAGTCTTGATGACCCTCTCCTAAGGAAAACAAGAAAGGCCCCAGGGCATTAGACCCCGCCATTGTTGTCCCTTCCCTAGGGTGCAAAAACAATAACGGCCTGATTACAGTCACTCAAGGTACGAGCCCTAACCTGTGTAGCGAAAGAGGCGACGAGTATTTGTTTGGCCGAGGGAAAACCGGAGGTCTGGGGCAAGTGACCACCAAAAAAAACAAGAAAAGCCCCAGGGGCATTAACCCCGCCGTTGTTCTCTCTGCCCTTGGGGTCCAAAATATATTACGGCCACGTAAGATACAAGCCGAAGTGGTGTAAATTTTAAAAGTTGGTGATTTATCGTATTTTTTACGCGTTTGCAATGATAATATAAATCAAGACATGACCTGCCTAATCACCCTGTTTTAGCGTGTGTGACGAAGAGCGTGATGAAATATTTTGAACATAGCGTGACTTAGCCTGGCCTCGTAGCTCAGTTGGTAGAGCGACGGTGTTCTAATCAGGAGGTCGTGGGTTCAAATCCCGCCAGGGTCAAAGATTTTTCTTTTATCTTGGTTCTCATTTCTAATTTCTTCTTTTAAGGCCTGTGGCTGGGGGAAAATTATGGAGGGCAGTATCGCTCACTTCTTGACACCCATACATACACTTTACATCATAATATTACTAAGTTCATAGCGATCGCGAGTTCATGCCAGGTTTCAAACTAAAGCTTGCTAGTACATTATATTCGTCCTTGCTCTCGTCGAAGAAAAGTTAAGTCCCTTGAATTCCTTGTACTTTTTTACACAACTTTCCTTAAAGATTTTGGCGAAGCAAAGCAAAACTGCCAAAAATAATGCTTACATTTGACTGTTGAATTATTCAACTTGGCGAAAGCAAGGGACTTCCCCGAATCGGCTTCTGTGTTTCAGTGATGTAATGTTTACGTGCCAGGGCAAGTTAGGCGAATTCATGCCAGCTTCAAAGCTCGCTAGCACCTTTGTTCTTGCTTTCATCGAAAAGGTTTTTATGCCATTACATCGCCAGTAATTTAATCTACACCAACTATCATGAAAATTCTGGCGAATAAACTCTAAATGAACGAAAATTACCAGCAAGTATTGTTTTGACCGAGCGAAGGTCTGGGGCAAGTGACCACCAAAAAAAAACAAAAACGGGTATTACTAGACCCCGTCCTGACGGCGGGGTAAAAAAACAGGTATTACTAGACCCCGTCCTGACAGTGGGGTAACTAGATCTTTTGTCATGAGAATAGCGACTAGCAAATTGTAGTATTGTCACTTTCAGCTTTGAAATGTTGTTGCTGAAGCAATACTTTGCTATAAATTTGTGGTCCACCTGATTCATGTGACGTACAAGTGCCTATTGTTGCAAATTTTTGCATCCGCTCCTGAACATGTTCTTCTTTCCAGCCTTTGTACAATCCTTACAAATCATTAAAAAATCATCGCTTGTACCCCTCGTTTGCAGCCATCCAAACTCTTTTAGCCATTTGTCTAAAAAGTGATTGTGTCTTCCACCCTTTGCATGGTTCATTGCCATAATACAGGTAAGGTAAACCTCTTGAATCTCAATTGATCGAACGAACAACAAAATGGCAGGAGCTCATTTAAGTTTCCTGAATGTTTAATCATCTCCAATCTCCTTTGCTTAACTCAGTAAAGAGCCAGTCACGATTAATTAAACATATTCTGGGAATACGATGATTTTTGAGAAAAAAAAATGCATGCAGTAATTAATTGAACTTTCTAAAACATAAACATTCCAATGAGTGACAAAAATAGTAAAAAGCACTTTCCACAATGTACTGCTTTTATTTCTCACCTGTAGGTTCTGAGAGGAAAAAAAATGGCAAATTGCAGTCGCCTTGTAGAAAGCAATATTTAAAGGCTTTTTAAAGTGATAAACAAAATATTCACACATATAGAGTCTTAAGTGAAGCCAAATAATTGAAATTCAAACAAACCATTCAGAAATCAGAATAAGGTTTAAAGGATATTTAAGACGTACTTCAATAGATTCATAAATGAGGATGTGCTTTTTCATCGTTTCGTTTTTGGAATTGGCCTGGTTTTGCCAAGGATATTGTAAACAATGACTGGATTAATTCCTTTCGCTTTTCCCGACGTAGCCAATCGAACCAATCCGAATGAAAAATCAATCGAACTCAATCGAACTGCAGTCGTTCGATTGTTTTTCGATTGGTTCGGCAATCGAACATAATCGAACAGGAACTTTTCAGTGAGTTCGATTACCGAACTCGCGAGTTCGATTTCGGAACTTAATACAACCAATCGAACTAAATTGACGCGATGTAAATGCCCTAGCTGACCTCGGTCATTTTCACCGAGTACCTACAGAGCTGGTCCTCGGTCTCCTATTTTCCTTCTAACAACTTTTCTCCAACACTGACGGTGAAAGAGCACTCGTCGTGATAGCCTTTGACAACCACTTCGAAAATTGTAAGTTTCACTTGCGACATTTTTTCTGTATACGCCAGGTGTACACACAGGCAGACCACCCTATGTGTTCGTGATTAATAATTGTTGACATAAGACGATGTTGAAATCAATGGCACGTATAGAAGAAATATAGAGAAACATAATGTCAGCTTCAATTTACTACAAAATATAAAATTTACTCTTAATGATTCAATAAAAGTTAAGATGAAATGTTGAATGAGTCTTGTGTCATATTTTTTTGCCGTCCCAAGCCATTTAAGGCGTTATTTTGCGAGGTCATTTATCGACCGGTAGAAAGAGAGAGAGAAGGGAGAACAAGGCAGGCAGCAAAACAGCCGGCGGCCGCAACCTTGTACAATTCAAGCTAGAACTGACGCCAAACCATCAAAATTCTCACCTCGAAAACACTGGCATCCAATCAGCTAGATATTTCTTCGTCCCTGTGTTGAATTAAAGCTTCATCCTTCCAATATTTTCTGAGAACAGTGATCCTGAAGTCTCAAAAGTAGCTTTCTCAGCATGATTGGTGCAAGATTCTCGACCAAAGGAATTTGAAGAATGTGAGTCCATTCAAATCTACCAGTCAGCGAGCCTCGACTGTTGGCGTCTCAACCGTTGGGCTTTTGAACTGCCTTTTATTGAATAATTTAGAGTAAATTTTATATTTTGTAGTAAATCAAAGCTGACGTAATGTTTCTCTATATTTCTTCTATACACGCCATTGATTTCAACATTGTCTCATGTCAACAATTATTATTAACCAAGAACTTATAGGGTGGTCTGCCTGTGGTGTACGTGGCTGAAATAGAAACCTACACGTAGCTTATTTGACTGCAACGCATGATTTGAAACCAAATGAAACCAGTTTGGAATGACAAAGTGCAAGCCAAGGACAAAGCCCTGTCGGTCTAGAGTTCGATTCTGTTCAGACTTCTTTAATTGTTAAAGAAGTGTTCAATTTTGAAACGTTCGATTGTGTTCGATTGGCAAAACGTCTGGGTATGTTTGATTATGTTCGATTGCCGAACCCAATCCAAATCAATCGCACAATTGAAGTTCGATTGAGTTTGATTACCAAACGTTCGATTGGTTATGTCGGGGCTTTTATATCACTCCCGAGCACATCAATGCTCAAGTTAGCATCTCGAGGATTCCCATTGGTACTTGTTTTTGTCTTTTACTTCATTGAATGCTTTTGAAAGCTGTTTTTTCTACTTTGCCTACAGAGTTTGGTGCGTGAAAACAAAACATATCCTTCAAAGCGTTAATTGCCAGTAATTTGAGATAACTGGTCGTAAAAGTAAATAGCTGAGAATGTTATATTTAAGGACGTTCACGCTAATTGTTGCTGCGCATCCTTACTGCGCACGCAACTCACATCGCGATGTCATGCCACGTCATGCATTAAGCGCGCGCGCTGTTGAAAAAATGCAGAGATATATAGCGCTAGTGGGCATTTTAATATCTATGTACGGGTTTAAGTCTCTTAAATGTTCGGTGACCCCTGATTTTCTTTTGATAGATCACTTTCTATGTCGATTATCTACGTTTTATGAAAAATTGAAGAAAATCTGTGTCGTGGAAGTTTGATTTTTTTCAAATTTTCTGCCCTCGCATCATCGAATTCCGCTATCATTTTAGCTGCAGGGTGTTCGCAAAAGCCCATCTTAAAGGTTGAGTTTAACTGAAAGGATAACACCGGTTCAAATTAAAATAAAATTTAACTAAGATAGTGGGTCTACAGCGAATTATTTTTAATATTTTTCAACTAACAACCAGGGAGGCCATGTCGAGTTACATGTACGAGGACCGTTTCGTCAAAATTGGGGTAGTTTCCTACGCGCTTTATTTCGAAAACGAAGTCGGTGACCCCCCAATTTTTTGCATTTCTGACGAAGGTAACTCATCGTCTGACTGTTGCAAAAGTATGAAAATAATCTGTGTTGTAGAAGTCTTTCGCGCGAACGTCCTTAAGACCAAAGCCAAGACAAATTTCTCTTTGTTCGAGATGACGGGGAATTGGAAATAAGCGAGTTGAGATAGCGGGGTCTTTCTAAATAAAAGCGAATTTAAGCTTATTACCATACCGTAAAATTCCGTGAAATGGTTGAAACATTCCGAGAAACTCGGCCATCAAATATTCACTCTGGTTCAAAGTATCGGGCCAAGGCAATCCAAGTTCCACTTTATAGGCAGTCGACTTTCTTTAGCCTATCTTTCCATTTCTAACGTTGAAAAGGTACTGAGTTGCCTTTCTCGACCACACGGCCATTTTGTGATTGCATTGGTTTGAGCTAGCGACGCGAGTGACAAACTGAGTCAACTGAGTCACAACACTGAACAGTCACGCATCCCAAGTTGTGTTGATCGCCCCAAGGGACGGTTTTGCCAAAGGGACAAGGACCAAATATTGGAGCTGTTCAGTCTTGCAGCCAGGCCTATTTGCCTGATCACTCATCAAAAAATCCAACCAATCCAGGATCACATTTGTTACAACTTTGTTCACATGGCTTTACTGTAGAAGAGGACTTCCAAGGGGTAAAAGCAACAAGCGACACAACCTCGTCCCCAGGGCCTTCTCCTCGTTCAAAATGGCGGTCGGAGAAACCCCTGGCCAAGGCTGCCAAAATGGCTCCAAAAATTCGTTAGAATTTTGTCACGTAAACACTTTGAAATGCATTCGTTCCGTTTGAATAACAGTTTCAGATTACAAAAAGACAAACAGGGCCGCCAGACGCTAAAGCCAACCTCCGAAAAAGCCGTTTCATCATGTGTCACGTGACAAAATACTCCACGATTCTTGGAGTATTTCAGCAGCCTTGGCCAGGGGTTTCTCCGACCGCCATTTTGAAAGAGGAGAAGGCCCTGGGGACGAGGTTGCAAGCGACACGGCCCTGAAAGCTGGCGACATGTATACCTGCCAAGTGTCACGCCTAAGGCGTGATTGTCACGCCTGCGGATCGAAAACTGCGATCTCACGCCTACTCACGCCTGCGTTCCCATTTCTCACGCCTGGTGGAAAAGTTTGAGCCTTTACAGCCTTAACCGACTCATTTAAAAAAAAAATACAAAGTATTTAAATAAACTCGAACTAATGCGAGAAAATAATGATCTTACTTTCGCGAAATCTCGGATTTTAGTAGGGAAAGCCACTGGAGACATGGTCATACTCGATTAAATGATCAGAGCATCGGTTTACTACCCATAAATCGGAACGTCTTCGGAACGGCTTTAGAAATCTTCGGATGTCTTCGGAAATCGTCGGACATCTTCGGATATTATCGGTCCCCTACGAAAAATCTTGACACTCTCAGGATAAAAATGTCACGCCTATGAATCACAAAAAGTTGGCAAGTATAGACATGGGACTTTCTAAACACCGACAAGCGACTCAGCTGAGCCGGCAAAATACGACAGCGACACAATACGCACAGCGACGTCAGGAAATTGCGTATTTTACCAATAAAAGATAATAATCAGAGTTTCTTCGATTGGTACGTCAGTGCAGCTAGTCAAGAATAGGACTGGTAACCACCTTCACCGCTTGCACGGTTTCGAGGGTTCCGTAAATCGATGACTTTTGATGCGTTGTATCCATACTGAGAGCAGACGGTCATATAATATTTTTTCTGTTAATCTGTGAAATTGGAAGCTTCATTTACGGTCTTTTAGGTCAAAAAAGGGAAAACAAATCATTACCTAAGTCGCTCACAGCAACGAGTTGACCGATTTTAAGGATCTATATCTACGTTATCAGCATAGTTGATCTTTTTGACTCAGTCAAAAAAATTGTCTTAAATTAGCAGCAATTAAACCACAGAATGCTGAAAATTGCATTTCGGAAGTACAAAATTTCGAATTTTCCCGGGGGCGCATGCCCCTGGAACCCCCTAGATACTCCAGGCTTCGGCGGTCGTTTAGTTCGAACTCCCTTCCTTTAAAACACCGGGTTTCAAACCCACTGAAAACTGTCTTCTGTTTTAGAGCTACTAAGTGTTAGAAGAATATTCCTGGTCCAAAAAGGTCGGATTTGTGAATTGATTTTCTTTTGAGATTCATAAAAGACAAAGATCTTGCGTGTTACTTATTCCAGAGGGTTAATAGGCGTGTTCGTTTCTATTGTAAAAGGAATCTTTCCTGGGATGCCAACAACACCGTAATTAAAAGTGATTTACGGATGTGATTTACAAAATTATTTTACTTCAAGTTCAAGTTGTTTTTTTTTTTTCTCGCCAAGCACTCTTTCAGGTCGCGTCGCCTGTTGAAGAAGACATTTAGGAATATTCGCGATCTACATGCTAAGTGACTTCGGGCTTTACGGTGAGGCAAACTTTTTACTGACCTTTACTTAACTAGTAGCTCAGCCTAGTACCCAGGCGTTCTCTCACACGGCTTGGCGCGAAATTTCGTGACGTCACCGA
This sequence comes from Siderastrea siderea, assembly GCA_964030785.1. Taxonomy (NCBI): domain Eukaryota; kingdom Metazoa; phylum Cnidaria; class Anthozoa; order Scleractinia; family Rhizangiidae; genus Siderastrea; species Siderastrea siderea. The sequence goes on along the minus strand of OZ034973.1, from coordinate 21,185,944 downwards.
ATGGTATACCGCGAGAACCTTTCCGGCAAAACGGACTTTCACTGTAAAATAAAGGAGACTTTCCTGATTCAAGAACTAAAACCATCTTTGAATGTTAACGTTAGCAGTGAGAAGCTGTTGCTTTTTTAGCTGCAGCTTCTCAGGACGAACAGTCCGAAGTATTAAATTACTGTTAAGAGCGTTTTTCTTAATCTCGGTTCCAGACCCTTATTGTAAACTATATAAACAGTTTTCAAACACTGTAACGGTTTATACTTTTGAAAATGTATGCTGACTAGCATACGAAACGTCAAGTTTATCAAAATGCGTTTATTCCCAATGTTTATCACCGCTCAGTTGTGTTTTATTCTTAATAAAACTCATTTAAATAGCACAGGAAGGCAGTGACTATGACTTAACAAGCAATTCCGTTATTTTAGAGAATTTAAAAATCGACAGCGACATTTGCACGTGGTACAAGAACGACAGCGACATTTACAACCATTAGTTCAGCGACATCGTTCCTGAGAAAGACGCGACAAAGCGACAAGGCTACCCCCTTGGAAGGCCTCATAGAGCAAGGTTCAATTACAAATGCTATTTATCCCTGCTAACATCATCAGTTTTCAAGATCGAAAACTCGCCAATTTCACTCGACTTTGACACATGGGACGAGCCGCTTTATAGCCTGTGCCGCAGACGGCATATGTATAAGCTCTGCTTCCTTCCCGTAATTGAGACTTCTCTTACAGTCCCCTGTCTCTCGGAACAGTCTCTGAGAGGCTCTGAGAGTGAGTCCAGGGGATTCAATTGCTGGTTTTCACGTGACGTCATATAATTGAGACGTTATTTAAACCGCTGGTCAGAGGTCCAAGTCGTCCCCAGGGTCTTCTCGCTTTTCAATATGGCGGCTGCTCGGGAGAAGACCCTGGCACAGAGCGGATCACGTGACCAAAATCTCCAACCAGGATGGAGATTTATTCAAAATGGCGGCTACGGCGAAAAGAGTGAGAAGATCTGGGTACGAGATATGGCTGATGTGAAGATCAACAAAATGGCGGAAAAACCTGAAGTTCAGTTCGAGAAAAAACGAGGGAAAAAAAACAAGTATTGCATGTAAGAGTTTTAGGAATACGGCAGTGGTGGTTGGACACGGTCCCAAAGGCATGGTGGATCGTTATATTAGCCAATCATGAGCAGTCTCTTAACCAGGACGAGAAATCAACATGGCGGCCTTTGACGGGAATGTGAGCTTCACTTCTTGTCATTTTAACGTGCTATCTGTCCCCAGTGCAACTTACATTTAACAAGAATAATTAGGATTGGTGTGTATCTAGATGTCTTGAAATTTTTGGATCTGGTCATCTTTTGTAAGTCAAGTTTGAGCACAATTTCGTTGTAGGTGGATCGAGCAACCTGTGCTTTCATGATATTTGAGTAGGTCTTACATTTTGAGAATTTGTAGGCTAACCCAAAACTCTAAAACCGTTTATTTTACACCAAGATTAAGATGGATAAATTTGCTTTTATAAAATCATATAGCGCCCGATAGCGCCCCTCTAGTTTGAGAATTATGCGTTGTTTAAGTAGTCGATTTTTCTCTCCAACATTACTCTCACGCTGCGAGATGTGAAAATTACCCGCGAAATATTAACGCGAGTGATCGTCTTATTTTAATTATGACAAGTATCAATAGTATGGTGTGGCATCCCAATTGAGTGTTTTCCCTTCTTTGTTTTGTTGTCTTTAGGTTAGGAGGCAAAATGGTTTCTTCAGTCTGCTCTGTTGCCCTGTATGCAACAAACTTTCAAGAATCACATTTTGCTTGCTGAAATGACCAAAATTATTTGGGCTTTAGGGACCTAATATGTAGTCACATCATCTGTTGTGGATTGGTTTCCTAAGATCCCCTAAGCAGCAGCCTCACGGTTCTTAACTTAGAACCTCTGTGCAGTGAACCATTGAGAAAGCTAAAAAAATTCAGTATTGATCAGTAACTCAGATTGGAAATTCAGGGTGCTATCTTAGACATGCAAGAGAAACCAAAATTGTTTGAGATATCAAAAATTTGAGATAGCTAATAATAAATTAGTGAGCAAGATCAACAAAGGAAAACAAAAATATTTTCAGTTCAATATAGTTGTGAGCAGGTGGGGGAAGGGGGGTTGGGTTCAAGTTAGTGGGGTCTGCTGTAAGAAATAAAATCCAGAGCTGTTGAGGGAGAACTGTGAATTATTGATTTAACATCCCTTTCAATTTGCCAGTTTAGTTGTTAATAATAACAATTAGAGCTATTGAGACCCATTAAAGGGTTGAGAACTGTGAATTGATTAAATATCCCTTTTCAAATGGAACTCACAACTTTCCCATTCTTCATCAATTTTTTTACATTGATATCAATCCTTATTTGTTTTCTACTGAATTGTCTTCCAGGAGACAGATTTCACACCAAAATGAGTGGTCTTACTGTGTCTACATGATTATGGTACAAGTTTTTGCACCGGATCGAAAATCTTGATCTGGTACAACAACCAGAATAAACTCACACTGGTATAACTCGAAATGGTATCAAATCTTGTGCTGGTATCATGTAAACAAAGTTATACAGAGCCATAAGAGGGAATGAAACTCAAACCTGTATTATGTAAACATCCCTTAAGTTTCTGTTACTCGACTTAACAGGCAGACTTAGTGCCCAGTGGTGAGTTCAGACTTTCATGGAGGGTGGGGCACAAGTTTAATGGTGTGTGAGGGGAGACAACAAAATACAAAACTTTTGTGGAGTTATATCTTGGTATTATATATAATTATTCTGTATTATATTCTGACTATAAGTAAATCAACAAAAAAATTCAGATGCTTTCTGAGTGGAGTATGCTGTTGTACACAAGCTAAACTGCGCTCTGCTTCGTTGTAGGCTGGAGTAAATGTATGACTCAGTAATTGTTTTGTTCATGTATATTGCTATTTTGAACAAAAAGGGGGGATTCCCTTGGCCCCTCCTCTGGGTCCACCAGTGACATTTCAACAAGGTAGAGGTCTGAAGTAAACAAATGAAGGACTGGGCCATTGTTTGCAAGGGGTAAATGCTCAAAGGTCAAATTTAGTTAGAGTTTGCTCTGTAGTTGGGACAGCATTCTAATAATTATAAAAATATCACTTTACTCATTGAAAGAATTGACAGATTTGTAGAAATGACATTGGATGTGTTGCTCTAATGTGCTTCACTAGTTTTAAAAGGCTCCAAGCTAAACAGGTTCTCTATGACCTCGATAATTTTGTCGTGATAATCAGTGCAAAGCCCCCAACAACCCTGTATTAAGGGGTAAAAACTATTTTCTGCTTGACGTCCTTGTGGGTAAATGAGTCAATGCTTTTATTAAAGTAGCTGAGAAAAAATATGGGTGCACTGTATATAATATTGTCACACATTCTACACGCTGAACAGAGAGCTCTGTTAAATTTTCTAAAGACAGATTTTCATGTCAACTGCAAAAGAAAGTGGAATTCTCGTTCAATCACAGACTATAACTTTGTCAGCATCAGTTACTTTCAAAAGCAAAACAAATCAATTAATTAATTCATATAGACAGCTACCAATTTGAACAATATATAATTTTTTTAATACAGCCTTGTTTAGCTAAGCTGTGAAAGTATAATTTCAGACAAGCCCTTCAGGATTACTACATCCTGCATCAACGGAATTCTTGAGAAACTGAAGCTTTTGGATACCCTGGAAGTTAAAGGACTGTTAATGATATAAAATGAACATTCGTAAGGTTTTTTATGACACGTACTCGACCCTTATCCAGCGGGCAAAACTTACGATTTCACATAACTGTAGCAATTACAAGACCTCAGAAAGCCAGGCATCTGTGTTTTCACTTTCGATGATTGGAAGGAAGTCCTTCATGGCCCAAGAGGCTATTCATTGTAAGATGTTTGCACGTATAAGTTACTAAAGAGGCTTATTCCTGATAAACCCGGGATAGAAGTCTCCACGTGTACGCGTTCAATCGATCAATGCATGAAACCAGCCGTTTAAAATGTTACATCAAAAATTCAGATGTAAGCAAAGGATAATTAGACCACAAGAAACGGAGAAACCTCCACCTTTGTTATTTCCAGCTCTTGTAGTTGAATTTTCTTTTTGCTCTTCGAAATCTGCACAGTACGAAGGTTCATTGCAACTGAGCTCGAATCGATCGATAGCCCCATCATGCTTTGCGAACCATGTCCAACCACCACTGGGAATACGGCAAAGTGTTAGAGGACTTGGTTTTGCTGATCCTTGTTTCTTTCTGTTATTTTGAAGTTAGAAGTCATGGGTTTGAGCGTACTCGACTGCCGAACACCTTACCGCTAGTTGATTCAATGTTGCTGAATTGAAATTGTTCACCAACGTATACACTCGATTGAATATACATTTTTGTTTCATGGGGCTTTAAGCGATAAATTGCCTCATCGTTACATTGTTACAAATCCGTGCTTCTTTTAAAATATTGTTACAAATCCGTCTTCCTTACAATTATATGCTTCAGCAAGACTTAAGACCACATCAGGGTTTAAATATAAACCTTATGGAGTGAGCTTAGGCAAAACTAGTGATACCAAATATTTATTCTACATGGCTTACATTTCTGTGAGATCAGCGAAAATGACTCATTTATTTATTTATTTATTTATTTATTTATTTATTTATTTAAGCTTATTTACAGTGCAATGTCAATATAACGAAGAGCAAGGGAATGGGAAAAGAACAGTGTTGTATGGACTGGTTAAATTAATGTTTGATATTCCAGGTGCTGCTTTGGAGGCAGTGATAATCATTTTGGCTTTTTGGAATTTTTTTGTACCTATTCCTTGCACTACATTTTGGCTTGTACAGTTGCAGATCTTCAGGGCTTTGTCACTTTCAATACTGTTTTCTACACTTAAGCTTCAGTAAGTCTCATTAAATACTAGAACTGAGGAGATTGCGAGACTGTAGATAACGGAGAAATAAAGCATTTTAACACTGGATAGATAAAGTCCTTTCTCAGTGCTTGTTAGACCAGTTCTGGGGATAATATTCCCATAAAAGGTTGGAAAAAATTCCTGCTTAACAACTTCAATCAATTGAGTTATCTGGGTTTGAAAGTCTTTCAATAATTGAAATCAATGGGAAAGAAAGGATTTCAGACGAAAAAAGGAGACAAAAAAGATTTCACAAAGTTTTGAAATTTAAATTTGCGGTTAACGACGAAAGGAATACCACTGTTGAATGCTATCAACCTGGGGTGCTCTTATGTTAATATCATTTTTTGTTGGTGTTTTAAAATGATTTTCCATCTCCTGTCGCTACTTAAAAACTATTCTCCTGTCAATCTGAGCCAAATAGAAAGGGTTTGCAGATCCAGTTAGAACACCACGAAAATCCACTAAAAGTTACAACAGAGGTTCAATGAGTCATCCTAAAAAGTGGGATTTATAACGTAAGGTTATGTGCTAATCAATTTGAATCTTCAACATCCCCCCCCCCTCCCCTCTGGGCATACCTCAGTCAGTAGGGGAAGTAGGAGTAGGGAGTTTGATGTAAAGTTCCTGTGGGTGGGTAATTTGACCTTTGCCTGGCTAAGGTGGGGAATTTAAACAGAAACTGCGAAATTTAAAATAGCCTTTTATTCCAGCACCATAATGCAAATAGTTGTTCAATACCAGTTTTAAGGCAAAGACCTTTGTAAGCGAATGGCTGGTGAAAAAGGGGCTCAACAAGCTTTGCAGTTTTTTGAAGTTACATGAAGATATGAAAATGTGTGTAGTTGTTTAATATGAACCAATTCTAAGGCAAATACCTCTGTAAGTGAATAGCGAGCAAAGACTAGACTTTGATTAATGTTAACGATTTATAGATTTTATAGCATCAATTTCCAGTGAACATGATTAATGTGTAGACTTTAAATCAAGGTGGCGGATTTTTCCATCCATAAAATAGTTGCTGTCTGCAGAGCTTGAACAGCTAGTGAATGTGGAAAGACTCTGTAAAATGAACAACAACCTCTCTGATGAAATTTATAGCATTTTGGACTCTGTTGCTAAACGTGTTTAGTATAATAAATTGTTACAACATGGAATGACGCTTGCACCAAAAAGATTTTTGTGAGGGGCATTTAACAAACAAATCCAGCACTTAAGGGTAGGGCATTTTAACACAATTTCGGCCCAGGGGGCAAGAATTTAAACGAGCCAATCTATAAAAGTTCAAATGCCTGGGGTGCTGAAGATTCGAATTTATCTGTGCATTACTGAACAGAAAAACCCAAAATATGATCAAATCGGGTGCTTTCATTAATTGTAGTGACTCAACAAGCATTTCCCAATGCATACCAACCTCTATATGCTCTCTATAACCTCTCTATCCGCATGTCAGCACAATTTATTTTCTAGTGGCCATATAAATGTTTATTGTATTGATTGGCAATAAATTGAATATGGTGACAAAAAGTTCAAGTAACAGGAAGCTGAGAATGATGAAATGATGTCATAACCTAGCACTATCAATGAGCACATAGTCTAATACCCCTTACCCTTCACCCTTAAACAAACAAACAAACAAAAAACAAAACAAACATGCCAGTTCCTCCCCTCGCCTCAAAAAAAAAAAATGCTTATCTGTGCTTCACTACCTGGAAAAAATTTCATTGGTCTTCCTAACAATATCAAAATTGTTGATTCAAGGACTCTTACATTCTTTACACCACCATCAATCCCCTACCCCTTGATATTTTTAAGAGTGCACAGGAATCCCTTTTACAAAAGTTATTCACCAGCCCTGGCAGATGGATGCCCAGGATGTCTAGTTCCCAACTCCACCTTAATCAAGCACCAACATTGAAGCAGACCACCATAAGTTCAGAGCAAATGTCACATTACAATCCCTTTTTGGAATTAGCGAGCTTGTGAGCATGGTTAACCTTTTTGCCATTGCTTGTGTTGTCATTGTGTTATGACAAGTGATCATCAAGATTTTTTGAAAATGTAATTTGGGAAGCTGTCCTGATACTTAGGAGAATCAGGCTTATACTACCCTACTTATGAATATCCTAAAAAATTCCTCTAGTTAGCTGAGTAGCGAGCTCGTGAGCATAGTTCACTTGTGTCCCATTGCTTATGTTGTTATCGTATATTTACATTCCTACTTGACTATCCCGTATAAAATTATTTATCACTGCTATGGAAATCCTCAAATATTGTTAGTATGCTAAAACGCATGCCCAAGCAACTTGTTCTTTGCGCCTGAAATTATTTAAATCCAGATATTGGTAGTCAAAGCAATAGAAGCTATAAATTCACTTTCTTCAAAAGAACTGTCAATAAACTCACAGAGATGTAAGTCATGTAGAATAAATATCTGGTATCACTAGTTTTACGGTATACATCACAAGCCTGATATGGTCTAAAAGTCTCAAGCTGAAGCATATCACTCTAAAACCCGATTTCTTAATTTAAGGACAAAAAATTCTTGTTTTTTTTCCGGTAGTGAGGGCAAATTGTTTCTTATTTTTAAGTTCTTAATTTCCAAACTTTTCTTAATTTTAGCAAAATTTCTCAAAATAAGAATTCCCTAACATAAGAAAAAACCTACAAATTTTCTTGTTTTAAACTCAGCGAAAGAGTCATGTTTACTTGATTTCAGGTCAATTCTGTTCTCAGTACAAGAAACAAAAATGTCCGCTACGATACGTGCGCTACTAGTTCTTCGATTTAAATAAAGATGTTTGGGTTCAAAAAAGATTTCACATTTACGAACGGAAAGAAAACAAATAATATAAAAAGTCGCTCAAATTACAAAAAAAAAAAAAACAAAAAGAACAGAAAAGAAGAATAAGACCTACCGACCTGATTCGAACCCGGCTCTTCAGATTTGAAGTCGCCCGTGTTAACCACTCGACAAATATGCACTCGACAAATATGCACTCGCATGTTGATTTCATTTATAAATTTGGTATACAGTGGAATCCCGATTTTTCGAACCTCCTGGGGAAAAGCAAATTGGTTCAAATCATCGAGGTGTTCGAAAAATCGGGGGTAAAATTACAGTGTTTGACTGTTGAGGGGAAATCACTTTCGGTTCGAATTATCGGGAGTTTCGAAAAACCGAGGGTTCGAGAAATCGGGATTCTACTGTAGATACGAACTCATACCGATCTTTAACGCCGGAAACAACACGGCAAATGACTTCTATTTGTTCATGTGCAATCGCATGAGGCTGACTGCTTCAAGAAAAACGAGAGAATTCTCACTGTTTTCTCACGGATGACTCTTGTTTGCGAGGTTTGTAACCATTCTTGGTTTGGAGGGAGTATTGCCTTCCTTGTTGCGCGTGTTCCATCGCCAAGTCGAGCGAAGTGCGTGTCGAGAAAGCCAGCACTTTGTTATTTTAAGACGACGATTAAGACACGATCATACTAATTCTTATAATAAGATTTTTTTCCTCTTTTTGTGCCTTAGATTTAAGACCAAATTTGTTCTTTAAATGAAGTTTAAAATCAAGATCACATTTCTTAATTTCGTGTCATAGTTTTGAGAAAAAAATTATTCTTAAAATGAGGTTTAAAATCAAGAGCACGTACATTTCATAATTTTGTGGCATAGTTTTGAGAAAAAAATATTCTTAAATTAAAGTTTAAAATCAAGGTTACATTTCCTAATTTGAGAATGTGAGAACTAAAAACAAGAAATGGTTATCTTAATTCAAAAATCCTAGTTTTAGAGTGATATCATTATAGTTTTGAGAACAACGGATTTGTAACAATGTAACGAGGAGACAATTTATTGCCTAAAGACTCATGAAACAAAAATGTATGCTCATTCGAGTGTATACGTCGGTGAACAATTTCAATTGAGCAACATTGAATCAACTATATAGCTAGCGGTGAGGTGTTCCGCAGTCGAGTACGCTCAAACCCATGACTTCTAACTTTAAAATAACAAAAAAGCCGACAAGGAACAGCAAAACCAAGTCCTCTAACACTTTGCCGTATTCCTAAAAACTCTTACATGCAAAACTTGTGTTTTTTTCCTCGTTTTTTCTTGAACTGAACTTCAGCTTTTTCCGCCATTTTGTTTATCTTCACCTCAGCCATATCTCGTACCCAGATCTTCTCACTCTTTTCGCCGTAGCCGCCATTTTCAACAAATCCCATTCATATTGAAAAGCGAGAAGACCTTGGGGACGAGGTTAGTCAGAGGTCTGAAAGCGATATACATGATGAAAAGCTATCATATTAAGTTTTCTCGGAATCACAAACAATAGATGGGTGTGATTTCAAAGGTTTGCTGTCACAATCTACGGCGCACATTCGCAATGGGATCTCTCTTGAAAAACCTCAAAGAACGGGTTACGTGTTCGATTTGTTTGGATACTTTCACCGAGCCCAAGACGATAACTTGTCTGCATACCTTCTGTTGCGAATGTTTGAAGAAACATGCTTTAAGAACCCAACAAGATGGAAAATTTTGCTGTCCTGAGTGCCAGGCGCAAATAGGCGTCCCTGATCGCTTCGATACATTGCCGACTGGTTTTCTACAGAATAGTCTGCTAGGTGTTCTTGCTGTTCAGAAAGGTGGTGATGGACGCGAGATCAGCTGCGGCAATTGCAGACAAAAGAATGCTGAGACAAGCTTCTGCTTCGAATGCGGAATATTTATGTGCCCTGACTGTGTAAACGCACATGAACTTCTAAGACTGAACGTCGCATTTGAAGGACACAAAGTCAGACCAATAAAAACCTTTCAAACCGAAGACTACGCGGCTCTGCTGAAGCGACAACCGTTTTGCTCTCAGGAGTATCACGAGCAAGAGGTAACGAGGTTTTTTTGCATCGAATGCCAGACTTGTGTGTGTCAGATTTGTATCGTCACGGATCACAGGAATCATGTCGTTGAACCACTTGACAAAGCAGCTGATGGCGAGAAAGCGAAAGTTGTGGCGGGAGCTGAGAAGATGAAAGAAAAGAGCAAATTTTGCAGTGACTTGGTTCTTGAATTTGAGCAAACAGCTACTAACTTGGAAACAAACATCGCCGCCGCTAAACGGAAAGTTTCCCAAGCAGCTGAACAAATGATCACCAAGATACGAGAACGTGAGCAGGAAGCCATTGCTGACCTCGAGAACACGCGCGTGTCAAGAATGGAGAAATTAAACGCTGCAAAGACACAAGTACAGTCCTTGATCAAACAAATAAACCACGCAGTCGAGTTTGCTAATAACCTGATCCAAGGAAGTTCCAGTTCAGATATAGTGCAAAACAAGAACAACTTACAAAAGCGGTTTGACGATCTTAAGAAGACCCCAGTCCCAGCACTGCAAGTTAGTTCATTTGTGAAGTTTGTCGCGACTGCTGAACCAGAGAATTTGAACCTCGGTTTCATGGCAACCACCGAAACAGATTTACATGGATCTACAATTGAGGGACTGATTCAAGATTTTCAAGCTGGCGTGGAAGCAGAATTTGTCGTCTGTCCGAAACTGAGGGGTGACGCTCAACAAAAGATTCACGTTGCAGCTGACGTAGAACCCACTGAAGAAGTCGGAAGTTTGATGACTTGCGAAAAGGAGGATGGAAATTTCCTAGTAAAGTTTACACCAAAAGTGCCAGACACGTATAACATTAAAGTGACTATAAACGAGGAGAAACTTCATAATATGCCTTTCACCGTTCACGTGAAAGAGCGACAGCTTGAAGTTGTGGACGAACTCGATTTAAAAGGAGAAACTCTTCAAAATCCAGTTGGTATTGCTGTAAACAGTAAAGGGCTGATTGCCGTTGTTGACTGCAGTGGCCACTGTATTCTGATATTCGATAGAGAAGGAAAGTATCTGCGAAAACTAGGCTGCAAAGGGGAAGATGCTGGTCAACTGAACTGTCCGCGGGGGGTAACTTATCTCAACAAGGACGAGATTCTAGTGGCAGATACTGGAAATAACCGCATTCAGCAGCTTAATGTAAACACGGGGAACGTTGTGAATGCTTTTGGAAAGTATGGGACAGGAAAAGGCGAGTTCCACAATCCAGCAAGCGTTTGTGTGGATGATGAAGGACGCATTGTTGTAGCCGATTTCAACAACAACAGAATGCAGGTCTTTACAAAGGATGGTGTACCTGTGTCTAAATTTGGAGATAGCGGCGCAGGGAAACTCAATCATCCCTCTGGGTGCATTTACCATCAAAACACGTTTATTATTTCTGACTCATGGAACAAATGCTTGAAAATGTTTGACCGTTCAGGAAGGTTTCTGCGCAAGGTTGGACAACAAGTTAAAAGTGACAGACAGTTAAATTTTGAGAACTTTCCTCGGGGACTGTGCGTTGAAAAATGTGGCAATCACCACAATGTTCTTGTCTGTGATCAGTACAATGCACGAATAGTTCAGTACTCATTGGAAGGCTTCTTCACTGGAAAAACTGTCAGTAAACTAGAAGATCCCATTGGTGTAGCTGTGACACCAGATGGACGAATTTTGATATCTGATTTCAAAGCCAAAAAGGTATATATCGTAAAATAAATAGCAAAACTAGATAAAGATTCGCATTGAACTTTCTTAAGTTAGGAAATGCTTGGGATTTTAAGAACAAATTACCAGCAAACAGTCTTTTTTTCGTAGCATAACCTGTTAATGATCAAATGAAATCTTCTCTTAATTCACTTGTAACTAATTAGCACCATCACGTTCTGTGACATCAAACCCTAAATTTTCTCGTTCTGTTATATCAGTGCCCAAAGGTCGCGCGACTATTGGGAAAAAATGACGCAAGTTAAAGTAGTACTTGCAGTATCTGTAGTATCTGTAGTATCTGAAGGTCCTTTAGTATGTGTAGCATGTGTAGTACCTGTAGTATCTGTAGTATGTGTAGTACCGGTATCTGTAGTAGCTGTAGTATGTGTAGTAGATGCGATTAGGATTTGCCACTTTGTCGTCTCTCTTCCCGAGTGCGTGCCTTACTGATTTACGTATTTAACTTGATAGTAAATTGCAAAGTGAAGTTTCAACAATAAAACATGTATCGTAACAATACGATATAAATATAATACATACACTGGGCCTGCACAACTTCTAACAATAGAAACATTTATTCAAATGTGGCCTCTTCATATCAGTTTTCGCTGACAAGTATGTGATTTAATAAGGATTTTCCTCTTTGAAAAAGGACACGAGTGGTGACCCTTAAAAGGTTTGCCGTTAAAATGCCTTCTTTGCATTATCAAGAGCCATTTTACGAAAAAAAAACGATGTATAAGGTTAAGATTTGGCACCGTGTGTTGATATTCTGTTTAGTCAAATGTGTATCAATTAGCTCCTCTCAAATCTGCGAGTTTTGTGTCTCTGGAACTTAATTGATACGTTTTCTCCTGTTGTAGGCAAGTCTTTGGACTGTGTTTTAAATGTGGCAATTTGTACAGGGAAGCCCATGGTTTTGAACGTGGATGTGAAGCAAATTTCGGGTAGAAACTGAAAAATTGCCCGAAATTGCCTCACATTCTCGTTCAAATACATTGTAATGCAAATGAGAAAAGTTAACTGTGAGAAAAGAAAGGGCTATTAAAATGGCGTGTTGTGACTTTACCGATCACGTGTTTGACAAATCGTGATCACGCGGTAAAAACTCGCCTCCGACTCGCACCGCCAGTTTAAAATTCAAACAACCATTTTTCTCTCATTTGTGGTTTTCAAAGTAAATGGCAAGTATTATGATTGTCATGATGTGCCGATGTTTCATCCTGTGTTTTTGCTTCAAGCTCGAGTGTAAGAAAATCGGCGAGTGTAGTTGTTCTATCGATGAAGGAGAAATTGGTTTGTGGGAACTTGCGGAAACGGGAAAACCGAGGTAAGCAAACATGTGAGAACAGAATGACATCAGAATAACTGGAACAACAGAGCGTAAACTGAATTTAAGAACAACAATTCTGTAGCACTCCTGCAAGAGAACATCCTTAAATTGTGGTTCTTTTTCCAACTTAAACCATGGCCGTAAATTCTGATTTTATAAAAGAAATTATTAGAAAACGGCTGCTTTGTGCTTTTGTAACCTGAAGCAAACACTAAAAAGAGTTAAGAACAGTTAAAAAATACTTATGTAAAGCCTGTTGTTTGGCTCGGGTTTTGGATGTTTGAAAACTCGCTTTGGTGTTTGCACTATCAGAATTGTCCGTGCTCATGTTAAAGCAAGACGTAAAAGTAGGTCTCAAGCACGAAACTACAAGCCTCTACCCGCCGCCGCCCACGAGCCAGAGAGAACCGGAAGTTCAAAAATTCGCAAGGTCTGGTTGCTGGGGAGTGACGTCATGGGCTTGCAAGTTAGCCGTCATTGTATTTGGCTTGCCGTTTCAGTTCCGCAGCGTTTCAATAGGGCCGGCTCTTTTGACATAACTTTCTAAAGACGTTGGTTTTCATGGGTGTAAACAAAACCTGGGCCGGGGCCCATGGACTAGCGCATGGCCTAGCCCATAGGCTACCCATGGGCTACCCTATGGGCCACTCCATAAAAAGGCTGGACTGATTAAAAGTTATTCAAAATTCAAAATGAATCATTAAAAATTTATTAATGCTAGATTTATAATTAGATTTAGAATTAGTAGGTTAATAATTAATAGGTTACGATAAAAGCCTATGACCGTTATGGGGGAACCTAGAAAAAAATGTACTGTCCGGTTACTCCCAGCACGACGAAAACCTCAGCCCTTCCCCGCCCCCCCCAGGGGGGGGAACATATACTTTGGCTCGGCAGGTCTATTTTATTTTATTACGGGCCAGGGGTGAGGGGTAGTGGGGTAACAGGTTGGGGGTGGGTGAGGAGTAGGTGCGAGGGGTAGGGGTGAGGGGTGAGGGTAGGGAATAAGGGGTAGGGGGTAGACTTTATTGAGTTTATGACGAACTTGATCTTTGTTCGTTTGAGAGAAAACGAAGCTAGCACGGCTCCTGGCGCGGTGCGACTAGCCCGGCTCCTGTGTGGGCGGTTCGTTCGCTCTTCAAAGTCTGCTTTTGTACAATTCACACCCATCTACCCGTCGCCGGCGTTTGCAGTTTAACTTTCAATTGATTGCTATGTCTTTGGAGAACTTTGCGAGGAATTTTTTTTACTAGCCATAGAACTTCTCGTCTCTGTTATTTAATAAAACGCATTGTGAACGATAATTCTCACCTAATGTCTCACTTCCTGGCTTGTTAAGCGGTACTTTTTGCATTCCGTCAATCGCGCTTGTAGTTCTTGAGGTTCCTTATTTCATTGCTTCAGACAAATCCTGTTCTCGTTTTGTTTCGAGTACACGTTCATCAACGTTAGTGATTACAGTTTTGCTTTCTATTGATTGCTATGTCTTCGGAGAACTTCTTAGAATTTCCTGTCTCTGTTATGTAATAATACTACAAAACGCATTGTGCAGGATAATTCTCACCTAACGTCTCACTTTCTGGCTTGTTATAAAGCGGTACTTTTTGCATTCTGTCAATCGCGCTTGGAGGTCTTGAGGTTTCTTATAACATTGCTTCAAACAAACCCTGTTCTCGTTTCGAGTACACGTTCATTTCAACGTTGCGATTTCAGTTTGCCTTCTATCGATTGCTATGTCTTCGGAGAGCTTTCGGAGAGGACATGGGTTCAAATCCCGCTCAGGACAGATTTTAGGGTTTCATTCTATGTTTGTTTATCTCTTTCTTCGACTGGTTTGCGCTCATTTGTGGTATCAGTATTAACTGCTAACCTACTAATTGTTAGCCTATTAATTTTGGGGCGAGGGGACACTATAAAACTGATATGGCCCAGCTTTTGTTCTAATTTCCCATGTTGTTGTTACTCATCTTTTTTCTAATGCGCCGATCAATTCGAAAGTTCAACATCCCCCCCGGGCAACCCCCCGGGCATTTGAACTTTTGAAGATTGGCTTGTTCAAATTCCCTCCCCTCGGGGCAAAAAGGCCGTTCAAATGCCCCACCAATTAGTACTGAAAAACCTCTCCACCAAGCCAATTTCGTCTTCAATCAAACACTTTACACGCTTTTCAGAGAGAGATATGCCGTAATGATACCTTCAAACTTCTTTTAAAGACGCATTTGAAAGAGTTATTCACTAACCAAAGCGAAATTCTATCTTGTGAATCCGTCAAACCCTGTAAAGACCGAAAAAACTCACGGGCGTATTACGTCAGAACAAGAGATAAATCCGGTTCAAATTCCTCACGTTCAAATTCCCTCTTCCCCGGGCACGATGCACAGTCAAATGCCCGGGGTATGCCCGGGGGGGGGGATGTTGAAGTTTCGAATTGATCGGCGCATAAGTTCCCCCTATCAATTATTAACCTACTAATTATAAATCCATCATAAACAAATTCTTAATGATTCATTTTTTAAAAATAAATTTTAATTTCCAGCCTTTTTTGGGGTGGCCCATAGGGTGGCCCAGAGGATAGTCTATGGGTAGCCCATGGGCTAGGCCATGGGCCCCGGGCCAGGTTTTGTTTTTACACCCTAGGCCATGGGCCCTGGCCCAGGTTTTGTTCACACCCGGTCTTCATAGATATTTTGACAATAGCGGGAAAATTCGATTATTCAACCCTTTACTTCTTTCCATCTGCGAATGGGTGCTTTCGATAATCGGAGGGTTCAAACGCTCTACAAGCAGTCCAGGAAGTGTTTTTAACTCAATTAGAAGATGTGTGTTATGTGGCGTTTCAGTGTTGTCTGTTCACTGGCAAGTTTTTGAACGAAGTGGCCAATTACCATCGCGCAGACATGGCGGGCTTTCCGTGGTCTTTGTGATCGGAGAGTTAACAAAGAAGAGCTGTTTCTTACTTGGTGTTGTTTTTGCCATTCCGTGTTACAAATCTAAGGCAAACGTGATATCGTCGAAAATTACCTACAAACAATGCGGTACAGACTACGGATCACTACAGCGAGACGTCTTCAGGTAATGCCGCGAATCTACTGTAACATGTAGCTGATAGTCTAGCCAAATAACTGTACAACGAGGTAAGTTACTACTCCGATCGTTTCCTTTAGATAAGACAAAAGCTTGCGTCCGTTCGCTAGCAGTCTCTCCTCTCAGGGATAATCGAGCCAAAACAACACACCGTCAGCGAGCGCGAAAATCGCCTGTCACGTGGAAACGTGACTCGTGCGTGATGAGCTGCCGTTGTGAGTGCGCGACACGTTTATATTTATTTTAAAAGCGCTTTCACAAATGTGGCTCTCAAAGAGGTCCTTAACAAAATAAATAAACTAATCATCTTTGGACTCTTTCGTAAGAAAAGTAAACAAGAAGTAAACAAGAAGCCCTATTAACAAGTTAATAATATATATACATGAAAAAATTACTCGATTCTGATTGGCTGAGAGCAGTGCAGTTCAGTTGTAACACCAGTGCAAAAAGTGTAACACCAGTGATATTCTACACATCGATATTCTGGATTATGATTGGCTGAAAGACAATAGGAAATTTTCTAAACCAATGATATCACGTAAAATGATGACGAAAATTTTCTGCGGAAACTTTGAAAAAAGTTTTCTCGAGTGAGAAAAAAATGGCAGCATTAAATCAATAAAGGTTTACTCTGGCCACTGACGATACAATAGAAGAACTGCGAAATAGTGCAAAAAATAACACCAGCAAAAGTATGTCGTTTTGGTTAAGTGTGTGGAAGACGTGGTGCGAAGGAAAGAGCATAGCTTTGGAAATCGAGAAACACGAACCGGCTGAACTGAACAGATTACTCGAGAAATTCTACGCCGAAGTGAAAAACAAAAACGGCCAGGATTATGAGCCAGACAGCCTTAGAGTCATGATTGCTGCCCTCGACAGACATTTGAAAGATAAACAGTATCCATTGTCAATAGTAAAAGACCGGGAATTCCATCTTCGAAGTAGGTCTTTGTAGTGTAGTAACCGCCACCAAGGCCATAAAATACATAGAAACTTTATTGACAATCCGCCCGACACGAAGTCAACTTCACACTCGCTCTACACTCCTTCGCGCGCTAACTCAAGTGTCCCGGATGTGTTTTGCGTGTGTCCGCTGGACACTACATTCTCTTCCTCTCTTCGCACCAAAAACGTACAACAATAGAAAAAAGGAAAAATAATTGACATGCAAGCAACTAAGTTAGTAAATGTTTCTCAGTTCAATATAAGACATAATCGTTCAAAGTCTGTTTAAATGTTACTCAGTTCAATATAAGACATAATCGTTCAAAGTCTGGGGTCGTCTTATAACTCTTCCAGATCTTCGCAGAGGAGGTGGGTCCTCTGGGGGTGGGTCCTGTGGGGGTAGTGCTTCTGCAGCAGGTGGCAGTTGTTTCTCCGGGCTTTCTGGAGGCGTTGATGCTATGGTTGGAGTAGCTGGAGAAACAGGTACAGAGTCGACTGGAATTTCAGTTGCAAATCCATGTCTTTGCTGCGAGGCTACCTGTTCTTCTTTTCCTGGAACATTAAAGGCCTTGACATGCTGTAAATTTCGTCTGTATTGCACTCCCTGCGGTGATTGCAACACAACTTGATCTCCGTAACGGGCCAGCACTTTGTAGGGCTCTTTCTCGTATGCTGGTGACAGTTTGTTTTCTCTTCTTTGCTCTAATAGAACGACATCGCCCTCTCCGACATCACGTTCCTTTGCACGAAGTTTCTTGTCAGCATAATCCTTGTTTGTCTGTTTCCTTTGGGCATCTCGGTCCGTGACCGCTTGGTCACTGCCTTCCACTTCCTCTTCCATGTAGGTTAACTCCGGCATTTTTGTCTTCATTACTCTTCTAAACAGCAACTCAGCTGGACTCTTCCCCGTTGTTGAGTGGGGGGTAGATCTGTATGCCATAAGAAACTTATTCAACTCTTCCCTCCAATTCCTCCCTTCTGCATGTGTGGCTCTAATGGCTTTTAAAAGCGATTTATTTTGTCTCTCCACTTCACCATTAGCTCTCGGTCAAAGGGGAGTTGTGTGCAAGTGCTTGACACCCATTTCCTTTAAATAATCTTCTACCTCCTCGGACACTAAGTTAGAACCATTGTCAGTTCGCAGAGTCTTGGGTATTCCATACCGAGCAAACTGAGCATCAAGGCGCTGAATGATGACTTTGCTTGTTGTAGCTCTGATAACATCAACTTCAATCCACCTGCTGTAATAATCCACTAAAACTAATAGACTCTCTCCTGTGGGGAGTGGTCCTAAAAGGTCCAGAGCTAATTCCTCCCAAGGCTGTTGAGGCATACAGGTGGGTTTCACTGGTGGCGGCGGCACATTCTTGGTGACAAGTTGGCATCCATAGCACTCTGAACATCGCTTTTCTGCTTCACGATCCATTCCCGGCCACCACACTTTCGTACGGAGTCTCTCCTTTGTCTTTACAACTCCTTGGTGTCCCTCATGTGCTAGGTTGATCACTCTCTTTCGAAGGGACTGGGGAATAACAATTCTCGTTCCTCTTAAAATCACGTGACCGATGAAGGTCAGCTCATTGCGCACAGGTAAGTAATGCTTTGGAGCACTGTCCCATTTCCCTTCTATAAGACACTTCCTGACAGCTTGCAGCTCAGAATCTTGGGCTGAGGTTTGTTCAATTTCTTTAATCCTTAAAGCAGCTGGTGTAGCATGAGTAGCTACCATGCGCACATACTCATCGTCGTCCTGAGACTTGCCTGAATCTTCAATCTTTGTCAGTCTGGACAAAGCATCTGCAATATTCTTTCTTGAGGGCACGTAACAAACTTGATAATTGTAAGGTTGGAGGCGTAGAACCCAACGCTCTATCCGGGCTGACGGCTTGGACCTTGTCGAGTAGATGACCTTTAATGCTTCGTGGTCAGTAACAAGCTCAAATCTGGACAGTCCATAAACATACAGGTGGAAACGTTCACATGCCCAAACCAATGCTAGGGCCTCCTTCTCTGTTTGGCTATAGCGGCGTTCAACTTGACTTAAGGTACGACTAGCATAACAAACAGCACGGCGTTCCCCATTCTTCTCTTGTTCAAGTACAGCTCCAAGTCCTACTGGGCTGACATCAGCAATAATCTGGGTATGGGCTTCTTTGTCGAAGTATGCCAAGACAGGTGCGCTCGCAATCTGCTCTTTGAGTTTCTGGAAGGACTTCTCCTGCTCCTCACCCCAGGTAAATGGTTCTCCCTTTCGCGCAATCTTCCGAAGTGGGTCAGCGGTAGTAGCAAAATCAGGTATGAATCTGGCACTGAATCCGACTAAACCCAGAAAGCTACGGACCTCGGATGGTGATTGTGGTTGGCTTGCTTCTACTACAGCTCTGACTTTTTCTTCTGTTGGTCCAATCCCGTGCCTGGTCAAAAGCAGTCCCATGAAAACTACCTTTGTCATTCGAAAGGTGCATTTCTCAGCATTCAGGATCAAATTCTTTTCATGAAGCCTCTCCATTACCTTGATCAGATTCTTATCATGTTCCTCCATATCACGTCCATGGACAATAAGATCATCTGCAATGTTGGCCACACCCTTTAATCCTGCCATCGACTGGGTAATGATGTGCTGATACTTTTCGGGAGCCGCATTAACACCGAAACTCAATCTCTTGTACCGGAAAATCCCGGCGTCTGTAGCAAAAGCGGTAATATCCCTTGATCCGGGTTCCAATTCAATTTGGTGAAAACCCCAACGCAAGTCGAGTTTAGAAAATACTGAGCTCCCATTAAGGCTCTCGAGTACCTCATCTACGGTTGGTATAGGCAATCTCTCACGTACTATGGCCTCATTGGCTCTACGCATGTCTACACACAAGCGAATGTCCCCTGAGGGTTTCGGTGCGACGACCACTGGGCTAACCCATGTTGTAGGCCCTTCCACCCTTTCAATGATGTCATTCTCAAGCAGTTCATTTACTTTGGCAGTCACTTTATCCTTAAGTGAAAACGGAATTCGACGCATCTTCTGAATCACTGGCACCACTTGAGAGTTGATGTGAAGCTTCAACTGATAATTCTTAAGTTTGCCAATCCCACTGAACACGCTTGGGAATCTAGTCTTGAGGTTTTCTGCGAAAGCATCCCCGACAGTATTACAATTCTCGGTAACAGGGGTAGGCACTGCACTTACATGTAGAACTCCTAGGTCAACCGCAGTTGAATACCCTAATAGGCACCGTCCTTTTTTAACAACAATAAACTGTGCCGATGCTTTTACACCATTAACCGATAGCTCTGACTTAAACTGCCCCACTACTTCTAGCTCCTGGCCTCCATACCCATAAAACTTCTTGCTGCACGGCTGCAATTCAGCCTTTAATCCTCTCCGTATAAGCTCCTTAAAGTTATCTTGGCTAATAAGGTTACTTGCTGAACCAGAGTCAATTAGCACGTCTTTGCTAATTTCACCGATCTTCACAGAAATAACAGGCTCACTAGCTGTTGACAAAGTGCATGTCTGCTCTTCTATTGTAAAAACAAACGGATCATCTTCACTCACGTGCACCATGTCTTGTTGGACAAAATTAGCTTGTCGTCCACTTCCACGGTTTGGCCTGCGATCATGATGCTGTGTTGAATGCTGCTTTTACTGCTGCTTGTTGTGTTTTGAAGGTTTAAAACCACTTTTTTCTCCCTTGCAACAACGAGCAAAATGACCATATTTTCCACATTTCGCACATCTTCTCCCATTAGCTGGACAATTCCTGTCACGACCAAAATGACACTCATTACCACAGTTGAAACATATTTTACCACTCCCTCGTTTTGTTCCGACTGCATTAATGTCGACACTCACATCTTGACTTGGGTTTACCATTTGAGTAGCTTGCTCACGTGCAGACTCCCACAGTCTAACTTTATCCATTGCATCTTTCAGAGAAATATTCTTCACTTCAAGTAATTTCTTTTTCCATTCGATATCAGGCAGCTTTTCGATTAACTGGTCACGTAAATTATCCTCCAATGTTTCGCCAAAGTTACAATGTCGAGCTTGTTTTCGTAATCGGACCATAAATTTGTCGGCGGTTTCTCCCGCTAGCGGCGCCATGTGCCTGAAAACATGCCTCTCGTACGGCACATTGTCCTCTGCATGAAAATGAGCATCTAACTTTCGGATACAAACTTTGTAATGATCATCTGTTGACGCGTTGACTGGTCCAGGATCTACCAGGTCTTCGTAGGAACATTAGCATACGGCAGCATGGCGGCCGGACGGACTTTTCCGTAGTCCGTTTCTTTACCTTCCCGATGACCGAAGAAGATAAAAACAAGGAAGGCCTTACCACTTTTTATTTACGTGGCAAACGGCAGGAAAGATGCAGCAGTAGCAGCTCCCCTGATTCCAAAACTCCGCCTGCCAAATCGGTAAGAATTATGCCTTCAACATCCGATAGCATCGAAATGGCGGATATGCGCGAGATTTTGACACAAATACAAGACAACACTAACAAATTGTTAGAAGACAATCAAGCTTTACGAAAGCAATACGCCGATTTACACGAATCGCTAAGCTTTCATATAGCTGAAGTGGAAAAGCTTGTGAAGGAAAACCAAACCTTAAAGAAAGAAGTCAAGTCTCTAAAAGCTAGTCTCAAAGAAGTCAAAGAAGACAATGATATAATGGCCGAAGACCTTGCCACCGCTATCAACAAGATTGACGACTTAGAACAGTACTCGAGAAAACATAATCTAGAGTTCCACGGCATTCCAGAGAGCTCCCAAGAAAACCTGGCCGAACAAATTATTAAGCTCGGAAATGTGCTCAACGTCCCTATTCGAAACAATGACATTGACATCTGCCACCGGTTATCCGCAAACAAGAAATCAAACAAACCCAGGCCAGTCATTGCCAGATTTAATTCGTACGAAGTTAAGAAAGCACTATACAGCGCCCGCAAGCAGTTGAAGAATCAAAGCTTAAACCACGTTTTCCCTGGAGCAGACATCGTATACATCAATGAGAACCTCACAAGAAGACGCCGCGAACTTTTCAACAAAGTCTGGAAAACCAAAAAGTTGAACCATTGGCACAGTGTGTGGACAGTTGATGGTAAAGTCTTTTTCAAAATTTCTGTTGATGATGCCCCAGAAAGAATCTATAGCTTAGAAGACTTAGATAATTTCTAGGTTAATCACTTCCTTATTATCTGAGGTTACAGCTAGTTCAAATGTATTGCCTAAAACCATGTATTTTCCAGATATTTTTATTTAATAAGGCTTCGCCCTTGCGTATAATTTCTTTTTTCAATCACGTTGAACGAAACTAGAATTAATAATTAGGTCGCGGGGAGGCGTAGAGGGGACACCTTTAATTATCTTCATGAGTTTTAGCCATTCTCTAGTATCCCTTCTATACAATAAGCCGCTTGTCGGCTCTTTTAGTTTCTATTGTGTGTTTAATGTTAATTTATTTTCTTTTTTAAATAGTTGCAGTCAGGCACATCTCTTGGGAAATATCCCTTTTGAGCGGTGCGCATTTGTTGCCCAGTAATTTATGTTTTTAAGCAAACATGAATCTTAAATGTATTTCTCTGAACATCAGAGGCATAAATAAGTCGATCAAACGAAGGAATTTATTTCGTTGGCTCCATAACGGTAAATATGACGTAATTTTCTTACAAGAAACCTATAGCGACGACAAAATTGAAAACATATGGCGCGCGGAATGGGGTGGTGACGTTTTCTACTCCCATGGTTCAAAACACAGCAGAGGCGTGATGTTGTTAATCAAACCGACTTTCAAAATTGAAAACCCTGACATTATCCGAGACAAAAAAGGGAGGTTTCTTCTCGTTCGGGCTTCGCTACAAGATGAAGAATTTTGTTTTGTCAACATTTACGCTCCAAATGATCCAAGTCTCCAAAAAACGTTTTTCAATGAATTGTCTAACAAATTGCGACTCTACTCTAACGACAATATCATCCTTGGTGGCGATTTCAACTGCCCGCTTGAAAGTGTTGATAAGACGGGAGGAAAAGATACAAACAACCGAAGAAGCGTTATTGATAGCATAAACGACCTTCGCAACACTTTGGGTCTCGTTGACATTTGGCGATTTCATCACCCCTCCTCCCAACGTTTCACGTGGAGCAACAGTTCTGGCAAAATACAATGCCGCCTAGATTACTGGCTTGTGTCTAAACACTTAGTGCCGCGCACATGTAAAACGGAGGTTAAAGCATATCATGATTCCGATCATTCCCCAATCTATGTTGAAATTCAGTACGAAAATTCACAGAAAAAACCTGGTCCAGGATTTTGGAAATTCAACAATTCCCTCCTTGAAAATGAAGAATTTGTCTTAAACCTGAAATTCTTTCTAATTCACGCAAAAGAAAAGCACAGTAAAACTGATGACAAAAGACTTTATTGGGAAATGATTAAAATGGAAATCAGGGATTTCTGTATACGATTTGCAAAACGCCTTAGCAAAAACAGAAAGAACAAAGAAATGGACCTACTTCGAAAATTAAACGAACTCAATGTTCTTCTCGGTAAAAACCCCAACGATGTGAATTTAACAACTGAAGCGAGAAGCGTTAAATTGGAACTGAAAAACTTATCTGAGCGCAAAACAAAAGGTGCTATAATTAGGAGCAGAGTAAGGTGGTACGAGCACGGTGAAAGGAATAACAAGTACTTCGTCAATTTGGAAAAGCGCTCGCACAATAGGAAACACATTGTTAAATTAAAAACAGATGAAAATGAGTACCTAGAGGAACCAAACAAAATTCTATTGGAGATGGAACATTTTTACAAAACGCTGTACACTTCACAATTGCCTGAAGTTAGCACATTTAATGAACCCAGCAAACACTTCCTAAACCCTGAAATGGTACCCAAACTAAATGCCGAACAGCAAAACATCTGCGAAGGTCTTATTACTGTCCGATGTTATCGATGTGTACGAGAAACAAAATCTGCCTGGCATGCTTCTATTTATAGATTTCGAAAAAGCTTTTGATTCCCTCGAATGGAAGTTCTTATTCGAGGCTATTGACGCTATGAACTTTGGGCCAATGTTCCAGAACTGGATTCACGTCTTTTATTCTAACATCTCCAGCTGCGTACTTAATAATGGTTTTGCTTCGAATTTCTTCTCCCTTCATAGAGGAGTCAGGCAAGGGTGTCCCCTATCAGGGCTGCTATTTATCTTGGCTGTTGAAACGCTGGCCCAATCCATCAGGCAGAATAATAACATATGTGGCCTGAAACTTAATGACACTGAAATAAAACAAAGTCTGTATGCTGATGACATCACAGCCTTCATACTTAACGACTCTTCTGCGGACCACCTATTTAACCTCCTAAGTGAATTTGGTGAGTGTTCAGGTCTTAAAATAAACATTTCTAAAACAGAAGGAATGTGGCTTGGCAGCCTTAAACAAAACAAGGGCAAGCGATCCCCCTTTAGTATCTCGTGGCCAGAGAAATACGTAATTGCTCTCGGTGTTGCTTTCGCTTACGACCCGGCAGTTAGCTGCAGAATCAATTTCGAAGAAAAAATTGTATCACTGAAAAAGACTTTAAACCGGTGGTCAGCGAGAAATCTAACTTTAATAGGAAGGATATGCATTGTCAAGACTCTCGCCATCTCCAAACTAGTCTATAACACATCTGTTCTCTCAGTTTCATCCAACATATGTAAACAAGTCAACGATATTTGCTTCAGGTTCGTATGGAAAATGAAGCCGGATAAAATTAAACGGCACACTCTTATTGGTCCTCTTGATAAAGGCGGTCTTAACATGGTTGACTTTGTTATGATGGATAAATCTCTTAAGGCTGCGTGGGCAAAGCGATTATGTGAAGCTGGAGATAGTAAATGGTGCGCTGCCTTCTCCTTGGCCACAACCCACCTCGGTGGCACTTTCCTTTTCGAATGTAACTTTGATATACATGACTTAAATCTGTCTTCAGAATTACCCTCCTTCTACAAAGAAATACTTTCGGCTTGGCAGGAGATACACTCCACAGACCCCTCATCTGCTGACGAATACGGAAATGAAATCATTTGGAACAACGGTTTTATTAGAATAGATGGAAAACCGATCTTTTTTCTGTCATGGTATCAAAAAGGTGTGATTAAAATACGCGACCTTCTGGTAGATGGTAGGTTCTTGTCCATAACCGAATTTCAAGATAAATATGGTCTAAAAGTAAATTTCTTAAAATATTACGGCCTCCTCTCTGCAATCCCTAGTGGGTGGAAAGACTCCCTTTTAAATCCTAAGCAAATACCCTCCAATATGGCTGTCAGAGATAACCTAACCCCCTCTAATGTCACTGCCAAAATCGCTCGCGAACTTTTTGTTTTGAAAGTTCTTAAATCCCCAAAAATAGAACTAGAACTAGTCGGAAAAAACTTATCCCCGAAAGCTATCTACCAATTGCCTTTTAAAGTCACAGTAGAAAACAAACTAAGATGTTTCCAATACAAAATCATTCATGGTATTCTTCCTACAAACAAACGTCTTTTTAAAATGGGACTGAAAACGTCACCTCGCTGTGAGCGCTGCAACTTTCCCAACGAAACTTTGGTTCATCTTTTGTATGAATGCCCCATTACGCAAAGTTTTTGGCGTGAAATTGTTAATTGGTGGAATGAGAAACGATCGGAGAATCGTTCCTTAAGCGTGACGGATATTCTGTACGGCTATAAACCAGACTGCACTAAGTTTTACGCCTTAAACCATGTTCTAATCATCGCAAAATATCACATTTTCCAGGCTTGGTTGGATAACAGCCCCCCAAGCTTTGAAATGTTTCATCTCGTTCTCAAAGACAAGATCCTTTGTGAAAGCAGAATCGCTTTTTAAAACAACACCTTGTCGAAATTTAGATCAAAATGGACAACATTATGCGCTTTAGCCCCTCAAAATGTTTCCACATAGAATGTGCCACCTGCTTTTTTTTTTTCTTTTTTTTCTTGTTTTCGTTAAAATTGTAATTAAATTAATCTGTTGTAAACTAACTCTGTACTTGTACTTATATGTAGTGAAACGGTGTAATTTTTTTTTCTGTATTATCAATATTGTATCTGTTTTTTGTACGTCTTTTTTTTTTCCAACATTCAATATTGTAAAGTCTTATTTTCTTCAATAAAAAAATTAAAAAAAAAAAAAAAAAAAAAAAGGTCTTCGTAGAGGTCTTGAACTTCTATGCCTGCCAAATGAAGCAGCTGTGACTTCTTTCGTCCTGCTTGTGTAATGCCTTTTCCTTCGATGTAATACTCGTACGATCTCTTCCAACGTTTCCATCGCTCGGCAACCTGTGACGCCGATCCAGTCAAATCAAAAGGCGGCAAAGCTCGTTCCGCTGTATTTGTCATCCTCTGTCGCCAATTTGTAGTGTA
Source organism: Siderastrea siderea (assembly GCA_964030785.1). Taxonomy (NCBI): domain Eukaryota; kingdom Metazoa; phylum Cnidaria; class Anthozoa; order Scleractinia; family Rhizangiidae; genus Siderastrea; species Siderastrea siderea. The sequence continues at coordinate 21,159,654 of OZ034973.1, read as the reverse complement.
GTAACCGCCACCAAGGCCATAAAATACATAGAAACTTTATTGACAATCCGCCCGACACGAAGTCAACTTCACACTCGCTCTACACTCCTTCGCGCGCTAACTCAAGTGTCCCGGATGTGTTTTGCGTGTGTCCGCTGGACACTACAGTCTTGGAGGGAAAAGCGAAATTACTGCGGCAGGCCGGTCGTGGTAAGCGCCGCAACAAAGCAAGAAATTTGACGAAAGAAGAAGAAGAAGTGCTATGGAAGGAGAGCAAGTTCGGAAGTACAACCTCAGAGGCATTAGTAAACACAATGTGGTGGTTACTTACCCAGCATTTTGGGCTCCGCGGCCGGCAAGAACATCACGACATGAAAGTGGATGACTTCCATCCAGCTTTGCAAAGACGACAATGGCGTGGGGTTTGTACAGTTCACTGAAGGGCAGACCAAAACCCGGCAAGGAGGCTTGCACACAAAGCACGAATGTTTGCCGTTGGTGGAGAAAAATGTCCAGTGGCTCTTTTTAAGCAGTTTGCGAGTCGCCTACCTCAAAACCTGAAGACGACTGGTCCATTTTACCTCTCCATCAAAACAAACAGAAAGCCAGATGACAACGTGTGGTTTAAAGTACAACCAATGGAGGAAAACAAAATAAATGATATGATGAAGAGCATTGTTGTAAATACTATTCTTGAGAGCAGCGACAAAAAGTTTACCAACCACAGCGCTCGCAAAACGGTTGTGAGCAAATTGAAGAAAGCGAACGTCGAGCGGTCGGGGATTGTAAAGGTCACCGGACACAAGACCATTCAGTCATTAGACGACTACGACGAGGCAAATAAAGAAGAACAGCGACAGCTTTCGTATGCCATTTCAGGGAGGAATAACTTCAATCCACAACCGACAGTATCCAGAGAAGTTCATGGCCAACAAGAGCCGCTTGCGTTTTCAGCTCAATTTCTTCAACCGCCGAGAGCGCGAATGCCATTGCAACCGATTTCGATGCCCAATTCATCAGCGTTTGGATTAAAACAAAGTTCCACATCGCTCAATCCGACAATGATGAGAGCTCAAGAGCAAAATCTGTTGAACACTTTCAACTACTGCCAGGTTTCATTCAACTTCAAGAGCTGCAAGTCTTCAAGACCAGCCATTCCAAGTGTGAAGCCTATTAAGCGTCGTCGCGTCCATATAATCGACAGCGATTCAGACTCCGATTAAACGATGAGTTTTGAAATACTTTTTGCCTTATTTCGGCTTGAGATTCCTTACAAATTTCGACGATTCCATGCATGTGCAAATATTATTTAGCCTGCGAGCAGGCTCACTTGTTTGGGGAATTCGTGAGCGACAATCTTGGCGGCGAAAGCCACGATCTGCGAGGCGTCGAGCGAAGCGAGCCGGCGAGAGGAATGGGGCGAGGAAAAGTGAGCCTGCACGAAAGCCATTGAATTTTGAATTCCGCCCCTGCAAGGTGACAAGTCTCAACTGTCAAGTTATCAAATATCTAACCAATACAAGCGAAGCAAAATGTAAACAAACACGACTAGGGCAAGCCGTCACAGTCAAAAGCCTATCGACTTGTACCGGTCCAAACAGCGTCCAATATCATCGTAAAATTTCTATGGTCAGTTTTGGAAATGTATGGTCGAGTTACAAAAATTATATGGTCAGTTTTAGAAAAGCATTGTCGAGTCCTGGAAAGCTATGGTTGAGTTGCTTTAGAAAAGTTTCAGTTTTCGCTAACGAGTTTTCATTTTCTCGCTAGTGAACTCGCTAGCTAGCGAGTTTTCAATTTCTCGCTAGTGAACTCGCTAGCTGGCGAGAAGTCGCTAGTTTGTTGAATATTCAAGGTTCAAAGTTTATTATTCAATTTTATAATTAAAATGAAAGGACTACACTATCCCGCAAATAGCAGTGGGGTATTTACAAGTCGATAGGTTTTTGGCAGTGACGGCTTGCCACACAACAGCAGATTTTCACAATCGAGAGGATCGATTTCTTTATGAATGTGCCACAATAGCGCAAAAGAAAATTATAAAACACAGTTGACAATTTTTGCCGCGTTTTCGTAATAAGTATGGAACTAGGAATGCTCGCAAAATCAAATCGCGAAGGCATCTGTGCAGATGACTCGGAATCGATGCACGAGAGCGCATAAGAAGTTAAAATATAGAACTCCATGGACATGAAATTTGTAATTACAAAGAGTATCAAGCCGATACCGCAGAAGACTTCACCAGGAACAAGCGATACCATCTCCCCAAAATAACAAATAACCGAAAACTGCAAGATAATGGGCTTTCGTTTACGACCTGGGGCTTTCGTTGCGATAGCCAGATAATGCCCATTGCATGGTAAGCTTAAATAAAGTCTTACAGATCCTGTCATTACGGAGATCCCAAGAAGAGAGGCTTGAAAACTACCACGCACTAAAACCAGGCTGCAAATAAGCGAAACAAACGTGGCTCATATTCCAATAAATGACACAAAAGCGCAATCGCTAACCAGACGCAACTAGGAATGGATTGAAAAACCCGGCGATAGACTGCGAGCAGTCTAAAAATCTGAGAAAGGCCACAAACAGTAAGACCACTTGTCACAATAATAAATTCTGTCATCGCCTGTCATTTCAATCCAATCAGAATGCTGTGTTCGTGGACGAACGTGAGAATTCAAAATGCAATGGCTTTCGTGCAGGCTCACTTTTCCTTGGCCCATACTTCTCGCCGGCTCGACTTCCACCGCCAAGATACTCGCACGAATAACACACTAAGTGAGCCTGCTCGCAGGATAATATTATTAAACGAACCGCTTTGAGTTCGTAGCATTATCAGCTGATCTTCGTCAGCCAATAAGTAAATAAAGTGTCAAATCCGCGTCAAATGCTCACTTCCTGTCTGCAGTAAGATCTTCCGGCACTTCCTCCACGTGAATTTTTTCATGTTTATATTATTAATAAGTCGAAGAGCCGAAGAGCCGAAGCGGCTCGTGCAATTTCAGCTTTTTGAAAAACTCACTCGTGCAAATTAATTCCAAATTGAACTCGAAACCGTATGATTACCTATACAAACAAGAAGCCCTATTATACACTGTACATTAAAAATAATATAATTGAGTTGACACACGTATTTGAATACCTTTTCTCGTTCACCTATGTTGGAGTCCTGGCATCACCGTATGCCTGAGTGCTTCTGGGATATTCGACATAATAAACATTTTGAGACAAAATTTTAGTCAAACGTTGTATATCTTTTTTCTGCTTCAGCCAGGTTGGAGTCCTGGCATCACCGTATGCCTGAGCGCTTCTGGGATATGCAACATGATACTACCATTTTCGTTCAACCCTGAAGCGTGACGATTTTTTCGCGTATGTTTACGTTTTAAACTTAACGGTTTTGTCTGGTTACGTGTCACTTTAGACCAATGAAACCTTGTCGGTTATGTCGCGAAACTGACGAGGTTCTTGGCGCCATTCGAACATGTTTTGCTCACGTGCTCTGAAACTTTTCAGGTTTTCCGTGCACAGGAGCATGTTTTGTTCACGTGCTTTGGAACTTTATGGTCCGCGAAACGGCCAACATTGAAATTTGTTGTGCTCCAAACTGCACTAACTCCTCAGTGATTTGGGAAAGGGAGATAGATCAGTAGTGGACTTTCAATACTTTGATGAGTTCAAAGTCATCTTCAAGATGTCAGGCCTCTTTAGGCTTTGCTAATTTTTGCATTTCGTCGCAGTATCTGTGCCATACAGATTTTGCGGTGTTTAGGGTCACGCAACTCGTTCCCAAATTGTGTACAACTCCGCGGAATATAACCCGTAACTTGTTCACCCCCTTCACTCAGACCCTCACTGATATTAAAAAAAAATTCAGTCAATGATGGAGCATTTTAAATCTTGATCTAAAGCGACTCCTGGAAGGTAACTCCTTCCAAACTTGTTAACTTGTTAACTTTTCTCATCTCCTTCACTGCAAAAAATAAAGACTGTCGTGCGGCAAAACCTGAAAAGTCTCAGAGCACGTGAACAAAACATGTTCGAATGGCGCCAAGAACCTTGTCAGTTTCGCGACATAACCGACAAGGTTTCATTGGTCTAAAGTGACACGTAACCAGACAAAACCGTTAAATTTAAAAAGTAAACATACGCGAAAAAATCGTCACGCTTCAGGGTTGAACGGAAATGGTAGTAAACATTTTGAGACAAATTTCTGATAAACATAGGATATCTTTTTCTGGTTCAGCCAGATTGGAATCCTGGCAGCACCGCATGCCTGAGTGCTTCTGGGATATGCAACATAATACACATTTTGGGACTTAACTTTAGACAAATGTATACCTTTTTCTGGTTTACCCAAGTTGAAGTCCTGGCGTCATTGTTTGCCAGGTCTCTTTTGGCCGGGATTTGTAACATTCAAAGTCACACTAAAATAGATGATATTTTTCGTACTTTTTCCGAAGGATTGCCCTCCAATGTAGTGAAGAAAAAAGGGTTTTGTCTTGTTATCCATACCCCCTCCTAAAACAATCCTACCTCAAACATAAGCCCCTGAAAAAAAAAAACTTCGCTAGTCAGGAGCCCTGTGCTAGCGTATGCTGTCCGTGTTTCGCAAGTTAGAACCAGAATAAAATTGAAGGTGCTTATGCTGGTGCAACTTTCAAACCAGTGTGAGTTTATTTTGGTTCGCTCTGCATTTATTTTACGTGATACCGGAAAGCCGGTACACGAGAAGACAAAGCACAAAGGACACGCGAGAGACGCAAGCGAGCGCGTAAGTCACCAGCGGCGTGAAAACGTGATGCGCACGCTATGAGCATGTTTATGTTCGACATGTTCGGGTGTGTGTGTGTGTTTTTTTTTTTTTTTTTTGCTTGAATATCCTTGAGGGAAAAGAGACTGCTTGTAGTCTAAAGACTGGTCCGAACTCCTATGTTAGTACAATTCAGACATTGTTTTACTATTTTATGCAGAAGGTACGCATCGTTGCAGAAAAGGAATATGTAAACGCGGCAAAAACCTCCTACGGGAAAATGATATTATTAGCTCAATTCGGGAAGAAATCTAAGCGTCTGATAATTTCACGTAGTATTTCCGCGTTGATATCCTCATTTCACGTTTGGCCGATTGAGTGAAGCCGGATGTAATTATTTTGCAGTATACCTCTCAATAAAGAAACAACAGTTTTCAATTTACAAAACATGTTTCGACATTCTCATCTCATCTTCAGTTGCAAATGAGCCTTAACGGTTGTACATTTGAATTTTCGTATTAAAGTACGTTACAAAATTACGCTTTAAAACTTACGTTTACAATTTGAATATGAAATACGCGGGAAACAAAAATAGCGCGCGCATAGTTACTTTAAGTGACTTAGGAACACACACACACACACACACACACACAAAGAAAAATACTTATAATAACAAGAATGATGAAATAAAAGAAAAAAAAAAGTAATTAAAAGGAAGGAGATAACTCTAGATGCTTTAGCTGCTGACTAAGAGTAGGATTTTCCCACTTAATCTGCATCGCCTCTTTGATCTTAATTTGGAATTTCGAGATGGCAGAATCTAAGATCGTGAAACATTCTGCAGTGCAAGAGTCATGGCAGGCCCTAGATGACTGTAGGTGCCTGTAAACATGTGAAGACGTGTCCGACAAGAGGTGCTCACGAACACGTGCACAAATGTGGCGAGTGGTCTCGCCAATGTAGCTGGCATTACAGCCAGCACACGAGAATTTATAAACAACACGCGAACGTAGACTCTGCGGTACTGAATCTTTCACGCTAAACATGTTTCTAAGTTTAAACGTACTAAAGACTAACTTAACATCTAAATCAGCTTTACAATAACGTTTGAGTAGTTTTCTAAGCTTAGTCTGGGCGATTTTAGAAAACCGGCCAACATAAGGGAATTTATAGAAGTGCGTTTTGCCGGAGTTAGGTGAGTCGATCTGCCCATTTGAAGGATTCATTTTCTTCGAAACATAGCTGTGAATAATCTTGTCGATGACCCAAGATGGAAAACAGTTTTTCCGCAATATGACGTTAACCTTTTTAACGTCCAGATGAAAACCAACCCAGGAATTGTTGATCTTATAAACCCTGTCTACTAGTGTTCTGACTAATCCTAGTTTGTAATTCAAAGGGGCAAGGCTAAAATAATTAGTTAGAAGACCAGTGAACGTCTTCTTGCGATATACACTAGTAACGATGGATGGATGACTGTTGTCTAACAATGTCTAAAAACGGTAATTTCTTATCGATTTCCCTTTCCATTGTGAAAAGAATGCTCGGGTGCCTGGCGTTGATATAATCAAAGAACATGAGCGCTTCTTCCTCGTTATTGAACAAACAAAAAGTGTCATCAACATAGCGTCTATAGAACAGAACTTCAGAAGACGAATAGTTATCTAACCAGTTTTTTTCCTAATGTCCCATAAAAGGTTTGCAAGGACTGGAGCAAGGGGGAACCCATGGCAACCCCATCTATTTGATCATAAAACACACCTTTAAATAGGAAATGGGTCTCTGCTGTTACGAAGGAGAAAAGGGTTTTAAGGTCAGTGGGACTTATCCTAAGTCCAGGATTACCCTGATAAATGTATTTGATCGCTAGATCAATGCATTCATTAAGAGGTATACTAGTGAACAAACTCTCAACATCAAAAGAAACCATAAACTTCCCAGAGGTTGATAACTGGTTGATTTCCTGTACAAAAGAAAACGTGTCGCGGACGTTGTAGTCACGGGGGACATGAGACTCTAAAAGATTGCAAAGGAATTTTGATAAATTGTAATTGTATGTACCTATTGAAGATACTATGGGTCGAAATGGAGGTGTTGAATTAGACTGCCGCGCCTTGTGCATTTTAGGAAGCCCATAGAACCTAGCTGGTTGAGAACCAACTGGACAAATACTATCATAGGTATTTTTATCTAAGTGACCCTTATTTTTAAGTGCTCTTAGAAAGCGTTGTTATTTGCCCTCCCTTTTGTAATGTGGGATCGTTATCAATAGCCTTAAACTTAGAAGTGTCACTGATAATGCTAAAAATACCATGTTCGTAAGCGTTCCTGTCCATAACAACTATGCCATTTCCTTTTTCAGGCTTTAGTATCACAATGTCCTTGTTCTTTCTCAGTTCCTTTAATATCCTGAATTTCCTTAAGTCCGCTGCGGAAGGTTGGTGTGAAGAAACATACGAATGGGCAAGATGAGAGAGATCAGCGACCAGTTTTCCCTTTGCTTCCTGTCGATTAGATTTCTGACCAGGGTGCGATTAATCAGTTCAAAACAAGAAAACACATCCGTTCTAGATCTGCTGATGGGGGGAGGACAAATAGAATGTGACAGACCGTGTTCAAGTATTTCAAGTTGCTCGGACGTGAGATGGTGCGAGGAGAGGTTGGTGACTGTCTCCGTTGGAAAAAATGGAAGAACGGTGTTTTGCGTTAAGTTCTTAAGTTTCTTCTCGTGGGTGGCGATAACACGTTTAACAGCCTTCTTGACATTGTTCTTTATAGTTCGATGGACGATGTATCGATCGATGCCGTTGATATGCTCCGCCAACTTGTCCCTTACAATGGTTAGCTTACAGAGTTCCTTTCTTCGTTTGGCGATTGCACTTCGTAATAGACGTTTTCGAATAGCATGTACATCATGTTTGCTTGTATTTGGCAGTTGAAAACAGATGAACTTCGGAAACACATTGAAGGATAGACAATTTTTGAGAAAATTCAAATCCAACTCAGCTTTGCTTACTTTGATCGAAGTCTTCTCAAACTTACGAAGGTCAAAGATGCTGACTTTCTTCTCATATTTTTCTGCTATGTCGTGGATAATATTTCCAAACGGAAACTGAAGATGAGAATGAGAATGTCGAAACACGTTTTGTAAATTGAAAACTGTTGTTTCTTTATTGAGAGTTATCGTCACTCTGCTATCTTTACGTCCGTTTGCAGTATAACTAATGCTAGGACAGTGTGCATGAGTACAGTGTAGTTTTTTCGATTTGCCGTTGGAGATCCGTGGTGTGATTAGCAGGCTATAAGGCAATAACTTTAGTAGAGCGATTTCCTGCCAAACCGCAGTCAAAACTTGTTTACGTATCTCTCAAACGCCATGAATAAAAGTAGAATCAATTAAAAACAAAGAATAAACGAGTTTCACGCTTAAAGATTATAGCACATTCGTGCGAAAATTAACGCCTAAGTGGAACAGAAACGATCGCCAAAATAGAATGAATTACATTGGAATGCTAGTAACTCACTAGGCTTCACGCAGAGATACCGGAATAAAAGACTGGTATCTCAGCGGGATCCCGAGCTATTTTTTGGTTGCTAAGAGCGTCTGGCTCGTTATATAGAGTATCTCAGCGTGGGCTACCCTGGGTGACAGAGTTTAATTTTTTTCTGCGAGAAAGAGAGAGATCTAAAGTGGAGTGGCAATGAGACGCGAAGCTCTGCCGAGGAAAAAATTCTACCGCCGATTTGTTTATTTTTTAAACTTTGAAGCTTGCACTTATATTATGTCATGTGATTTTGCAAGTTTATCAAATGTAAATGTAAATGGTGTGGTAAATATCCATTCCTCGCTGTTAACAGTGACAAGCGTCTGATTTCCCCTAACATTATCACAACTTGATCAAATATATAGGACATGAAAATAAAGACAACGATTACCAAGGATAAACGTTTTGATGTTTTTAAAACAAATTCTCCTAAGTTGCTTCAGAAGAAATATATGAAGACTAGTAAGGAGAACAAGGGATAAACAATTCGCCTCTGGAGCCTAGGTACAAGTTTGCCCAATCGTGCAAAGAACAAGCCCATCCCTCCTCTTTTAGTTGCTTGTTCATTGCTGGGAAATAAATGATCCTGTAAGGTATTTTAAATGAAACGTTTGGTGCTATTTGGCCTCTCCGAGGGGGATCCCTGGGGATCCAGGGCATTTTTGATAACACCGATTACTGGAAAACCGCGATAAATTATGTCAAATACCCTTCTTTTTTTCGGCAAAGCACAAGTTTTAAAACAAACAAGAAACGTCTTTCAAAAGTTGGCTTTATCCCAATCGTTGAAAGTTCCAGTGCACCCATGAGTTCAACGAAACAGACTACCTTTGCAAAAGGCCCGCTGGCGGTTCTTCGGACGTGTTAATGCCTCCATATGCATGTTCGTTTGAGCATTGTTTCAACGGGGTGGCCGCTGATACCCGCTTATGAGCTTAAATTCAAGAGCCTTCAAAAGGTGACATCGCAGCCTAGAAAAATACTCGAGACTAGGCTTGAACAAGTCTGATTCGACTTTCCGGATGCGATGCCAGTCCATCGCAAAGTAGCCTTCACCTGTTTGTCGCCAGCACTTATTTACACATTGTATCATTAAACATTGGCTTTATCAACTTGGGTTGAGAGACAAGGTGGAGTAAAGTTTCCTGTCCAAGGAAACAAAACAACGCAAATACCGAGCCCTGAACTACCGACCCTCTGATCCTCCACTGTAAGTCCAACGCGTTAACACTAAACCATTTGTCTTTAAACCAGTGAACCCTTAGTAAATCCTATGCTAATAGGTAACCCTACGCTGAAGTAGTAGCTCATGCAAGAAGTGGTAGTGATGCTTTATGCAGCAGAAAGCAGAGCCAAGTGCGGGCGCTGACGACCATATGCCTCCGCGTTCAACCTACTAGACTGGACATGGAATTAAAATTTGGTTCATTCTTCAATGCTATTATGAAAAACGAAGAACGTTTAATAATGATTTCTACAGCCACTCAGTTAAATTTGTTTTTATATATTGTTTCAGATTCACGCATACTAGTTCATGGAATGTGGATTATTGTAGATCAGCTGGAACCAACGTAACTCCTATTCACTGAGACAGAGACAAGGCCGGTGTCAAGATCTGGCTGTAAGTTAAGTAGTCCGGCATTCATTCGTTCACCCGTCTTATTTGGCAAACTTGTTTTGAATTATAGTTTAGACACACAAACAAATTTTAGCAAGATCTTAATTCTTTAAATAGGCTTGTTTTGAGAATACATTAAAGAATGTGTTCTACGGCATTGCGAAACAAAGCACAGCCACACGTGTACTAAGTGAGAAAGGAGAATGTGTTTTGATTTATTTGGGGAGAGGCGCTAGTAGCCGTAAAAAGCAATATCGCAGCCTAGATAAAATTAATGTGTGTTCATGCAATGGCTGCCTTGAAGGCTTCAAACGTTTCTCAGTCGAGAACCTTTTCAAGGTATTTCCCGCTCAACTGTTTGATATCTAAATCTGGCGCCATAAGTAAACGTTCATTCTTTATGAGGTAGGGGGGGGCTGATGAGATTTGAGGGGGGTGGGAATGCCAAAAAATATGGCTTCAAAGAGGGGGGAGCCGGAGAAATATGTTGTATAGGGGGGAGAGCCACCAAAAAGAGTGCCTTTAAGTTTGGTAGTGACAGCATCCGTGACAATGCAAACATCAGTGCCAGAATGCCAAAAATAGCGTTTCTGAGGTTCTGAAAATTCAAAATTTCCCGGGGAAGAATGCCCCCGGACCCCCTACTTTATTTTTCAACCAACTCTACCCCACCAACTGTTTCGTTACAAAATACAGCCAGGGGAATTTCAACTCCTTTTTGGCTTCTGCTGGTCTATTCTTAAACGACTGAACAACTGATAACAGTGTCCAAATTAATGGTTTAAAACGGCATTAATTGTCTGTTTATGTACCAAATTGCGTTAGAGCATCTCTAGATTTTCAAAATATTCCAGGGGTATCTTCCCCTGGAACTCCTACCAGAAAATTACCTTTAGTGCTTGTCAATAAAGACATTTACTACAGCAGGACTGATTCTAAACTACAATAAATGTTTAAATTGACTTGACTTTAATTTAAGCTTGATAAGTTTTAGATTTACTTTTTCACTTTTTCTTTGGGAGGTCATCCTAAATATTTAGGACAACAAGGGTGGCCAGGTAAAAAATTTCTAGTGTAGAGGGGGGGGTTGTTATATACCTATTTATGACTGCTTTTCTCTAGCTATTAGCCCTAAAGCGAGAACAAATGTATATTTTTATGATTTGGTTTTGTCCTAGAATGCCTTCAGCGAGAAAAGCGATCATTCCATTTATTTATACCAAACATGATGCTTTGCGATCTATGAAACAAGGATCATGGATTATGCATCACTGAAGCAACCTTAACTGAAATAGGTGTATACAGCTATTTCAATTAACGTTGTCGGATTTTTAAGCCCCGAGCTTACGCTACGAGACCGAAAGGTAGCATGGCTAGCTGTAAGTCTTTCGTGGTTCGGCCGTAATTTCGCGGTTGCGCGGTTGTAACTTCTACATGATAGGTGAAAGTACCACTACCACTTGCCTATGGCATTTATTTCCGTGAGCCATAACTAAGTTTGGTAAATTGATCAATACATAACCCATATCACCTTGCGGTCTTATCGCGTAAGCTTTCCGACAACGTCAATTGAAATAGCTGTATTACAGGTACTACCCATCAAATCCCACCCCATAAAATATGAACGGTCCCAGGAACCCAGGTCCCTAATGGTCTCGTGACTGTCGCATGAGACGCCTTCAAGCTCTGATCGGGTGTTAGTACTTAGTCTCGAGTGTTAGTCTGAAAAACGTTTTTTTTTTTTTTTTTTTTTTTGTATAATTCACATTGTTATCAGATATTGGAAGTACCGACGATCTCTAATTCTTTTAGCTTGGAAGAATTTAGTCTGTGTCTGCTACTCCGAATTGCGTGCATTGTCTGTACAAGCATGACAAGCATATGCAATGTGGGCATACATACCGCATCAATGAACATACTCTATAACGAACTAGCTATGCACCTTCTTCTTTCCGTAAAACACGGCATGTGCCTAATCTAGTACATGGCACATGCATTGCACCTGTTATTGTTTGACGCACTGAACTACGCGAGATACATATATATATATAAGGCACCCGAGTAAACGTTTCATCCGCATTCCAGTTTCTTAGCCGATACCGACTTCAAACATCGTCTTGAACCAGTCAATGTCTGCGGTGTAAAGTACCATTATCCGTTAAGAGTGCAACTTTCTCGATAGTTTGTCAACTTCAAGCATTATTATCTCATCTAGGTGCAAACCAAGGACACGTACCTCGTTGCAATTCTAGGATATAAAATTGCATTTTTACTTCTTAAGTCTTCCAACAGAAGTGTCGAACTACTTCTGTCTGCCAGAAATGTTATTGTAATCGTTATGGTGCGCCCTTAGTATTCGCACAACTGAGCGCGGTTCGGTTTAGCGCTGCGGGAAGTTTGTCTATTAGATGCGATGCCTTTCGAACTAATACATAGAGTACGAGTGTTTGGTGTGCATGGAAGGTTTCCTTGGCATTTAATGCTTTCAGAAATGAAACTGCTTATCCGGTTGTAATAATGTTTTCTTATACAAGTACAGAAATCGAATCGCTGCATACAAAAATATATGTTTCTACATGCTTTTAGCAAGACAAGTGAATTGTACATGTAGGTAACACCCAAGATGGCCGCCAGTATCAACCATATCCTCTTCATACAGTGGAATTATTTGCAAAAGGTATCTATGGCTGTTTAGTTACTCTTGTGGTTGGTATAGTGGACTGAAATAATTACCCAAAAATGGGACCCTCAGTAGCACTTCCATTTGTTTAATGCATACGTCAAGACGCTTCAACTAACCTAGTTCAACACTTTTTCTTTTTTCATTTCTGGCCATTTATCAGTCCCCAGAAAAAACAAAACAGTGTCGTGGATTCTTATACCAGTTAAAACGAACAATTTATGGTTGTCTCGTGTAAGGTTTGAGACGATAGTAATGAAAAAGTAAGATAGGTCTATGCAATCATCAAATGTGAATTATTTAAAATTTCTAACTTACATAATAATGACCTCAGAATTATCTTTTCAATTTTCCATTCTCAGAAACCTTCTATACCAATTTTGATAGAATTATTGTAACATTCAGTTGAACGTATTTCAGTAGATCTTTGCAATCAGACATTGTTTTAGACAATAATGCTGTATGTTTCCACACCAAAGTGAAGTATCGCTGAGGGCGGCCATTTTGAATAAATACCCCCACTCCTTTTACCACCCTCTCCTAGCTGACACAGATCGTATCATGATTGCCTCTAATCTTGAAAATGTTTCCCATGATGTCTAGTATTAACATGCCCAGTTTGATGCTTTTATCATAAAGTGCAGTACTTATCCCTGATTTGACACTTATCTGCCGGACTGTAGGGGGTATGTACAATTTAGTGTCATTTGTAAGGCTAGTAAGGATTATTTCTGTCATTTTTACTTTAGTTTGCAATCATATTTTTTTGGCAAGCAGATTTGATTTCAGTGCTTTAAAGCTTACCGATCGTACGTACAGCTGCTTCATTGTGCAGTAGTTGCTTGACACCGTTCAATAGTTTCTGTGCAACTGTTTGACACCAAAGTCACATTTTGCGAAAGTTTCTTGAGAATCGTTCGTTTTGCAGGTGTGGAATAAGAAGTATAGGGTAATTAATCATTGATGAAAAGATCCGTTTTACCACACAAATGGCCCCTATTTCTGTGATTAATTGTGAAAGGTTACCAGAAGCAACAAAGTGATCAACTTAATCTAATTCCAGCTAAACTTTTCGACTGCAAAAGTACAGCTTGTGCGTTTTCAGGGGTACCCAAGGCGCGTGTGCCGCAAACTAGGTTTTCGATAGGGATCTTGCTGTGAAAATATCTGATATCTACTAGTTTTAAATCCCTTTCAAATGTTTGAAAGGCGGCTGCTGTTGTCCACGCCTGATAACGATGATCAGGAGTGGATACAGGAATTGATGAGAGAACTCCTGAAATGCCAACTTGTACTTGATGCCGTAAAAACCAAGAAAGATAGCCCAGACTGAGCAAATTTACAACAATCGCTTGCCGTCTCTCCCTGTCTCAGAGACAGACAGACAAACAGACAGACAGACAGACAGAGGAACAAGAGAGAGAGAGAGAGAGAGAGAGAGAGGGAGTCTTATAAGACCTAGATTTCAAATAAACCACAAAGTAATGAACAATGTTGCACAATCCATAGTTTATTGACTTCAAACGCCCTCTTATCAATTACCTAGTAGCACTTAAAGCGAGTTCATTTCTTTGTGTATCCGTGCTTTTCAAGATGTCAGCCGGGTGACGTAATTCTTCACGCCAGGAGATACCGCTGATCCTAGTTTACCAGTCTGGCCCACTCTGTTAAAAAAATTGAGACAACAATAAAAGGCATGAAAGTCATGGTTGAAAATTCTATATCATGAGATCCATTATCCATTTAGATTCAAATCCCCACCACATCCCTCAGAACGTGAGAGCTCGAACTCTATCTTGGGCTCCTGGCTAAAAAGAATATTATTAACCCTCATTAACCCTCGGGTAGAGTGGATACCCCCCCCCCCCCAACCCCACATGTCTTTCAGCAGCACCTGCCGTGTTTAATAGCCGTACTTCAGCTGCAGCTGTGCACGCATATTCCATTAGACACATTTTAGGGCAAAGTAAGGGGGAAATCGGTTAGTATGGGTGCGATTGATATCATAAACACGAGGTAGTCAAGCTATTTTTGAATAAAAAGACGTTGACCACTTCCACGTTCCCATAATACACTTGGGAACGTGCATCTTCTTAAAGGAATTGAAAACAATAATTTGTGCAAAATTTGGGGGGGGGAAACAAAGTGTATTATGGGAATGTGGAAGTGGTCGATGTTTATTTTTTCCCACCTGTTTTGAGGAAAAAGCATACAATGTCGACAAAAAAAGTAGAAAAGTGTTTAATTGTTTCATGTCTAGCATCCCACTTACGCCGTTGTATTGATAATTTCTAATATTGAGTAAAACTAAGCTTGCGAAGACAGCCGCCATTTCGGATGACGTCACAGGCTCCCAGCAGCGCCGCAACCTATAATACTTAACTCAACTTGTAGAGCACATCATAGGCTTTCTATCAATCTTTCTATCAGGTAAAGCCTTTCCGAAATATTGTAACATAATGATGATCCGGGGGAGACCCCTTCTTCTACCACGGTGGGGGTAAGAGTTTGTTTGTGCATCCGAGGGTTAACCTTTTCTCTCCAAATCGATGTAGTTCTAAGTTTTGAGTCTTAAAATTTTAGATGTGACTCCCCTGGTGTATCCATTAAAACTAAAGCTATCAAGCAGTACTCAGTGAAACTTATTTATTTGAATTGAGTATTTCTTTATCATAGCGCTGTACGAGGTTGTTCGAACTTTTGACCCTTTGGAAAAAAAACTTTAAGCAGGCCTAATTCAGATGAGCGCTTCTGAGCAGTAACAGAGTGACATTTGCATGATGATCGTAGTTATAATAATGTTGTGCAAGGTAGTTCTTTATTTCGGTTTTCTGTAACATTTTCTAAGGTGTGGCCAATCAAATTCCAAAATTATATTAGCTGTACTTTTCCATCGCTACAATTATTTACAGTGCTGTACTTTTGAAGATGGTTCTAAATTTTGAGCATGCAAAGTAAGAGCTAATTACTGCCAACTTTTTCTACTTGGTTGCAGGCTCGCCGACTTAGGGGTTTCCTAGGACTCCCGACCATATTCGCTTTCAAGGAGGTAGATGGTGTTGAATTAATAATGAATACCTGATGATAGCGGGCCAATCAGATTTCAGATTACAAACATTCGCCGACTTAGCATATGCTAAAAACACAAATTTGTCATTTTACTGGTCTATAAGAACTCGAATTGCTCCAATTTGTGGCTTTCAATTGACAAGCGCCTATTGCGGCTCAGAGGTAGGGCACTTACTGCATTCGCATCCGAAAAGTCATGGGTTCGAATCCCGTTGCTACTGCTCAAGTTTCCACTTAACTGCGAGGATCTCTTTCCCTTTAAAAGTCTTAGCGTGCCCTTTCAAACGAAAAACGGTTAAGTACTTCTACTTTTTGGAGCTGTTGCATAAATAATACTTGCAATTTTTACAGCAAAGTGTCAAAGAAACGTACGCACTTAAGCAATGAAATGATAATCAGCTAACCCGATAAGACACTGTAAAGTAAACTATCGTAGGAGGAGGGAATGTTAGGAGGTGGTGTCGTGCTCAGCGCATCACACTTGGTTGTACTATTTATTATATATTTTAGATTCGCCTGTCACGATTGGGTCGTCAACCTTGTACCAAAACAAAAATGAAAAACATTGGTCAACACTCCTCGCCCGAAAGCAACGTTTTTTACGAATGTAACGATAGTTGAGATGACGGTTAAAAATTAATGAGTCAAGCAGTAACTTAAGTGATTCCTATATCAAAGCAAAGCCGGCTAGACATTGCGGTCAGTCATGTCGACGTCAGTTGTTTACATCAATGCTGTCATTGATGTAGGTAGAATAAGGTCAATAGTGCGCGAGCAAACTTTGCACTCTTTGCAAATAGTAGGGCATGAGGTTCCTGGTGTTTGTCGTCTGACCTTACTCTCTGCTGCACTGTCACTGCCCGCTGAGATATTACCGGGATCAGCTACTCTGTAAATCCAAGGTTAAACATAAAATGATGATGATGATGATGATGATGATGATGATGATGATGATGATGTCATGTGTGCAACCTTTACTTCCACGTCAGGTGCAAACCTTGCAAGACTAGTGTTTTTTCTCAAGTTTATTTTTTTAAAGTTTAAATATTTTTTTAAAGAATAAATAGTCGAGTTTTTTCTATGTATAATTATCCTTCCTTTTTAACCGGACATTTGAATTAAATTTAGTTATCTTTTATTAGCGTGAAAAGTCTTCCAATGAAACAGTACAGTCAACGAATGTCCTTTGGCTCAGGATAGAAGGGTAAAAATAAATCGTATTTACAGTATTGTTTTGGTTGTGTGAAGTGCAAACAGTTTTGTTTATTTTTCGTGTCGCTTAACTTACTACTATAATAATTATAATAATAATAATAATAATAATAATAATAATAATAGTGATGATGATGATGATGATGATGGCGATAACCATAAAACTAAACGCATCGCAAAGGAAAGTAAACTTTAGATGTCAGAAGCGTGCGATTTAACTTAGGATCTGTTGCAAATCAAACTGTGTTACTCTTAGACAGTACTGGTAGCCTTCAACTTGAGAAATTAGAAAGTGACAGAAAGAGTAACATACTGGTCGGCACAGATCGGGTGTGACTCCACAGCACTTGGCGTTGTTGTTTCCGTAATATTGTCGGCACACCGCATCCAATTCACTCACGTGGGTAGACCAGCATAAGGGGCAGCCATTCTGTTTGCACTCTCGGGTGAGAATGAAACCTCTTCCACCTGTACCTGCCATTGGTGTTCTTTGATCACAGGCATTCTTTGCATGCCAATACAAAGCCATGGTGTTATGATCTGAAATGTGTAACATTAGACTATGACACTGCCATCATCAAAATGATGATGATGATGATGATGATGATGACGACGACGACGACGACGACGACGACGACGACGACGACGACAACAACAACAACAACAATAACTGTCTGGTTGAGCGTCAAACAATGACATTATTATTTTCTCCTAATCGAGCAGGCCTAACCGAGCTGGCCCTCGTGAAGTTGGTTGAGAAATTATGCAGTTTAAAAAAGGCTTTCACTTTCCTTCAGATGCATACGGCTTCGTGCAATTGTAAGTGAATGGTAAAGGAGATGATCAAATAGCCCTTTTCACAGTTCACTTTTCTCATTTGCATTACAATATAATTGAACGTGAATGTGAGGCAATTTCGGGCAAATAGTGCAAAATTGCCCGAAATTGCCTCACATCCACGTTCAAACTCATTGTAATGCAAATGAGAAAAGGTAACCGTGAAAAGGGCTATTCTAAGCCTGTATCAAAGCACATCCTCGTTTAAAGCTGACTAGTGCACATATTTGCCAATGACACGTTTAACAGTGATTTAAATACGTTCAACTCTTATTTACCTTGCATGATCATGAAAAAAACGCACGCCAGCATCAGGAACAGAACAGGCATACAAGTCCTGGCCGCCATTCTCTTGTTCACTGAAAATGCCGAACAGCATGATAGATTACTAAGCAATATTTATTATATATATACACTAGCCCTGGATATAAGCTACAATCTTGGACAAACCTAGTTGAGACAAACGCAATTAGCGCGCGTATTTCTCAATTATGGCTTTGTTCAATTATGCTATTGAAGTCTGGGCCTGCACCTATGATAGCAAACACCTTTCTCAGATAGATAGGTTTTGCAAGCGTGCGGTAAAATAGAGCTAAACTGCTATATTTACACCCATAGCCGACTTGATTCGAGAAAGAGATTTGAGACTGTGGAAGAAGGTGACCACTGACAACCACTGTTTGAAGGATCTTCTTTCCATGAGGTGTACCAGGAGACTGCGGGCGGGACAGGGGTCACGATTACGTTTTGCCGCATGTTAGGACTGAAAGGCTCAAGCGGTGTTTCAATAGATAT
The DNA here is from genome assembly GCA_964030785.1 of Siderastrea siderea. Lineage (NCBI taxonomy): Eukaryota > Metazoa > Cnidaria > Anthozoa > Scleractinia > Rhizangiidae > Siderastrea > Siderastrea siderea. The sequence continues at coordinate 21,141,166 of OZ034973.1, read as the reverse complement.
CTTTTTAACTCTAGAAATTCAATTTACATTCCACTTTTCACTTTTTAGTATATATATCTTTACGTTATCTAGTTTTTGTAAGCTTACACGTATGTCTGTAGGTTGGTATTGTGTGGTTCCAGAAAATATCCATACCCCCACCACAGAGGGTCATTGAAAATTCCGAGGAGGAGATAGGTCTAAAAGGCGAAAATTTTTAAAGGATAGTATGAGCCTAAACTGGACTTTCCAGAGGGATGGGGGGTTCAAACCAAAAAAAAACCTCCGTGGGGGGAGTATGGATATTTTCTGGAACAACACATTTCAATAACGATCTAATAATAGTAATAATAATAATAATAACAATAACGATAATAATAATAATAATTTCCCTTTATGGAAAAAAAAACATGAACTTTATTTTAACACGAATTTTAGAGTAGCCAGAAAGGCTCATATCTCCGTGTAACAAATATACGAAATAAATATCTAGAAAGAAATATCAAACTGAAAATAACAAGTAAGAATCCCAACTGGCCGGAGGCAGACCAGTTGGCTTTATACAAGCACGGCCGAGGAGTTGAACTCGGACTACCGAGAAACAACTCCAGCTAGTGACCAGAGCGGGATTTGAACCCGGGGCAACCAAGTTGAAATCCAGCGCCCTAAACCACTTGGCCACTGACAAGATTGCAGAAATGGTTTCCCTCCCCCCTGCCCTCACTCAATGTCGTTTGGAAGGACTGAGGGAATTTGGGTGGCAAAGCAACATTGATAAGGGGAAATGGGGGGAAAATTTGTTGTGGTAAGTGGTTTTCAAGGTCAAAGTTCTCATTCATTCCGAAGTGTTTCAACAGTTTTGTCTGAGATTGTAGCAATTGATCTTTTTTTTAGAAATGTTAACAAAAATAACATATCACGAGGTCCAGGGGTTATCTTCATGGAATACAATAAGCTCCTTTTAACTATTTCATTCAAGAACTTAGTACACGAACTATTTAAACGCCAATGAACTCATGCCTGCGAGCTCATTTACGACCGGATTGCCTGTATAAGATGATAACGATCAAAGAGGGTGCTTGCAGTAAAGGGATCGGGACAATATTTATTGAATAATAATATTATTGTTATACTGTAATGGTTTGAACCCAGGAGTCATATCATAATTCGGTAAATTGTGATCGTCCGGGTGAGTGTAGTCCTGAGAAGGGCTGTTTGAGGTGACATTGACTGACGTTTCGACAACCTGAGCGGAAGTCATCATCAGAGTCAAGTGAACTGTGAATCGTCAGTAGATGTTATAAGTCTGTGGTCGTTGTCTCTGGTTACGTTCCTTTGGACGGAAGAGCGAACGACTTGCTAACGACTACATCAGTTACGCAAGCAACGTCAGACGAATACGACAAGGACCTCGGCCTTGTTCCGGCTGGACTTCGACTTAAGTCCCCGTTGAACACACAAGAGGCCATACAGACCGTCAAAGCCACCTGCCGACGACTAGTCCGAGCGCGGATTAACGACTGTCGCAGAAGACCTAACTACTACAAAGACAAACTACAACAACGACTTGACAAACTTCGACAACTCATACCGACTGACTTACTCGACACTATACTGACTATTATCGACAGACGAGCTGAACATGCAGCACCGCACTAAAACGCAACTGAAACTGACGTGACTACAACGTACTAAAGACAAAAAACGACAAAAACCAGACGACAATTGGGTCAGGAATATTTCTTTCCGTCCCGTAGACAAGACTGAAACACAGGTACTCTCTTATGGACTTAAACAGTCAGTGACGCCTAAACGTATACCAACCGAGGCCATTGTATCCAGTGTTGAGGCGGTTCTGTCCCGTCAGAGGGAGCTTTCAGAATCAGCCAAGGATAACATCAGAAGTAGAATAGCTTCTACTATACAATCAGCCTCTCTACCTGACAGTAAATTGACTTAAGACGAACGACAAGCACTGAAACGACTGAAAACCGACGAAACCATTGTCATACTCCTCGCTGACAAAGGACGAGTGACTGTTGTTATGGACAAGACAGACTATTACGACAAAATGGACAAAACAGACCTACCAAGTCTACCAAGTACTTAAACGAGACCCGACGCCAGCACTTCAACGCAAACTTAACAGCAAACTACTTGACCTCAAGAAAACTGACGCTATTGACATTCAATGCTACAACAGACTGAGGTGCCGTGTACCACAACCACCGAAACTTTACGGACTACCGAAACTGCACAAACCTAACATACCCATGCAACCCATAGTCTCATTCTGTGGGTCCCCGACTTACCAACTGTCCAAATACTTGACTACCGTACTGAAACCTTTGACCGACGAATCACGACACGAACTACAGTCGACTGAGAACTTTATTGACGCAATCAAGACAGTACAAGTACCTGACGACTACAAACTAGTGTCTTTTGATGTGAAATCACTGTTCACCAGTATTCCACTTCAACTGGCTCTAGACTGCATTGAGACCGCCATCAACAACTCTACTATAAGTATTGAACTACCGCTACCTACAGACGACTTAATGAACTTACTGAACCTTTGCCTTACTTCTACGTATTTTCAGTACAACGGCAAGCACTACAAACAGTTGCACGGAACAGCTATGGGCTCACCAGTTTCCGTTGTTGTTGCAGAAATCGTTATGCAAAACATAGAGGAACGAGCCCTCGTAACTTACAAACGAACACTACCACTCTGGCTACGTTACCTTGACGATACCTTTACAGCCGTACACAAAGACGAAATCGACGATTTTCACGAACACCTCAACGGACAAAACGCCGACATACAGTTTACTAAGGAGATCGAGGAAAATGGTAAAATACCTTTTCTAGACTGCTTGGTTACCTGCGACAACAACGAACTACGGACGACAATTCACAGAAAACCGTCACATACCGACAGACTACTGGACCAATCATCTTACAACCCAACTTCTCACAAAGCTACGACTATACGGACCCTGACAAGACGCATGCGACTAGTTTGTGACTCACCCGACAGCTTAACGGACGAAATCGAGTACTTAGACAATGTTTTCAACAAGAACAATTACAACCGGGACTTTATTAGACACAGCACTTACAGAAACTCCGAACCAAACGCTATGAACACTAACGCAACACCTGTAACTACTGCAACCATACCTTACATCAAAGGGACTTCTGAAACTATCGCACGAATCCTACAACCCTACAACATCCGCGTTGGTCACAAACCTATCACTACTTTACGACAACCACCGGCGAAAGTTAAAGACAAAGACAAACCGAGCGACAGACGGGGAGCAGTTTATAAAATCAAATCTGGGACTGCCAGGCCACTTATATTTGTGAGACCGGCAGAAATTTGAACGTCCGACTGACTGAACACAAACGAGCGACTAGAAATGGTGATTTCAACAATCACATTGCTGAGCACCATTCAAAAACAAATCACAGAATCGACTGGGACTCTGCTGAATGCGTTACCTACAGTACGGACTACTATCAACGAATCACTCTGGAAAGCTGGTTTACTAACTTAGAACAAACACCACTGAACTGTTGCCAACAGCTACCTGCACCTTACAAACGACTGCTTGCCGACAATAACAAGACAGACAAACAATAGACAAACCGGCTTATTTGACAAACGATAGACCAACGGACATTTGACTAACAAAAGACGGATCAAAACGCACCAATCACGTTTAACAGTCTTTCACAGCCAATACCATCACGGCTTAACTGACAGACGACCAATAACATCGCGAGATTGTCGACCAATCAAGAAACGACCAGAGACTTATAACATCTACTGACGATTCACAGTTCACTTGACTCTGATGATGACTTCCGCTCAGGTTGTCGAAACGTCAGTCAATGTCACCTCAAACAGTCCTTCTCAGGACTACACTCACCTGGACGATCACAATTTCCCGAATTATAACTTACCGTTTCTATTTTTCGCAAAAAGAGCAATTAATTTAGTAGAGAAAATACCGTATCTAGAATTTCCCCCGGGACTCTCGCCAAACGAAAATATTTAAGGAACAAACAATTCACAATTTCAACTTGGTCAAACATAGATTATCGCTTTATCCGCCTTAAAGCTCTCACCTCTTATGAGAGTTACCTCTCAGTTTTCAAACAAAATCGGAAATGGATCGGATCTTGGCTGGTTCAGGTCCAGTGGACTTCCTATGCAGGCTCTCTTTACGAAGATAGTCACAAAGCAAATATCATCCCTCTTTAATGTTCTTCTGATATCCATAGAAATCTCATCTTTGATGGTAAATATTTCCATTAAAGGAAAGTCGTACTCGAAAACCACTCGGAAATCTAATTACCATTCATTGAATTTGGCCAAAGCAGCTTTTCGCCAAAGCATAACATCATGCGTTGCATATTTGCCTAGAAAGACCAAGGGAAAAATCGCTCTACCCGCACTGAAAACCGTTTATTTGACACGTAAAGCGTTTTTACTTTGTTATTGGTAAACCATTGTTTTCAGGTTGGTCTAAAAACATTTGTTATAAGTCACCCTTCTGCTTTTGCTTAAAAATATATTCATTTCTGATTAAAAGCTGGACTAGGTATATTGGATTTCTAGCACTTTGATTTGCTAAACGGAGCTCAAAACAAAGTGAGCTGAAAGTTTTTTCCCGTGAACAACCCAGCGAGAAAAATGGACGAGACACAAATCAAACTTTTTGCGCAGTGCCTGACTTCTTAGGGCGACAAGAAACTGTGTACAAATAGAAATTTAAGCACTTAGCGTTGTGTTTACAATTATTACGTCGATCATTAACATTTTATAAACGGAAGGTTTTGTCAGGAAGGCTTTCCACTCCGAAATATCAAGACAAGACAAAATAATACACAGCAAAATGGGAGAGAAGCATTTACTAAAACTGTTACCTAGAGTCAGTACGAAAACCAAGAAGCAAACTAAACAAGTACTGAACAAACTACCAAGAAGGAAAAACGGGCGACATTTTTCGGCTATACCAAAATTGACAAAATTGACGCTGGTTTACCTGCACTCGTTGTAGTTCTGTGTTCCAAAAGCTCCAAATGTTTAGATACATATCGGGTGCTTTCTAAAGTAAGTTGAATCGCTTTCCCAGTTGTTTGAGTGTTGTTTTTACGCAATAAAGTTATTTCACGTGACGGATTTGCGTTACAGCGAAACACTGTATTGCTTTCGTTTGCGTCTCAAATTTTAACTTAAAATCGGTATTTAGCATTTGAATGCAGCTGAGGAGATCGGTCTCCGATTTCTTTTGACGATAATACCTTTCCCCGTTTTAAACGTGAAGGTTAAAAAATCTGATCTTTTCTACCTTTGCAATTGTTCTAAGAGTTGGTAGTTGGTTTTATCGCAGTTGATCCTGTTTGTTCTAATAAGAAGTTGTTTCCTCGAAGTCCCCTTTGGGTGGTTTCCTGGGCGGTTCGCTGTTGTACCTGTCTCTTTACCTGTTGTGTTTCTTGATTGTTGGTATGCATGCTTCACGAATTTCGATTCTGTTATCCCTGTTGTTGTTATTAGGGCGAAGTCTTACATGGATAGCTTCCTTGACCCTACGTCTACCATCGTACCAGTGTGAGTCAATCAACTACAGTAGCTAGAAGGCAGACAGGGAGGGTAGAAAATGTCTACGAATCGACTCGATTCCTCTCAGATCGATCGACCTGTCTGTCTTGTAGTGCCCGTGCCCTAATTTTTAAGTTCGTTTCGAGACTGCTGCCTGACTTCCCCAGTGGTCAAGACGCAACACAAGAAGTCGATTGGCAAGACACACAGCAAGAGGGTAAACAGGGAGGGTGGAAAATGTCGACGAATCGATCGATTTAATCGTTGGGCGACCGACTTGGATGCGTCCTCTCGCTTGTCGTCCTTGTCATTTCTTTTGACGTCTCGCAAGTGTTCCTCAAAATTTTACAGTTGCCCTCTGAGGATGGGACTTTTCGGATAATCGCAGACACCGTTTTCGAGTGCGGTATTTGATCGGAAAAATTTTCGATCGTTTAGCTGACTTTTATAATTTTTTAACTTATGATGTCAACGCAAAAGCAGTCGGTAAAATTTTCTTGTTAAAACTTTGGGGTTTGTGGTAAGGAATCCCTAAATAAAGCCAACAGTATTCACTCTCATTCATGATTAATTTCAGTCCTCTAAACTCCTGTAGTCCATGAACTACTATTTGGGTAGATAAGAAGCTTGCGTTTGCAAATCGTAAAAGCAAAAGACTGTCCAGGAAAAAGAAAACACACACACTCTAACGTGACATATTTTCAGGGGCACACAGCGGTTCATTTTGAGATTAATTAATGTCTGTTTGGAAGGCCAAAAATCATTTGAAACAGTCGGATTTCATTATGAAGAAAAACGAGAGTTTTCTTTGGCGAATGCCGCTCCAAACTTTTATAAGATGGGGATGTTGATTTATGATAAATATTGCTATTAGTTATGTTTTCTGAAGGACAAATGTGGTCCTTTGCAGAACGCAGTAAGGTGAGCTAGAATTTTTGGGGAACACTACATTAGGGGCTTAGATAATAGCCATGAAGATAAAATTTCGTTTCTAAAGCTTATAAGCCTTCATGGTTTAACTCAGTTAAGAATCCGCATCGATAAAATGTTACCATGTTTCATTCATTTAAAAGGTCCTGAAAAATCTAACCAAAACAGAGAATTGCAATTTATGTCTTTTACTAAAGTTTCCTCTTTGGGTGCACCTGCTCTGTGTATGAATCGCGGCAGAGTCAGTTAGAGGATATCCTGTAGCGACTAGTGAAAAAATACTGTGTATACAACAAAAGAAACACCTTTTCCACCGTCATAAACGAAGAGAGAAAGACTGCTATGAGCAAAAGCTGTAATGGGCATTACATGAAGATCTCTACCCGCTTTCACTAACATGAATTGGTTCATAAACGGCACGCGTTTTGGCTACCAAAAAGTAGCAACTTTAGAACCCCAAAATGAACGGTAGAAAAAGGCTGTGAAATCCGACAGAACGTAGGTTTTTATTTTAGGAACTTTACGGTGTCTATTTTTCGCCAAAAGAGCAATTAATTTGTTAGAGAAAATATCTAGAATTTCGCCCTGGACTCTCGCCAAACGAAAACTTGTAAGGAATAAACAATTCATAATATTTCAACTTGACCAAACAGAGAATCGCTTTATCCACATTGAAGCTCTTACCTCTTATAAGAGTTACCTCTCAGTTTTCAAAAAATATCGGCAAATGGATTGGATCTTGGCTGGTTCAGTTCCAGTTGATTGCTATGCAGGCTCTAGCTTCACGAAGATAGTTCAAAGCAGATATCCACAAATTAAATGTTCTTCTGATATCCATAGAAATCTCATCTTTGATGGTAAATATTTCCATTAAAGGAAAGTCCCTCTCGAAAAACACTCGACCGTCTAATTACCATTCATTGAACTTGGGCAAAGTATCTTTTCGCTGAAGTATTGCATCACGCGCTGCATATTTACCTAGAAACGCCAAGGTAAAAACTTGCTCCGACCACGAAAACCGTTTATTTGATACGAAAAGCGTTTTTACTTTGTTATTGGTAAACCACTGTTTTGTTGGTCCAAGGAAATTTGTTAGAAGTCACGCTTCTGCTTTCGCTTATTAGTTTTAGCAGGAACCGTGTATTATGTATTCTCTTTTGGGAGAGGGGCGGGGGGGGGGGGGGGGGGGCGTGGATTAATCTGCTGAAGGCTTGAAACATGCGTGGTGAGTATGATATAGGTGATCACTGTCCATGTCGAGCCAGTAACCATTAATTTTGAAAATCTCAGAAATTCCCACAAAAAAGAATAATTTAGTACCAATAAATACACATGACAACAGCGACACAGTTGTTTACTATGGTTTAAACCCTAAAGGTTTACACTGGACTGGAATTTTCCGAAAACGGAATGCAATTTACAGCTCAAAAACTCGACAAAGAAAAGTTGTTTCACGTGACGGATTTGCGTTAGAGTGAAACTATGATTGCTTTTGTTTGTGTCTAAAATTTCAACTTAATATCTGCATTTGGCACTTTAACACAGCTGAGGAGATTGGTTTTTGATTTCTTTTTCCTTCTAGAAATTTATTCTCTTCCAAAAAGACGTGCGTGTCACGCTGAGATGTGATGAAATAGAGAGAGGGCAAAGTTGAAGAAATCAGTTGTGAAAGATCGCTCCCTCAGTCAATTCGTAAGACCTTTCAACGAATCGTGTGTCAAGCAGTAAGGTTGTCTTGGGACATTAGGCTACTTACAACCCCCTTATTTGAATTTTTTTCAGAAAACTGTTCTGCATTTCAAATATGTCTGTCCCGTTTCATCCCCTACTCCACCTCATTCTTCATCTCCTTCTGGAAGCAGTTCTGCACTGAGTTTAGGAAGCAAACTACTGATCACGTATGATGTACGGTTTGATGTAATTTTTGAATTTTAAATCGAAGCATAGACTGCGAACGACTGCTCCTAGCGTAGGCGTAGCGCGGAGCAAGAGTGTGTCCATCCAGAAATAGCTAATGTCTTCAGAATTGAAACTTGACACACAGCCACAGAGCGCAGAGGAGACAACATTTCACCATAATTCCTGTTAATTTCACTGTGCAAATCGATCTTGTAGGTAAAAACGTAACCAAAAAGGGATTCTGAATCTTGTTTCTCTCATGATGGTGAAATTTGGTAATTAAGGGGAGAAAGCCGCATACAGCAATGACTGTGGGATTATCGCAAGCAGTTACATTTCGTGCCTTGTGCGGAAAGCTTGGCTTCCGAAATCATGGCGTCGGGCAACTATTGTCAGCCATTTGGCTTGAGGTTAAAATTTCGCCAGACGCGTTACAAGATCTCATAACGCTTTGTTTGGTCGCGTTCATGGTCGTCAACAAGATCGATGTGCAGGGTGAGACAAACTGGAATTACGGTCAAATATAACTCCTTTGCACTATGTGTCACTGCAAGATAAATTTCTCTTTACACCTAAGTAGGATACGATTGTGTTGGGGGGGGAGGGGGTAACGGTGATGCTGCTGCTGCTGCTGCTGCTGCTGATGATGATGATGATGATGATGATGATGATGATGATGATGATGATGATGATGATGATGGAGTAATTAAAAAACATCCAATAGCCCATCTTTTATTCTAAAAGAAATGAACTTGTCTCTCAAAGATCCAAGCGACTTGTATGACTTGTATGACCAAGCTTTGCGTGGTTATCCGTCACCTTTGTACACGCAAATTTAAATTTACAGACAGATGTGTGATGATTAATCAATTAATTGATTGTTGATTTCTCTGTAAGGTTTTACTGTATTCTTATCTTGTACATCATTGGCGGACCTTTGCTGAACAAATGTGCCAGGCATTTTGAGGGAAAGGAAGCTTTTCCGGACTACTCATTTTGGGCAGACTTGCCTTTCTTGGTAAAGGTAGGTTTTATGGTGGTCTTAAGCTATTATTTTCTTTCACGCAACTGCGAAATTCTAATTTAAAAGTAAAGGGAAAATTATAAAAACAATCGAACAACAAACAAACGAAACAGAACAAAACAAATGAAAGCGAAAGCCAACAATGTGCGCAACATCAGATACACTGGTCTTGGGTAATACTAAAAATCCAAGGACAACGCCTCAGGAAAGAAGTGGTCCTTCACTTTGTATTTTTAAATAGATTCCATTTGGTCGTGCGTGTTTACTCTGATAACGCACAGATGGCGTCAAAATCCGGTAAGAACAAAAGAGTACAACGAGTAGCGTGACTGATGTTCTTACCACGTTTTGTGACGTCCTCTGTGCATTATCAGAGTACACATCCATAGCCAAATGGAAATCTTTTTCTTTTATACATTGTTGTGATATATATCCCGTACAAAATTAGAAATGTTTTCAAAAGTCTTCGTAGTGATGCCTTGCGCACGCTAGACTGCGTTTATCACAAACTCGCCTAGACCAATCAAAACGCGCGTTTTACTTTCTTTTATAAAGTTCAATAAACAGCACCATAGAAAGGCCGTACCTCTCAAAAGCTTTCATCCGAATGGCCCTCTTAAAATGCAGGGATTTCTACCACGGAACCAATTCAGATTAGTGCCATCCTGTACAGCATGATAAACAACAGCACCGCTAAAAACTAATGTAGTAGTTATCATTTTACTGATTACACTAGTGGATATCATCGACCAATAGACCTTTTCGTATAGCATACTGATAAACTACTGATCAAACAGTAAAACAGCACTACAGGAAGGTACGCTGATTTTTTATACGTATTATTCACAATTCGGTACTCTGATAATGGCGTTTAAATTCAACGACAGAAATTTGAATTTGTTCGAGTAACGATGACATTAAGTTCAGATCTGTGGTGGACAAACTCTGTCTCTGTCATTATGAACAAAAAAAGGTCTGCCAATTTTAAGCACATTTGATGACAAATTTTGGTTTGAAAACTTGCCACCTGGGAAAATTAGAAGTTGTGTAAGAAATAATTTTTACAATCTGTCAAGATAAAAATGGCTAAATTTCAACGGGTTTGGAGTTTGGATTTCCAACAATTCAGGCTGGGAGACTGGGTCCAAATTTGAACTTCGCAGAGGTCTATCAGAGGTTGAATTTTTGGCGACCTCTGGTAAAAAGGGGTTTAGGATTTTGTAAGTTAACGGATGCTTTCAAAAAAACATTTCATGTTTGCCTCCATCTTTATTGCTGGTAAATAATCAAGTGACTGCCATGGCTAACTTTTGGCACATCGAAAGTGAGAAAAACTTCCCTTAATGATGACTGTGTGCATGAAAACCTTTTTATTATTCCAGTTATTTGGCCAACGAGACAGAAGATCCACTAGCACATCGCCAAATTGTTGAGCAGTAGAGAACAGGCAAACAACGTCCCAGTTCAACTCAGTGTTCAGGGGGGTTTACAGTCATTTCTTAGGAAATAGGACATGATTTAAGAAAGAAATAAAAGAGGGACAAAATTTTTGTACACACTCCAAGACAGCCCACCCCCACAAGAGAGCACCTGGGGTCGTTTGTTGTCTGTTTTGGTGTCCATCTATTAATTATTAACTTTAAGGGCCTGTTTACAAGGATGGAGGGTTACCCTAGCAAGCGGGTTAACCCTAGCAGGAGGGTCAATGATAGCCCGGGTTTACAAGCAAAATTTCACAGGTAGGGTAACGCTAACACCCGGGACACCTCAATGCGCTTGGTAACGGCACGCGGTTACCAAGGGTCTGGAAACAAGTAGAAAGTTTAACCCGGGTAGACGGGTTAACCCTACCTGGAGTGTTTACAAGGGAAAAAGTTAACCCGCCTGCCAGGGTAACCCTAGCACGCAGATAGGGTAACCCGCCTACCCGGGTGGCCCTAGTTGCCTTGTAAACACGACCAAGAAAAAAAGAGGAAATGTGTGAGTGCTAGGGTAACCCGCTTGGTAGGGTAACCCTCCCTCCTTGTAAACAGGCCCTAAATTTTAATTTTAACCCACCTTTAATACTTCATATTTTTTAATTTTCTTAAAAGTCACCGTTTTTTCTTCTTTACGTTCCGTTTTAATGGTCAAAAATTCATGCAGATTCATGGGAGTTTTTACTACTGACCACTGCTGGAATTTTTTGATTGAGTGAGACCTCAAGGAGATAATTAAGAAAAACGGCTAAATCCTTGGGAAAACATAGCTTCTAACTGTAATCCTTCTTTTAATCCTGCCGGTCTTCGTTGAAAACGAGGAATTATAACGTGGCCTGATAGGGTTGAAACAGGCACTTCCAGTTCGCGTGCGCCCATGCATGAATAATCGCGATGATAGCAGTCTATTGTTTCTACCACTTCAAATAAAGGAAAGATGTAATTGAAATTTGTGCAACAACCGTTCTACTTTTAGGGAAAGCAAGAGAGTAAACACAAAGGACATTAAGAGGAATAAAATGTGACCTGAGCTAACCAATTCGCAAGTGCCACGTGTTTTCATGTGCATTAGTCGTGCATTCCAAGTCACTCTTACTTGAAGGATTACATCCGCACTCCTTATTTGCCGACTTACGACAAACGTCATCAATACGGGAAGTTAATCTAGTAAAGCTTTCCTTGTTAGCTGTTAAGGGTCTTCTTGAATTTTTCAGGCGATAAGAAGAAATATAGAAAAGAGAAATATAGAAACAAAGAGAGATCAATAATTTAAAAAAAATACAATTATAATAATATGCAAACTCGTTTTGGAAAACAAAGATTTGCAAACAACGTCAGAAATGCAGGCGGGGGTTATCAATTTTGATAGCAGGTTATGGGTCGTGCGTGATAACACGGCAATTATTCATTTGCAATCGATAATCATAAAAGGGAAGAGGAACACTCGGGTATTCCGGAATATTCACGGCAGATTTACGGGTACGTGTAAGCAGCGAAAGCCGTGTCACCTTGCTCATATATTCTGGGATTTCTCACTTTGAAATTTATATTCGCGTGATTCAACGTTAAATGATCGATTCTTTTGTTTAGGTTATAAATACAAGGAGCCACCAAGCCAATATTTTGGTTACTACTACTATTGCTAAGCCAATGCTTCCGATTTTGGACTTCATCGAAGATAATGTAGTTGGAGGGGACACAAAATTTGTTGGTCCTTATGGAACAAAGAAAGGTAACCATTCAATACTTTTTTATATGATTTAAATGTCTCTACAGAGAAATTTTCCTCTGATCGGTTTGAATGAATTAACAAGCCGTATTGCGTAGTGTGACTGACGTGTATAATATATTTTATTGCACGTTTATTTTGGATATCCCAATCCTGTGGTTGGCATCCTTTTGGGTACAAACAGACTTTGACACAGTTTTTTGACAAAATATCTATTTCGTGACCAAAAGCGTGACTTTTATCTACTTGAAATATACATTTTTTAATTTGATGTAATCATTACTGATTCCCTCAGAATCGTGGTTCAAGTCACTGGCGTTTCAACGTTTTATTAAATAACATTCGTTCCTTTTGTCGATTTCTTCATAAATTCTAATAGAATACCTTACCTTTTGTATTATTGTATCACAGCATTTCGATTTAGTTCATTCAAGTTGTGCTAAGAGATTCATGCACCTGAATCTGCTCACGCCGGCGCCATATTGGCCGTGTGAAGGTTCATGCTGTGACCACCGGTTATAAACGCACAGCAAAAATAACCAGAGGCGAATTAATCCCAGTCTCAGTGTATAATCTATATAGCTAAGTCGTGCCTAAGACTAAGTTCGACGATTTGTGCAATTTGTTTGACGTGGAGGAGAATAATCATACTACAATGGCCACTTCGAGACTGGACACACATCTGATACATTACAACATGCCGGCCGAGTTCTCGCCTCCAGGCCACTATTCATCTGAATGTATATCGTTATTGGAACAACGTGCAACCTCGAGAAAAATCACACTTTGAACATTTAGCTGTCTTACGATTCACGGGCTTCGGATTCACTTGAGCAGCTGGCATATTTAAGTGGCGTTGCTTGTAACTGAAGTTGCAAGAAAAATGCTAATCAATTTTGAGCCAAGGTAAATTAGCATAACATAAATGCTTGGTATGAGATTTAACTATGTTGATTGCCATCAATCATCCGTGCAACAGAGTTGGATGATTTCTGTTCAAAGAGACTGAAATACAACTTATAAAATTGTCCTAATTTATCAGTGAAACAAAAAAGGGTTGGGTCAGATTTTGTCCAACGAGATTAAAATACAACTGATGAAATTGTCCTAATTTATCACTGAAACAAAAATACGTGATCGCACTTTAGTAAAGGAAGTTACAACTGGTGTTCACCTTGTTCCGGCGAGGGGAAGTTTCGGAGAGAATGTTGCAAACGTACTGTGGAACTTCCCGCTGATCTAATAACATTACAATAAGACTGTATTCACACGCTGTAATTTCTTAATTTCTTAATCACGCTGACGTAATAAGCAATTGAACGCACTCGTACGTGTATATATGTACACTTTTGTATTTATAAAAACGCAGGAGCCCTGTTACAAGTACGATTTAGTAAATCGTTGAAGATCAGTTCTGACTGAGTCAAACCTCTGATTAAAGGCCATTATGTTGAGGATGTGTTCGATTGGACGGGACACCATAAGTAAGGCTGGGTACACCCGGAAACTCCATTTTTTACGTATAAGTGTACACGGCATAAATGTTTAAGAAACTCTTAGAAATATTTGCGTGAGAGACGTAATGTTCTACTTTTAATGCTTGAAAATGACATCAATAGCAGCGTTATACTGTAGCTAATATATTATACAACTTATATTTCAGGCTCATTCATCAATTAGGTTAATCGCTTAAACTAGAAAAGAGAATCAAAGCGACAATTTTATCGGCCGTATAATGCCGCAAAACAGTAACAAATCTCTAGCTAGTCGGGACTGCGTTAAAATAGGTTTTGTTTAAAGTGCTGTGATACTAACTATGACAATTTCCGGGGCTGTGACAACTGGCCGCTAAAGGCATTATTCTTAACCCTATCTCGACCTTTCTCGCGTCATGCCAAACGTAAGAAGTGTTTGTTACCAATCAATTTAGCGATGAATGTTTCGACAGGAGAAAGTTCCGAAAAAAGTGAAATTTGTGCAATCGCCCTCGGAACTCTAAGAGATGACCAGTGTTACTTATAGTTGCCACTATACTGCCACAAATTAATGAAGCAATTCCTTTTCTTTTCATTTTCAGTTATTTATTGTGACTACACAGCTTCTGGCAAGTAAGTGATCAAAAATAACATTTGAGAAAAAAAATCAATATTGGTTTACCGTAGTCTAATTATTAGAACACCGTGGTTTTCAGACAGGGGGTTATGGCAGTGTCCAGTCGGAAACACTATGTAGGGAAACGCCCAATCGGAATGTTAAAATATGCAGAAAAGCAGGAAGGGGTTGTACGTCAGTTACTTGGGCTTGTCACTTAGCCTTCCCCCCAAAAGCCTAAGCCGATTGTGTACGAGATTATCAAAAAGCTAGATTGAAGGTTATGTTTAGGTGTTCTAAATCACTCACTGTCACACTCTGAAAAGCCATACTTCAGCTTATGTGGTTTCACTTCCTTTTGAGAGCTTATTTCATTCACAAAAGCCCAGCGGAAACCGACAATTATGGCGGGCAGAATTTAAGATCAAAAGCCCGCGAATAACGCATGTTATACAAACCATATCCTCCATTTGACGTGCAAATGTCCCAGGCTATTTGTTTGCCGACATTGAATGTTCCAATAACCAAACAGTATTCAGAGTGCAATAATTCTATCGTTGCTTTTGTTTTAGAAACATAAATTAACCGTTTATTTTGGTTTCTCTACTCCAGGCCCCTCAGGTTCATTGAGAATTACATTCGGGACTACGTGTACCCATTTTATGCCAATACGCACACAACGACCAGTGCGACGTCACGACAGACCACGAAATTTAGAAACGAGGCACGGTAAGAACCGAAAGCCTTCTTATGGCTTAACAGTCCATTTTCCTTACAAGTGGGGCAATTTGCCCCTTAGTATTTGTTTGAGACAATGGGTCTGGTCAAATAGTGTGTAAAAGTTGTACTGAGGAGATGATACAGTGCTTAAACGGCTTTGAAACTGCTTTTTAGCCGGACATTTTGTTCTTTTTTTTTGAAAGGCCTTTCGTCTCATTCTTAAACTCTTTTCTTAAGCCAATACCAAGTATGCTTGAGTCAAGAAGAAGAAAAAGAAGAAATCGTTTTTTAATATAAAAGCACACATCGCAGTCTTTCGACTGAATTACGTCAGGATGCAAACCTTCAGTTCCCTAGACCTTTATTCAACAAAGATGTCGAAAGGACACCTTCACTCTTTTTAAGTCGTCAAACTATGAAATTTTTCTTTTTCTTTTTAGTAATATTATCAAAAATTGCGTGAATGCAAAAGATGAAGATTGTGTAGTGTTCACGGGAAGTGGTACGACGAGTGCTATTCACAAGTTAATTCATGCTCTACAGCTGGAGGAAAGAAGGCACGAGAAAAATGTGAGTAATGTACAGTTGATCGCAGGGTCGAGGTTTTGTAGTAAATGAAGTTTAGGTGACAAAGTCGTTTCGTGTTTTCTCGTTTCAGGTTGTGTTTGTCGGGCCTTTTGAGCATCATTCAAATATTCTGCCTTGGAAGGAGACTGGAGCCAAGGTACCGGTGACTTACACAGTAATACATTAAACCAACAAACACGTTTTTTGAGTTCTCAGTGCTTGTTAAACTGAATAGAGATGGGCGAATATCTATCCGGGATGTAATGAAAGGCGGAATTTGAGTCGGCGTGAGTTCATAAGGGAAAGGATCAGCGGGGGAAGGCTTGCTACATCAACAATTTTTCACTGAAAACTGAGATCGAAAATTGAGGCATTGTCTGTATTTTCATCTTTCCACACGGGGAATTGGGGGGCTGCAACCCCCACACCCCTGGTTCGCCTTAGTTAACTTGCTTAATGCATGTCCGAGCTCTTCTTTTAACACGTTTCTCTTACATTATATCGATGCAAGTTTTAAGAAAGTTAACAAAAACTTCCCATCTTTAAAATACGTTCTGTCTCCTGGTTCTGTCAAGTAAAAGGAGACCCAGGCCTTGACCTGCAGTAAATTTAGCCTAGCGGCCAAGCCTTGGTGCAGACGTCTCCTATTTCCATACGTAATCTCTGTTTAGAGGGAGGCCCAGAGGGAGGATTAAGAAGTGTATTTCTAACTCTTCTTGCTTTCGTTTTTATTTATTTATTTATTTTTTAACAGATTGTGCGAATAAATGATAACGAAGAAGGAACAGTGGACATGGATATGCTTGAGGAGAATCTACAGGTAAAACATCAGTTTACACAGAACGATCAAATTAATCCGTGTGTTAATTTTTCCCAAGGTTTTTTTTTTTCTGTTTTACCCTTTTCTTGTTCGGTCTCCTATGTGCGAGCAAAAACACTGAAAAGACCTGACTCTCCAACGTAAGCTGGCAGAATATCCGTACCTTGCAAACCTTGCTGTCATTTACTACCTGTGGCCCCTAACTTTTTAAACACTGGTTTCAAACATCAAAGAACAATTACGTAGATAGGATAATTGGCACTGAGAAGTCTGTTGCAAAGTTTTGGGTGGAAATTTGCGTAGCTTCAATCACTTTTCTTCAGTGCATCAGTCTAATAACTACCAATGCATTTTATTTTTTCGTCTTTGTTTTGTTCGTGTTGTAGATGTATCGTTCAGCAAACTATAACACTTACGTGGCGTTTTCAGCGGCTTCTAATGTGACTGGCATCCTGACGGACACTGTAGCTGTAGCTGAACTGTGCCACAAATATGGCGCCTTATCATTCTGGGATTACGCCTCTGCTGCTCCATACCTCAAAATTGATATGAATCCTACAGTGAACGGGTAAGAAGCTTTAACTCCTGGGCCTGGTTGCTCGGAAAGCAAATGAAGAGTGATTAACGGGGTAAAACATTTGCCGAGGATTTCACCGTTCTCGTTGAAAAATGTGTTCGAAATCTATTATGTTGAGCAAACTGTTTCATATCGAAATCGCGTAGCGCAAAAATGTTTGGAAATTTCTTCATTGATTATTACTTAACTGGATGTTAAAGTGATGCTTACTCTGGGTTATCTTAATCGTTTTTTAAATGGTGCACGACAACAACGCAGCGTTGAATAGAGTGTGTCGATCTAATCATAAAAATTTCGTGGAAAACAAAGTTAACTGATCTCAACTGAACTTATCCAGATAAACAAGATCGTAAGCAGTTGAAAGAAACTGTAGAATCTGTAAGAAAAAAATCCGCCATAGAGGAACTAAGAACAGATGGACAACACTACCAGAATTTATGTTGCTTTTATCATTTCATAGGTATAAAGATGCTGTTTTTCTTTCTCCTCACAAATTTGTCGGAGGTCCTGGCACACCAGGTTAGTTTGCCTACGGATTGTTTGTTCGATTGTTTGTTTGTTTGTTGTTGTTTTTTTTGGTTTGTTTTTTGTTTTCTGTTTGAGGCTTGGAGATTCTTGCTAAAAACTCTGTTTTTGTTTGCTTTTTTGTAGGTTTACTTATTGCTAAGAAGAACGTGTTTAAGAACCCAGTCCCCGGCGGGTGTGGAGGAGGAACAGTTTTATTTGTAAGTTATCACGTGATCATTTTGTTCTCTGTGATCGTTAAAATTATTCCAAGTCCACCACCTAACTTTCTGTATCCCTGGTTCAGCGACCGGTCATTTGAAATCACTCAACGTCGTGCTCGACTGACCAAGCTGATTTTTCTGTCCTCAGGTAACGCGAGACACCCATTTATACTTAAAAGACATCGAAGAAAGAGAAGAGGGCGGAACGCCAGCTATAGTAGAATCAATACGGGCTGGTATGGTCTTCCAACTAAAACAGGTAATGATAGGCCTGCAACGTATGCAGTCAATACGGGCTAGTGTGGTCTTCCAACAGAGCAGTAATTTATGTGATCTCAACACGGCGTAATGTGCCGCGTTGTTCTTGTATAATCTTCATAACATATTGTTTAATTTGTTTATTTTTATTATTATTTTTTTTAATGCTGTCAATGCATGGTTCGTGTTTGTTGTGACTGACCTGCGGATATGAGGACATTGTTGTCTTATTTGAGGCTCTATATAAATATCCAGACAGTCCAAAGTCCATACAAATGTTTTCAGTGATGCCAACCTGCTGTCAGTGTGACACAAACCTAACGATCAAAAAGAACAATGACAATATACACACCGTCAATTTTAAAATTACAAATGAACTGTCGATTTTCCCTTCTTTCTTAATTATTTGTTAAGTCCGACCTGTAGACTGAGAGTGTGCAATCTTGTTTAATTTCAGTCTGTTGGAACAGAAAACATTGAAGAAAGAGAGGAACAACTTTGCAGGTAACTTTTTCAATTGAATTCATCGCTACATGTTGGTCCGTTTAATACGCCATTTTTTGCCGAAAGTTGAGCTTTTCGAGTTGCGGAAGAGTATTCTGAAGATTAGGATGCGTTCAGTACGTTTGTAGTAGTGAACGTTGTTAAATCTCGTCGTCTGTGTTAATCTGTAGTAATACATTGCCGTGGGAAAGCTAGCAGAAAGGGCGCATGCGCTGGAATCATAATCTACATCTACATTTATTAAGTTGATAACATCGTTTAAGGTGGCTCGATCGGGTTTTTGAGTGACGATACCTCTTAACTTTGAGCAACTAGCGTACCACAGTGAACAACCCAATAGAAAATCGATCGTTACTGCTGACCTAGAGAAAGATGAAAGTTTTAAATGAGGTAAGTTTGATCGAAATCGGAGTTACCATAGCAACGTAATGACGTCATCCCCCATTTTACATGAGAGCCAATTATTTGTCACCAAGAGATAATTCTGGAAAGCGCTCGACTGGATCTTCGACCTGACATATTTGTATTCACGTCTGCAAAATTTGAAGAATTTCTATGAGAGCGTTTTCGAGAAATTTTCGGGTGAAGTTTTAGGGTGTTAAAAAACAACAAAAACAAAACAATTTTGATCTGTTATTGAAAAGTATGCCCACAAAGGTTTGATGAAATAACATTTTGGTTTTAAATGAATGTTATATCATCTAATTGCTTTGTGTGAAAATTTCAGGGAAATCGTTCCATTTGATTTTTAGAAACGTTGGCTTGAATATGAACTTGTTTAGTGTGTTACGCGGCTTTTTTATCAAAAATTGACATTACACTTATTAAAATGGTTATGAATTAAAAAGCGTTAGATGAATTTTTTTATATCTTTGTCCTCAAGGAGAATAATCAATATTCAATACAATCCCAGCGTTTCAAATTCATTGAAACGTTATAAAGCTGTCAATTTTGAGCCAAAACTCAGGAAAATATTGGACTGATTTTCACGCCAGTAGCTTGTTGCTCTCATTATGCATCTCCATTGTTTTGAATCGGCGTGCAATTGTAAATTTCACTACACCATGAATTCAAATAACGCTTGGTTGCTTTCCGAAGATGTTCCGAAAGCGTGCTGAGACTGGGATAAGATTGGGGGAGACCCACGTCTACTGACCTGTTTAAATTTTTCGTTGACTCCTTGCCATAAAAATTTATCTGGAACACTGACTGAGCACAGCAGGTTTCCGTTTGCACTCACTGCTAACCGAAGTTTGCGCTTACTGCTAACCTTGAGGTTCGCACTCACTGCTGTCAGCCTGTCCATTGTTATTGTAATGCTGACCTGATACATTAGCACGTTTTTCGGAACATATTCGGAAAGCAATCAAGCGTTATATGAATTCATGATGTACTGAAATTTACAATTGCACGCCTATTCGAAACAATGGAGATGCATAATAAGAGCAACAAGCCACTGGCGTAAAATTCAGTCCAATAATTTCCTGAGTTTAGGCTTTAAATTGATAGCCTTACAACGTTTCAATGAGTTTGAGACTCGGGGATTGTATTGAATATTGATTATTCTCCTTGAAAGCAAAGTTTTAAAAAAATTCATCTACCGCTTTTTAATTCATAATCATTTTAATAAGTGTAGGGTCGATTTTTGATAAAAAAGCCGCGTAACACACTAAACCAGTTCATATTCAAGCCAACGTTTCTAAAAATCAAATGGAACGATTTCCCCGAAATTTTCACATAAAGCAATTAGATGACATAACATTCATTTAAACCAAAATGTTGTTTCATCAAGTCGCTGTGGACATACTTTTCAATAACAGTTCAAAATTATTTTGTTTTTGTTGTTTTTTAACACCTTAAAACTTCACCCTAAAATTTCTCGAAAACTCTCTCATAGAAATTCTTCAAATTTTGTAGACGTGAAGACAAATATGTCAGGTCGAAGATCCAGTCCAGCGCTTCCCAGAATTGTCTCTTGGTGACAAGTAGTTAGCTCTCATGTAAAACGGGGGATGACGTCATGACGTTGCTATGGTAACTCCGATTTCGATGAAACGTACCTCATGTAAAACTTTCATCTTTTTCTAGGACAGCAGTAACGATCGATTTTCTATTGGGCTGTTCACTGTGGTACACTAGTTGCTTAAAGTTGAGAGGTATCGTCACTCAAAAACTCGATCGAGCCACCTTAAGACATCACATCAACTATATAAAAAATAGATACAAAATAAAAATGTAAATAAGATATAAAAATACTTAGTTACTATTTACTTGTTTACAAGCTTCCCTATGACGTTAGAATTATATGAAGATCATCGCAGTGAGGGTGTTCCAACTTAAGTAGTTGAAAAGAAGAAACCTGAAAAAATTTAGGCTTGTTATGACGTTGTTGCGTACTTGTGTGGCTTTGTCTTCTCTATCAGAAAAGCGTTTGCAGCTTTAAACGACAACCCAAACCTCACAATACTGGGGAATGACGTGGCCCGTCGACTCCCTATCTTTTCCATGATCATCTACCACCAGGATAGCGGCAAACTTGTGCATCATAATTTTGTGTCTGTGCTTCTCAATGATCTTTACGGCATCCAGGCTCGTGGAGGCTGCGCATGTGCAGGACCTTACGCTCAGGTTAGCCTTTGCATTGTAAATGTCATTCTTGTCCCCACAGGCCGCGATACGTTTGGTCAACACCAAGGATCGCCTTGTAATGTGAGATAAACAAGGTACTGAGCCCTCTGTGATTGGTTGAAAAGTACTTACCATAACACTCCACTCCGTGAAGAAAGCTTGGAGAAAGGCAAACCACAAAACAAAATTTCACCGACAAAATCACCATTTTCGTCAATGCAAATTGATCAATCGATACTAAGCTTCCAGATCTTGTCTGGTGAACAATATCAACATTTCACGACACCCCCAATTAAGGAGCTCAGTGAGTTCACTTTTATTTGCTTCAAAAAATCACCTACGGCGAAAAAGTAAGGTCTTTTTTAAAAATGTGAGCTCTTTCCATTTTCAGGATCTGCTAGGCCTCGATGAAACAATGGCAAGAAAATTTACTTGGTTTCTAGAAAAGCATGAAAGGTAAGTTAACGTATTTTTGGGGAACTGAGTCGTGATAGAGTGGTTTTTGTTGGAAAAAGTCGGGCGGCATATCTTCCTCCAAATAAACGTTTAAACTTATTGTGAAGGGATCATGAGTGATGGTCTAACTGTTAGAAGTATAAATGTTCGCCTGGATTGTAATACTGCATGTATAAAGGTTTTCAAGGAAACGAGTGTCTAAGGCCTGGACACACAGTCCAAACGCTAAATAGAACATTTAATTTTATGTTATGGAAAGTCCCCTCCTATTTGTCCTTGGTTAATTGTTACTTATTATCGTAACGTAGTCTGACAATCACGAGAAAGGCATTAAAGTTGGGGTTTGGAAGCTGTTGCTGTTGTTGTTGTTGTTGTTGTTGAAGCTGTTGCGAGGCTCAGCTTATAACTTCAACCAGGTAACAACTTTTGAGAGTCACTGGAACAGCGTTACAATGAATGAACTCAGTGTATTGTTTAGCGATAAAATTAATCTTGTTCTTAATATGTTATTTGCTTTAGAGACAGCATGGGAGGACTATTGAAAGAACCACTGGAGATAATGAAGTGAGTGGAAAATAAAAAAATCCCATTCTGTTATTCTGAACAAAGTAGTCAATGACAACTTTCTACTTTCGCTTGTCAGAGTTAGTTCCTTTATTTCATTCATTTAGCAAATGATTAACACCTTTCCTTGTTTTTCTTTCAGACCTGGTTTTGTTAGAGTTAGTCTTCCTTACTTCATGAATGACAAAACTGTCGATTTTGTCCTTAATGCAATCAACATGGTAGCCACGCATGGCTGGAAATTGTTACCGCAGGTCAGTGAGAAAACCTGTCTAGAAGGCAACAGGGCACAAGGAATGGTTATTTAACTAAAATAGGGTTCAACATGCATAAGGTTAACCTCATTCCCAGAACATATTTGTGCGCAGGCGCCGCCTCAAATTTTTTTTAAGAAGAGAAGAGCCCTGGGAACGAGGTTGGAATGAGTTTGCCGGGATGTGAGGTGGGATTGAATCGAGGCTGGATACTCTCTCCTCCGTAGAGGCTCCTGTTAGTAAACACCAGTGAAAAAAAAAAAGAAAAGAAAAATACGAGAGCGGGAGCGCTGGAGAGAGAAAACGGGAGCGCAGGGAACGCTCCTCGTGCGCTTTAATTTTCCCTCTTCCCAGCCTCCGCGCATTTTTTCCCGAGCGTGCAGTCAAGGCGCGACTGTAGGAGGCCTCTGCGGCGTAGGAGAGAGGGCTGAATGCACTATACTAGAACTTCAGAGGGCGGGATGTCAGGAATAAATTGGCTATAGCCGGAAACGGGATGTCTATATCTCATGGCTAAGATGCTTGAAATCGCCGAAGTCTTTGTTGGAAAGCGAGATGAACAACAGAAAGTCACGCGAGTCCAGTCACTTCACACCATCTCGAAGCGGGAACGGCACGAATGTTTTGACTGGAGCTGCACTCATTGTATATTGATCGCAAAGTTGAGGGCTAATTTGATATTTTTTGTTGTAGTACCACTTTGATCCGCACACGGGAGCCTGGGAACACAAACAGTTTATGAAGGAAACGGGAGAAACCCTGTTTAGCTTATATGACGTAGGCTACGACGAGGATGGCATGATCGTTAACAGCAGAAAACCATGCGCAGACTATGAAGGAACACTTGATGTAAGCAACACTACTGTAAACTATTCAGCTCTGTTGTGTAAGAGATCCTGTATGTAAGTTACCTGAGGGTCACGTGGCCTAATCATGTGTGCCTATAAATTCAGCATCTGACTGACTTTCTTAAGCGAGGGGGCAAAGAGTATTTCCATCTGCTATGAATGAAATATTTTGGGTCTCAAGTATGAAGTGATTGCCCTACTCCAAGATACTTAAATTTCTCAGTCGTAAAACATAATCTTCATGATCTATAAGCACCACCTGTGTTTATCAGCAAATTGTCGTAATAAGCTTGTTTACACTGAAAGTTTCGTTTTATTCACCGTCAAGTGTGATTTTCGACTCTTCAGCGGAAGTTTAGCATCCCTTTTCCATATTCGCCTCGGTGATGCTGCCTTCGTGAATTTCCCGTTTCCTGTATGTTGTTCCTAAAGTCACCGGCTTTTGTCATTGTGTATTTCAGGACATTGCCGAGGCAGCTAAGAGAGTTTTCGAAGATGCAGTGATTGTAAACAAGGTAAGAAATATGCTTCAAATTACTTTTGATGTCACGTCATTTCAACGTTGTGATGGGTAGCCTGTGAACAGGCTCCGGTAGGGGATACGCCGCGCACAGAGGGAGGGGAGACTGAGGAGAGCTACTCTTGGCTCGTTCTTTCCCTTTGTTTTCTTCTCCTTTTCCCTTACTAAAGAGCCTGTTCACAGGCTATGTGATTGGTCGCAGCCAATGCCCTAGCATTAGATTCACTCTGCTCGAGGTTTTTAGGACTTTAATGATACAACTTCTTTTATTTTTACTGTTTTGCAAGACTTCATTTTAAAACAAGGTTTTAATGATCTTTCACTGAGATAAAAGTTTAACAGCATTGGCAGTGAAACCTTTCCCATCGCTTTGATGGTCTTAATGGTCGAAACTGGAGATCAGGGCTGAATCAATTGACACTGAAAAGAAGGTCTCCCGTTACTTATTCCTTTCAGTTATAGAAGCGGTGAACGTAAAACATTTCCTCTTTTTAACAGGAAATCTCTACAGTGGAGGATGAAGTAGTGGAATTTACAGACGACAGGAACCAGTTAGTGTGGTTTCTGCAGCCAAGTGAGGCGCAGTTTTACTTAGCGGCAGAGACTTTGAAATTCAAACCTAAACCTCCTTTCGCGAAAGCAAAACCTCCATTTACCCCCCGGCACGGCCACTCACCGCAGAGCACGCCAACCAGTTCAAATCCAAGCTTAAACGTGTATAAAGTGAGAACCGACAGCGACGCCAGCAGGTCAGCGGAATCTTCGGATGAATCAGAAGATCCTGCGCACAAATATGTTCTCACTCGGGAGCCCTGGCGAGCTTCCGGTCAAAAAAAGAAAAAGTGTGCTTTTCATAAACTGAAACATATCATAGGAAAAGTTGGAAGACTATAATTACTAGATGAGGACGTTAATAACTTGTTCGTAATATTATTAGGCGTTAAAAATTGCGATTCAGTATTCTTTAGGTAAAGTTAATGAATTGCCATGTTTGATTTTATGCCCTCGCCTTATAAAATACTTGTAAACAAGAGCTTTAGTGTTTCATATTGTACGCAGGCAATGTTGCATTTGCCCAAAACTTTTTGTAAACTCTGGGTGGGGATTGGGGCGCTGCATAGTAGCTTATTGAACGTGTGGCTAATTTTTATACCGAATAATTTATTCTACATGACTTTTCGTGTCGACAAAAACTACGAAAAATAGTGTGTTTCTAAACATTTTATTCTAGCGGTATGAGTGAAAGTTCAGTAAAGAAACGAAATATGTCGCTCAATAACAATTATGCGAGTTATTTAGAGATTCTGAATCAGTTAACTTATGACCGGAAAAAATTTGTGTTTTCCACGATTAAAAAAAAATCTAGCAAGAAAGGCGTATTTATTTTTAAAGAATTTAATTTGAAGTCGTTTCAAATGCCGAAATTTGCAGCAAATAATGAAATTAAGTTGTTGCCAAAAAAAATATTTCCACGAAATTACGGGAAAAAATTTATGTTAGCCAATCAGAGGCGGTACCCAGATGTGGGTATTAAACTTACATCATCAGGTTTTAAAAGCGTTTTAAGTTTTCGTTTCCCGTGCCAGGAGGAACGCATGTGCAGTAAAACCAAACCAAGTTTTTTTTCACGTTAATAGACCTTTTACAAATTTGAATGTGTGTAAATATGTTATATTTATGTCCCATAGAGTATATTGAAATTGTTTTACAATTATTTCTACTAAAAGTGTTTGACTTTACATCCTTTACAATGTACCTCTTTCTTTCCATACTAACTGTTTTGTTTTGTATATATTAACGTCATCTTAGTATTTCTACCCTAAGCGGCCTTATTTCTACTTCAGTATTCTTATACTTAGAAAAGCGGTGGTAAATTATTAACGAGACAGAATATATTATAAAACCCATCTGGGAGCCGGTTGAACACAGTTTGAATCGATTGAAACATAAAAGAAATCCAGGAAGATTAAAAACGGCTCGCGAAAAAAAAAACCAAAAAGGTAAAAACGTAGTTTATGAGGCTAATGAGACAAGAGTCAATGTTTTGAAAACTTTGTTGCTACAAATATTGCACCGTGTTATTGAGGGTGAAACCAGCCTAATGCTCGCACAGACTACACTCTGATTTTCAGTTTCACTTTGTGCTGTAATCTTACTGAAAGGTTTCTGGGCGTAAAAAATGTCTTCTTCGGCGGAGTTTTAAATCATACTGAACGATTATAGCTCTTCAATAAAAGAAAAATAAAATATACAGGGTTGTCAGGTTGTAATTTTTACCACAGATTACGCCACATGTAGGCACTATTGCCATGATGCATGATTGAAGCCATAACCTTTGTTGTTCTAGGTTCATGTGGCAGCTGACTGTTTGACTGCTACCTCATCTTAAGGGCTTTGTCGCTAGGGATTTTACTGCTGTTTGGCCGGGTAAAATTTTTTGGTTTCTGCTCATACCCGAAATACTTCAAGCAAGAACACCATGAATCAAAACAACTCTCGAAGGGGAAGCCACTGAGTTGTTAGCTTTATCCAGTTTTTTCCATACATGGGCAGAACTTAAAAGAATTATTGTAGTCGCAAGTAAAGAAGTAAAGAACAGATATAAACGTTCTGGGCACGCAGGTTGAGCAAGTTTTTACAAGGATGTCCAAATCCGCTGTGAAATGGGACCGCCAGGCTCCATATTCCGCTGGCTGATATGGATCGAGGGTATCACATCTTGGGGGTAGGTCCACATGCTGCGTTTGCCGGAGTGTTTTTTTTTCCGGACCCTGAAGCATTGGGGTGGGTTTGCGAAGCCCCTCTATGTTGAGATGTGGAGATGTGTCCAATTTTTCGTTGCAAGGCAACACTATGAAGAAACAACACTTGGGATTTACCTTAAGGACGGTGCCTCCTTTTGTTACTGCGCATACGTTCTGCGCATCTTGGGATATTCGGGTTCATTCTCGTCCCCAGAGCCCACGATCCTTTTGGTATGCGTCAGGGATCGAGACCTCTAGTAGGGGCCAGGTAACGCGCAAGCGCAATAGCTGCCCATTTTTGTAACCGATAGTAACCGTTATTGTTTCAAATTTCTGAGGCTGCGTACAAAAGCCGGAAGTCCGTGATTCGCGGACTTCCTGCCTCGGTCCCTGCCAGAGGTCTCAATCCCTGGCGCAGACCAAAACGATCGTGGGCTCTGGGGACGAGAATGATTCGGGTTTCTTAAGGAATTTGCCCCCTAATACAGCAATATTTTTGCGCGGTTTAAGACAATGTGGAAAAAGCAGATGTTAGCAAGGGCTATCAGAATCCAAAAAGAAAATTGAGGGTAACCACCCATTTTTCATAGATAATTGAGCTTAAACTTGAAAAGAAATTGCCAAACATTCTTTGTATTTTAACCCTTTTTTAGAATTATCGTCTCTGAACAATGCGTGGTTACCCACATTTTTCTTTTTGGATTCCAATTACCCTTCCTAAGATCTACTTTTCCCCATAGTCATAACCTTTGCAAAAATACATCTGTATTAGGAGGCACCGTCCTTAATTCAGCTGCGCGAATCCACCATGAAGTCGCTGAATATTGCAGCTTCACAACTTGCCCGGATACTGAAATGGGCGTCATCAGCGCGCAGGCTAGAACGTGCATTAGCCACCCATAAAAAAAAGCACATTTATGATTCCATTAATAAATACTTTCATAGTTTTTATTTTCAAAAGGTTGAATATCCTGGCGAAAGAAAACATCTAGCATCAGCAACAACTTACATATCTTCACTAGTATTTAACCTCGTAATTTGACGATAAATAATAAGTAATTATAGTGGAGACCAAGGGTCGATTACATTTCTTCGAGTTTGTGTAGACAAGCTTTTTTCAAACATAATTCACAAGCCATATTTGTATTCAAGACTCGACCAAGATGCCACCACACGCTACAATGAACCTCAAAAAAAAGTGGTTTAATTTTAATACAATCAACAACTCATCATGACGGACACTCTGGGTCAGCACCCTCCTCGGAGACCCAGGGGAAGACAGTTGGGAGGGGAGGCAGATAAAACGGGCAAAATCCGTGCGAGCGAAAGTTTAGACTGACCAGTACTAAAACCCGGGTCTCCAGACAACAATGAAATCGGCTGTAAAGAAACTTAGAGCCGATTTTGACAGTGCAATTTTTGTCGCAAGCGACGTACTCACAACATACTAACGACCCGAATCGGTATCTCGCAAATCAAACCCACAAGTACAACTTGTAAATGAGACTCAGTTCGTACTCCAGGGGTGTGGTCAGTATGCCGCGTGTAACAAACTTGTACCGTCTAAATCGGTCCTACTGCTGTGAACGTATCACACCAGGCAAAGAAAGGAGGTGAAAGAAAAGGCTACGTAGATTAAACAGGCGAAATCATGTTTATGCACATTGTTTTCTGCCCTTCATAATCCGCCTCAATCTTTCCCATTCTTAAGATTGCTTGCTCCTCTGTCGATTGTTTTCACCAATTTAAATTTTTGTGCTTTAACGAGCGAGTATTTGAAGTTTCGTTTGATGAGAAAAAACGTGAGTTCATTTCAAAAAAAGCTACTACAGATAGATTCTTCTATAGGTGATGCTCGATAATTTAAACATCATCAAGTGATTTATCTATTAGCAGTTGTTGAAGTGCTTCCTATTTAGTGGATGCTCTTTTTGTACATAAATAATTTATTCATCAGCAGCTGATGTGCTGCTGCCAGCATCCTGTTTAGGAGAAGCTTTCTCCTCCGTAACCGTGTCCACTGATATTCCGCTGATCTTTAACAGTTCTCTGAGGCCTCTGTTCTCTGACTCAATAGAAGCCATCCTCTCCTGTTCCTGCTGAATGGCTTCATCGTCTATGTTGATCGCTTTGGCCATCACAGCTGCCATCTCACAAATTTGCTCTGTTTTTGCTTGTAATTCCTTGGTGATGAAAATAAGTACTGAAATTAGGATCTCAATACAATAACAAGTTGCTACCAACGCTGGAAAGACAGCTTGGAGGCGGGGTGTGAAAAGAAATGAACAGACAGACGTAAATGGAAGACTGTGGTCACAGCCTTATGAAGCCACATGGGAATGAAGAGGGTAAATAATGTAGCCTAACAACAGAGAGAGTGAAAAACGACAACATGCAAAAACCCACGTCTCTGACTGGTTTCCAATTACGTCTACTACACAGACCAGCCTCTCTTCATCTATTTACACTGCATCATCATGATGGTGCTGGCTGGTCTTTTATGCAAGGAGGGTGCCTGGGTAATTCATGTTAACTCTAAAGTAGGCAACACAAACTTGTCATTAAGGATTAGATGCTTGGTAGTATCTATTTCCTGACTGTAAGATTTCTATGAAGTTGTATGTGAATGGTTGTAAATCCAGCTGAAAGATTGTATAACAAAATTAATGTATCTTGATAAATAAAGAAAGATGGTGAATTTTAAGGTCGCAGAAGAAATAAGAAAAGATGGAATATTCAACATGTCGCAAGCGTGGGACAAAGCAAAAATCTGAGTTCCCGAGAGGAATCGAACCCATGTCCTTCTGTACACCGGTCGGACACTCTAACCATTGAGCTACTGGGAGACTCGCACGAAGGACATTCGCACAAAAAAATTCTACAACACAGATTTTTTCATACTTTTGCTACAGTCAGATAATTAGTTTCCTATGTCAAAAATGACAAAAATTGGGGGGTATCTGACTTCATTTTCGAAACAAAGGGCACGAAAAACTACCCTTATTTTGACAAATCGGTCCTCGTAACTCGACATGGCCTCAGTGGTTGTTAGTTGAAAAATTTAAAAAGCATGTGGCATGTGGTGTAATTCTTACTACGGAGGTCTCGTCTGGTAACATTCATTCATGAGTAGGGAAGTGAGAGCATCAAAAAGAAACTATTGGCAGCTGCCTCAACATGATGGCACCTGATCTCACCCCTTCAATAGTTGTAAAGCACATTGGAATGTACAAACATAAAAAAATACGCTATATTTATTACACTACCACTACTATTACCTTGTAGTTGTTTAACTTCATGCAAGTGGCGTCAAGCCTGTTTGCTTTGATGAGTCCAAAAACCTACAAATAAAGAAGGTATGCATGTATAATTAAGAAAAAAACATACAAAATTAAAAAAATATATATTCAAAACATTGTTAGTAACTTCAGGTACATAATTATGGTACTTTTTTAAATAAGACTATAAATAATGTGGTGTTCAAAACCCAACTAACGTTTGCATATTATGACAAGTTCACACTGAAATTACAATGTATGAGGGCAGTCAAAACATCCTTGAAAAGGGATCTGCCAACATTATCTTCTTAACCCCTACTGAACTGAACTTCTTTTGTGGAACTAAACTTCTGGTTTAAATATAGAATGGCTGAGTTTAAACTTTTGAGTATCTGGAAAAAAATCTACTGTTAAAATCTGAGGGGAAATGATATTGTACATGTATCACAGAGATGTTAACAACCAATAGTTAGATGTAGTACACAGTTAAGCTTCGCTTAAAACAGTATGTCTAATGTTGCAACAACTCAGCTCAGGATTGGGTTTATCAACAAGAGTGACTTGTGTGCTGAATTGTTTTGCAACTACTAACCTGTTCTCTGTACTTGGCCATGATAAGCTCTAAAGCTGACTGATATTCAGCTACTGAAGTCTGAAGTTCAATGTTTTCTTGCTGTAATTCCCGTATGCGAGCATTCTCCTCCTGGCTTCCTAAAATAAGTGTGCTGCGAGGTCTGTGGTGGGCCACTTCATTAAGATCACTAACTACATCACGATACTGCAAGAAAACAAAACAGCAAATAGTAGTCCAGTCTTCATTCTCTAGGTTTGCTTCAAGAGAAAAAGCTGGGAAAAAACTGTGGCGCTGTGTTGGTGGGTGAGTGAAACACCGCAATCTAAAATTATATCAACTCTGTTAATATACATACTTGGAGATCTAAAAGCCCTTCATACTATGCTTTGTATGTGGTATTTATATATAAGAAGTCAGGTATATGCTTTTGCAGAGGTATGGGTATGAAGTATATAACCTGCAACACTGGTATGATAGACTATTAGTATTAGTGTTAGTATTTAGAACAAGTATTGGTATTAGTATATTATAATGAAACTGGCTTTCAAACGGTTAACCTGCATTTCAAAATCTTTGCTTTGTCTTCACCAACCTTTGGAACTTGTACACCAGTTCTAAGTTTCAAATGATCAAATCTTTAGAACTCATAGTACTCTATACATATACATGTATGGCATTCTTGCCTTTATAAGCTTATGAAAATTTACAGTTTATAGAGTAAGTAAAACATAAGAGGAGCCTTAAATAGTCCTAGAATGGATGTTTAGTATCAGGTTATTCAAAGAGTGATACTCTAACTATATGTAGAAACATACAGTTGCAATAAATCTATAATTTAAGCTTACAGTAAGATACATCAGGTGGATGCTTTGCATAAACACTGTAGATTTTAAGGGACATCTACGACATTTTACCAGCTTGTGAGTTTAGATCTTGTTGTAATTTAAGAAATAATGATGTCCCTCACGGTTAAAGATTTAATAAAACAACAACCTGAAAAAAAAATTCAGGCTTCAACTGATTCGAACCAATGACCTCTGTATTACCGGTGTAGCGCTCTAGCCTATTAAGCTATCAAGCCAACTGGGAGCTGGTCATTTGCGAATTTGTAGTGATGCCGTAGGTGGTGAAACAAGTGATAGTGAATATATGAAATAATCATGAGCTTATGGCCTTCGCAGTGCGCAGTTGACATCATCATTTCTTATTTCAGCCGCAGTTCACGTATTCGATTATTTATTATATACACTTTCATACGCTTACAGATTATCATGCCTGAAGTATACGGAAATCCGAAGATTTCTGAAGTTGCCCTGACAATTTTTGACAGCAGAACTGAGTTTGCGATAAGTAAACTTATCATGCAGTGTTATTGCATTCTCACCTGCTTCATAGCGTCCAGTTTAAGTTGCAGATTGTTTGCTTGATCGATGAGTGAATCAGAAGAGCTATTATGCTCACGAAGACGAGATGCCAAGCGTTTAGCGTCTAATAATAACTGCTCCATTTTCAGTATTACTCACTACCGATGTTATCCGCCATATTGATTTCGTTGTACCTGAGAAAACCGCTGACTCTAAAAGAATTAACCGGTATAACTACATACCTTTATATAATGCAAAAATTACCCTGTCGTATAAGTTGTCAGGATGGCCGAGCGGTCTAAGGCGCTGCGTTCAGGTCGCAGTCTACTCTTGTAGGCGTGGGTTCGAATCCCACTTCTGACATATTCCTTTTTTTCTTTTTTTTTTTTCTGATGTCATAGCCGCCCATCCCCGGTCACTGCAGTAGTCCTTCGTTTGCCATCGGTACGCGATCATATTCTTTCTCTCTTTCTTTCTTTCTTTCTTTCTTTCTTTCTTTCTTTCTTTCTTTCTTTCTTTCTTTCTTTCAAGTTTTAGCTGGTTTTTGTTTACTTTTTGATTTTCGACATCTCAAAATTGTACTAAAACAATTATTCGCCTTAGGCTCAGTAAATATTGGCGAATATTTACTTCACTTTCGGCGAAGAATTGTAAAATATCGACTTTGCCATCGGAGCTGAACCGCAAGGGGAGTCAAAAAATTTCATACATATACTGGACAAACATCAACTAAATCGATCAATTAAATGAAATAACAAATTTTACACAGAGCCGTGCCCACAAATACGCTCAACCCAATAAAAATTATCGTCACTCAAATTTGTCATTAATGCCCCTGCTTAATTGGCCCGCGTGTGCTTAAATTTCCAAGCAATCAAGTATAACAATCACTAATGGTAAAATTATGACTTGGTTCACATATTTCTTTTATCTCATTCGCTGTGGGAAGTAACCCATTCAAGTGGCAATGTCATCTCAAGCAGGTTGTTAGTCACGGTTCAATGGTCACAATGATCGACTGGTATCAGTCTATAACATCAACAAATATCCCTGAGAAAAATGGAAAAGCAATTTATTTAAAACATTCTACTGTCTTTTTACTACAATTTGTTATCTAAATACGAGGAAATGTTGGGGAGTTTTCTTCTGTGGGCATTTTGGTGGATTGGAATGAGCTCATTGCGTTGTGTAGGGTAAGCTCGAACCAGGAAATATGTTGTCACGTATTCGTAATTCCTCTTTTTGGTTCTCCCACTGAATTTCAAAGTATTCAGTTTTTTATTCTTGTGTTCCGGTTAAAAAGGAAACCTTTTAAAGCCTGTAATGATAAATTTGTCTTTTGTGAGTAATTTGTCGTTGAGACGAGACAACTGAGGCAACCTCCAGTCAATCAAAATAAATGCGACACTTTAACAAGTCATGCATTTATTCTACATACAACTCTGGATTTAGGATCAAGTGGTCCTCACTTATTCTGGAAACATATAAATGCAAAGCCGAGGTGCTGAGGTCTTTGGAGAGTAGATGAAGAAATTGCACGAAGTTATCCGCTGACCACTTGTGAATATTCTGTTCTTGTTGTACTTGAATAATGATGTCGCGCCCAGTAAAGCTAAATGCATCCATTTTCTCTTACTTTTTTTCAGAGGTACGATGACTTCACTTAATTCCACCCAATGGAACGGCACTGATCTTCTGGTGAGAAGACTTATGACTGGTAAGAATGTTGTGGTACCGGTAACCAGGGAAGGGCTAACAAATAAGGATTTGAAGAGGCTGGGGCTAATAATATACCCTAGCGGTGTCGGCCAACAGCTGGCGAACGAAGCGTGCAAAAGGGAGGACCTTCATTTAAAATGGTTGATAAAACAAGCTTTGGATTGCCACTAGTAGAAGATCATGAACAGACACTTACTCGGTCATTCCCATCAACACCAGACAATCAAAAAGTTTTCGTGAAAATTTACTTTTTTAAACTGATTCACAAGATGAACCAAAACGGATACGTAGGGAGTGTGCCTAAGGTAACGAAAAATAGGACTCTGGCACCAAGGCAGTAAAGCTCAGTTTGCGTTCAGTGAGAGCGCAGGAAACTCAATTTAAGCCTACGATTTGAGGACAGGACGGTGAATTTTCTGTTTCCGTTTGGTTGCCTGTGGATATTTTCCTCCCTAAGAAAGCGTGAAAGTTTATTTACCATAAGAAGCGACTCGGACAAAAGCAAAACAACTAAGAGAGATCCGCATGGTATAACGCAGTTCCAAAATGATATTCCTGTCAAGTTTAAGCGCGTCAGTTAAAGTGCATGTTCTATATTTTGCTTCATGCAAACACTTGATCGTGAGAAGAATATTGCCTGGTAATCAGCTGGTGAGAAGGACGAGGAAGGCTGAGGTCTATTAAAGTCAGCATGGTGCACTACTAGTCACGGCCCTGGGTGACTGGCCTGGCCCAAGGCTTTTTATGGCTTTGTTTATAAGTGTTTAAAAAGGGTTGGGCCATATAGTTCAATAAAAATACATAATAAACAATTAACTAGCTGAATTAGACTGTTAATCATTTCTCAGAGTTATCCAGTGCAAGAAAAGAATTATATCAAGCAAAACGTCAACTGAAACAGGCGGAGCAAAGGATTAGCAATCTTACCACGCAAGTGATGCCAGGACAAAAGGACCAACAGACAACTGCAACTCATCAAAAAGATAAAGCCAACAACAAGTAAGATTTTTTAATAAGCACTGGTATTAATGATCATAAGTTGTTGTCACTTATTGAGACCGTGGTCAAAGAAAATGAGTTTTGCAAGATTTACAAGAACTGGCAAGCTTTTTGTGTGTTCTTCCGTCATTTTTCCGTCATTCACTGTTTTGTGCAGCGGTTGACAACGTGAAATAACCGCTTTTATGAAATGCCGTACAAAATAGCTGTCCGATGGGGGGAACAGTTACGTAAATTTAGTTGATTAGAACAGTGGGTGTAACCAAACTGTACAATATTTTCTTTTACCGTCTTAGGTTTAGAGGTCACAAACTTGTTCATCTTGATCTTGGTGGAGCACCTCCAAAGCTAACATACTTACTGCAGGTGACCCACTGAAGACAATTTTACTGTCTATTTTGCCTCTTTGTTTTTTGTTTGCGTCCACATGTCCTTTATCGTATCTTAATCGCGTCGGCATAGTATATGTGTTTCCCTCTTAGGAGGTTTAGTATCTGATCAAAGCTTTTCAGTCACATAATATTAACTTTCCTTGAGTGTTCCGTTTGGGAAAACAAATTTTTTAAAATACGTTTTCAAGGTAGTTATTTAGTTTTCAGATCGGATTATTAACAATCATCACAGGGGACAGGGAAAACATTCAACTGTTGATGGAGTAACAAGCTCTAAATTGGATCAGAAAATAGGACCTCCAGTCTTAGAGGGATGAAGGGATAAATGGAATATTTTATTTGGAAAAGATAGGTTGGAGATTAAGATCTTGAGTAACACAGCCCTATCTAACATCAATTCGTTCCTCCAAGGGGGATTACAAAACAGCAAAAGTTGTCGTTTATAGTGTGAATGTTAGTTTTCGTTGTGAAGTTAAAAATTAAAAGAATTTTTTTTCTGTTTTAGCTTCTTCCTTATTTTCGGAAATGGGGTGCCACAGGGCTCCTTATTGAGTATGCCGATACGTTTCCTTACTCTGGAGAGCTCCAGGTGATTCAAGGACCTGACGCCTACAGGTTAGTGGTTTGACCTGGGGCACGCCGATCGGCAAAAAGCTGATCCAGTTCTCTATATGCATGCCTTGGTAGGACTGCTTACGGTCCCCAGCCAACAGCTACCATATATTCACTGTGGAGCAGGCGCTTAAAAGGGTGCTTTGCACCCGCTTCATCAGTACAAGGCATCTAAAAACGGCTTCCGAGTCGTGCAGGGGCCTGAAGGCTATTCCCTGCTGAAAACAAGGACGAATGCGTAAGGTACTGGCCATACTGCGGGGATAGTGTGGAGTATGCCTCTTGCCTTTTGCTGCTTTTAAATTGCAAGTAATGCGCATGTCTGTTTGCTCACTTTTGGCCAACCTCTCGATATTGGGAAACTCGTTACACTGCTGTTACTTAAGATAACGGCAAATAAAATGGAATGATCAAGGAGAAAGGTAGAGAGAATTAACAATTAACATTATTTCAAACACAAATCAAAGTGTTGACGTTTTCAGAGCCGCACATTTATTTTTACCTGTACTGATTTTAGCCAAGAAGAAGTTTCATTCCTGATCAGAGAAGCGCTACAGAATGACCTCATCGTCATACCACTCGTGCAGACATTTGGTCATCTTGAGGTAACCCTTGTTCAGACACTTAGTTTTAATAATTTTTACTTGAAAGGGAAATAACTTCGGAGCTCGCGAGGGCCCACTGGGAAAGGCTTTAAAATCAGCTTTTGTTTTATTGTTTGTTTGTTTGTTCCTTTACTTGTTTATTTGTTTGGGTGTAACCTTTGGACTCTTCTACCTGAATTTTCAGCAGAAGTACTTAAGGGGAATTTTATCCATCTCCCATATTGGACCTAGGCTGACAAGAAGCGCGAGTAGGCTATTTTCAAGACACAGCTTCTTCTACGAACCAGTGGCCAATACCGTTGAAATGCGCACTAATGATTGGTTCAAAAGGTTACAACAGAGGAATTAATGAAACAGAAAATAAAGTGAAAAAATTTTCAGCCATCTGATCGGCCGCGCCCCAATACCGCCCCAATACTAGAGGCATTCTTTTTCCCTTTTTCTTATCATGTACTTGTATCGTATTAATTATTAAGCCCTGTAAAATATGAACGATTCAGAAAATCTGTTGCAGTGCAACCAATTTTTGTCATGGCGGGCCGACATTCTCAAAAAAGCCGCCACGTCAACCAAAATTCACAGAATTGGGTGTCAAAATAAGGTAAACACTGGAAGGGATAGATCAGAGTGCCTTTGACCGAAAGAGACTGAGATCGAATCTAGTTAGCTGTCATATGGGGGCCTGGGGTTAGCTCTTATGTAATGGATATGTGATCTAGCAAAATCAATCTTTTCGAAAATATTTTATTTTATTTTATTTTATTTTATTTTTTATTTTATTAGCTTCGCCAAAGAAAACAAAACATGCAACGTAATTAAACTAAAGAAGGGGATTGGCAGGGACACCGCAACAGCTGAGGCCAATTACAGCGGGCCCGGGAAATATCACGGTCCCTCGTGGTTGTCCTCGGTGGTGTGGAAGTTTAGGGGTAGGGTCCTTATTACTGCATTTGTGGGTGCTTGGTTCGAATCCCGGACTTATAGAATTTTTTATCAAATAAAAAGCTTACTACAGACGTTAATCTCGTTCGAGAGACGTAAATTTCGTTCTTAGGGACTTTCGACGAAATTTATTGAGTGCTGACCAAGATAGGTGCTCTGATCTATTCCATAAAGTACCTACATCAAACTACATGTACGTTTAACGCTCCGATACTGTCGGGCCGACAAATCGGTCCGACCAGTAGCGGACAAAACGTAGCGTGTCAGCAAACGTACGATTCATACACCAATAGTGTTGGGCCAACATAACGGTCAGAAAAATCGTAGCGTGTAAAGTGGCCTTTAATGGTTGGGCTTTTTGTTACGGATTTGGTCATTAGAAAAGCACTCTGTTCTTTTCAATGTTGAGTGCAACCCAGTTTGTTGAATCTACAAGATTGAGTTCGGGTTGTGCTAAAATTAAGCAGTCCCCATTACCCTTCATTACAGTTACTTAAAGGAGAAGGTCACTCCAGAAACGGTGTACTTTTTGAAATCGCCAATGAAAAGATAACACTAAGTTGAGTTACTGACCGTGGTTTTAGCTTCTAAAGTGCATCCGATTCCACTGAAATTCCCTCCAACACTGCGCGCCCCGATTGTAAATTGTACTTAGCAGCTGGCCGCTTGTTCGTGACGTCAAAATGTACAACGAGACCAGCGGTCGGGTAATGTGGGCTCTAATGGCGGCGTGCAGTGTTGAATTTTGGCCCTCTTTGGAGAGGAATTTCAGTGGGATCAGATGCACTTTAGAAGCTAAAACCACGGTCAGTAACTCAACTTAGTGTTATCCCTTTATTGGCGATTTCAAAAATTACAACGTTTCTGGAGTTACCTTATCAGCGCTTTGGTTTGCAGCCAATAATGCACCTATCAATGTTAAGCCCGAGTGGGGGGGACCTTGGGCATATCTGGGGCATTTGGTTACCTTTGCTATCTCCGCCCTCTGGAATTTGACTGAGAGTCTGGGCCCCAGTGTGCGGACGTTTGACTGTTTTGGAGAGGTGGACTGGGCCCTAATAGCGTGTTGTTCGAAGGCAGCTATTTTGAAACACGAGGAGTGGTGTGCTGTCGTGTTTATTAGTTGGATGTATTGAAGATTTTGCCCCTATCTCAGTTTATAATACATGAAAGTGAGATTTAAGCAATAGCAGTGGACAACTTTCACATTTCACACTTTCATAATAAATATAAA
This sequence comes from Siderastrea siderea, assembly GCA_964030785.1. Taxonomy (NCBI): domain Eukaryota; kingdom Metazoa; phylum Cnidaria; class Anthozoa; order Scleractinia; family Rhizangiidae; genus Siderastrea; species Siderastrea siderea. Next base: position 21,102,512 of record OZ034973.1, on the reverse strand, counting down.
TGTAAAAAGTAAAATACGCTACATGAATTATTGGTATTAAGTGTTCAACAAATGAAAGACGAATGCTAGAGAAAGAGTTACAACGTTGCTACAGGTTTTTTCAAAAGTTAAATATTATATAGAACAGTCATTTCTAAATTGTCATCTGTTATTATAAAAGACAAGAACGAACAACGTATTTGAGGCAGAGACGACACTTTAATGTCCCCGGCTAAAGTGCAGTAAAATTCACAAATACGCGGCCAGATATTCTGATATTCGATACAATTTGTCTTCAGGGTAGGGAGATTTGAACTGATTTGAACCATTTTTTTGACCCCAGGGTGGGGGTTTTCATCAAAAATTCTTCAAAAAAATCAAATGCCCCACATATGCCCGAGGTCCCCCCCCCCCCCTCGGGCTTAACATAATGATATTGCATAATGGGATCGATTGTAGCAGATTGAGTACATTTCATATAGTGTTTTACATTATCTTTTCTCTTTAATAGTTTGTCTTAAAGCACGAGAAGTTTGCACATCTTCGTGAGACATCGAAATATACGAACTCAATTTGCCCGAGGAATCCAGGTAGGACTAGAAAAAAGTATTATTATTTTCAGCTGGTTGTTTTGGAAAGAAACAAGCGCAAGCACAGTTATTTTAAGTTACCTTCTATTAGTAAACTCTAATTGGACAGTTTGGTGCGTCAAAACAAAAAATACTGGGCTGATTTTTGCATGGCATCTTCCCTTATTAAAAATAGAGCCGATTAAATAAGGCATGAATTACTTTACAAGGAAATACTGCTATCAAATGTCAAGATATTCATCTTATTTTCACGCTGTACCGGAGAAAAAGGTAATTATGCAAATCACAATAAGACAAAAACAATATCTGTTTAAATCGTTTACCTGACCACATGAGATTGATCGAGCACTTACTACTCCTTCCTGCCCTGGACATGATGCAAGTCCATTGCATTTTATTCAGTTTTCTTTGTTGTTTGCTGGTACGCATTTTTACTCCTGGTTAGAGCAGGGGGGGGGGGGATCGGAAGGAAAGTGTCTTACCTATGGAAAAACGCAACCAGAGAGACTCCGAAACCCTCAGTTAAACCAGCCTTGTCGAAAGCGCTCGTTAAATTGATGGTTGAGATTGTGGTCATTGGGTAGGCGGTAGGGAGAACGGTTCATCAGTAACCATCATCGTCGTGTAATAAGAAAACCTGTTTTCAGGAAGCCGCAAGCGTGGGACCAAAAAAACCTGATTTCCAGACGGAAATCGAACGCATGTCTCCCGTACACCGGACGAATACCCTAAACACTAAGCTAATGGGAGACTCGGGGCCAGCTACAATTGTAGGTCATGTTTGCTAACTGCGTATGTGACATACAGTCTGCTAAGGTCAATCATTTCGAAAGATTCCATGGCTGTAAACAGAAAGGTGGTAAATAAGAAGCTTGGCCACATATGAAATACGAAAAGCATAGGAAGAAGGGGAAAAAATGAGATTTCTCATGGCTTTTCGTCGCCCATGCTCCTTATGCAGTTCTTTGATCAACCTAATCAGCAACGAAGCCCAAACCAACGTTATTAAGTCTCTTGAGTTTCAAGGTTTTCAAAAAATTGATTTGTAGCAACCGATGTGAATTTCACACAATATACGATGGCACCCTCAAAACCGCGCAGTTAGTTCAATAGTTAGAAGATAGAATAGCTAAAAGATTTTGTCAAACATTCCAGAGTCAGCGCAATTAGTCAAAGAGATGATCAATCAAGTTGCAGAACTACATCCGGGAATCCAATGGTTTCATGTGGGAGCTGATGAGGTGGGCAATTGATTATGTTGTCACTAGCATAATGTTATCTTAGGGTATTTAACACTTTCGCTGGGGAAGATTGAGACAGCCGGATTACAAAGAAACTATACGAAATTTGCCATCTTTTTAATACAGTGATCAACAACACCACTATGTTACCTACCTTAACGGTATCGCGGGACTGGTTTAGGTGAGGTGGTTTTATGCGAAGAAGGGGCTCTCTCGTGTGTAGCATAGACACTCCCTCATGCACCATAATCGTCCTCTCATGACATTATTTGAGTTCTTCTGCAGGTGTGGAACCTAAAAACTTGTCGGGCATGCATGGACGACAACAGGAACAAAAGCATGATATTTTTGGAGCATATGATTCCTGTTCTTCAACATGTCAGGAGCAAGAGTGTGATTCCGATCATGTGGGATGATATGATAAGAGAATGGACAATAGACTTCCTCAAAGGTTAGCCCTTTGTTCTGGCTCAAAAGGGAGTAAACATGCAATGTTTCATAGCTGGTGGGTTTCCTTCTACTGTATTTCGCTATGTTGTTGCGGTTGCTGCTGTTACTGTTGCTGTTGTTGTTTGTGTGTTTGTTTGTTTGTTGGTTGGTTGGTTTTTTGTTTCGTTTTGTTTTGTTTGATTACTTTGTTTCATGAGACCAAATGCAAGTCACTAGAAAAGTTTCGCTAGGTTTACCTCTGTGACCCATGTGTAATCAGCTACTGCATTCAGTTTGTCCTTGCTTTTTTTTTCAGTGGTCGGCAAGTTAGCGGAGCCCATGATTTGGTATTACAGAACTGACCTCAGAACACATTTTCCTAGAGGTAAACACACCACACGCAATAACGAGTATAGTGATCCTTGTAAAGGGACGAAAAAAATAAGTTATTATACTTTACAATGAGTTCATAATAGTTATTAATCCAAAACACATCTTAGTTATCTCGATATCAATCATTGTTTCAAAAGATACCCTTTAAACGCTGCAAAAGCAAAATTAGAACTGCAATTCACAACTGTTCAAAACGAAACTGACCGTAAAAACAGTATTTTATTTACGTGGTTAAGTTCAGGTTATTTGGTCATATCTTGGTTATAGTTGTTCAGTACGGGTAAAGCTTTCTCTGAAGAAATCAAGTTCAAACACCTACTGGGTTAAGTTTTTTTACTCAGTATATTATTTTTCAGTGAAATTGTTAAAGGTTCGTTCTTTTCGTCATCTCAAACTCTGATATTCAGGGACTTTGAGAAGCTGAAGCTATATTCCCCTCTATATTGAAACATTTGATTCTCCACAGATATGTATCAACGATACTTTGAGGCATTTCCTAAGATATGGACTGCGAGTGCGTTTAAAGGTAACTTCTCATGTACAGTTTATCAATATTTGATTTACAAATACACAATCGATAGTGCAACGGATCTTTAATTATAAGCAACAATATTTACTTATAAGCAACAAACACAGACGTATAGCCTTTGATAGCTGCTTTTCGTCTGCTTTGTTCTTTCAATTACTTGCTTGCTTGCTGTTTTTTTCTTTTATGTGAGAACTAGCTAAACAGTTGTTCCCCTTTCTGTTACTTTTGTCACTTTGTAAACATGTATTTGACCTTTGTTGTCACCCTTAATGAATTGTCAATAAAGCTTTATTGAAAAAAAACAAACAAACAAACACAGCCCCGCATTCCATCAGTTTCAAAGAAAAATTAATTATCATGTGACGTTGTTGTTATGATTAGTAAAGCCTGGTTGCAGGTACCTCTCGTAAAAACTCTTTAGAGCGAACAACTGATGTATGACTTAACTTTTCTCCGAATCAAAAGAAAAAAAAACAATGCTTTTGTCGTACTTCGCGTTGGGGCTCCCGCTACCAACCGGTAACCTAGAAGGTACCTCACGCAAAATGTCTCAAATTAACCTAACATTAAAACAAAGATGACAAAAACAAACACGTAAATAATAGTAGACAAGTAGGCATGCATCATCCTCAGAGGAATACGGATTTGTGCCGCTGGTTTTTCTTTAAGGGAAGAGTCTATTGTGGCTCAAGAGGGCCACGTCTGAAGCTGTTAGAGCCGGTACTCGAGGACTACAGCCAAAAGCCACGCATGTTTGATACAATGCAACTCATCATTTTAACTCTGCTTATACGTTTTTAATGCCCGCCAATCGATTCTCCAGAAAACTACCCAAGAGGTGGACACATCGTCAACTTTATTATCAACATTCCACTGGCAGTTTCAATGTGTAGAGTCTTTATGGTACCATTGCAATCATGAATTAACAACTAATCTAGGCATTATGACCAAAGACTTTGACTTTGAAGATACTCTACTCTGCAGTTAACTCTGATGAAGCTAGGTAGGTTTATGCGGTGCAAAAGGGTATGGTTTTCGGGCCGTTTTAGTCTGAAATAGGGTATAGACTTTGACCATTTTGGTCTAAAATAGGGTAAGATTTGTGCGATCTGGTCGGGAATTTTGGGTATGGTTTTTAAAAGAAGCTACTTTTTTGTTATTATCGTCTCTTGAGAAGTGTGTTTTGATTAATATCGGAAATTTGAAGACCTCCTTAAATGTCTACACAAACCAAAGCATTTCCTGGGCAGGTGTGAAATAGGGCATTGCATTTTGGTTCAGTCTAAAATAGGGTAGGGAAAATCACATTTTTTGGTCTGAAATAGGGTAAGGGTTTAAAGGAGTGGGGGGGGGGGGGGGGGGTGCCCTCCGGGTAAAAAAAAATGTGCCACACTTTTTGATTCACTGATACTTTTGTTGTTTAGGTGCCACCGGCCCAAACGGTGACTTTGTGACTATCTCTAAACACGTGTCAAACAACCTGCAATGGGTGGAGATAATGTCCAAGATTTCCAAGACAAACGAAGTATTGGGCATCGCATTAACAGGCTGGAGTAGGTAATTGAGCGTTTACATTATGTACAGATTATGTAGCTGCTGTGAATTAGTTCGCATACTCTAATTTCTAAGTTTTTTTGTTTTTGTTTTTTGTTTTTTTTGTGTCCGGAAAAAGAAGTTCGGTAAATGTCTGAAGCTTGAGTATAAAGTAGATATTACAAGTACATACCAATCCATATAAGCGAAGGTAGTCGGAAAGCTTCTCATATATGTTTGGTTGTGTTTTATAGATATGATCATTATGGCACATTGTGTGAATTATTACCAGCAGGAATTCCATCACTCGTGTTCTGTTTAAAGGCTGTTGATGAAGGTCAGTTTCGCTTGCGAAATAATTACTTGTTTATTTTTTGCATGTGCATTTTTACAATAGTGTTAGGCCTCATTTGAACCTTTAAAATTTTTATAAAAATGCTATTGAGGGACAACATTCAAAGATCTTTTTTCCTGTTTACGTCTTAATACTGCGTCCATTTTTCAGAATAATATCGAGAACATTCTCCTAATAAATCTGTGAAGTAATCTGGTTACGTTTGCTTCATCTTCTGTAAGGTCAAATCAACGAAGCCTCGCGTAAAGAAATCTCCAAGGAACTTGGTTTCAGTAGCAGAATTGATGTGGAAGGAACTGAGTATTACGAGTAAGTTACACAGTCGTAATAAAAACAGTGTTTCATATGTCAGAACATAGTATTTTAATGGCCTCCGTATCTTGTGATTGTTGAAAGAGGCGCGTATTCCATACACGTGCTCTTTGAAACTGTTGGACTGTTGGAGATAATAGACAAAATTGCAGATACTTTTAATGTAGCTTCACAGGATATTGTACATTTCTTCCTTAATTAGCAGTATAATCAACCCACCGAACGTCACGTCTGTGTGTCGTGGTAAATAAATTTCAAATGTATTCATGTATGCATCCCGCAGTGATCAAGAAACATACGGGGATTTTCCAGGCCATGAAATCTACGACCTCACCTTCAAACTAAAAGACATCCACCATGCACTGGGGCTAGTCCATAGCACGTGAGTAATCTACCCCCATACTTTGCTCTTACAAAGGAAGTTACAATAGCAACCCATTGCTCTGAATGTTATCTGTTAGCTTCGAAATGGAGGCCGATCAAAGAAGGTATTCTACGCTTCCAAAGCTTCTCTTACGCTCTCAAAAATACTTTTGGTACTCAGCAGACTAAGTGAAGAACATCTTGGTGTTTTCCTTTTATTTTTCAGTTCCCCAAACCCGATCTCTTACGTTGTGCAATGGTCCTCATCTCATAACTGAAAAGTTTGTCAGTATCTGTCCTTTTGTGCTACACATCAAGTAGACAAGTTAAAGAAAATCATGAACACGATCATTAATTTGAGCAAGGTTTTAAAAGAGAACGCAGGAAATTCAGAACAGGCATTTGTTTTTAAGGGAAACGATTATAATGACAGAATTTTAACTCTTTTTTTTTTTTTTTTCATTTAACACTGAAGTGAGAAAGGTTGGATGCTGAGGCGACAGCTGCAAAACAAGTCTCTGAGTTATTTTCGTCTACGTTTTGCACGCATGAAAAGTATTCAGTAAGTTTAATTAACCACGTTTAATTTGTATAGCTTATTTCCCCATTCCTTTTTGTTATTATGCGCATGAAAAGAATCCGTTTGTATTACATTGGAAAAAGTCAGTCCAGTTCAGCAACTATATATGCAAAAAAGTATAAACATAGCTCTTATACTGCTTGCATCAAAGAAAACATATTTTTCAAACATTGCCACTTGTTTCATTTAAAAGGAGCGAGGTTTGTTTATTACCACATCCCGTTAAATGCACTCCTAAGTCGTTTAATTACTTACGAAAACCATAAGTGTGCCTTACGCAACACACCTATCCCTTTGTTAGCTGCTTACGAAGCACTTAAGTGGAGGTTTCATGCAACCGCTCACGAGGTGTCTAGTTTCAAAATTCATTCGATTTTTAAGGGATCAGTTTCAGCTCAAAAATAACCTCGACATTAAATTGTTCAGTCTGTTGGCTTCTTTATAAGCTTAAACGAAACGAGAGAGTATTTACATATGATTACTTTTCTTCTAGGGCTGCTGCCTCGTATACAGATTTAAGAGACCAAGCGTCAAATCTGCTGTCGCAAATATATAGCAATAACACCGTAACCGAATGGCTCAGTGATAAGATAGATGACAGAATAACAGATGCTCAACTTCAGACTAACAGAATAGAAAGTGTTCTAAGTATTTTTGGCGAAAGATAACACATATTGATCTTAGGCATCTTCTAAAGACATTGCTTGTACTTTCCTCGTTTTTTTGTCGATCAATGACTGGAATAAAAAATGGCCAGTCAGGCATTTTAATCAAGTGTTTTTACCTTCCTTTCGACAGTTTTTGGCTGCATACTTCTCCTGTCGGAAAAATCCGAGACATGACCAAATTATTGAAGCTTATGTTCAGTAAAGGGAGGAATGCAAGAGTTTGCAATTCTGGTATCCACTCAGGGTTGACTGGGTATTTTTGCTTTGTAAACTTGAATCGTTTTTCGGCATTTTTTTCCGCGAGAGGGATGGGAGGGCATGCTCCCTTTAAACTCAGTTTCAACTTGTTTACAAGTTTATGTGAATTGTACTTACAGCACAATCTCTTTTGATGCGTATTTTTAACATGTCATGAAACGTGTAGTTTCAGTAAAACGCAGTATCATAAGTAGGCCATCTTCTTTTAAAATAAGTTTTCCTACGTATGACAAATAAGCAAGTGATGGGAAAGTGAGACACTTGTGGGATGTGGCTGAAATAAGAGTCACATGTACAAGTCCCGCACATGCGTGCTCTGGGTAGCTTGTAACCACAAATGGGCACTATGGCCACGTTGGTAGAGGTCATTACCCCTTGATCTATCAAATAGTTAAAAAAAAACGATTTATAGTGAGCCTGAGTGTTAGCAGCCGTGGACAGCTGTTTCGGCCTTATGAGGCCTCGTCATCACAATGTCACTCGTTTACCTAGACTGATCCACCATTTTGGCGATCCCTCCCCTCCTCTAAACGCGAACCACCGACTGGCTGTTAGTCACCGGCTCAAAAAGAACTAACCGATAATCTTGAACGTTGATTTCTTATTCTCTTCTAGATTTTCTCCTTCTCAATAGATGATGTAGATTTGTTGGTATCTTGCTGCATCAATCTATTTCTTGATTAATGCCTTCTTATTCTCGAATAGTGATTCTCAATCTCGCATGGTAGTTTTTCGTTCTCGATTAGTGATTTCTAATTCTCTTATCGTGACATCCTTTAATCTCACACGTCGATTGCTATTTCTCAATGGGTGATTTTGAACTCAACCAACTTTTATCATGTTTGGCTTGCCATAAGTATATGAATGGGACTACACGCTGTCCCATTTGGAAATAATTGGATCATAGAACTTCCGAGGACTGTCAAGGTTGATAAATTAAAAAAAAAAAAAGACAGCAACTTGAATAGTGTTTAAGCTATTTCTTTATGATAGCGGCACAGCACGAGAACTGCAGCAGTTAGCTCACGATATAAACGATCCAAACTTTCTATAATAAATTAAATATTATTGCTGAAATATTGAAGCTTTCGATCTTTTGCACTGAATATCAAACCCGTGCTGGAAAACTACTCGAATATGGATACCCCTTTCTAGATCAGGAGTTCCAAAACCACGACCCCATGGGGCGGCACATAGCCGCATGTATTGAGAGGGAGTTGTCCCCCCTCCCCCGCCGCCACCCCTGTAATTAAAGTTAGTCGTTTCATTGATTTATCTCAATTGAACTCCCGGAACTGATCTTTATCGAGCAATCTACAGAGCATAATCAAATTAATATGTTCAGTAATTTCCGTATTGCTTCGTAAAGTAGTTTTCCGAGTATATAGGTACAGGTAAATTATTGTGTAATAGAAATGTACTGTTACAGTCGAGCCACTTTAATGATAACGCATTGCACTCCACTAGGTGAAGATTTTTTGGTTTGCTCGTTTCTTTGAGGAAACCTGACTTTTTATTATGAAGTCTAATTGACATCTTCTAGTACACAAGTTGTCGTGTTAATGTGCCCATTTCTGGCAGCCATCAGTCAATCTTTCAGGCGTTTTCTTTTCACAATATGTCAACACCGTTAATTACCTGTATCCATATAAATCGGTCGGTTCAAAGTGCGTTTTAGTTACATGACAAGCAGGTTTAAAGAGGTCACAAGAAAGGTGAGTAAAAGTTAAACGACGAGCGGAGATGTAGCAAAATGAGAGGGGGTTAACCCAGCCTGGTAGCGTTTTCAAACCATGACAAAGAAGTGCCTCTAAGGCGTGTTCTAAGACTATTTTATACCACTTTTACTCAACGCATGAAATGTGGCACTCATTGCCCCTGCACCTTAGTTTTCGACCTTAGGTTGAACTTAACTTAAGTTCAAATTTAAAAAACGTATTAGTTTTATTTTGTATGCAGGTCCGCATCAGTTATTTGATGCTGCCAGTTTGTCCTGACCTGCATAAAAAATATGTCAACATGTGCCGGACATGTCCTAGGTACTTTCAACTCATTTTCACATGTCGTACGAGGCGTATATTATCCTATCGCACAAACACGGTTGATAAGATACAAGGCAAGCTGAAATGACGGAGTTTTAGCCTTCATCTTCGTTTCAGTTTTGTGCTATGTAAAGTTTGCCGCTCATTTAGTGTCAGATACATATTGATCTCTTGAGCAAATGTTAGGAGATAATTGTATTTGCTAAGTCAACAAAGTTATCGCCTGGACTCATGCGATGACGTCATGATCCTCTATCTGAAGGAGATTGACAAACATTCCGGGAACTCATTACGTCATAACGTGTGTTGAAATGAACAAGTCAGTCATTCTTTCTCGGCCAGTTGATTGCGTTGGGATGATCAAAATATTTGCCTGACAATGAATCCAGCTTGGATTAGTGAAGTCAGTTTGGAGTTCCTATAGAACTGTGTAGAATGTTCTCTCAATAACGTTTTTCAGTATGAATGAAAGTTGTTCCTGTCCTGAATTCTGTGTTTTGAGAAATTTTCCCTTGATAAGGCGCACGATTTCGCGCGATTTGCGATGTCATCTTTGCCCATATATAACACGGCATGAAACACTTGGGCATCTTAGCAACGGTTTAACACTGTGAAGCTGGCGTGCGATTAATAATTGAACTGCTAAGATTCAGTAATGTACTTCCTTTCCCGAAAATGACTGGTTGGGAGCACATGCAAAACCCTAATGAAAAGTACAGGATACCCCTCCCCTCCTTTTTTCCTATCTGCTGTCAGCTTACCGAAAATTATCCATCTCCGATCTGATTTCGAGCTCTAAATGGCGTATTTGTTCCTCCTAAAAGCAAAAGGAAAATTAAGTTACCCAGCGGTTAAGAAAGTTTGAGATGGCATTTGTTAAAAATTGTTCATTATAGTTTATTCGAATTTCGAGATCAAATACTTTACCCCACATTGTTTTTCTTCACCCAGTGTATAAAATGGTTACCGGCGAAATACCGCTGGCCGTGTAGCCCTGCGAGTTATAAGGACTCCTTAACTCTCGTGTCAAGTGGCATTGCAGTTAATTACATAGAGGAGTAAAAATATAGGGGTCAAAAAAAGTCTTAAAATTGTGGAGTAGAAAAGGAATGAAGTTCAGTATTTCAAAACCGCATTTTTAGGTAAGGGTCTATGGGTGCCTGACCTTCCTGTTCCCTATGTTTAGATAATTCTTTGAAATTTACTACGTGTACCTCGTTGGAGGTCGCGCATTATAAATCAAAACGTCTTAACATCTAGCATAATCAAGAGACAAAAGATACAAAGAAAGAGGTATTGTTTTTCCCACTTTATTAATATCAAATCATGCACACTTTGTATAAGGCCATCGTAAGCACTGGTCAACCCTACCCTTTGTTTTGCCTAGCATCGGGGAGAAAATGAAAACAAAACTTTGCTTGTTGATGTCACTGCTTTTACTCGCCTTCACTCGTATGTGTCACAAACAAAAGCTTAGTCCTCATCTAGCGCTACTGGTTGAATTTTCTTGTCCACCAAAAAACATTTACCTTAACGGACAATATTTTTAAGGACATTACAATGTGGGTTTTTGATTCTCAGAGTATTCAAACAAACGGCCTAGTAAATCAAAATACCTGACAACAGTTGCATTCATTTTAGTCTTAAATGGTAGGTTTAGGTGTACGCACTTTGGAAAAAGTTTTAATAAGTAATCAGAAAGAGACAAATCACTTTGATAATGCAAATAACACGATAAAAAGAAATTAAACTTCATCGATCTCAATTGAGCAGTACAACAAAAGGACTGCTGTAACCTTACAATTGTTAAAAACATCAAAACAATAGTGAATGCCCGGCTGTAATTTGTTTTTCCATGATTTAACGTTAGATTTTTCAGTTCTGCGAAAGCATAAAAAGCCTGCATTTAGAAGAAATATTGTGACTAAAATGTCACGTTAGCTTTCAGCCTGTTAACCTGTTAAGTTGTCAAGGAAAGGTTAACCAACAACTACAGAATGCGATTAAAGGCTTAGCGAACTCAGTTAATTAACTTGACCGCTTGATTATTGGTTTCGATTTAATTGCATAACAAATCCAGGAGACCGCTAAGATGTTTTGCTTGCACAGGGAAAATCCGAGAAAGTAACTTGGTTTGTTTGTCAGTTAACGCTGAACGCAAAACTTAAAGCGTCTGAAAGCTCGTTTACACCATTAACCAGCTTTTGCTTTGGTAGACGCCCATCTAACTGTGATCAAAATGCTGCCAGCAATTCATTATGAGTATTAAGCAAACATTATGGTGTTCTTTAAGAGAAAAATAACAAACAAACTTTTTGCCAGACTGGCTTTAAATAAATTGCCGCATTTTGTTTTGAAAGGACATGTTGATTCGTCGCTCTGTAAAATGAAAATAGTTAATAAGCAATTGAACTGAGATTAGTGCACATAAAACTGACCTTTTTTAAAATAAAAACCATTTGGCAAAAGTGTGCCCTTTCCCAATAAACCACATTTTAGCTTTGTGGATGAAATCCAAGTGTGTCATTCACATAAAAGTGGGCTACTATTTGTAGTACGTTTCGCTGCAGCTCTTTGTTTTGTTATTTTCCATACGTTAAAATCACAGTATTTAAAAAATATGTCAAATTTCCTGACTTCGGCATTTTAAGGAGGAACTTGTTCTTTTCAAAAGTAAACTCTGACATTACAGCGAATTGATGGTAATCGCAATTTCGTAGGCGTATGATTTCATTATGAACGTATTCATTATACCGATCTCAATTCCGTTTGTTCTCTTCTACTGAAGCTAGTTATTGATTTTTAATTAGTCTAGAGACCTCGTAGTGTAGTGGCTTCCCATCTAACTTTGCAGGGGAGATCGAAGGGTCAGCGGTTCAAAGCTTGGCTTGGCCTCTGCATCGTTTCTTGTTGTTTCCTTGGACAAAAAAACTTAACCGGCTTCAGATTCTCTCTCTCTCTCTCTTCACCTAGGGGTATAAGCTTTAGGGGATACTAAATTACCGAGGGTAACCCAGCGGTAGCATCCCATCCAGGGGTAAGTAGTAGTGCCCTTAAGCCTACTAGAAAACTGGATTTTAAAGGAGCTGAGTCACGGAATATAGCGAAATTCAGCTTCTAGGATCTGGCCACCAAATTTAATGAGCGAAATATAAAAATAGCCACTTCAAACATCGACGAAAGGTTTAACTAACACAGCAAACACAAAAGAAGGCACGGATGGGCCAAGTCGAGGAAGATTAACACGGATTGCAATTGGGGTTTTTGAAAAACTGTTACGCTGAACAGTTTTCAAAGTTTATCGTCCGTTGTTTGTAAATATAAATAAACGCTGGGGATACATTTTTTTGTCACGGAGCTGTTATTTTGTCATATACAAGTAATTTCTTCGCTAACGTTAGGTTACATAGCAAGTATGGGCGAATAATTGGAAAAGCTAAACAAATTGGACGGGACTACCGTGAGACAGCCCCTCAGTTAAGCACCCGTCCTATCTTGATAAGCCATCTGGCTCGAGCAGGCCAAGGGACTGGACACAAATTTCTACCTTTACTTAATACTGAATATCTTCTACCTTGGTTTCCTTCTCTGATCAAATTACATTACATAAATATAAGTATATCTGTCTTATTACAGAGCTGAGTGAGACAAGAAAAGAACAGAGAAAGGAGTCAATTAATGAATCAATATCCTTAACGAAAGATGTATAAGCAGACATAGCAGACATTTTTCTATGCAAATACTGCTGGACTGAAAAAAAAAATAATTGACTAAAATCTTGATCAAAAGTTCCGCACTCAATAAAAGTTATATTTGGGCCGATCTGTTAATATCAATTTTCACCAGCGGCGCCTCAAAAACGGATCGTTTCGGAGGAATATCTGATGGGAAGGCCTTAATCAGCACTGACATTCGTATTTACAATATAAATTTATTATATAGACACCGATGAAATATCAAGATTTTTCCAGTGACGAAACTTTCGTATCCAGGGAAGATACAATTTTATATCTTTCACTTGTGAACATAAAACGGTTGTCATGGCTACTTCAGTCTCAGCCAATGAAATTTAGAAAAGTTATATGCCTTTTTGCTATAATATTCAGAATACGAATAACACTACTTATTTCTCTATTTTTCGACCAAAATTGGAATGCGCGTAAGATCTATATTTTATTATTAAAAACTGGACTAGGTATATTGGATTTCTAGCATTTTGATTGGCTCAACGGAGCTAGGCTATCAGCTCATATACCTGCTGCCACCAAATATGGTCAATGAACACTCAACAACAAAATGAACAAAATGAGCTGAAAGATTTTTTCCTCGCGAGCAACTCGGCGAGAAAAATTGACGAGAAAAATCACTTGCCAGCAAATTTAAATTAAGCAGAAATTGCAACAACGTCACCAACAAGCATCACCACTGAACAGCGTCGTCTAAGACAAGTCAACATTGTTTGAAGAAACTGTGCAGAAATAGAAATTTAAGCATTAAGCGTTGTGTTTACAATTAATTTCTTTCATCGATCGTCACGTCGATCATTGAAATTGAACAAACGGTAGGTATTATCAGAAAGGATTTCCACTTCAAAATATCAAGACAAGACATAAAATAAAACACAATGAAATGGGGCTGGAGCATTTAATAAAAACTATCACACATTCATGGCGAGTCGGTGCGAAAATCATGAAGCAGTCTAAACAAGTGCTAAAAAAAATACAGCTGCAAACTACCAAGAAGGAAGGAAGGGCGAGATTGTTTTTCGGCTTTAACATGCAAAATCAGGACACTGGTTTACCTGCACTTGTTGTAGCTCTGTGTTCCAACAGGTCCAAATGCTCAGATAGAAATTGGATGCCATGTAAACGGAGTTGAATCGCTTTTCCAGTTGTTTGAATGTTGTTTTTACCATTCCGTCCGCAACCTCTAAACCGAGAACAACTGCATTTTGCGCTTTGCGTTTAACAAACTATGATGGTGAATTCTAATGTTCCTCGCTACAGTAATCTTGCTTCTGAGCTGCATAGAAAATACCTTTTCAAGTTCAACTGTTCAAATTTGTTCTGGAAAAATCAAACATGTACCATATTTCAGAGCCAATAATTAGAAGATTTTTTTCCAAAACGTGTGCTACTTTGTTCACTTTCGAGCAGTTTTCATTGATTCATTCAGCTTTGCAATGAAACAGTGCAACACCTCGCAAGGTTTTGGCGCCTTTTTCGTTCAGTCATGTGATCGATTCTTGTTCCGCTTAAATTTCTTTTCTCATTTTTCCCGTTCTTTCTGATTTTTTTTTAATAGTGGTTAAGTTTTTAATAAAACAATTATTTTACTCGGGCTTGCTGGATATCAAATGATTATAACCAACTCGGCTCTACGCGCCTCGTTGGTTATCTATCATTCGATATCCAACGCACCCTCGTAGAATAATTGTTAATTAGACTGATTCAGCGAATAAAGGAATACCCGTTTTTATTATTCAACAAATTGTCACTATGCCCATATATGGTAAGGAAGCCCTCAATATCTGTCATCCTACATGACAGATATCCTGCGATATACGTAAATGACCATATTTGGAAGTGCACTGCAGATTTTCTTTCATTGCTTGTTTGGTGGCCATTTTGAAAAGCGAGGCAGTTTTAGCAGTGTTCTCCGTAAATTTTAACTCTCTGGAAGAAACTTTCCACGATTAAATGCTCTCAAAAAGTCAACAAGTATTTGCCTCAGCTCACAAAGATATCCAGAGGTTGACTTGGAATTTTCATAGTGAGAACTTAACCAAGAAAATGCTATTGCGAACGAAGCAGCACACTTGCTCACGGAAAGTTGTAAAGACTAAAGTTGAAAACATTTTAATTCACAGAAAGAGGACTTGTTCTTGGTAAGGTAGCAATATTTTTTTCCCTTTGTCTTGTCATTTCCAAACATGAGTTTGTAAATAAGTCTTTTTAAGTGAACGGTAGTAAACTTCGATTTCTTGAAGTTCTGTTTTGATTTTTATTAAGCTTATGTGTTGCTAGCTTTTAGCGTTTTTATCATAGAGCCGTAGTTTTTCGTTCTGAAAATGGTAGGCGATGGGAATTTGTTGAATAATAAAACAATTATCCTGCTCAATCTTGCGGAATATCCCCTGATTTAGCCAACTCGGCCTACGGCCTCGTCGGCTAAGTATCAGGTGATATTCCGCGCGATTTCGCAGGATAATTGTTAAATGTAGCATGAGGTGGCTACTGCATTACTCTTACACCTGATAGGTTTAGGATTTCCTAACGTTTCACTACACCAGGGGTAGAGAGAGATAATGCGGAATGAAATTACTTGAAGTTATAACATAGAGTGCAAAATTACTGATTGCTGATTGGTTGAGACAGAGGGCAAAATTACTGACTCCTGATTGGCCAAGCGCCAAAAATACTCGCATTTGATTGGCTGAGTGCGAGAGCGCGCCATTTGCATTTTGTAAGCGTCTTGAAACAAAAAGCAGATTTTGAATTGGATTTTGAGTTGTTCAACACAAGAATATCGTTTCAGAGTTTAAATTTATTAACCAAGTTGGTTGGCAAAAATGGTTGGAAATCGGGTGATAGCTCGAAGAGAAATTCCAGAAGGTGAACCTGAATGTTTTACGGGAAACAGCAAATGGTTATTTGTTTTAAAACTGCCGAAAACCTTGGTTAACTCAGCGAGCGAGAGGTCGCTTCGCAACTCAGGTAAATAAATTTAAGTCTTACTTAGTTTGAGTTTTGAGTGTGAGTTTATCAATGAACTAGAACTGTAATTTATTATCTCAAAAGATGAACATATGCATAAAAGACAGTTTTTCTTTTTGTTCTGGACGCTGAGTAGCAGTTTAATAAACTGCTTGTGTGGAGAATTGTTAATTCTGAGGGCTGGCTGCGGATTGTGTTTTGATGTGCATGGAAAGTTTTCAGAAAATTTTTCCCTCTATCTTATAAACAAATAATCGCATTGAGTCCTCGTAGAATTAAGGATAAATTTTCACTTGTATTTTCAGAGTTTTCACAAATTGCCCTCGTCGCGTAATTTTGTGAAAACTTTGAAAATACAAGTGAAAATTTATCCTTAATTCTACTCGGCCTCATGCGATTACATATACGAAATGATGACGACCATCGCAGTTAATGATACCAACTTAAGCAGCTTTTCATATTTTATCCGCAGTCCACATATATGAGTATTTCATTTATTCATTCCTAAAATTACTTGTCTTAGGAATCAACACGACCTATGCAACCACCAAGCCTGAAACCACAGACCCTCAGATTTCTTCATCGGAAGTCAGAAAGTCAAACCACTACACCACCGCACAACAGCCCTTCGTGAGTCCCTTCCTGAATTTTTAGGCACTTGAATATTCAGCCGAAGAAACCGAAGAAATCACACTGTGTTAGTTTACACTGAAACTTCAACTGAACCTGAAAGTGATATGGAAACGGAAACGCGAAACTAGGTCTTCTCCTCGAGTTTCCTTGCTGGCTTTCCCTACTTCACTGTCTCGGAATGATCGCTCTCTTACAAGACGTAACCCGTTCTCTCGAAAACCCTGTAAACCTTTACCCCTAGCAGCTTAATCTCATTGTCATCAGTGAAACGAATCTGAATAACATGTGCACCGACTACCGAGTGAATACAGAACTTTCTTCAAGTAAGTACATGCAGGAATCGACCAATAATTTCCAAGAGACAATTTTTAAACTTTCAAAAAGGCGAACGCAGCCTGAGTAAAACAGATTACGCTAACACACAGTAGTACGGCGGCCGAGAAGGGCCACTTCCGAGTTCCAAGTTCCGACTTCTGAATTCCGACTTCTGACTTCTAAGTTCCGACTTCCTGGACTTCGAGTTCCGACTTCCGACTTCTGAGTTGAGACTCCCGACTTCCGACTTCTGATGGTTTAAAATAACAACTAGTGAGCAGCACACAGCAAATCACATCCCAGTTAGGTTGTGACCAGCGAAACCACCCGCAGACCACACGATTAGTGACCCGTGAGCCCCATTTTGTAACGCAGAATTTCAGTTCGTATCCTGCACGTAAGTTTCTAAGGGTTTTTTGCTGTTCACACCCTAACTTGGACGTGATTTGTCCTGTAAAGCTTAGGTATAAAACTAGTTCCCTTTCGTTATCTTGTTAAATTTCCTTATGAAGTCTGTGTGATCAGACGAGACCGGTCGGAGAATAAAACAAGTTAACAAGGTACGTTGCTGTGTGCAGCGAGACAGATTACGCTGGTAAGATCATTGTACTTTTTTGTAATTTAGTAGTTTCCTCCTTTCCTATAGTTTAAAACACCGAACAGTTCAAGCAGGAAACAAGAAAAAGATGGGAAAAATATAACTAACAGAAAAACAATGATGACAATAAATATGGAGGACGAAACTGCAAATCAATCATAACCTTTCCTAATTCAACTTCAGCACCTCATTAGTCATTTTGGTTTGTCGACAAGATTTGTCCAAGTGAGCAAGTACCGGCACATTGAAACTCATTTTCTTCTAACACCAGACAATCATTATTCCCTTCTGTTGCCCCGTACATAGACAAAAAGGCACAGGCTTGAAATATTACCTGTGTCTTACGTGGGTTTAGACCAGCATGTAGTTCTGCTTTCACTCTCTCAGGAAGTGAGTGAAAGCAACCTTGGACTGTCAGAAATCAGGCTAGGCTTCTAAATCTGGAAAACAACTACAACAGCTGCTTCAGCAGTACACTGCAAGCAGTCTCTTTATTTTCCTAAATGCACCTTTTGCCCTTCATTTACCAGAAAATACATTTTCGTTTTCGTTTAAAAAAAATTCAATAACATTTGTGGAATTTCATTTTCGTCAAGGTTTTTTCATTTTAGTTATCCTTTGTTTCATTAGGGTGGAAAACGTGTGAAGTGAAATATAATAGCGTTTTGAGATTTTCATTTTCATGCTGTTCATACTCTATAGCGTCTTCAGAAAATCAATAACCGGGCTTTGCAACGTCGTTTACGTATAGGGAATTTTATTTATTGTTATCTCAAAACTCCTAGTAATTTTTAACATGGTGGCTAATGTTGGCGTGATGTGAAATTCGCAACAGTGCCGCTTGCAAACTGTACTGTTACCTTCAGTCACGAAGTCTTCTGTAGTCTGAAGACTTCTGTACACTGTACACAGTTCTTTCCTGGACTTCATTTGGCAGTCACTTCCTCCTTGTAGAGTGTCTACAATTAAACGTTTAAAGATAAAGAAAGCCGTTGTTTGTACATCTACAGGGTACATACGCTTGTTTGTTGTTTTAAATGAAATTCCCTAAATGTTAACGATGTTCCAATACGCGTTACTGATTATCTCAAGACGCTACAGACTATGTACAACGTGAAAATGAAAACCTTAAAACGTTATTAAGGTGGCTAGACCCGGTTTCTCAATAACCATACCTACTCTCTTTGAACAGGAAATACAAAGATTCCTCAAACGGAGCAGGAAATCGAGTTATACCTATTTGTAGGGTATAGCTAAAAACTTCAATCAATAATTTCTCGAAAACGATCTCATGAAAAAAGTTTAAAATCGGTACAACTGAAGACAATTACATGAACTACAATTCCTATAAGTAGCTTTAAAAACGAATGTCTGGATTTCCTACAAATTAAGGAAAAGTAAAAATAGCAATGACATCATCGTGTTGCTATGGCTACGTTGATCTCGACAAAAATCCACTAGTTTTAAACTTCATTCTATACCCTACAAATAGGTATAACTCGATTTCCTGTTTCCTTTGAGGAATCTTTGTATTTCCTGTTCAAAGAGAGTAGGTATGGTTATTGAAAAACCGGGTCTAGCCACCTTAAATTTACTTGACATCCTTTCCTCACTAATGAAGCGATGAATAACTAAAATGAAAATTCCTTTACGAAAATGAAATTCGATAAATGTTATTGAATTTTAATAGCTTAAAATAAAAATTTATGTTTTGCCAATGAAGGGCAAAAGGTGTATTTCCAGAGCGCGAGAAGATCGCACAAAGCGTGACGTGTCAACCGTGGGGACGTTTACCTTTGACTTGCATAATTCATACATTTCCGCTCGTCCGTTGGATCTCAGGAAAAAGGGCGGACTGCTCGCAGCTTATGTCCGGCAGAAAAGGACCAATTCATTGCAACTGAAAATCAAACTTTATGAGTATTGCTGGCAGACAAAACATACGAACAGAATCCATCGAGACGCGTCCCAAAGCATGAGCCAAAAGCGGAAGCCGAAGCAATTATGTAAATGCGGAAACGGTGAGTTTTGGACAGCCTTTGGAATATTTAGCTCGAATTTAGTTCCCAGCGAGGTTTCGCGACTTCGATGCAAACAAAGTCTTATGGAAACTTTCAAAACGTAGGGTCACCGCGAAATTTTTATCCATTTTTTTTTATCTATTTATTTATTTTTTCATCTACGGAAGTAGTCAGGCAATAAACTCACGATTTGTTTCTTTTCTCGTCTAAGTGTTTCGCCCCCTCAACCTTCTTGTTTCTGTGGTCCCTTAAGTGTTTATCCTTGCTTTCATTGTTCTTGTTCTCTCACGTGTCCTAAGATTAACTTTTCTTACGTCAAAACGTCTTCAGCTGTACATTATACATTATATCACATAACTGTTCCATTAATTTTCTAGATTTAGAAAGTGAAGAATTTGGCTGCGAGGAAGGAAAAATGCACCAAGTTTCGTCAGATGAAGTCATGCTGCCAATCCTGGAATTCATCGATGAAAATGTCATTGGTGGCAAGACAAGATTTGAAGGACCTTATGGACAGAGACGAGGTAAGTATTTGATCTGAAAAGTGTGCTCGGTTACTTTGCAACAATCTCGTTAAACGACGTCTCTAGGATAACATAACGCGGGTATTTTGACAGCAATTCTTCAAAGATCTGACTTTGAATTGACTCAAGCCTACCTTTCACATAAGAACGTGACTTCATGTGAATTTAGCGAAACATGGTCAAACTTTAACCAAGAACTGTATTCTTTCTATTTCCTTGTAAAACACAAAATACGGTGGAAAGCGCGTAAAATAGTGTCTGTAAGATGAGCGATAATTTTTCATAACGATGTACCTTAGTAAGCAATGCTTTTTACATTCGAAGCACTGTTCAATTCTTAGACTTATTGTTAATCAGATTTTAGTGAAACAGAAACCAGGTAACAAATTATATCTTTACAGGATTAACAGCCAGTGAACCAGCGTTTTTCTCTCAATCTTGCGTGATTAACAGCAAAACTCATACATGCATATACCTAACGGAGTATAAGATTTATTAAAAACAAAAAAGTGCGAAGTTAAATAGTAAAATGTAAAGAATAGCATTCTTTTAAAGCAAAATACCATAAATTTTCGGCTATTAGCAGAACTTCCAAATTTAGAGGTAGCCTCAATTGAACGTTGTTTGTAAAGGGGCATCCAAGGAGAAAATTTAAGCAAAATACTTGAGATGCCATGTTGTTTTTTTCGAAATTTTGAGGGCCTAGTCAATGGTTAATTGTGCTAAGATAACAAAGATTGATCTGTTTAGATTTATCAGCTGAAAATATAACCGTTGCATGCCATGCAATATTGTAAGTCGATTTTGTTGCAGTTGCGAAATGAAGCAGCTTTCTGAAGGAGGATCTGGTTAGATTTGAAAACGAGGAAGTAAGGTCGAGAAAATGATCATGATTCCTTAATGAATCACGCTTTGAAAAGTTAGCAATTAATTTTCACCTTAGTGTCTTCGTGTCAGCATTTCATTTTCATCTTCCAAGACAAAATCCCCACAACGAACAAAACACCCAATAAAATACCTTCAGAGGGGCCCAACACAAGCTACACAAGCTATAAGTGAGCATCGCAAAACCAAGTCGGTTTCCCTAAGTCAACCCATATAAGGTATGATGACTGACAGAAGTCTATTGGAAACTGCTATGGATGTAGGTTGCACGTAGCAGTGAAATCGGTGGTAAGACTGTTATTTGCATACGCGTGGGGACATGCGTGTACGAGACCCAAACAACATTTTATCGAACCGCAATAACGTGCAAGAAAAGGTGCTTTATCTTCGCCCACGAAAACTAACGTGCCAAGTGCGCCACAATAAGAAATGATAGCATAACCACTCCTTCTGACACTTAAAATAAACTCTTTGTCTCTTCTCACTGACGACTAGCGACTCACACTTGTTTCTTTTTCTTTTATCAGTTATATATTGCGACTACACAGCTTCTGGAAAGTAAGTAGATTTAAGGATCAGAAGAACTCTAGTACGTGACCCATGATAACTTCATTAATTTGCGGATATGGTCGCAGTCAAAACAAACACTTTTCATCACATCTTCTTGCGGGTCTGGAGCGCTCAACAGAAAATTAAGGCAAACGCTTTTCACTGGGTTGTTGTTTTGTTTCTTATGTGAATGTCATGGAAATCGTCCTGAGGATCTTGCTCATACTCCAATAAATATAAACCACACAGCTTATATAAATATTATTGCTACCGCTAAGGGGGTGATATCAAGTGATCTTCCCTGTTATCGCCTCCTAAGGGTTATCTAAAAGCACCGATTCCGTGATGTATGAGCAACGTGCTCAGATATAAATTTACCCCCCCCCCCCCCAAACAAAAAAATGGAGAATGTTTTTCTTAGATTTACGTTAGAAACTGAGCATGATTTTCAAAGGAAGAACATACCATAACCAGTTTTTACTGTTTTTTGACGAGGGAATAACTTGAAAAAGTCTGCCCGGTGTTAGAATCTATTTCCATTCTGGCCATCTTGTAGGCAAACACACTTATTAATAGTTTCTGTGCACTAGAGTAGACACTGAACAAAACTGCATCATTATTTTTAGGCTTCCATTGATGCAAATGCTTTGGCTATTCAAAGTGATTCTTTAAATAGATGATATAGCCCTATTAAAGAGCATTTAAAATGAATATTTTTAACAATAGTGAATTTTCACCTGTACAGATTCTTAGGTAGTTATTAAGGCGGTAGAGGGCTTTAGACAACCGAATCCTAATAGTATTCTCCGGATTCGTGAACTTAAAGGTTATTCTCAAAGAGGTTTAAGGTGGTCCGCGGGTATTTGTCGGGCCTACAATGCCTTTCGTAAAACACGTTTTACAAAAGGAAAATTTAGAGCGATTTCTAAGAATTTTCGGCATCTGACGAAAATATCCTAGAACAATTAAGGCGCTAAATTTTACTGCGATGATTTTTTTTACGCTTAAATGGACTTTTTAAATACAATGACTTCAAATGAGATGTCAAACATCTTGATTGTGCTCTTGTAACTACTTTACTCGGCTTGCGTCTGTCTCAACTCAACTGTGATAGCTATAATGACCCAGTACCCACCATTTTAAAAGCTGGTACGGTCTTCCAGTTGAAACAGGTAATGATAGGCTACAAAATATGAAGTCAATACGGGCTGGTATGATCTTCCAGCTAAAACAGGTAATGATAGGCCTACAATATATGTAGTCAATACGGGCTGGTATGGTCTTCCAACTGAAACAGGTAATGATAGACCTACAATATATGTAGTCAGTGCAGGCTAGTACGGTCTTCCAACTGAAACACTCAAGGCCATTGTCTTACAATTTAAAAAAAAACCTCTTGGCTATATTTCATGGCGTCACTAGTGTAGCTAGCGAACTAGTATAGTTTTTGAGAACGAATTAGATAGCAGACTGGTCTGAGAAAAATGGGCAGGGCTAGGGTGCTTCTCAGTAACAAGAAAAGGAGAACAGAAATTCACATTGAAAATTGTACATGTGATAATTTACGGACATGTGCTTCTTACAGGTGAAATTTCCAACCGCATGGTTTTTGTACATGGTAAGCAGCCCTTGGTTTCCATAGTCTTATAAAAGCGTTACGAATGTTGATTTGTTTCTGTTTCAGGCTGTTGGGACCACTATTATTGAAGAAAGAGACGAGGAGCTATGTAGGTCAGTATAGAAAATTAAGGCACAGTCGTCATTAGCTTGTCAGACTTTCGTCCTAAGGGTCAGAGGTGTGAACGCCAAGTGTAATTATGGTATATTGCTTCTTTGCTTGACGAAAGAAGTACTTGAGTAAAAAGTACTTTAAAAAACTCACTTATGCAAACCCTTGTTGTTGTTGTTGTTGTTGTTTTTGTTGTTGTTGTAACTCTCGTCTGCGGCTCGAGTTCCCAAGCAAACACGGGTGCCACCTCTGTTTTTTTAAATATCAGCCAGGAGCAGGGTTGGAGCGTGATGGTGTAGTGGTTAGTCGCAGCAGGTTGGATTTCAGATCTGAAGGTCGGTGGCTCGAGGCCTGCTCCCTAACATCGTGATGTTTCCTAAGACAAGACACTTTGCCCCACATTGCCTCTCTCCACCCAGGTGTATAAAATGGGTACCGGCGACATACTCCTGGGGGTAACCCAGCAAGGAACTAACATCCCATCCAGGGGGGAGTAGTAATACTCTCTGTTGCTTCATGCTGCAGACACCGGTTTAAATTTCAGCCGTCTAGACCTTCTGTGGCTCCTGTGTGACTTCACCCTGAAGCGGCGTAGGAGCTTATTCATAACATTCATCCTACTTTTAATTTTTTTGATTTTTTCTTAAATGAAATGATCACTAGTTGAGTACTTTAAATGATGGCCAGAATAATTAAAACTTGGGCTTTCTTACGTTTACGGAAAAACTTTGGAAAGTTGACAGAATACTCCAAGATCGGTAAACGCCCTCTTCGTGCATATTCATCTTAACAATGGCTTGGTACTGTTCGTTTTTTTAAGATCAAATATGTCTCTATGATTCCTAATCGTTTATCGACCCATCTTTTTGTCTTTATAAAGGAAAGCCTTTGCTGTTTGGCGAAGAAATCCAGACATCACAATTCTGGGAAATACCAATGCTCTTCGTCTTCCCATATTCTCAATGTAAATTCGACATGAGGACAGTGGAAAGTTGCTCCATCATAATTTTGTGTCTGTGCTCCTTAATGACCTCTATGGCATTCAGACTAGGGGAGGATGCTCATGCGCAGGACCTTACTCACAGGTAAAGAAGGATTAGTTTCTATAGAACTGCACGTGGTGCTTCAGTGGAGCATTGAATCACTGGTACTTAGACTGCATATCAGCTGAGTTGATGTGAGGTCAATTGGCCACCGTAAAGAGATTCATAAGCTGACGTTTTGAGCGTTAGCCCTTGTCTGTGCGAATCCTCTTAAAGAAAAAGAAACCTTTTCTGTATTTCAGCTGAGTTATTGGAGAGAGCAAATACGAAATTTAAGCAAAACGTAGTGCGGAAAATTTCAGGGAGTTGAATCGTATTCCCCGAAGAAAGCGACTTTCACGCGCGCTCGCGACTATTCTTGAGTAAAATGATGAACTGTTTGCACTGTAATAAAAACCACGTACAAGAGAATTTAGAAAATCCAGTAGAAAATTTGCCCTTTTTCTCGGCCTAATTCCTTCTTTCTAGTTGATGAAAAGCGGTTGACCATTTACTTGTCGCTTTTCAAACGGCTTGTTCGACGAGAATCGTAAGAATCCATTTTTGCTGAGGACATGTTAGGCGCAACTGTATTGCACTTATCTTATAAAGCTTAACAGTCACGTTTTTAACTTCTTTTTTTAGGACCTCCTGGGAATAAACGAAACCACGGCAAGAAAGTTCACTTGGTTTCTTGAAACTCATGACTAGTGAGTTGTTTTTTCCTGAGACAAACATTTGGTTTGACTGTTGATCCCCTTTCAAGTCAAATCTCCCTTGCGCCACTTTCTTGTGGTAATATTCACCCTTTGATATTTTAAACTGAAACGAATTTAAATAATTTTCCGTCTTTTGAGCCAGCCGCGAAAGCTCTTGGGCGTGGAAGGGTCAAGCCTACTCAGAGACTCTAACCAAATACGAAAATCGATCAGTGTTAGAATAAAGGCAAATATTGAAAGTTCTAGACTAGTGTGAAAAGAATCTTGTAATGCCAGTTAAATTTCACCAGTGTAAGAGCTAAGAAAAAAATATTTTTATCTTGCAGTTGCGACGTAGAACTATCATGCAAGGAGCCCTTGGAAATAATGAAGTAAGACACAGGGTCTTAGAACAACACTACATAGGTAGATCACATGCCTCCTTCCATCACTCTTCCACCACAGTTCTCTACTTCTTTCCTTTTCTACCACTCTATGCCAAATATTTGTGGGTTTTCCAACAGTTCTCAAGCAGACTTCATTGTCTTTCCGTATTCTTAATCAAGTGTCCAACCGTATATCCAATTTTTTAAACTAACTACATTCTGATTTTAATTCTTCAGGAACTATATCTCAATCTCCCGGCCCGCTTAAGCTTACGCTTAACAAAAATCATTTTCCACTTCCTATGCGGTATAAAAGGTCATATGGTGCAGAATAATATCTCCCTTCCCGCATCCTCGAGAGCATAATAATAAAACATATCCCCCGACCTCAGTACTGTCTGAGAAAACGCCAGTCGTTCTACTTGGTTATTTGTCTTAAATTAAATCCGGCGACCTTTACCAGTGCTAAATGATCATGCTGCATTCAATTTTCAGACCTGGCCTTGCTAGGATAAACTTACCTTACTTCATGGATGACGAGACAGTTCATTTTGTGTTAGAGGCAGTCGATATGGTGGTTACGCATGGCTGGAAACTGTTACCGCAGGTCAGCAATCAAACTACGAGTTACTAATTCATTGTTTAATCATTTGGCTTTTAAAAGTTATTCCATGTCATAAATAACCAGATTCATTAAAGAGCCTCTGGAAAGGGGAAATGACATTCAAAATTTAAAAAGATAACAAATTAATCTACCAAAATGGTCGGGAAGTTGAAAGGAGTTGCGCGTTTACAATTTATACCGCCTTTTCTATGTTTTCACTTCAACTGAAAATCTGGAAATGTATTGCAGCTTTGGGTAATCGCCTTAACACATTTGGCCAGGACTTGTGTCAAGGTCTTGCGCTGACTTGTGTCCCCTTTTATTAAGCTCAAAATTCCCACAAAATTGCATCGCCTCTGTTTGGGCAAGAGTTTTAATACTTCTGTACCCAGTTATTTTCAAACATCGTCACTGAACCTATATCTAAGATATGAAGACTCATACAGTACAAACCAATACTGTCGTGCTTTGTGAGTTTCTGCCAGTAACACCTAAGATAAATGGAGTGATGCGAATGATGTCATTTCCCTTTGTTCGTTTGGATGAGTACCGCTCTTAAGGCCCCATTTATACGGAGAGAAGTTGTCTAGGGTACCCGAGACAACCCTCTCCCCCGAGAAAACTTTACTGGGCGTTAATATGATAAGAAGTTGGCCCGGCTGACCGAGATAAAGTTGACCCTACTTAAATATTCCGAAATCTTACTTTGATGTTCATGACCTCAATACGCCCTCTTCCTTAAGAATTTTTAGTTGATTTGATCACTGTAGCCCCTATTCCTCTAAAATTGTTTTCTGTATATCTTTTGTTGATTTACGTTTTTAAACCAAAAACCAGACTTTACGATACACGTGGCACGCAAAAAGTCGTCCCGGGTAGGCGAGACAAAGTGTTTATATGAGAAAAAGTTGTCCCGCCTGCCAGGGTTACCCTACCTGCCGAGGTGATACAACTCGTCCCCCGAGTTGTCTCGCCCCCCCCCCCCCCCCCCCCCGAGACGAGTTGGTGATGCTCATGTTAACAGGTCGTTGAACTTTTAAACAGGTGAAAAATTAGCTCGTCCAGAGTAACTCGGTGGGAGGGTTGTCTCGGGTACCCGAGACCATATAAACGGGGCCTAAGGCAAGAGGCCAATGCATTACCCGTCTGAAAAGCTGGGGCGTCTATGTTTTTGGAGAGTGTACACATTCCCCGCTAACACCTTTTTCTCTGTTAAAATTTTCACGGTAATTACAGGAACACAGATAAAAAGGGAAAGTCGATGCATATTATCAATCATTGTATGACAATTTACAGAAACAGAGCAGCTCATTTAATCGAGGATATGTATTTTGTATTTGTGGAAAATAACACGGGAGAACCTAACCTAACCTAGCACAAGTTTCTTCTTGTACGTTATAGTACCGATTTGATCCTCACACGGGGGCCTGGGAAAACAGAAGTTTCAACAAAAGCAAACCTAAACCAATCTTCAGTCTTCATGACGTCATCTATGACGACATTGGAGGGATGGTGAAAAACACTGCACCTCGAGATCTCGACGTCAAACTTGAGGTACGTTAGCATGCTTGGCACTTTTCAAGTTTCTGTTCAACTTAGGAACTTTGGAACAACCAGCAAAAAAATTGGAAAGTGGTCTGTCTTCTTGTTTCTGGTTGTTGAGCTTGAAACGTGACTTTTACGTGAAGATCAGAAATTTCTTCAGTGATGAACTCTTTCATCTGATGAGCGGGTCAGATATTCTCCGATTAACGCCGTCCTTTTAAGAAAACCAATGCTTCATTGTTGTTTTTTGTTTGTTTGTTTAGTTGGTTGTTTTTTTTTTTGCAGGAAATAGCGCAGTCTGCAAGCAAAATCCTGGAGGAGGCTGTTGAATTAAATAAGGTTAGAAAACTTAAGAATGCAAAATGAAATCTTTGCAAATTTTATTTAAAACTGAAATATTATAACTTAGGTTCACCTTTCACACACAATACAACAAGTGAAAAGTACGCAGAGATCCTGAGCAACCTGGAGTGAGGTGAAGAGGTAAATCAAGAACATGCATGCGCCAAAACATCTTCCTTTTTTTTCTTTGCCTTTTATAAGATACATAATATGCATGTGTGATGCCTTTTACTGATAAGACACAGGATATGCATGTGTGATGCCTTTTCTAAGAAACAGAAGATGCGTGTGTGATGATTCCTTTAATAAGATACCGGGAGTTGGCATGTGTAATGCAAGATTTGCAGATCTCAGACACACAAAGCAACATTTCAAATTGTGCACGGGATCAGGTACGCGTTTACCCATTACAGGTTCTTCTGTTAGTGCTTATGCGTACACTTGTGTCGCTAGTGAAAACAAGGATTAATTGTTCATTTGCATCCTGTGTCCAGCCCAAATTGTTGTATCCAGTAATGCAGGGGTGGCCCGACATGACATGCTACGATGTTGCACCGTGTGTCCGGAACCTTTAATATGAATTATTTTATACCGGTGAACTGTGGTGGAAATGTTTTTCCAGTGGAAGTACCGACCATCAGTCGTTTACTAAAAAAATCCTGTATTTTCAATTGCAGGAAATTAACACTCTTGATGACAAAAAGGTCGAGTTTTTCGACGATAAAAACCAGTTAATCTGGTTTTTGCAACCTCAAGAAGCACAGTTCTACCTGGCGGCAGAAACTCTGAAGCACAAACCTAAAGCTTCGTTAGTCAGGACGAAACTTCCCTTTAAGCCACGAACAATGTCAAGGATGAATCTGAATAAAACATGGCCAGAACTTCATGAAATTCAAGAATATATGAGACGACTGAAAGCAGCTGAGCTAACCCGAGTTGAAGGTGAGAACGGAAGATGAGCTTTGAAGAACAGAAAAAAGTAGTTTTCTTGTCAATAAGGCATGCAACAGCAATAAAACAACAACAACAACGCTAGGGTGCATTACAGCCATTACCACCTGTTGCATCTTTAAATTGCAAGCGAGTCGTAAATAATTGTACTTTTACAACACTCAAATAGCCAGCGTTTAACAATGCAAACTATTCACATCTCAAAAGAAAGAAAAGAAATGCTAGGAAGCTTTAATCGCTTAAACCAATACACCAGTACAAGCCTCTGACATTTCTTCTTTGGCTTATGTTTATTTACAGGCGTACCTCAAACAATTGACGTAAATGGTAATGTGCCTTCATTCAGGCCCCGAGAGGCCTGGACACCAGAGAAGAAACCTGTACAGCTAGTTAAAACCGGTAAAACGGATAAAAAGCGAATTAAAGGTTTTTGCTCCATTCAGTAGTGGATGGAGTTCAAGTATCCCTGAGTTAAGATATCAATGTAAATAGCAGTAGACGCACTAATTAATTCCGTACAAAGATTTCGCTCTTATTAGTAAAGAACCGTGGAAAATCTGGGAACCGGCCAGATTGTAGACAAACTCTCAGTGGAGTGACAACAAGCTCTGTTGCATTTAAATGTAGACGACATTCATTTTGGGCACGGCGCTCCTAAGGAACTCTGACCCACAATTTAAGGCACGGTACTCCTAATAGTTGCCGTGCAAATGCGGGTCGAGACAACCTCTTAAGGTAGTCTGAGCCCACCCAAAAAATTGGCCCGCGTACCCAAATTTCGGTTGCACATGTCTAGACGCCCTTAGCCTACCAAATATTACGTCTAAAGGCCGACTTTGAATCCGTGAAAAATCGAGAAAAAATTGGTCAATCGACAAGACCATAACATTGGTCGGAAAAAAACAGCATTCAGGAGTCCTAAGAGGTCTGTAAACGGTGAAGAGAAGTCAGCAAAGAGTAATATACACCCTGCTACTTCGGCGGAATTCGCGGAACGCAAAGGGATCTAAAAATGTTGAAATAACCGTGCGATTACTGCCTACCGTTGATTAGTACGCCAAAGGGATTAAATTAAATTTAAGGGTGCCCAACGCTTATACTCGGGGTGCGGTGTAAGAAATGAACATGTAACACATTTGAACCTATTTCGCCGTGCCTTAAATTATGGGTCCATAGTGTAAATGCTAATTTGATACCATTCACACATCAAGCACCTTTTTACGTTTAGTACAATTAGAATTGTTGAAATGTCCCAAATCTTTGTTAGAGTTCTTTACATGTAAAGACGAGCTATGTCCTAGCCCGCTAACTAGTGACCCTGGTCACCATCATCCCTCCCTCCGTGTAAGCAGGCCCTTCAGTTTGCCCTTCAGTTTGCCCTTCAGTTTGGAGTTGAGGAGTACTTGTTTTGCATTTCAAATAGTTCCAATTGGTGACCAACATCACAGCTTTCTTTACATCATTAATGGAAAGTAGGCAAACTCGGTATGAATGCAAACTAATCCAACATGGCGCAAACCTCGGTCAAGGTCGCCAAAATGGCGAGGTTTCTTGCCATTGCACACATTATTCTTGGATTTTTACTGATCTGTTTTGGCATCGCCGATCATGCCATTGAGTTTCGTTATTCCCGGACCGGTGAGTTTTATTTTGGAATATGGATCGGCGCATGGGTAAGTTATGCCATTTGCGACTTGATCAGTTAAATAAATACTGCTTTTATTACACGACTCATTTTAATAAAAGAAAATCAAGGTACATTGATTCTTTTAGCTTAACTTGGTACCTTGTACCCTACATGAGTCTAAAACTGTGAAACAATCTGCCGAACAGGCGGCACGACAAGACTCTGAATTCTGTAAATGTTGAATGAATGAATGAATAACCTTTATTTAAACACGATAGAAAGTTAAAGCACAATGCTTGTGGGGTCGTGTATTAACTAAATATTACTAAATGCTAATAAACTAATATATTTCTAAATCTATTTCTAAATTGGTTGCTTAATTAATATATTTCTAAATTGGTGGCTTGTTTCACCAATGTAACAAGCATTACAACTTGCACAGGAAAATTTATGCACAACGCGCGTACGGAGCCTGTAAGGGAGAGAATCTTTCACCTTAAACAAGCTCTTAATCTTAAAAGTGGAGAAAACAGGTTTGTCGATAGGTTTACAAAATCGATTGATAAGTTTGCGTACCCTACGCTGTGCTATACCCGATAACCGCCCAATGTAAGGAATCTTGAAATTAAAGTGCGGTGATTCCTGTTGTTCGACACCGTTTGTGGGTTGTGCGCCGTCCCCTTCTACTGCCTTGGAGATATAGGGGTAGATCAGCCTGTCTAAGACGTGCTCGGAACAGAGATTCTTGCGCAAAATTATAAACAATTTATGAATGTCATTGTCAAAACCTAACCATGTGTTGTTGACACGACAAGAGTCTTGTCGCGCCGCCTGTTCAGCAGATTGTTTCACAGTTTTAGACTCTGCGGCTACAAGGTACCAAGTTAAGCTAATGTACATTAAATGGGAAAAGCCTGGCCTGAATCAACAGGCCAAACATATTAAAATAAAGGTAACAGAAAACGGCAGGTTGAATGTTTCAAACCTTGGTTTCACGCAAGGCTTTCAGCGTAACGCCTGGAACCTTTGCACTTTTGTGTTCCTGTTCTAAATTTTTATATAAACAACTGTATTTAAAGTAGTTATTAGGGGAGGACGTTATGTTATGTACTTACGGGACGAAAGGGGAAGCAGAAAGACGAAACTCAATTCTATGCTTTCAGATTAGGCTTTTGCTTATTCCGTTCAAGTTAAGCATGAAGGGCCTGTTTTTCTCTCTATAAGTCCAATATTGATAAGCAGCTGTCTCACGCCATACGGAGAGGAAGTCATACCGTTTACGTTGTGAAAATACAAAGGTCAGTAGGCCAATAATTCATATCTATAAATATTTTTGCCCTCATGTCAGGTATAAATTAAAGATCTATAACCAATTTATCTGATTAGAAATTTCAGCTTGAAAATATTCCATCAGGGCCTTCGGAATTTTCAAATCTTAGCTAATCTTGACGGCCGCGTAATATTCATAATCTTACAGTATGCAAAACGAGAAAAGTTCTTTTGCTAATTCTGCAATTTTTCCAATGTAATGCTTGTCCTGTAGAAAAAAGGTCAGTTTAATGCTCAGACTTCACTTAATTCAGTAAACAGATTTATGCCTTTCTCCCCTCCCCAGTCTAGGGACTTACAAACTAGTGGGCTGCATACCCGCGCTCGTTTACTGGGCACTCGAATAAAGACAGACAATTCCAGATGGAGTAAAATGGCTAAGGGCAAAGACCCAAAGCCGATTTAATCATTAAAACTTTCTTGAATTAATTACAAAAACAATTGGCTCTAGAAATTGTGTTGAGCCCAGTAAAGGTGAGGACACAAAAACGCCTAAGAACCTAAACTAAAAATACCACAAGGAAACAAAGCGGACAGGCCAAGGGGAGGAGGAGAGACGTGAAAACGGGGGTTCAATACATTGAAGAAACGATACCCCCTTGTCCAGGCCCCGCACGTGTCCTATGCTATTACATAACAATAACTGTTGCATAACAAGTTTACACACGTGCCTTCAATGTTGCACTATTGAAATTAACCAAATTCCCCCGGGAAGAAAGACATTAAAATTCTATTCGCATAACAAATAATCTCTTTCTTTCAACATATCTTGGATTTCGTTTGACAGAAGAGGGTGTAAAGAAAAGAAGCCTTCGAATGATTAAAACTTTCTCGTCGGTAGAAATTATTACTGCGATTATATTTTAAGCTAACATCAACGCTATAAGAACGACATTTGTTATTGTAAGGGTACTCCCCTCTTTTTATGGCAGATTAGCAAGAGATTATTCTGTTGTGGAGCTAATTTTAGTGATGATTGTAATTAAACTTCAATGTCGTCCCTTTCAGAAGGTTTCCTGTTTGCGTCTACGTAGCATACCACGTGCTGTAGACATATTTGTGATTTCCTGTGAGAGTTGATCAAGAACCCCTTGAAGACTGAGTTCAAGGACAAGTTACAAAAACGGAACACTCCACTTTTCACAAACTGGCTGGCCAAACGTTATATACTTTTATTTATAAGTTGGTTGCTGTGCTTTTCCATTTCTTCTCCGTAATCTTGTAAAGGTGCCATTGGCCCTCTTTGACTAGCGTTGTAAACAGCACAGCATAGTAGTAGGTGTATTGCAGTCAGAAGTGCCCAAATTTCTAACGAGCTCAGTTTTAAGTAATTCATCATCATCATCATCAAATTAATCCCACTTAGTGTACGTACGTATTCTGTTGCATTGCAGATGTGCATCACAGGAGTTTTGGGCATTCCTGGGAGTCGAAGAAAAAGAAATGGTTTAACCAATGCTTTTGTAAGTTAACAGTTTTGTGTTAGAGAAAGTTATTTAAGTTCTAAAATAAGTGCACTTGAACTCATGACCTGAATTGAGCTGTACTGGATGAAAGCTTGTCTTTTACGTTAAAGTTGCTATTGTTTATGATGTAAAACGGACTTACATTTTATTCATCTATAGCTCAGAGTTTTTTATGTGTTAACTTGTATCATCATCATCATTATAACGCAAGGGCACCTTTTTCATCTCATGTTTTCAAGGGCCGGATCGGATCTAAGGGCTGGATCGATAAGGTAGTTTTGTTTGACCGGCATATTAAACAAGATTATGGTCACGGGAATTTCTATGATTTTGGGTCACAACTGCACCGGGATTCATTTAATTCCAATACGTCTTTTAGCCGCTTAAGGTGGCTTACTACAGTTTTTCTGAGATGCAATTGCGCGCGCTGAGAAACTCTCTCTGACGCCATTTTTTCTTTCGCGCGCGCAATACTTTACGTCATCATCGAGAAAAAGCTGAAAACATCTCTGAGATCTGGCTTGTAGAAATCGCTCGTGGCGTACAATTAGCATTCTTTATCATGAATGGACAAAGTCTTGAAGAAGTTAGTGAGCGCTGCCGGTATAAAATACCTGTGAAACCTCGACAAAAACCTCGAGGAGTTGTTGTAAAAATTCTTATGTTTATCGCACGCGCCATATTGCGCTATTTCAGCGAGCGCTTAAGTTGCACTCATGCTCAGTTTTGCTCACGAAGGAGGTCGCAAAAAACTCGCAAATCGATTTTTTGATCCCACTCTACTCGAAAACTGACCGTATAACCCACAGTCAAAAATTCAGAATCAATTCATAGTAGTACGTTTCACCTGTAGACAAAATATTAGCAAAATCTGCGAGAGATTTTTAGAAATTCTCAAAAAAGCGAAAATTCGAGATTTTCTTCATTAGCAAAAATTCTGCCTTACAGATTTTCATTTTCTTTTGCATAGTTACTTATTTATAGCCACTTTCCAAATCCTGAAAAATTGAGTTAGGGTCGTACGGCTAGATTTTGAGAAAAAAGCCCTAAAAAAGTTTCCAGTCCCCTCCTAGCACTCGGTCTGTTATAAATGATATTTTCTAAGCTTCTCGTATTTCTTTTCCAGGATAATGAGGGTTAATATCATTTCTTTTAACAGTTGAAGCAACAAATGACCCAAAAGAAAACTCCTGTTTGCTTTAAACTAAAGTTTTGAAAAGGTTAACTTTCTCTTCTGAAAACTATAGTAAGCCACCTTAAATTACTACAAAAAGTAGATGATAAGGCTTGATCGTCCTTCCATTTATTTAAATTTGGCTATTATTTTTATTGCTTATCCTAATCTTCCCAAATTTCCGACTTCAAATTTACCCTGTTTGTTTAAGGGCAGTTTTACATGGTGCGACTTTTGCTTACGACTGTCGCGTGCGACTTCTGTAACGCGCACTGCTTGCGTCATTAAAAAAAAAAATCTTTAAAAAACTGATCTCATTAATCATTGCCTCTAGCTGCCATTGTCGTAACTGAAATCCTATGACATTTTTATGTCGTGCGCGACGATCGTCAGGAAATTGTAGCTTTAAATTTAAAAGAAAAGGGTTAGATTAGCTTTACCTGGGTGGTTTTTTGATAGTAAAAAGAAGTCACCGATATTTTTTTAAATGTTTCGAAAATTAGAAAAACAACGACTTCACTTATGAGGTAATGTTCCTCACCAAAGTCATAGTACAGACTTTGTTCGTTTTACACTAATACTCAATGATACTCTGTACTTATTAATCCTCAATAATCCTAATTATTTGATAATAGTTTAGAATATTAGTTTATACTGCACGGCTTTTGTTAAGGCCAAAACAGTTAGAGTAAATCTAGGGTGGTTAATTAGAGATGTCTATTCTATTCTATTCTATTCTATTCTATTCTATTCTATTCTATTCTACTCTATTCTATTCTATCCTATCATATGCTATGCTATTCTATTCTCAATTCTGTTTTATCATGTTATGTTCTATTTTTTCCATTCTATTCTATTCTATTCGGGTCCGTTCCATTCCATTCTACTCGATTCCATTCGATTCGATTCGATTCGATTTAATTCTGTTCTATGCTAGTCTACTCATCCGCACATCCATCCTTCCACCTATCCATCCATCCAACTCGATTCATATTTTTCATCTATTTATTTATTTATTCATTTTACTTTCATTTATTAATCCCATTAATTTCAATAATAAGAACTCTCAATTGACTATCTTCTTTTTTGACTTTATGCCTCTTTTTCAGGTCGCCATCACGAGGTCATGACTTCGATCCCTTAACCCTGATTCGTATACAAGTGCTTTAGTTGCTAACATCACTTTTTAAACGCTTCATCCGCTGTTTATTTGTGATCATTTCCGATACGTTCGTTTAAAGTTTTACTCTGATGAATCAGCCATTCTAGATAGACACTGATGACTTCCCTTCTTATCTTTCAGGCTGGTATGTTCTTGGGTTTCTCCATCATATCTGCCGTTCTAGGTGGAATAATCGTCACCCTGTACAGCACATCCATTGTCGCAGGTCGAGGGATAAAAGAGTATTTCACTAGTCAGTCTGAGAATTCTTTACTCTTTGACCAAGAGTTCCTCGAGAGTAGCTTAAAAAATTATCATGCAGAAATGGATATCAGCACAGCCATTATGGTTCTTGGGATTGCAGAGATTGTCTTTGGAATATGGGCAGCAATATGTTGCTCTGTGATGAACCCTTTTGCACGCTGTAATGAAGTTTCTCAACAGGTATGAATACCTGAGGAAGGAAACAAGAATACCCTTCACCCAGTAACCCTTTCGATTAAAACCTCTTATTTGGTTAGACGCAGAAAACTCCACCCCACCCCCCCTGAGGTACGAGGAGGTTTAAAAGAGATGGCGTCTCTTTTTAAGAACATATCTACACCCATGGGCTCCTCCTACACTTTTTTGCATAGGATAAGTAACCAAAGTATCCAGTTAAGTAAATTGGAGTCATGTGAGCATCCACTTATACATCATTTTGTAATTTTTTTTAAACACATCATTCTTATTGCTTATTAAGGCAAGTCAGACTGTGGCTCGATACATGGGATGTATTTTCTATGGTTATTTCTTTACATATGAGAGGTCTACTTACTTAAGTGCAGCATTAGCAGCTGTAACTTTCCTTGAAATAGTTGCAGGCTATTTTCGTATATATTTTTTCTTGTTGTAAACATTAGACGCAACATGTGGTGTATACTACTATTCCTGCTGAGTACATCATGTCCCAGGATCCCGATGGCGTCCATGTAGCTCTTTCAGCGGATATTGGTATGGTTGTAGCTGAAGCATCCGGTGCACAGGACAGCCAAGCAATGGAAGGTCGGCCTTTGATCCGCTCCATCTGCAGAAATGCCTGCGCATGCCACAGTCTCCCAACCTATGAATGGCAACAAAAGTAGTGGATAGCTGTGAAAAGATTATGCTATGTACTGATAGAAACTTCAAGCTAGTACGAGATGGGGTGGACACTAAGCCAATTAAAAAAGCGGATTGTAACCCTTGACCACCACATAGTTCCTCGGAAGTTCATCAAAGGTCCTGAAGTTATGTTTTAATAAAATAATCCCCTCGAAATATTTTTCGCATTATTTAATTGAACATATATTAACGTTCCGAACTTCGTTGCAGGCGAATAATGGCTTTTGCGACGTGTTTTTAGGAAACATCGAATAGCAAAAATAATCAAAACACAATGATATCTCTAGAAAAAATATATATTCCTACAAATGCAAAAATGGGCTTCAGCAACTTTTTGTGTACGAAGATAAAAAGGGCCAAAAGCATAACTTACTTTGACAGTTTTGCAACAAGGCCATTCAAAAGATTAATCGCCATTTGATTTATTGATAATTTAGGGTTTAAATGTTTTAGATGCAGTAAAACTACCTGCCTCCAACGCAGACGTCCTTAGTGCCCTTCACACAATGAATTGGACACGAGGTTGGGTCGAGTTAAGTCTGGTAAACGCTATAAATACCAACCTCCAACGTAGACGTCCATCCATTCCCCCTTCAAGGTTAGGGTTAGGTTAAACAGATGTAAACATACCAGTCTCATTCCTGGAGCTTTCTTATTTACTGGTAAACAACAAAAAGGAGTGAGGTCTCTGGAAACATCACTGGTTTGAAATTCAAAAGTCGTACTCACACTCAATCTCGTACTCGTAGTCTGATCTAAAGTTCGCTAATATCTTTGTCAGTACAGCAGAACTTTATGAATGCATGTACTGACACTGTTAGGACAAGAGAAGGAGTCTGTATCAACGTGTGCGTGTTAGGCATGTTCACTAGAATGACGTCACTTACATATGCTTCATTAATTGAAGTTAAGGAATATAGAGTGAAATGTGAAACTGTAATAGTAAAATAATTGATAAACTGCTTTTTATTCTAAACACTCACTGTGCAAAATGACTTAATAGAGGGATGGTAAAAATTAATATGAACTTTACATTATGTGCCTCTTACCTTCTTTATTTCTGGCACCAAGGATACTTTGTCGACATTAAAGTGGGTCCGATGGGTGGGGAGTTCGACTTAAAACACTCATCAACCAGGAAAGTAGGAATATGACGTCGAACGTTTGGTTATTTCGTCAAAAAAGGCAAAGACAAAGATAAAAGTGACGACATTTATGGTTTAAGTTCATTTTGATTAATAATCGTCGTATAAAGAAACGTGATCATAATAGTCGTTTAACAAAAGTCCATAAGCAAGTTATGTTTACAAATCCTGTCACATATCGTTACTATGATATAATTAAGTTTAAATTTGTCTACTCCGTGACATGTTTAGCGGACAGTTATTCAAAGCCCTAGCAAACAAGGGGCTCAGGGGACCGGCAGGGTATCGTCCAAGACATTTAGTCAGCTAGTTGGTACCACAAAGGGTCCATGCCAGCACCACCCAAGTAAGCTTATTGTAAACTAAAAAGGTTACACTTACTCGTAAATCCGGAAAGAATTCTGATAAACATTTGGAACATTTCAAAAATTCTATTTGTACTAAACGAAAAAAAGTGCTTGATGTATGAATGGTATCAAATCGACATTTACACTAAGGACCCATAATTTAAGGCACGGCAAAATAGGTTCAAATGTGTTACATGTTCATTTCTTGAACAGTGGGTTATTTCAACATTTTAAGATTCCTTTGCGCTCGGTAAATCGGTATCTCAGGTAAATCAAATTTTAACGTCATAGTGTAGGGAGTAGTCGCCTACTCTCCCGAGCCAGGGGCTCATGTGTAAACACTTGACGTCCAGGTCGAATTGGAACTTGGAAATGTTGGTTTTTGTGGAGGGAGGAAAACCGGAGTAAAACCCTCCGCAAATTCCGTAAGTTGCCGGGATAGTTCCTAAATTTAGGAGTGCCGTACCCAAAATGAATGTCCTGTAAATTGAAATGCAACAGAGCTTGTTGTCACTCCGCTGAGAGTTTGTCTACAATCTGGTTCCCAGATCTTCCACGGTTCTTTACCAATAAGAATGAAATCTGGGTACGAAATCAATTAGTGCGTCCACTGCTATTTACATTGCTATCTTAACTCAAATATACTAGAATTCCATCCACTACTGAATGGAGCAACAACCATTAATTCATTTTCTATCCGTTTTATCGGTTTTAACTAGCTCTACAGGTTTCTTTGCTGGTGTCCGGGCCTCTCGAGGCCTGAATGAAGACACGTTACCATTTACGTCAATTGTTTGAGGTACGCTTGTAAATAAACATAAGCCAAAGAAGAAATGTCAGAGGCTTATACTGGTGTATTCTTTTTAAGCTAAAGCTTCCTAGCATTTCTTTTCTTTCTTTTGAGATGTGAATAAGGCCGGCTATTTGAAAGTTGTAAAAGTACAAATACTACCCACACCCTTGCAATCTACAAATGTAAGGTGGTAATGGCTGTAATGCACCCTAGCTTTGTTGTTGTTGTTTTATTGTTGTTGCATGCGTTATTGACAAGAAAACTACTTTTTTCTGGTCTTCAAAGCCGGCTCATCTTCCGTTCTCACCTTCAACTCGAGTTAGCTCAGCTGCTTTCAGTCGTCTCAGATATTCTTGAATTTCATGAAGTTCTGGCCATTTTCGATTCAGATTCATCCTTGACATTGTTCGTGGCTCAAAGGGAAGTTTCGTCCTGACTAACGAAGCTTTAGGTTTGCGCTTCAGAGTTTCGGCCGCCAGGTAGAACTGTGCTTCTTGAGGCTGCAAAAACCAGATTAACTGGTTTTTATCGTCGAAAAACTCGACCTTTTTGTCATCAAGAGTGTTAATTTCCTGCAATTGAAAATACAGGATTCTTTTAGTAAACGATTGATGCTCAGTGCTTCCTTTCGAAAAACATTTCCACCACAGTTCACCAGTATAAAATAATTCATATTAAAGGTTCCGGACACACCGTGCAACATCGCAGCATGTCATGTAGGGACACCCCTGCATTACTGGATCCAACAATTTGGGTTGGACACACAGGATGCAAGTGAGCAATTAATCCTTGTTTTCACTAGCGACACAAGTGTACGATAAGCACTAACAGAAGAGCCTGTAATAGGTAAACGCATATCTGATCCTGTGCACAATTTGAAATGTTGCTTTGTGTGTCTGAGACCTGCAAATCTCGCATTACACATGCCCACCTCCTGTACCTTATTAAAGGCATCATCACACACGCATATTCTTTTTTGTTGTTGTTGCAAAAGGCATCACCCATGCATAGTCTATATCTTATCAGTAAAAGGTATCACACATGCATATCCTGTATCTTGTAACAGGCAAATTAAACAAGGACGATGTTTTGGCGCACGCATGTTCTTCATTTACCTCTTCATCTCATTCCAGGTTGTTCAGGATCTCTGCGTACTTTTCGCTTGTTGTATTGTGTGCGAAAGGTGAACCTAACCTCAGGATATTTCAGTTTTAAATAAAATTTGTAAGGATTTCATTTTGCATTATTAAGTTTTCTAACCTTATTAATTCAACAGCCTCCGCCAGGAAATTGCTTGCAGACTGCGCTATTTCCTGCACAAAACAACACCAACAATGAAGCATTCGTTTACTTGAAAGGACGGCGTAAATCGGAGAAAACCTCACCCGCTCGTCAAATGAAAAAACTTCGTCACTGAATGAATTAAAAGTCACGTTTCAAACTCAACAACCAAAAACATGCAAGATGACAGACCTCTTTCCAATTTTTTACTAAGGGTTCGAAAGTTCCTAGGTTGAATAAAAACTTGAAAAATGTTATGCAGGCTAGCGTACCTCAAGTTTGACGTCGTGATCTCGAGGTGCAGTGTTTTTCACCATCCCTCCAACGTCGTCGTAGATAACGTCATGAAGACTGAAGATTGGTTTAGGTTTGCTTTTGTTGAAACTTCTGTTCTCCCAGGCCCCCGTGTGAGGATCAAATCGGTACTTTAACGTACAAGAAGTAGCATGTGTTAGGTTAGGTACTCTCGTGCCATTATTCACAATTAAAAAATACATATCCTCGATTAAATGAACTGCTCTGTTTCTGTGAACTGTCATACAATGATTGATAAACTATACGCATCGACTTTCCCGGCTTTTTATTTGTGTTCCTATAATTACCTTGAAAGTTTTGAAAGCGAAAAAGGTGTTAGCGGGAATGTGTTCACTCTCCACAAACATAGCCGCCCCAGCTTTTCAGATGAGTAATGCATTGGCCTTGTGCCTTAAGAGCGGTACTGGTACATACATTTTACTCATCCAAACGAACAAAGGAAAATGACTCATTCTATTTTAGGTGTTATTGGCAAAAGCTCACAAAGCGCGACAGCAGTGGTTTGTACTCTACGAGTCTTCAATCTTAGACATAGTTTCGGTGACGATGTTTGAAAATAACCGAGTACAGAAGACCCTGAACCTTGAAACCCATTTTAATAAGACTTACAAAAAGGCAGCAGGAAGAGTTAACCTATTGTGGGGAATTCGTTCTTCCATTGACATACTTAGTGCTAAGAGAATATACAGAGCTATGATCAACTCTAGAATTTTATTCAGGAAACAGCTCAACGAACATTTTATGTATTGAACAATTTTTATCCTTATTTATTTTATTTTATTTTAGAGTTTAGACCGTAGATTTTAGACTTGAGATTTTAGTTTTTAGATTTTAGCTTTTAAACATTAGCTTTTTTTATTAGGTTTTTTTTATTTTTGCCATTAAAAACAGTGTTCTTGCACTGAAGAGTTATCTTCTTAAAATATTCGCTTATTATTATTATTATTATTATTATTATTATTATTATTATTATTAAGTATTAAAAGTCTTGCCCAAACGATGCAATTTTGTGCGAATTTTGAGCTTAATAGAAGGGGACACAAGTCCTCGCAAGACCTTGACACAAGTCCTGGCCAAATGCGTTAAGGCGATTACCCAAAA
This sequence comes from Siderastrea siderea, assembly GCA_964030785.1. NCBI lineage: Eukaryota > Metazoa > Cnidaria > Anthozoa > Scleractinia > Rhizangiidae > Siderastrea > Siderastrea siderea. Next base: position 21,060,839 of record OZ034973.1, on the reverse strand, counting down.
CTGCAATCCATTTCCAGATTTTCAGCTGGAGTGAAAACATAGAAAAGGCAGTACGAATTGTAAACACACAACTCTTTTCGCCTTCGCAACCATTCTTGTAAATTAATTTGTTATCTTAAATTTTGACTGCCATTTCACCTATTCACTATTTATGTGTTAGATATCGATTATTATTTGGATTTCCAGAGGCTCTTTAACAAAACTGGATATTTATGACATGAAAAAACGTTTAAAACCTAAAAGATAAAACAATGAATTAGAAACTCGTATTTTGATTGCTGACTTGTGGTAACAGTTTCCAGCCATGTGTAGCCACCATATCGACTGCCTCTAACACAAAGTGAACTGTCTCGTCATCCATGAAATAAGGTAAGTTTATCCTACAATTGTGGTCAAAAGTCTTGGGACACTTTTTTCAATTCACGCTCCTTTAGCGTCATGTAGAAATATGCCTGCACTCCCCCCCCCCCTCCCCCCTAACAATGTTGAAGTCTGGTGTTGAAAGCGATGACCGATGTTCAACATTGTTTGGGGAGGTGGGGAGGGGGGACATACACAGGTAACACGGTTGTTTAAGACTGCTAATTAGAGCGAAGTTAACATTTGCACATTTCTCCTTGAAATATAACCAAGTGTCCCAAGGTCTAATGACCAGCATTGTCTGTAAGGGAACTGTTGTTAGGTCTAGTCATTTCGGGGTTTCATGGTTTAAAAATGGGGAAAATACAACATACATTCTTTCTGTTGAGATGGATAGACCCTCTATTAAAGAAAAACCACTTGTTTTTCGACATTATGAGTATCCGTTTGAATGAAACGGGAGTTACAACACGATATAACAGGTGCATGATTTGATCAATGAGCACCGTATTAACCAAAAAAAGTTTCCTGCCACACATCACGTACCTTATTATGCTATACGCATTTACCGTGTACTCTTGCACTATCCATCTCTTTTAAAGATGTTCAGTCTTGCAACCGTTTTGACCATTTTTGGAGGAAAATAAACAGTTTTCGTTGCCCCGGAGATGTTATCTGTTTGCTTTTATTTGTAAGTGTGCCAGAACTAAGAGAGCAAGGAAAATGGCGTGGATAGAGAACAGGCAGCGACTTGTTTACATTATTACATAAAGTCGCGCTGATCTATCCAAATTCCCTAGCCGAGAACGTTTTGCAGAAGCCATCATCAAAGCTTGGGAGACATGTAAGATAAACGTTAAACAGTGGGTCGTTAGTATTGAGGCACATGCGAACGCAGAGTCCGAGGCAGATGTGAATGATGAACTAAACAACTATCACTTTCACATGGCCGTCAAATTAGAGAAAAGAGGAAGATGGCTACAAGTCAAAAAATATTTAAGTGATAGATATGGAATTCGGGTGCATTTCAGTGACCATCATAATACATACTACAGCGCCTACAAGTACGTGACCAAAGAAGACACTGACGCCGTCCACTCTCAAGGGCACCCTGATCTATCCACGTGTCCGAGGACGGAAACAGCGATATCTTCCAGAAAACGCAAAGGAAAGGAGAAGGGTCCGGCGAAGCGAAAGAGGAAAGGAAGAGAAGAGCGAATGAGCGTTTACGATGTATGCAAACTCATCCAAGCGAAGTCACTTACTACGCGGCTTGAGCTGGTTTACTTAGCCACGACACAAGAGCGCGAAGGGAAACGTTCACTCGCCGAATTTATAGCAAACCGGGGCCATAAAGCTCTCGACGAGGCATTATCGTTGGCTAAAGAATTTTCTGAAGCTGAGTCGCGATATATTCGCTCAAAGAAAACGAGGATTCAGCTTTTAGAAGAGTCGAAAGATGGAGAATGCGTAGAAGGGTGCGAGGGCAAGTGGTTAGAAGGTGCGAAGCAGGTCCTTTATAACCAGGAGATAGCCATTTCCGTGTTCTGCACTGCCGTGTATAACGCGCTTTCCAAGGGGAGAGGCAAATATCGCAATATTTATTTACATGGGAGGTCTAATTGTGGTAAAACCTTCATACTCTCGCCATTGAAAACCATTTATAAGACATTCTGCAATCCCGCAACTGGTTCTTTTGCGTGGATCGGCGCTGAGCAAGCAGAGGTAATTTTTCTTAATGACTTTAGGTGGCAACCAACGATAATTGCATGGGCCGATTTGTTGCAAGCACTTGAAGGTGACACGATCCACCTACCAGCTCCAAAAAGCTTCTGCCAGAAAGATATAGAGCTGAGCAGCGATACTCCTTTTTTCGCTACATCGGACGCGCCACTTGTTTTGATTAGAGGGGGAGCCGTGGACAAGGCGAATACGGAGATGATGGAAGTTCGGTGGAGGTTTTTTCACTTCTGGAAAACTATTCCCGTTAGCCAGCAGAAAGAAATCAAACCGTGTGGGCACTGTTTTGCCTCCTTTATTCTCGGGAACAGAGCAGATCCCTAAACTTTTTCGCTCCTTTAAAATGAGTAATGTAAACACTGTTGACATTTTAGATGCTATTAATAGAAAGAATACTCACGACATAAATGCACAGTACTCAGTGAGGAAAATTCTGTTATTGTCTTTTGCTACTCATTTTGTGTCAAATAAACCGTAAACATATATTGATATAATATATTTCTATCACCTCCGTTAAAACTCCCTTCAAATTGGGAAGCGTGTGTTCCATTTGCAACAGTACTCACCAGAATATAAATTAAAAGGTTAATTAACAGATAAATTTTACACTAGTGTGGCTGAGTACTGTGCTAAAAAGGCGTTAAATTAAGGTTTCAGGGAAAAATAACAGCCTTCATAGATACAACATACACTGATAAATCGATTATAGTCAACTTGAATTCAAAGCGACCTTTTTGTGTGTGTATATTTTACAGTATTTTAGTGAGTACTGTGAATGAGTACTGTTGTGTTCTGTAAACATAGCGCACGTGACCAACGGTTGACGAGGGCGGGAAATTGCGTCTCCACTGTTACAAAAACACTAACAGTAATACTGAATTGTATTTTGTTTTTTCGGAATAAGACTCTCACTGTAATCTCCAACTGTTAATAAAACATGATATTTGAAAGCAGTAAAATTAATATAAGCAAATAAAATTAGTATTTTGTCCTCTGTCCTTTGGAACAAATAACTGCATCAATCCTTTTGCTGAAACTGGCAATTGTGCGATCAATAACTTCAACTGGAATGTTTTCACAAGTTCTTAAAACTCGATCACGAAATTGTTCAAATGTTTCAGCGGTGATGTTTTGAGAAGTTGCATCGGCTTCTAATTTCCGCTTCAGCAAATGAAAGATAACTTCTATAACATGGATATCGCCTGATCTTGGCGGGATCTCATGTAATTCCGCCTCAATGTCTTGTAATGCTATTTGCGCTGCCTTGCTTCTTTGACTTGGATCATTGTCCATCACAAAAAGACGTCTCCCATTTCTTTTAGGTCCAGCCCGCGCAAATGCGATATTGAACTTCTCCCGAATGAACTTAGCAAAAAACGCACCATTCATTTTTTCGTAGGTTCTTTAAGTATTACGCCTTTCCCAAAGGCAATAGCCACCATGAGATGCAGACGACGTCCACCGGGCAAATCTTTCGAACCTTTTGCGGTGTATTGAAGACCTTCTGACTTCTTTCTCCATACTCTACTTTTTGTCCCCACTAAAGATGCCACTGGATTCCTTTTATGCACAAACGATACTCCGTCCAAATAGAAGGCCACCTCTTTAGTATAGAAGTCAGGATTCCGAGCTAACTCACGCTTCATTTCTCTGCCATACTTCAATCGCAGTTTACAATCCTTTTCGCTTAATAATCCCTTCTTTCTCGCTTGAAAGTAACCGTATCCTTTTGAGTTAAGGTAGCGAGAAAATGTCCGTCGACTTGCAACCCGAAAACTCAGTCCACTTTCTTCCACCAAGCTCTCCACAGTAACGTTTGCATTTCTTGTCCGCAATCTTTTTAATGCACGAATAACTGCGCGACCATCCCTTTCATTAATTTTTCTAGGTCTGCCCGTTCTTTTGACATGCGATTTAGTAGGCGCCGACTCGCGTGATATTCGTGCGACGGACGATTTGCTTATTTTACACTTTCGGGAAATCTGACGGACTGACGCTTCGCTGTACGTCCTTAAATACCGGACAAAAGCCCGCTTTTCAGCTGATATCTTTTTGGTATAAACCATACCACCTCAACACCTACAAAGCCTAGCTAGAATTGCCTTCAAATCGTGCCTAAGCAATGCCTTTTATTTATTCCCTTGTTCAGAATCTTGCGAAAGTCAAAGAGCAACGTCATATATGTTTTGCTTGCGTACACCATATAAACGTCACGACGAAATAACCTTTACATACCAGGAGATCATATTACATTCACCGCGAGAGAAAGAATTTTATCAACTAAGATGCCTGTGCAACGATTTCATAGCTTTTTTTCTCACACTGATAACCAATATACATTTTCAAGAAAACGGACTCTCGGACAATTGTGGTCAAAAGTCTTGGGACACTTTTTTCAATTCACGCTCCTTTAGCGTCATGTAGAAATATGCCTGCACTCCCCCCCCTCCCCCCTAACAATGTTGAAGTCTGGTGTTGAAAGCGATGACCGATGTTCAACATTGTTTGGGGAGGTGGGGAGGGGGGACATACACAGGTAACACGGTTGTTTAAGACTGCTAATTAGAGCGAAGTTAACATTTGCACATTTCTCCTTGAAATATAACCAAGTGTCCCAAGGTCTAATGACCAGCATTGTAGCAAAGCCAGGTCTGAAAATTGAATGCAGCATGAACATTTAGCACTGGTGAAGGTCGCTGGATGTAATTTAAGACGACTAGAACTATGTAGAACGACTGGCGTTTTCTCAGACGGTAGTGAGGTCAGTGAGGTCAGGATGTGCTTTATTTTTATGCTCTCTAGGATGCGGGAAGGGAGATGCTATTCTGCACCTTATGACACCTTGTACCATGTAGGAAGCAGAAAGAATTGTGTAAGGTCTAAAGCCGGGCCAAGAGATTGAAAAAGCCTTTTCATATTCCCTTAAGAATTAAAATGAGAAGGTAATAAGTTAAGAAATGTGGATATACGGTTGGACACGTGATGAAGAATACGGAAAGGCAATGAAGTCTGTATGAGAAGTGTTGGAAAACCCACAAACATTTGGCATAGAATGGTAGAAAAGGAAAGAAGTAAAGAACTGTGGTGGAAGAGTCATGGAAGGAGGCATGTGATCTACCTATGTAGTGTTCTAAGACCCCGTGTTTTTCCTCTTTCTAATAGATCATTTTTGTCTTACTTCATTATTTCCAAGGGCTCCTTGCATGATAGTTCTCTGTCGCAACTGCAAGATAAAAATATTTTTCCTTAGCTCTTACGCTGGTAAATTTTAACTGCCATTACAAGATTCTTTTCACATTAGTCTAGAACTTTTAATATTTGCCTTTATTCTAACACTGATCGATTTTCGTATTTGGTTAGAGTCTCTGCGTAGCTTGACCCTTCCAAGCCCAAGAGCTTGGGCGGCTGGCTCAAAAACGGAAAATTATTTAAATTCGTTTCAGTGTAAAATATCAAAGAGTAAACAGTACCACAAGAAAGTGGCGCAAGGGAGATTTCATTTGAAAGCGGATCAACAGTCAAACTAAATGTTTGTCTCAGGAAAAAACAACTCACTCGTCATGAGTTTCCAGAAACCAAGTGAACTTTCTTGCCGTGGTCTCGTTTATTCCCAGGAGATCCTGAAAAAAGAAGTTAAAAACGTGACTGTTAAGCTCAGTTATAAGATAAGTGCAATACAGTTACGCCTAACATGGCCTTAAGTTAAGTACTTACAAACAAAATAAAACTTTTCTGAAGTGTAAATAAATCAGACGATCTTGCATTTGTTTATCAAAGCCAGCTAGAGTTGAGCCTTATTTTGCTCACTTGTGTAACTCGTACACTAATTGGAAACGAATGATCATTCCTGTCATTTGTAGTGAAATCCGGTCCAGAGAATGCATAAAATGATGTTTCAAAGAGTCCAGTTTCAAACATTTCCCGAGGGTTAAAACAACAACAACAACAAGGATTTGCATAAGTAAGTTTTGTTTAGGTACTGTTTACACAGGTACTTCTTTCCTCAAGAAAAAAAACCAATTCTCCATTGTCTCATTGTCTTGTTGCCTGGTCTTGTCGTCCTCACACCTGCGTTTACACAGCCTTGCCTAAGTCAACTACGCAACCAATCAGAACACGCATGATATCCTCAGTGACCTAAATTTTAAAACTAGATACGACAAAGAGAGTCTTGAACAGCTGCTGCTGTTACGGTATACTTCATCCATAAGTAGTATAAAAATGAGAATTCTGGCTCATTTTCAATATTATTTGAAAAAATATTGAAAATTAGGTAGAATTAGCATTTTCAATATTATTAGCCTGAAATGTTGAAAATTTGCCAGAATGTCTAGCTCATTTTCAATATTTCAGGCTAATTTTTCAATTCTTCTGGTATCTTTAACCATTCTATAATACAATCCATATTCCAAGATTCTTTTGCATCATGAGATGTGAAATATGTGTACTATGTAGTCATTTCTGAATTATAAAAAAATTCAATTGATCCAAAATTTTCCTCAACTAGTTCAGATTTTCCATGGTGGTAGCGATCACGTCTTTTTATAAAAACATTTAGAATAATTACATATTCAAGACTCCGCGTTCCTGTATCATTAATATCTAAAAGTTTTATCCATTTATTGTTTGTTTTTGGTATTTTCATAAATTTTCTTGATATTCTACCTTTTATACTCTGATTTTTTTTTTAACTATTAAATCACCAAATTCATTTTTAGTTTGTGTAACAGCTGTTTGTATAGATGTTGAAATAAAATTTTGTAATTCTGTTTTTAAAGCATCTAAAGTTCTTTTATTAACAGCTTCATAACAATTTTTTGGATCTCTAATCTGATATATAGTATTCTGATTCATATTTCCACTTCCTTTCATTGTAATGTAACCATTAGCATCTTGTGTAAGTACTCTAGATAGTGTTGTCTTGTCTAATTTTTTAGCTAATTCAGTATCAACATAAGTTTTATCTGATTTTTCAACTGTTAAACCACTAATAACTGTTTGTAATTCTGTTTTTAAAGCATGTAAATTTCTTTTATTAACAGCTTCAGAAGGAGTTTCTGGATCTCTGATATGATATAAAGTATAATCATTCATATTTGCACTCCTATTCATTGTAATGTAACCATCATCATCTTGTGTAAATGCTTTAGATAGTGTTGCTTTGTCTACTTTTTTAGCTAACTCATCATTGTCTGCTTTTTTAGCTAATTCAGTATTAACTTAAGTCTTATCTATAACATTAGGAGTTTTTGATCTATTATTAAAGCTCATTATATAATAATAATTATTTTTTTAATCCCAAACCTAGTTTATAATATATTCAGAAACACGTTTCTGAATATATTACCAGTGATGCGTTCATTGGAGTTTATTTAATTCTGTCATTGGTACCCACGAATTGAATTTGTCTGGGTATCCAAGCCATTTTACAAGTGCCCGTTTTTGCTTATAATCGCGGCGGATTACCTTTTCAATCCGGAACATTTCTTGTGTGGTTTGCTGCAATTCTTGTTCACAAAAACTTCCTGTTACAGCTTCACCTTGGAGGTCGACTAAACGGTAAGTGACTGGTTTTGTGTTCAATATCTCATCAATAACAAAGATTTCTTCGGTCCATTTTGGTTCAAATCATTTATCGAAAAGCTTTCGCTTGAATTTGGAAATGCGGACTTTATCACCAATTCGAAATTTAGGCTTTTCAATTTGCTTGTAAATTTCATCCGAGTATAAATTAGCAAAAACGCGATTTGAATTTTTAACATCGCTTGCTTCTGTAGGTGTCATTTTTACGCTTTTGTGATATGTAAGGGTTAGACAATGAACGCGAGTGTTCTATGGGATATAGTGTCCCGAGCAAAGATAGAATGCCACGAGGCCTGCGGCCTCGTGGCATTCTATCTTGCGAGGGACGCTGTATCCCATAGGACACGAGCGTTCATTGTCTAACCGTCTTAGAACATGGTCACACCCACGAAGAATTTCGTTTTTGCGTGCAGATTGTATTTTTGCATTTTAATTTTTTAGTTCTCACCTTGAAATCACGTTGCTATTTTGTTTACGATATGTTCGCTATTGTACGCATGCCTTTGAGATGCAATGTTTTAGAGTGCTTCACCGCGCGGTTTATCGCAGTTGGTGGGTAAACAGCCATGAGCCAATACGCGGAAATTTGGAGCTCGAGGCAGTGATCGCCGCTAAAGGTTTTCTAGATTTACACTGGTGAAAGCAGTCTTCGAGGCGCTACAACCACCGACACCAGCAAGTGGAGAATCCGCAGGAAACTCCAAGAGGCCAAATTAAGTCAAGTTCAAGTACAACACTCGTAGTCTGGCAAACACGGAGAAACAAGTCTGTCCTTCTGTTTCAATTAAGGTCTGAACAGTTCGTATTTCATGTAAAATAATCGTTTTTCTTTTGATTTGCTTTTTGCTATGCTATTATACCGTAAGATTGCACTTTTTTGTTAAAATCCAAAAAATAATGAGTGGTTCTAGCCGTTGAAGCTGTTGATTTTATCGATTTAGTTGTAAATATTCACAGAGAATTTGTGCATTCATTAGTAGTTTCTACTTAGTCATTAGTATGCTCTTTATAGAGCATACTAATGAGGCTTCCAAGCAAAGGAAAACAATGCCTCATTAGGTATGCTCTATATAGAACCACTAATGAATGCAGAAATTCTCTGTAATTTAACCCGCAATTTCCCTGTGTTTCAAAGCCCCCGCCACTTTACATAATTTAAGACAGTTTATGGAATATAGAGCATCGAAATGCTGGACACTGATTGGCTGAGTGGGTGTGACCATGTTCTAAGTGTTATTATATTGTTTGAGTAAGTCACCGATTTTATCGTAATAAAACGTGTTATTATTAGCAGAAAACATTTTCCACATCTTTTCCTTAATAGTACGGTTCCAGCTTTCGACCACAGAACTTTTCTCTTCGTTTTTAGTAGAATATAACGTTATATTTTCTCTGGATAACAACTGTTTGACATTTGTGTTGTAAAATTCAGTTCCTTTGTCTGTCCATAGCAACCGTGGCTTTCGCCCAGACTTGAATATATTATCGAAAGCGTCTGCTACTGTCGTTCCCTTTTTGTTTTTCAGAGGCTCAATCCATCCGTATTTGCTGAAAACATCGATGACCATCAACAGATATTTAATGCCATTATTCCATTGACTAAATTTTTGCATGTCTATAAGATCTGAAGCCCAGACATCATCAATTCCTTTTGCAATCACTCTTCTCTTTGCGAATTTTCGCTTGATTGGTTTGTGAAGTTCTTCGGCTAATTGAGCCCAATCACTACTCAAAGCCGCTTTCCGTTTCCCAAACCGAGTTTTTGTTTCGTATTAATTGCCCCCACTGTCTCTGGTTATATGGCACATTATCCAAGGCTTTTCCCATTTTGCGGTCGGCTTTATTCTTGCATTTCCGGTCATCTTTACACACAGCATAATCAACATCATGTTGCATTGCAATGGCGTCGGTTCTGCCTGTGGGTTGGTCGTATATTTAAAGAATCTGACCTGTGACTGGTTAACTCTTACTTGCGAATCCAAATCATTATAAGGCCCAGTATATTTATGACCTGGTAAAGTCCAACCCTTTGCAGGTTTCGGCAATTTTCCAATCAATTTATGAATGTCTACACCTGCTCCAGTTGATGCTGCTGTAATGCCCCCTCCTTGAGAGGGCTGAATTAGTTTCCCTGTTTCTTGACAAACCTAGTTTTTTTAATCCCACATTCTGCACATGTGCACCAAAACATTAATCTTCCATTTTTTGCTGTCATATATCCGCTTGGCTCAACACATTCAGTTTGTTTTCTTTGTTTAACACAATATGATAGCATATATATATTTAACTAAAATAATTTTTTATAAAATTTTCATTGAATTGTAGATTTCTTAAACTGAAAACTTTTAAACAATCACAGAAAGACATTTTTTGAATGCTATCCAAAAAGTATAAACAGTAATATCCACATCTAACAGAATTAAAATCTTGAATTGGATAACCACCATTATATTCATACCTCTTTTTCAATCGTTTTGAATATTCTACGAATTCTATTGGTGGGGGAAGAGAAAAAGAATCGAAATAATAAATGATCTTATCAGAAACAAATGTCGCAACCCAATGGGTTCCATTTCCTATTTCATCATCAAGATTAATTATACAACAACCTGTTTTATGAATATGATCTTTGCTATCTCTTGAATAAATTCCTTTGAAGTTTGGAATTTTTAAATAATCGATCCATTCTAGCAGATCAAAATTACTGAGAGGAATATCTTTCCAAATTGGTTTCCTTACGGAAGAGTTCCTAGGATTGGAATGCTGTTGAATGGACTGTTTTTTCCTAGCAAAAGACCCTGTCCTTTTTTTCCAACTTTTTTTTTCCTCCACCTTCCCGTGAACCATCCCATGAACCGAAAAATGGTGGAGGTTGATAAGGAACCAACGCACCAGGTTTTGGACTCACGTGTAATCCTCCCCTTTTGATCGTATTGGTGGCGGTGGTGGTGGTGCTCTTTTAGAAACACTTAATCCTTTTCCCGTCAGAACATTTGATAAAAGAGGTACACCAATTGATGCTAGCAGAGTTCCAAGAAATCCACCCTGTTGCTTTTTTTTTCGGCTTAATCACTAGTTGTCCACCAGACTGAAGTGCTGATGTTATTTGTCGTTTCTGTGCTTCAGTTAACCAGTCTTTATATTTAATGAGTTGATCTATTTTATTTTGTGGAATCATAAAACCACCAGTTTGAACTCCCTTACCAAATATTTCATCAACACCAAGTGAACCCAGAGCTGAAACTGCTCCTGTGGCTAACGCTGGTAAAGTTTTTGAAGCCGCCATTGTCACATAAGGAAGTGTTTTTGCCCCTAGTTGCATCAGAGAGCTTAAAAGACTTCCACCCTCTTTGACTAATTTTTTTCATTTGTGGTTTTGAAATTTTAATTTCAACACCGGTTCCACCTGTGATTGCTTTTTTGATTTTGTTGACCTGTGTTTTGGTTAACATCAATTCATCATCCCCTTTCAATTGATGATTTTTAAGTCGAAGGGTTAGTTCACTCCCATTTCTTATTGCTTTTACTAAATTAGCTTTTTGACCATTGGATAAATTTACGTTGTACTGAAGATGTTGTCATTTTATAATTTATCTTTGATATTTTTTTTAATGCCTTACTGAGTAATTTTCCGGAGGAGGTATATAATTCGATATCCTCTTCATGTAAAATTAGCGCATTTAACGTGTAATCACCTGCTGGGTTACCTGACAATTGGTACTTGAAGGTAAGCGAAACAACAGAGTCCTTTACATCATCTTCTTGGTACCTAAGATCAAAATATAAAATTCCGAAAAGGTTCTTGAAATTTGTTCTATCAATTATCAGACCGCTAAAAAAGTCATTATAAGATCCGGCATATTCCATAAGTTTACGATAAAGATTTGACTCTTTAGTGCATGTCCTTTCCATTTGAGGATAATATGTGTTGTTATTTAAATTTAATTGTGCTCTGGTAAATGATTGGTTTCCACCGACCTTACTACCATTTTCGTTCAACCCTGAAGCGTGACGGTTTTTTTGCGTATGTTTACTTTTCAAACGTGACAGTTTCCCAGACATCAGTCTCGTCTGGCCCAATGAAAATGCGCTGTTTTGGGCGGGAAAGGAACAACGTTTGTCAAACGACAGTTGCATGTTTAATTCACGTGGCTGGCAGGTTTTCAAGTTTTCGATTGTACTTTTCCTCATATAATCTCTTGATCGGCTGGCAAGTTTTAGGTTTTCAGATTTTGTCGAGAATAACACAGATGGCTCCCGTACAGATAAAAGTAGTTTATGACTATTATTCTGCTAAAAGAACCACGCCGTTCTTCATAACAGAAGAGGAGTTGTTAAATTTGGACTTCCACAGCTTTAAGAGTCGACTCCTGCTGGAGGTTCCGCACATAGCAAAATCAACATCAGCAAAGGCGCTTCGATTGACCATGAGCGACGAAAACCTGGAGGTTGATCTCTCTCCTATATACTTCAGCTTCCAAATCGAGGAAATCATAGCTTAAAAGACAAACATTACCGTACAAGCATTTTCGTTCGAGAGCCCCTCGGTGTCAGTTGACTCGACAGCCCGTTCTGCATCGAGGGAGTTCACTGCTCAGAAAACAAACACGGGCGGACAGGAACCCGAAGCTAAGCGACAAAAACAAGGTTCACTAGAATATGCATCGAAAGCCCGAAGATCTCATGATTTGAAGCAAGAAACTGAGCTCAATCAGTCTCTCGAAGGGCTAGACGAAGTGTTCGAATGGCGCCCCCCCAATAAAGCCCAAGACCACAATAAACATGAAACACCTCTTCAGAGATACGTGAGTAAAACAGAGGAAGAAATCCTTTCAAAGCAGCAGTACATCGATCGGCTGAAGGAAAAGGAGAGCGAAATCGTAATCAAACTTCAGGTTCTCCTCGCTCATGGTCAATCGAAGCGCCTTTGCTGATGTTGATTTTGCTATGTGCGGAACCTCCAGGAGAAGTCGACTCTTAAAGCAGTGGAAGTCCAAATCTAACAACTCCTCCTCTGTTATGAAGAACGGCGTGGTTCTTTCAGCACTGAACAATAGTCATAAACTACTTTTATCTGTAAGGGAGCCATCTGTGTTATTCTCGATAAAATCTGAAAACCTAAAACTTGCCAGCCGATCAAGAGATTATATGAGGAAAAGTACAATCGAAAACTTGAAAACCTGCCAGCCACGTGAACAAAACATGCAAATGTCGTTTGACAAACGTTGTTCGTTTCCCGCCCAAAACAGCGCATTTTCATTGGGCCAGACGAGACTGATGTCTGGGAAACTGTCACGTTTGAAAAGTAAACATACGCGAAAAAATCGTCACGCTTCAGGGTTGAACGAAAATGGTAGTATTTAATCCAAAAGCAAATATGTTTGCCCCCTGATTATCATAACTTAATGTTGGAACAGCCCAAACGAACACATGTCTTGGTCTCCTGACTCCAGTACTTACTCGGAAAGTCATTTGTGGCTCCACTTTGTTTAATTGTATGAAGCTCTCTTAGGTAGTTCCACTTTTTCGGTTTTAAATAATCTTCCAGATATTTCTTTAAACCAACACCGTTAAAAATTATTTTTGAAACACATAAGCGTAAATTTGTGAAAATTACTTTACTATCAGGTGCAGCGGCATTTTTAAAAATAATATTATCATTTTCAAGTATAAACTTGATAGCCAATTTTAAATTTGGGTGAACATTATGTTTGAAAGCAGCAAAATAGCCGTACAAATTTAGAGGAATTGCTACGTTGTTAACAGCTCAACCATCCGTTAACGTTTTCCGTTTGGCAAAACCTTCATTGTAGAGTGCTTGCGCAGGTCTTGGTTGCGCAGGTCTTGGTTCTGCAGTTCCAGTTGATGAATCCACATAGAAAATTTGATCTTTCCCAACTGTGTCTGAGTACTCTTTTGAGTATTTTAACATGGATAAAACATTTGATGTTTCATTTGCTGCTGTGTTGCTATACACACTAATTCCATCAGCTATAACTTCTGAAATTATGAATATCTGAAATTCATATATTTGAACTGCGGAATGAAGAAATAAATGTAAAGAAGATCCTCGCAGTTATTAACGCAACTTATGCAGTTGCGAAAAGAAAGCCTGAAAAAAAAAAGCCTGATTTTTTTCAGGCTTTCTTTTCGCAACTGCATAAGTTGCGTTAATAACTGCGAGGATCTTCTTTACAGCTATAACTTCTGTTTGTCTAATAAACGTTTGAGCATTTGTAGTTGTACAAAATTTATTTGCATTATCTGTTCCAGCTCCAATTCCCGCGCTGCTATCGGTAGCAGTTACAAGTTTGAAATCAACCTTCAGATAGGCATTATACCAATCAAGTGGGTTTGCCTCGGATGTATTATCAACTTCAAATCGGTAATTAGTTTTCTCTTGTCTACTGTTATTTGCCACAACATCCCTTAAAGGTGTTGCTAAAGCACAATAAGCATAATCATATCTTTTAACAAACTCGGAGTTTCTAAAATTGTTCATCTCTATTTTTTTCTTAGATTTTTTTTTAAAGTAGATCGTTGTAAATATCTTTAATGCATTGATATTTATTTACCTCCTTAGGAGGTTCCTTATTTGCGGCTTGTAATAATTTGACAATTTCTTCTCCTTTTGTTTCAATCGTAGTTGAAGGAATCGAAGGAGTTGAAGTTGTTGAAAGTAGTAAAGGGCGCCCATCTGGCAGGTAATGCTGGCTTCTGATTGGTTCTCACTGTTGCTAACCAGAAAGGCAACCGCTGACCATTTGGTTGCTAAGGGAGGCTTGCGGGCTCACAACCGGAAGTCACATGACAGGAAGTGACGTCACCGGAACCGGAAGTGACCGGCACCGGAAGTGACCAAAACCCGGAAGTCACGTGTTTTGGGATGGGAAACCGCTGAGCAGTCGGAAAAATCGATCGTGGGCGCAGGATGGGGCAAAACCGCGGAGAAAAAGCGGGCTCAAAGTCCAATTTGGGCAGTGGGGGTACTCCTTGAGCCAAAACAACACAAGAAAAATGCCATGAAACATACTTTATTGGTTTTTCATTCCTATTGTTTGACAACAAGTGGAAAAACGAGGGCAATGTCCTTTTACAAGCTGATACAGGTTTTCATACGTGATAGGGCTTGGCTTTTGTGAGTTCCTTTTGATGAGTGTTCCTATTAGTTCCTTTTAATATGAGTGTTCCATTTGATGAATTCCTTTTGACAATATGAGTGCTGCTATTTCATGATGAGTATTCCTATTAGTTCCTTTTAAGATGAGGGTTCCATTTGATGAATTCCTTTTGATGATATGAGTGTTCCTTTTAGTTCCTTTTTTATATGAGTGTTCCTTTTGACGAGTTCCTATTGATGAGATTGACAGACGAGCATCCGAAGAAGTTTCACATCAGAAACAAATCCGGTAACCCTACCATGCAAACGTTAATCGTCATTGGCATCCAAAACAGGGATGAACTTGGACGGGTCCCAAGCCAGCAATCACGCATGCAAGTGGCAGCCACAGATGGCAGTGATGGGTGATCGTACCCCTAGCTGGTACCATTTGTAATCGGGGAAGGAAGGCTTGCCAAAAGACAACATCAATTTCCACTGGGTATACTCTTTAGGAAAGGAGTCACGTGATGAAGTCGTCTCTCATTGGTATCCGTAGGGGTAGGTTTGGAACGTAACGGGATCTACGACTCTCTTGTCGTAGACCAACTGGTAACGTTTGTACTCGGGGAAGGTGTAGAGCTGATAGGTTTGAGGGTCCCGGACAATCTGGTGGCTTTTGACGACTTGGGTTTGGTGCGGTCGTAGAAGTGGCTTCTGGATTTCGTCCAAGACATTCTGACGCATGATGTTGTAATTCAATTGGGTTTTGCCTTCGCTGTTGAGGCGGAAACCCCGCACTTTGCATTCTACCTTACCCTGGTGGGTTTGGTAGCCATAATTCTTGGGACCCCCCGCACAAATTCGATGATGTGATCATCCTTTTTCAATTCACTCGTAAAGTCGCCGAGGTAATGACCCAAGGCCGGGTCGGGTTGTCCCTCGTCTGTGTAGTAGATGACGGAGTCCGTGTCGTAGTACAAGACACGTTCTCCCAACAGTTGAAGGGCTTCATAGAGGTGGAGGCGGGCCCAACAGGTGGTGAAACAGGCGACGAAGATGTTGAGGTTGGGTGAGACGGGGATGTCTTGGTCTTGGTATTGGAAATGCACTTCCACCATGTCATCGTTCATCACAGATACATGTCGTACATCTAAAGTACAGGTATCCAAGAAACGGTGGAAGGCTTGAGGATCATCAAAGGTTTGGACTTGGGTTTTGTTAAGACGTTGTCCAAACTTGCCCCACATGGAATTGAGCATCATTTTTGCTAGGGTACGCAGTCCCGGGTTGTATTCGATTTTGGCGTACTCCAATTGGATGCTGTCGTACTTCAAGTAATTGTCGATGTAGGCCTGTCTTTGTTCTTCTGTTTCTACTCCGGCGGGCCACCCACTGGCTTCTTGCTTGATTTTCAACCAGATCTTGACGTAGACTTCGAAGAGACCTTGACACGTTTCTTCAAAATGCCAGACTTCATAGATGTACTGGACTTGGTACCCGAGCTCGACGGCTTTCTTCAATTCCGGGCTGCACCATGTCCCCGTGAGGGCACGTTGTTGGTCCGTGTGGACGCATTCGAAGCATCTCTCTAAGGGTCTTTTGGGCATTTCTTCTTCCACACAGGCGGCACAGAGGGGAAAAAGGAGTTTGCCCTCATGGCGGTAAGGCAAGACGGGATGGTAGAGGTGACGTGGAGGCAGAATTTGGCATTGGATCAGGCCAAAGTACTCTTGGATGTCCGTGTGACCCGGGTTGGAGATGAAGGTAGGATGCCCTTTGGGGTAGACAGATGTCTTGTTGACCCATGGGTACAAGGAGGTGACATCGATGTAATGGATCTTTTGAGTGGGGGTGACATGATGGTACAGCTTGACAGCATTGGTACGGCCTCCACAGAAAGCGTCGCGTGGATTCAAGGGTTCTGTGAATTCAAGGTGTGCCAGAAAGGTACGGATGTCCAAGGAGGTGTCCTTGAGACGGGTCCATTGACATTCCCACATTTCAATGACATGGTATCCGTGCTCTCTTAACTGTTGGATCCTTTGTTGGGTGGCCTCGTAGACATCTTGCATGGTTCGATCATAGTGGCGTAGATGGGTTTCGTGACGGTTAGGGTAACAGTGAGTACATCCGTGCCAGAAACAACCGTGAAATTCGTGCACGGTGTTTGTAGTGGCATCGAAACCGTCGACACGGAAGTCGGTGCCAGGGATGCGATACTCGCCGGCATTGCGGAAGTTGTTCTAACATCAACTTCGTTTTCAAGGAAGGACTGTTACGATATCAAATGTGTATCAGAGCCTTTATTGCAAGACATGGAGGTAGACGAATTCGATCCTTTGGAGAACGGCTTTTCAGTTGCTCACATTTCAAAAGGCCAAAAATGGTTTCTTGACGTGCACGTGTCACTAGACGAGTCGTCCAATAGTTTACCTTCTGCCGAGATGTTAGCTCAGGCGAGCCTTCAGGTTGAAGACGCAAAGTCTAACCGTCTTATTCTTCATCCACCTTCAGAAGTGTGGGGTTATGATTCAAACTACCTAATCCTTTGAGCGGTAACGTCGTGCCACACGGCTGCAAGTGCAATTTATGCGTGGTACCAAAATGGAGTACCATACAAACAAGGAAATAAACTGTGCTGCATAGCAGTAAGTGAGCCCGGCGTGTACACAGTAGAGGTCCAGTATTGGGAGGAGAGGGACGTTTCTGAACCAGTCTATATTCGTGCTTTTTCAGATGAAATAAACATTTCTTCCTGAGACACAAGGGATGGGGAAGAAAGGGAAGAAAGCAGCGCCTCCAATCCACCCCAAAACGAATCCTTGTTATTAGTGGTGGAAAAAGAAGAGATTTTATTCTCCACTAAAGACGAAGTAGGCAGAGGTTCCTTTGGCGTTGTACATAAGGGAGAATGGGCTGGTACAGAGGTGGCAGTGAAGCAAATTAAATTAAGGAATGCCAGGCGCATTAGGCCAGTGCTTGAAACGGAGGCAAAAGTTCACAGCATGATTCGACACCCAAATATTGTTCAGATTATGGCAATATCATTCTTAAAAAATTCCATTCTATTAGTAAATGAGTTCATTGATGGTCGCAACTTAGAGAAACTACTCTCTGGCGATGATGAGGATAAACATTCAGCATTCAGGCTTGTGATAAGATGTCCGTGGGGAGACAGATCTGCCAAGCCATAGCCTTGTGAAAATTTTTTCGAGATCTCGCCGGGGTCTCGCCGCGATCTCGGCGAGAATCGCGGCACGTTTTTGGCCGCCGAGATCTCGGTACCGCGCCGAGATCACAGCCAGATACTGGAAATCTCGGCGGCCAAAATCGCGCCGCGATCTCGCCGCGATTCTCGCCGAGATCGCGGCGAGATGCGGGAAATCTCGGCAGCCAAAAACGCGCCACTATCTCACCGAGATTGCGGCGAGATATGGAAATCTCGGCAGGCAAATACGTCGCAAGATGTTGCAGCGAGATCGCGGCGAGATACGGAAATCTTGGCGGGCAGTTTCGCGGCGAGGTCTTGGTGGGAGTCTTGCTGGGATTTGCGGCAAGAAACGAAATTCCTAGCGGTCAAAATCTTGCTGTTATCCCGTCGGGAAGCGAAATTCTCGGCAGCCAAAATAGGTTCGATGAGAACGTAATTTACATTTTACGTTAACAATTAATCAAACTACCAGACGCTGACAAAACTATGTCCTATATTGCAGTTCCAGGAATTGTTAACAAGATTGTTATCAGCCTTGGACGTGTTTTGTAATTAAATTATCCTTTATATGGCACTGTTTCCACGTGACAATAACGAGGAGACAAAGAATAGTTCACGTGCATGTGTTTTTACTTCAGCTGGTCGATCTCCATTAGTTGTCATTCCCCACGCTGGTGGAAGGAGGCAAGTGCCCTCTTTATTAGCTGTGAAATCCGTAGCATCGATCTGCGGGAGAATAAACCAACGAACAGGAAGAGTTCGATGATGTTTTGAGCATTTTTGTGTTTGTTTGCACTTGCATTTTATACGCCCACATGTAAACGATAATGTGTTCTTGGGTTCAGGGAGAGCGATTTATTTGTAGTCACGACAAAGTATTGAATAATGGCCGTGCAGAAACTCAGGTTTGTTCATCTAAGCAAGGAACTGGCAAATTAAATCGCCAAATATTAGCAAATGTGGTGAATCTATTGAAAACATCTGTCTGCGCCGCTTGCGCTTCAAACTCGTTTGTGAATGAAAACACTGAAATATGATCATGCAGCTATGAACAGGGATGATCATCTTCCGTTTTGGTATAACCCTAACAATCCAATAAATCAATCTAGTTAATAACCCTATTATTTTCCCTTATCTTGGTACTTTAAATGACAACAACACATAATTAGACTGGATAAAGTGTCTTTGTGGCGTCTCCTTGTCTTGCACTGAGAAATTGGCTGCTCGCCAAATTGTGGTCACGCAAATCTTGGGATTATTTTGTCATGTACTGCGAAGCTCGTGAAATATTCGATCGCAAAATTTGAGTTGTTGCTGTTTTGCATTAAGAAGGAGCCATTTTCAGTATAAGATTCCGCAACTTGCCGCAAATTCTTAAATTTGTCAGACTTGTCACCTGACTGTTAACGCAAATCTGGGGAAGACGGCGAAAATTTTATTTCTGAACTCATGCAAAAAGAATGCTGAAGTATAGCCTCATATCAAATTCGTTACCGGTAACTTAGGTTATTTATACCTCATCCAATCAGTGAAAGGTTCCGGCAATTCTACTTTTTCATAAAAAGGTGAATTCCAAAAGCAAAAAAAGCACAAAAAACAGGTTCACGCCTAGTTCTTCTATGAAACAAAGCACAAAGTTGGTATCTTTTTATCACTTTCATTGCTATCAAGCCGAATATGCAAAAAAGCTACCTTTTTTTGTTTAAAGAGGGTGGGTATTTTTCTCTTTCGCCTACATATCTTATCATGCTAATATTGCCAGCTTTTTTCGTGTTTTCACTTTTCTGAAAGAAGGCGTAGACAGAAAATGTCTACCTTTTTCGCGCTAAGAAGCGATATCATCAGAAGCGCAAAAAAGGTACCTTTCTTGCACTTTGGAAGCCTTGCTGATTGACAGATGTCAACAGTTGGCGCCATTTTATATCCGCACTGGTTTGATCCGCCCCTTGACACTTTCTGACTACGGGTATGAATGAATATCTGAATATCTAGGCAAATCGCTCAAGTTCTGCAATAATAAATAACATTTAGCGAAGATTATTCATTTAAGATTTTAACAGGAAGATACTTTCTCTGAGAGAAATTTATGGCTCCACAGGCACTCAACTGGCTTTTGATTGACACCAGTCATTCACTAGTATCCACGTGCAAAACATGATTCGATTTCAGAAAAGATAACGCCCTGCATGTGTGCCGTCAATTTGTTTCGAGCTCCCTTTCGAGATGGCTCACGTGTACGTAAAAGTAAAACTTCAGAATAAGGTTCTAAAACTACGACCAGAAATGGTCACTGTGGCAAATCTTGCAATGATCTTTAAATTAGAGGTCAAGCAAGGAATCTACATCCACTCAGAAGAAGAGGGAGAGATCATTTTACCCTCTGACAGTGGAGCCTTTACTGTGGAGGAATATGGCAAAACGTATGTCGTGAATGGTGAGCCAGTGAGTTCTTCAACATCAGCGGAGCCAATATTGAGCACATCACTCGGAATTCCTCTTTCGTATCAGGCGAGAACCAACAGCAACCCACCGCCGGGCCAGTTACATCCTGAAAGGCCAAAGTTTACGGTTAAAAAGTCTCAGGGATCGGGATGGAAGAAATCGTTCATAGTTGTAGAAATAGTGTTCTCTGGCCACGTGTATGAGAAATATCAAGTTCATTTAACTTTAAAGGAGGAGCGAGCGTCAGTGGAAATCATTGAAGAAATGCTGAGACAACAGCTCGGTTTTGGTGTTTGTCTCCTTGACTCCAAGCATCTGCCAATTATGGCAGGCGAGACAACCTTAGGTAAGCTGCACATTTGTATAAGTTAACCCAATATGGCCAAATCCGTTATTGTAATCAGCGTACTGAATTTACTCGAAAAAGCGACGCTGCACTTGCTAAATTTTTTATTCTACTCTTTGATACGGCGCTTATTATAGAAAAATTAAGCTTAAAAGCTTAATTAACTAGTCTTTTGTTTTCAAAAACGGTGAAAACAACATAGTAAAAGTTAGTTTGAAGAGAGCTTAAGGGGAAGACAGCAAGTAAATACACACATTCGAACCAAAAAAATACTGTTATAAATGAGAATAAATTTCCAAGGTTGGTTTAAAACAAGCCATATCGTTTTCACATTTTTACTTTAATTAATACACTGCTCGAAAAACTGCCACTCTCTCTCCTCTGCAGAGGCTTCTTTTAGTATTCGCTTAACGAAAATAGTGGTATGGAATTGGTTTTTAATTGGTATGCTGATAATTTGACTTTGCCTATTAATTTAATATTCCTGGCCCCGTTTTTTAAAAAATTGGACAAATACCGATACAGATATTCTCTCTTTGAATAACCATGCACAGTCAGACATATAAAGGGGGGCATTTTTTGTCTATTTTGAATAGGGTCACAGCTCTGGAGGAGCAGCCGAAAAATTCTGGTGGTGAAAGAAAATGAGATGCAAAACTTGAGAAAGGGCAAAGGAAGGGCGAAGAGGGCGAAAACAGGAATCCTGGAACAGTTGAGAAAGATGGTGGCAGAAGGGCCGACGAAGACGACGATTTCGTAGAACACCGTTCGCCTACTTCTGAGAAACCCAAAGCTCCCTCACCAGAAGAAGAAGCTTCCAAAGTATTGAAATCAATTTTCAAGTGTTCCATTTGCCTGAGCACGGTGTCATTGCCGGCCGCAGTGTGTGCGTCTTGCCACGCTGTAATGGGGTGCATCCCTTGCGTTGAACAGTGGCACGTGTCCAGCGCCAACGCCTCAAAATGCCCCTTGTGTCGCACTTCCATGAACTATGTGCTTATTCGGATAGTACACGAAATCAGCAACTTACTAGGCCAGCCGATCCATAACAGTTCAGAAGAGGGAAGTGACACCAAGAGAAAATGAGGGGACAGAGAGGGAGGCTTCCAGTCCAGCCCTTGGGATATGTCATGTCCACGAAATTTATTTTTAGACGAGCGGAAGTCTGTGTTCAAGCGGAAGTCTGTTTTCCAAGACGTCCGCATGCAGGCCAACCTCGGTCTGATGTTTGAACGAAAAGCAAACATTACATGTAATGGCGGACGAAGTGGACTTGACGTTTGTCGATGAAAACGACTTTCAGAAACGCGGAAAATGGTTTTTCTGGTCTGATAATTCCGGCTGGGAAATAAGGTCCACTATTTCAGAGGACACAAATGATTCGCTGGCGGATATCAGCGAATTAAGCGGAGAACGCGAGTCAGAAACGAATAGCGAGAGTGACATTTCATGGCATGACGACAGCAATGTTAGCGAACAACAGTCGGATGACGACTACACCGAGGAAGCCTCAACATCTTCTGGCAGCAGAAAAGGAAAAAGAAATTCTGATACAACCAAAACCAAAGCAAAAGTGAGCTCTGGCACCCAGAAAGGAACACGTGCAAAAGGTAAAAGTGCAAGGAAGACCGCGTCAAACAACAAGAACGACAACACAAAAGCAAAGCCGCGAAAAACACGTGCGAAGAAGACAAAGGGAAATCGAAAAGGAAAGGCGCTAACCCTAAAGGAACTAGACGATCTTGTTAAAAAGCTCGACGAGAAACGTCCAATGTGTTGGAATTTCGTTTGCGAAGGACTTAAAAACCAGTACGTTGAAAAACATTTCAAAACACACCGCGAAATTATTCACGAAATTCTCGACCATAAATACAATGAACTGCGCGACCTCGTTCTTCACATGTATTCATCGTACATAACGCTTGTGTCTGCAGTTTCTAAAGATGTGAAAAAAGACAGGAAGGCTCATTTGTGTTTGCGCTGGGTGAGAAGTTTGAATTCTTTCCTGGATGGATCATCTGAAAATTCGAATGTGTGTAGATCTGTGTTTGCCGAACTTGCAACTAAGTATTCGTCGAGCACGATACGAGCAGTCACTGGAATTTTGCATTCCTTAGTTTACGATTTTGCTCAAACAGAAGCATACAACTTTGCCCAACCTAAAGATGCTCCACACATTGTTAAACCTGAAGATGATGTGGCATTGTACCGCATGTCCGGTGCAGCTATTTGCCAGATGATGAAATTGAGGAAAGACACTTTGTCTGAAAAGAAGGGTAAAAGAGGAATGACATCTGCCAGCAGAGATCAAATGGAAATTGAGCTAGAATTCCTCACTCATCTGAAAGAAACTGATAAAAGCCACCTCCCAGCCGCTCTGCAAATTCTTGATGAGGGTCATCTGACATTCGCGAAGAAAGAATTTCTCAACTTTGTGAGAGAAGCTGATTTGAACATTCGTGAATATGTGAATGAGCGCAGCTTGAAAAAACACAAGACTAATTTTTTAGAAGTTGTTCATTTCAATGTATATAATGACGAGGAGTTGTTGAAATCCTTTAAATGGTCGGCAGAAAAGTGTGGAGCGCCAGTGAAGGATACAAGCAACAATGTTATTGACAAGGTTTATAATGACATGCTCCATAAACTGTGCAACACCAGAACTAAAGAATTCTTCAGGGGGAAATTTGAAAGGGATCTGGCTACATCTGGTAAAGTTGTGGAAGCTGATCAGTCGTTGAGGGATAATCTCAAAACATTTAGTGTTGCCAAAAAAAGGTAGATTATTGTATTACTATGTACCAGGCTTTTAGCCAGGGATTAAAAAGTGGGAGTCCAAAATTTTTATAACACCTGACTTTGTCTCCATAGATGGGCCTGAGCAGCATGCAAAGTGTTCTTCTGAGGATAAATGCTAAAAAAAAGTCTGTATACAGTTATTCATATTAATTTTCTATGAAAAGTGGCCGTCTATTAGACTCCTGGATTCCCACCTTGCTAAAAGCCTGGTTAATGTATATGTTCTAATCAGGGACCTAAATCGGAGTCCCAGAAAACGCATACCCAACCCAAAGACCAATGTCAGGTATAGGAGTCCTAAGGATTGGAAACCCTAGTGGATCCAAATTAGGGGCTGGTTACATTTCAGCCTGGTGGAGCAGGCTGAACTATTGTTGCAATTACATGACAAATTTCAACTCAGCCTGAGAATGACCCGACTGCACATGCACGCATTGCCTTTTCAACCCGGGCTGACATTACATTTTGATAACATGGACTTTTTTTAATGGAATTTACAGCCTGTTTGCCCAGGCTAAAAATTCTAGCGCGGTTTCTCAAACCGGTCTAGGATTTTCAGCCCCGGCTGAAATTCAGCCCTTTCTGAAAGCTCCTCCATGTACAGTTGAACCCCGGTAACTCGAAATCTCAAGGGAAACGAAAAACAGTTTGAGTAAGGGGTTTTTTGAGTTACCTGAGTAAAAATGACTGTGAAGTCGGTCCAAGGGAACTAGAACTTAGTCCGAGTTAGCAGGGTTGTTTTCGAGTTATCCGATTTCACTTTACTGGGGTTCTACTGTAATCCCCACTTCCATTTCAAAAGACACAATTCACCACCTATTCAGCACCAGATTTCAATACCAGCTTGTAAAAATAAACATGTATTTTGGTTTTCTGAGAAAAACCACTTTTGTAAAAAAAATGTGTTGACTGAGATGTATTAATTAAATATTTAACACAAGTTCAATAACTAGTGGACCAAATTGTCCATTGTAGGTTTGTAAGGTATACACTTGGAGGCAAATTAATTAATTCAGTTTGGGAAATCATTAAGTTTAATTTAATATTTGACAGTTATTCTTGTTAATTTATAACAACTGTCTTTTGGTGTCATCCAAAATGTGGTAAGCCACAGGGCATCCTAGAAAAGAATTCTTAGGTGTTCACGGTTTTTTGGATTGAACTATTTATATTAATAATAACTTCTAGAGGGAATGATAATGTAAAAAAAAAATGTTGTGCTAGATTAGCAATTAAAGTAGAACAGTCAAGTGAATCTGGCATTGTGGTTCTTTATATTAATTTTAATCAAGTTAATTTTCTAGTCCAGTACCTTGAAGAGAAAATAGCAGGACCATTGGTATTCAGAAAAAATATTCTTCAATTGATTATTATACATACATGTAACAAATTCACCACTAAGGAAGCTCTGACTGCAAATATCTTTTCAAAAACAATAAAAAAGCAAATGCATATATAGTCCCTTGAACAAAAATTTACAATTTGCTTCTTTTCCTACAGAAACCAGATTGTTTCACATTCATACATGTGCACCATGTTCTTCAAAAGCAAGTCCAAATAATGTCTCGTTATTTAGGTACAATCGTATGTTACAAATGTAGGGGTACACAAACCCAAAGCTCCATTAAAGTACTTTTGTACCATCTTGGAAAGCCAAGAGACAATGTTAGTACTACTTGTTGGGCCTTTTGGAACATAAGAAATTATAGCTCCAAACTGAGCATGCATGTGAGAATCAAAAATAGCAAAAGCCCCAGTCTCCCAGATCAAAAGTGCTACACTTTTAAACCCAGAGATAAAGACAGCTGCTTGCCTTTGATGACGGGTAGCTCGTGCTTGTAATGTCTGAACCAGAGGTGACAAGTCACCGGAGCGCAAGTCAAATCCAATTGGTTGATCATAACTAGCAATGTGCAGGTCATTTCCACAGCTCTCGACGGCATCCTCAATGTCGAGGTTTCTTGCCTCTCCATCAAACAGGTCATGGAGAGCATTTCCTGTAAGCATTGAATCGACAAGAACATCAAACCACTGACTTGATAAGGTGCTTAAGGTTAACTCTGGCAGGGCTAGTTTGACAAAATGATATCCAACAAGTGCCACTATTATTGTACAGGCATTGCTTCCCTGACGGCCACCAATAGTTGACTGGCTGAGGTTTGCTGAAAGGCAAAACTGCTTCATCTCTTGTATTCCAAAAGGATCGTACACCAGCTGAACAGAGTAGGATTCCCTTGATTCTGCTGGACATGTACTTGATGTGATTGATCCAGATACTAGGATTACATCATCACGGTAGCCACGCTCTGAGTTGCTATTAGTAATGACCTCTCTACCAGTAATGACTCTTCCACGAAAAGATCCATAGTTGCTTGCTGAAAGGTTACCACCAGCTGTGAATTTAAGGACACTGAAAATGGACTCAATGGCACTGCCATTGATGCGCAGTGGACTGATAAAATAATCAGGATAGGCTGTTAGGAACCAGTCACTGAAATCCAGGAAGCCATACACCATCAATCGCAAAAGGTCCCATGTCTATGAAAAAAAAGTAGCATTAAATAAGCAAAAGGTTGTATGAAATACTCTTTATTGACTGTGGAATCTATGATTATTTTTATTTTTTTACACAAACATTCATTTACCATTTGCCATTATTGAGGCATTATAAAGTTTACCAAAACATAATCCACTGGGTCAATTGTATAACATACATCAAAATTGTTCTTTCTTACTTTATAAAGCTGTAAAATAAAGGCTGTATGCTTACAGGGTAATAAAACAACTTCTTATTTAAGGCTGGAAAGGGACACCAGCTTTACAAAAAAAGGATCATACACTGATTGATAACATTGAGCAGAATAGCTATAATTATAATAATTCTGTGTTGTTGTTAATGTACAATAATAACGTGGGTGTTCTACCTGCCATGCTAAGAACTTGCTTTGTCTAGCTTTCTTGCTGTTATCAGGATACTCTGAAGTAATAAAAAAAGAATAATGGGAAACATTCAAACAATTTCTTCTTATGATTTGCTATCAGAATGTATCTCACAGCACTGTAGGTCAGAGCTGCGGGGTTATCTGGGTTTCGTTAGGGTGAATCAAACAACTCTATAAGTATTTCTACTCCCCTGTGGATGGGATGCTAGGCCATCTGCAGGGTTAACCCAAGCAGTAAATTTGCCGATTAACCTGTTTATACACCTGGGTGAAAAGGCACTGAGAGCAAAGTGCACTAGCCATTAGGCCACTGTGCCTGCCTATTACAATAGTAATACTGTGAACTAATTGCAATATTGTGATATCACACAAGTATAGTTAGAAGAAAAAACATTTTACAAGTATAATTGGACTCACAAAATGGGGTGTTATATAAAATGACTTATAAGTTTTTGCCTACTGTGTTTGGAAGGGACTTTTCGTAAGATTTATTAAGCCCCTCTGGTACTTACCCCTTATCCATTTGGAAATTCCAGTTGTCAGCCTTTGTTATTCCCACACACCCCTGAGCCCCACAAATTTCCGATCTATGGCTGGCTAGATTATGGATATATCTGGAACTTTCACATCCACGTTGAATGAATAAATTATTATAATTAAAATTTATTATTGTTGTGCTGTAGTTCTCTTACCAGTATTCTGGTGACATGTGGACCAATCTTTAAAGAAGCAGAAGCCTTCAATGATGTTTTCAAGAACTCGTTGATATTTGGGTGAAATAGTCATATGGCTCAATATTCCCTTCTCGAAGATAAGATGGCAAGCTTCCAAGTAGTTACATGTCATCTCCACCATTGGTGCATCCAGAGGCAATGGAGGCTTTCTTGCATGTTCCTGTAGTGCACTGATCATGTATCGTTGCTTTGGGAACATAATACAATAAACTACATTAAAAAAATGCCGTAAAGAAACATATTTATTTACAAATACAAAGACACACCAGTTGGGTTTCGTAGTCTTTTGGGCTTTCAAGACATTCCATGACTTTTCAAGACCTTTTCCATGGCTTTACAAAATTTTTCCATGATCTTATTTTGACCACAGAAATTATCCAGGAATATCTTGATTTCCCTTTGATTGTGTCTTATTTTGCAAGAAAAGAGCTGTGATTAGATTGTTTATTTTATGCAATTAACATCATAAATTTTCCATCCACAGCACATGCACCTCCCTGCATGATCTTTGCTGGAAGTACATTTAGGCGAGTCCAGCTGTCTCAGTGAACAAAGCTGTACCGGAGTCCAGGAACTCTTCTAGCCAAATTTTGTTCGGCTCTAGTCTGGTCACGCTCATACTGATCAATGATTGGTTGCCAACCAAACTGGACACCATCTTTTTGGAAAGATTTAGTACCCCTTGCTCTTGAGCTATACAGGGCAGCAATGTTGTTCTTGAGCTGTAAAAGAAAAAAGTTAGTCAAAAATTGCAAACTGATAACAAAACTTGTTACTGAAGCTTCTTTTTGCATGTTTACATTTAAATTGAAAGACATTGATTCAGAAACAAATTTCAAATGGAATTAATTTTTGAAAAAAAGGAAATACAATATGTTGTAGGCACCAACATTTTCTGACTACTAAATTTAGAGTTTATATCTATCCACAAAGAGTCCACTTTTAAAGTGTGATTTAATTCCATTAGCAGTGAATTATATTTGAACAAAGAGTACTCAGTATAGGCTAGGGAATCAATATAATGTTGTTTTTGAGTTGCATGACAACCAAAACAAGGTAATTGTCATTATGTGTGTAACACTAACTAAAGTTACTTTTAAGTTGCTTACCTATTTCAAAGTTCAGAATACTGATCTAAAAATCCACTGAGGATTTAATTATACATGTGAACATGCAGTGTGCATTGAGTGTCAATGTACTTATGCATTTGCATAGAAAATGTTCGCATTTTCTAAAAGAAAAAAGAACTAATATTTAAGTCAAATTACCTGGTGAGAAGGGCAAATTACAACAAACACTCTCTTGTCCTCATCATCCTCATATGGGTTTTCAAATGATGCAGAGACTGCAAATGGGTCCTCACCATCACTCAGTGGAAGCTGCTCATGCTCATAGCCACACAGCAGTTTGATAAGTGAGAGGTTAGATGATGCTCCATCACACACAAGGACTCGAATTCGAAAATTATACAAAGTAAAGGCTTGTATCGTCCTCATAACACACTCCAGAAGAAACTTGTGGTCCCAGGAACCAGCACATGTAAAGTACGGACCAATGACATCAAATTTGGATGTTAGGTCCCTCCACAAAAACTGGAGTATGTAGGAGGTTTTCTGCTGGTCGAAATCTTCTCCTACACTCATGAATACATCATGTAACCAAGGGAGTTCGTCGGGACTCATGGCATACCCTTTGATTGTAGAATTCATGGAATTCCACACAACCTTGGACTGCACCTGTGTGGTCAAATATATCAAGAGAATGCGAATGTGTGGTCAAATATACCAAGAACATGTGTTTTACAGAAAGATCTTTAGCCTGGATTGACGAATTCAAAATCACTGCATGACCCTAGTGTAATTTTTCAGCATCCAGGAAAACTAAAATTTGACATGTGCTGAATTTCAGAAAATATTTAAATTTGAACAGATCTTTTAATTTTATTAATAAACAAGCAATGAACATTCAGATTAGGCAAAATTAAAATTCATTAAATTTTTATCTCAGATGAGTAACAATTTCGATTCATGAGTATATTACGGCTTATTTGTAAAACCTACTGACCTTCGTCTCATCAAAAATCAGAACTCCGATTCCAAGCGGGCTTTTCCCTCCAGAGGCTACTTTACTCCCACAAAAGGTTTGGTAAGTTTCGCTTTGATTAGCAAGATACTGCTCGTGGATTCCGGGACCATCTGCATTGTGGCTAACAATTCGTTGAAGCTCTGGTAACTGGAGTATTCCAAGGCTACGAACTGCACGAAATGCAGCAGGGCTTCTGGTGTAAATAGCCAAAGCTGTTAAATGAAAGGCACAGTAAAAAAATAAGGCACTGGCCATGCAAGAGCTGCATTACATTGCACATATGATAGAATTTTATTTGCCACTGGGCTAGCTTGTTCCTGCCCTAGTCCCTTCTCAGCTCGTCGATCAAATCGGGAGCCTGCTCGCAGGCTACCACTGGGCTGCGAAACATAGCAAAGATTTCAAGTTCAAAAAAATATCCATGACTCTCCAACAGAAAAGATGGACATGCATGCAAGATCCCCACTACATACTAAATTATCTTTTTCTGTGGGGAGATGTAAAGTTAATTATCAATATTTACATATTTATTAATTGAGCGCCAGTCAAGAAATATATTTAAAATCACTATAAAATATATTTTTACCAGGCCTTTATAGATTTCTACCAGGCATTATTTTCAGGCAAACAAGCTAATGCAATTACATGTTGTATTGACTTGAAATTATTAAAATTCATTTCATTTCTTGAGAATAATAGCATGGTAACAGAACATTTGTGTTTGAAAAAACAGGAACAAGTTGTACTGCTTGTCTCAAAAGTCGTTGTACTGCTTGTTCAAGCTTGACAATATTACTGGATTTGCTTATTGAGTCTATTATTCGAACATTAACGCCGCATCATGATGCATTTATTCGAGGGCGGCATTTATTAATATTTTTGCTCTAAAATGCGGCGTTTATTCAAGGGCGACGTTTAATCAAGGGCGGTGTTTAATCAAATAAATATGGCATGGCACTTAATCAATGCTTACTAAAAACCTACCAATTCGGATTGTTGCTGATGACCATCTGTTGCCTGGTCTTCCAGTCTCTAAAAGCCAAACAGACAGAGAAATAGGTTAACGATAAAAGTAAACAAAGGACAGCAATCACAGATTTAAACTAAGAAATACTCACACATATTAAAAGATGGTTTGAAACTTTTGTCAAAAAAGGTAAAGAAGAATACTGACAAGCAAATCAATACCAAGGAAAAATAAACATGTACATTATTTATCTCCATGACCTAACTGAAAATGTCAATCATGTATTTTGATCTCTCTCTACCAGGCGAAAGAGAACTCATTTAATTTTAAGTCTTTCACGATATATACAAAATCGATTGGCAGTAAATTAAAATCAAAATCTTATTACCTCCATGACCTAATTGAAAATCTCTGTATTTTGATCTCTCTCTACTCGGCGAAAGATAACACATTTCAAGTACAAAGATTTTACAAAATCGATTCACAGTTAAATGATGAAAATCAAAATGCTTTAGCTTACCGTTCTTCCTCTGGTCTTTAAAGAAATCTTCTTTTTCCATCTGCCACATTTCGCTGAGTACTTTTCCGGTTCCAGGCTTGTGGTTTTCAGCCTCTTCAAATACTTTCTTGAGCCCTTCTTGGCCTTCTTTGGAAGATTCCAAGCACTCAATAAGCTTAACAAGCTCATTGTTTTGCTCCTCATTGACCGTGAATGACGTTCGCTTGATCATTCTCTCCGCCACTCTCCGGAAGTTCTTTTTCTCTCTTCGCACATTATCCTGTCTCGCTTTTTGGCTTTCAGGGCTCAACACGGACAGCCTAACTTTGGAGGACGCTTGTTGTCTTTGCAGTCGTTCGTTTTCGTCCATGCTGTTCCTATTTTGACGTAAAACAAGCATCCTTCTACGAACAAACCTGCACTCTCCACACATGTTTTCATCAGGCATTTCTTCCTGTTTGCTAGATTGCTGCTTCCGTGGTTTGTGCCAAAGCTTACATTTTACCACACTCGCGCGTCGCCAGGGCCAAAGCTCTACTTTCACATTCAAAGGTTGGAAACGAATGTCCGACATTATCGCGTCGTAATCCGCTAAGCCAGGGCACGTCACAAAGCCAGAATCAACTCTTAACTTATCTATCACACTTTTAACTGCCGCCTTGTCTCGTAAATCAATTGTTCCTTCTTCGAGTGTTTGATGAATAAAGACTTGGAACTTATAATGTCCGGTTGGGCTAAACAGTAACCGGACCGGTTGGAAACTTCCCAGCTGTTCGGTGTAGCTTTTCTCTTTTCTCGGATAAACGCTGAGAACTACACTGTTTTGGTGGCCCGTAATTGCTTCCAAATCGCAATGCAGGGAGCTGTTGAGACTCGAGATACATTCTTCTAGCCCTTTCAGCGTTGTCACCTCTTTGGATTTGTGCAGGTCTTCGATGGCTTTTTCCTGCAAACGATCTTTGACCTGCTTTTGTCTTTTGACTAAGACTCCTCTTAGCGCTTTTAAAGCCAGTCTAGGACTTCGTCTTGGCTGCGGACTTCTTCTTGGTGCCTTTTGGATGGGAGACTGAACAGAAATGGACGTATCCACGTTGGCAGTGCTATCGCTGTCGGGTGAGACATCTTCGATGGTTCGTTTATTTCCAGAAGAGGGTGGATTTTCGTCAAAATCCAGGGTTGTTCCGCTCGAAGTACTTTGGACCGGGTCATTCTTTTCATTAATGCCGAAGTCTAAACGCCTGTATATTGCCTTTTGAAAAGACATGATGAATATAAATATTCATCAGCCTTCCACGTGTGCCGCCATTTTCTCTTTCCACTAAGAACCTGAGAGCGAGGCAGGGCTGCGGAAGTCTGTTTTCCGAGACGTCCGCATGCAACAACGAGACTTCCGCTGGGTTAAAAATAACTTTCGTCGACATGACATATCCCGGCCAACGCCCTCAGTATCCCTCTCTGTCCCTAATAATCTCTTGGTGACACTGATACTATTCCATATGGTGCTGGAGACGACGACTCTTCTCATTTGGTGGAGGGATTCGAGCTACACCCTATGCTTTAACTCTAGGCCACTTTTACTTACTGCATGAGCATAGTACTTTTGGTTGAGTTAATTGATGAGCACTAAGTTAGTATATTGTTTACACTGAAAGAAGGTTAGAGCTTGATACAGTTTAAGCGGAAACTTATTTGAAGTACACTGATACTACATTTAGCTTTATTTTGAAAATTTATTCGAGCTTTGAGTTTTGGTTTCTTTAAGTTCGTGTTGAAAGAGGCATTGAACATGCTCCAAAGTTCTAGTGTTGAGTTAACACAAACATTAAGTTAGCAGAGTGTTTACATAGAAAGACGATTAGAGCTTGTCACAGTTTAAGTGGAAACTTCTTTGGAACTTATGTTATTAAACAAAACGGGAAAGGTCACACAACCAATTTAACGGTCTTGTCAAGGATTTTAAAACAACACAGCCAAATAAAGTGTGCTGGAGCTGTTTCACGCTTATATATATTTTTAAGGTTTATTGACTTTTACTAAAATATGGGCATTCGGCGGGAATAGTATGAGCTAAACCTTGAGGGGAGGAGGAGGGGTGAAAAAATCTTGCGAGAACATGAAATGAACAAGAGTTACACCCACGTGGCTTGAATGGTCACGTGACCTCCATTTGTCCTAAAGAGGGGGCAAGCCTAATTACAATATACTCCTCCCAAATGTCAAAGCCACTTAGGGAAGCTATAATTATTATAATACTTAACCAGTAAGAAAAGACATAAAAATCCTATTCTACTTCGTCACTGGTCAAAGTCGCTACAAAGTCACGTGAGATAGCGCGCGGCAAGCAAGCAGTCAGTTTTTGCGTTCAGTTATTGAGCAGTCAGGCCGACAAAAGTTGGCCTCCGAGATAAAATGTGCGACAACATTTCCCCAGAAGACGAAACCACCCTTCTCGCCGATGGAAATTCAGACGAGCGAGTGGATGCTCAACAGGACAACCTCTTGCGTCTGTTGACACCGGTGTAAGCTCGAATATGGCCACAGTGGGCGAATCGCTCAAACACATCCACAACGTAGACAACCATGCCGGTGCTGAGGCAGAATCTGCTGCTAAAAGGCTACGTAGTTCGCCTGAATCAGGTGTTTCTACTGAGGTAAATGACCTCTTTACTGAGGGCCAATCGGCCCAAGATAAGCTATTGAACACGACCGAGAGTCAGGACGACGTGCTTGACGATATTGCTCAATCACTAGACGAGGCCGAGCAAACCGCTGCACCGGTCTCAGAAAAGCTGGCAAACGTCGCCAATAAAAGCTGGTTACACAAACTTAGCGATGACCAGCTCAAAGCGAAGGTAGAGAAATACCATCACCCGGTCAACTGCGGAAAGGTCGTTGTCCCTAAAGTGAACGAAGAGAATTGGAGCAAGCTTCCAAGGCCAGCACGAGGGAAAGATCTCAAGTTTTCCCGTCTTCAGACAAATATGACTAAGGTTGGTCACATCGCTGTGAAATCCACAGATTTCCTGCTAAAATTGAAAGCCAAAGTTGATAGCACCTTTGCCGAAGATTTTAAAGAGCTTGTAGTAATAAATACAGATGCTATAGCCTTGCTAGGCCATGCTAGTTTTGAGCTTTCTCAGATTCGTCGTGAAGACATCAAACCAAACCTTCACAAGGACTATGATGACCTTTGCTCGGCGAACGTGCCTGTGACAGAGCTCCTATTTGGCGATGAACTGCAGATACAGTTGACCCACATTCGAGCTACCAACAAGATTAGCAGCACAACAAGTTCCTCTCATCCTCCGAGGCGTACCTATTATGGTCAAAACTTCAACCAGAATGGTAAACAACACAACAGGCCTTTTTTATCACGAGTGCCGCCGACGCAGAGTCGGCAGATCAAGGGCAAGCCATTTTACCCCCGCACGAAACGTGCCAACCAACAACAAAGGAAATAAATCCCTTTGTTGATGTATTACCAGCACTCAAGGTAAGCAAATATCGTTCACTGCTCCCATGTCTTGTGGAGTATTACAGGTTTAAGGCCAAACATTTTCAGGCCGGTCAGGTTACGGACCACATTAAGCAATGGCGTAACCTTACTTCGGATCCAGAAATTCTGGAAACCGTAGCTGGGCAAAGCATCGAGTTTACCCAAACTCCTGTACAAATTAAACCTCCATTCCAACCAAAATGGTCCCAGGAGGAAGCAGAATTTACTGATTCCGAGATTTTTTCACTGCTCGGAAAAGGCGTAATTCAGCAGTCGAAACACGAGAGGGGTGAATTTATTTCATCTGTATTTTTACGGCCAAAAAGAGATGGCTCGTATCGAATGATTTTGCACTTGAAATCATTGAATCAGTACGTAGTTTACCACCATTTCAAAATGGACACGATTTGGACTGCTGTTGTGATGATGAAACCTGGATGCTATATGGCATCTATTGATTTCAAAGATGCGTACTACCCCGTTTCTATTGCTAAACTGGACCGGAAATACCTGAAATTCTCCTGGCGGGGCAATTTGTACGAGTTTACATGCTTTCCTAACGGACTAGCGTTTTGCCCTAGGAAATTCACCAAGCTTCTTAAACCTGTATACTCCACACTCAGACAAATGGGTCACTTATCAGTTGCCTACATTGATGATTCATATTTGCAAGCTGATCTTTATGATCACTGTGTCCAAAATGTTATTGATACAGTTACAATGTTTGACAAATTGGGACTTGTAGTGCATCCCGAAAAATCTCATTACAACTTCAGCCCGATTTAAGTGTGTCATTTTTAAATGGGCTATACCGCTGGATGAAGGCTCAGTTTATTCCTTTGGGCATTCTTTTCGGCAGCTAGGGAAAGTGTGTCGGGTAAGTTCGGTCTCATTCGTTTAGGTAAAGGTGAGATCTTTTGGAGGAGGACCTTGACACTCTTCATTGAACTTCAAAGGACCAAACACAATAGCACAATTAAGTATCCTTGAGCGGCAGAGTTGCGAACATATCCTTTTGTTCTTGAAGTGCGAATAAACTTCAGAGAATCGCTGCACACGTTTTATGGATTTAATTTTTTTCGCAAACTGTTATCGACTTTTATTTTCACTTATAGCATTACAGCATTCTGAGAACTTTAAAAAGAGATCTTAAACTAGATATTTCGATTACTGTAAGCCAAAATACGTTTTTATTCGCTCAGCGCGGCGGTAATTCGAACTGCGAAGTAATTTATGCGTGTAAACATTTCTCTATTAAGATGCGCGATGAATCGAAGTGTGACTTCAAAGGTCATACACTTAAAAAGATAAATTAAAATTGTTGAGCTGAAAAAAAGAAAAATTTCCTTCTGTTGAAAGGGAAGTATTGTTTGGGTCATAAACAGATTCAAATGAGGTTTTTAATCGCTTTAAGCGAGTCAAGTGGTGGTTTCTTTCTTGCAAAGTAGACTAATTTACGGTGAGCCGTCTCGCTCAAATGTATATTCTTTTTTAAAAAGCAGAGCAAATAAAACCATGTTGTGTAATATTATTGTGAACACATTCTGATCGCTTCGAAAAATATCTTCATGGCATTTACTTTGTTTTGAGGCCACAGAGCATTAATTACGGGCTCTTTAGCGTCACAGAAACATAAACATGATCTTCAATACTTTCGTGATTGTGATAACTTGTTTACATGGTTCAAGATATCTTCAACATAAAGCGCGCATTTGAATCAAACTTGAATGAAGAGATCATTGTTATGATTCAAAAGCAGCACATTTTCATAAATCGATCTGAGCGAATATTTTGATTCATTGCACACCATTCAGCAACAGTTGTAGTTACCAGAAGAATTCGCTTCTTGAAGACGCTCACTAATTGTGTGCGAATTTTAAAGTAACTTAAACATTTGTAAACTCATTCTTTTGCTTAAAAAATATTTTGTCTGTGATTTGTTGTCTTTTGCTGCCGTGAATTTTAATTTTACGTTGAGTGACAATAGATCAAGCGGCACAATAGATTTGTCTTGGGGGTTTTATTCCTAGTACCGGTTGAAACAAAAGAAATACTTCTCACCTACATCAAAGAATTTGCGCTCAGCGAAATGTGCCGCGTGGTCGGCAAATGCTCGGCATGAATGAGTAATAAGAAAGAACAATAGCTTGAATATATGAATACTCAACGACCCCAAAATTTGGGGTACACACTTAAATCGGCGTGAAGTTGTAATGTGTTTTGGTTCCCACACAACGATTGGTATTTCTGGGATTCATTTTGGACTCTATCTTGAGGAGAATTTCTCTTATGCCTGAGAAGGCATGTAGAGTTTAAAATGCCTGTAAACAACTTGTGGATACAGTTCTACCTTCAATAAGACAAGTAGCACAGGTCTTAGGTCTTCTCACATCCAGCTTCCCTGGTGTAATGTATGGGCCCCTCCATTATCGATGGATTGAGATTGATAAAACCCAGGCCCTAAAGCAGTGCACGGGAAACTTTGAGCGCCCTATATCCCTATCACCAGAAGCAATCAGTGACCTTCGGTGGTGGATTGAGTCAATTGAGACAGCTTTCAACCAAATCAGTCATGATACACCACAAGTAACTATGACTACTGATGTCTCAAAAACGGGTGGGGGTACACATGTCAGGGTACTCCCACAGGCGGGTCTTGGACTGCAGATGAAGCAGAAAATCACATCAACTACCTAGAGACAAAGGCAGTTCTCCTAGGGTTAAGGTCCTTCTCAGATATAATATCAGGGAAATCAATCACTGTCCTTATTGATAACACGACAGCAGTGGCATGCTTAAATCAAATGGGCACGTGCCACTCAAACACTATCAATCGGCTAGTTATTGATATCTGGGAGTGGTGTATAACACATAACATCTGGCTTACTGCCTCTCACATCCCAGGAATAAACAATACTGCTGCAGATGCTGAGTCAGGAAAAACACGAAGAGAGACTGAATGGAGCCTCAATTCCACTGTGTTTCAGAAGGCGATAGCTGAGATTTCTGTCCAACCGGACATTTACCTTCTCGCATCTCGGCTGAATTACAAATGTGAAAGATGTTTCCTATCAACCAGACCCTGGCTCGTATGCTGTGAATGCCTTTCATATACAGTGGACCAATTTTTCCTTTTATGCTTTCCCCCCATTCTGTATAATGTGTGGTTCCAGAAAATATCCATACCCCTCCCACGGAAGGTTTTTGGTTTGCATCCCCCCACCCCTTAGGAATTTCCATTCCAAGGGAGTCTTTGATGACCCCCCCTCCCCCCAGGAATTTCCACGTTACGCGAACATGGTTTTTGTTGTAGCATTTACTATTATAACATATAACGCTTTGTTATTATTCTGTACTATTTGCATGTTAGCTATCCGGTTTGAAATGTTCTCTGTTTTTCACGAAAATTTGTTTAAACCGAGTGTTGCAACGTCCTATTAACGTTGGTGCTGAGGGTTGCCGTGAATAATTTGTGTGCCGAATGTAAACAACGAAGCCAAAATTTTGAGAATAGAAATTGTGTTTGCCATGTGCACTCAAACCTGCCGTCAAAAGCGAAACTGTTGAATGTAAATTACACTAAAAATCGACGGTTATGATGTTCGAAAGAGAATTAGAGTAAAATAGCAGCTTTTTTCCTGGGATTATGCACAAGTGAATTTGCATACCGTTATTGCACAGAGGGATAACAGCTCGAACCTTTCTGACCCGCACTTTATCCTTTGTTTAAAATTGATATAATAAATGAAGGTCAAATGGAAACTCAAAGATAATGACAACTGTAAAAGAATTTGTAAGAAATAGCTAATATAGGCTGAACTTTTAGTTTCAGTTCAAAAATGCATCAAATTTGCATAATGCGTGAAATCTGACCTTTTCAAATTATGAGCGTCCCTGTTAATGTAACGCAACAATTCTATCTCGATGATATCCGGTGAAAAGCGGCTGAAAACCCTTTACTGGATTGCGCGATAAAAATATTTTTGTATTTGTTTAAACAACTTTGGTGTTTAACAAAAAACGTTCCCATTGAAAGGATTGAAAACGGTGCAATATTCATGGAAGGCCAAGGAGACACGCAATTTTCCGTAAATGCGAATATGCAAATCAGGTCTACCAAAATTTCATCCAAATCAAAGTTGCAAAATTTGGCATTTCGGTCAACATATTTGCGTAGTTTTGAAGGTCAAAACAGCCTTCGTAAGTATTACTTCGTGCTTGGGATCAATCGTGCGTTGCTTTCAATTTTTTCGTGTTTCTTCACCCTCTGGAAAAGGAGCTTCCTATGAACCCCCCACTCCCCTCGGAAATTTCTGCCTTTGAACCCCCCTCCCCCTCAGAATTTCCAGTGACCTTCCGTGGGGGGGGGTATGGATATTTTCTGGAACCACACAATTCAGAAAGTGCTGAATAAAGTGCAAGAAGACAAAGCAACAGGCCTCCTTGTTGTACCCCACTGGCCCACCCAACCGTGGTGGCCATACCTTGCTAATATGCTTATTGCACCACCTCTTATTCTCCCTAGGGAAAAGGACACTCTACACCTACCATCGAACCCAGACCTTCTCCACCCACTACACAAGACAATAAAACTTCTTCTGTGCCATTTGTCCGGGAACACCTCACAAGCAAGGGCCTTTCAATGACAGCTTCAGACGTCATCCTACAAGCATGGAAGCCGGGAACCCAAAAACAATACAAATCATATTTACAACGATGGGAACTCTACTGTCGTGAACAGAAAATTAATCCTGTTTCAGCATCTGTCATTGATGGAATAAACTTCTTGGGTGACCTGTACCAAAAGAAACTTTCCTACAGTGCAATCAATAGTGCCCGCTCTGCATTGTCCACTGTCATCTTTCCCACTGAAGGTGGCACATTTGGCAACCATCCCCTGGTGACAAGGTTCCTTAGAGGTGTTTTCACCACCCGACCGTCCTTACCTCGTTACGAAGAAATCTGGGATGCTTCTACCGTTTTGTCTTATCTAAGAACGCTCCACCCTCTGGAGAGCCTAAGCTTACAGCTGTTGACACTCAAGACAACCATGTTGCTTGCGCTCCTATCAGGACAAAGATGCCAAACAATACACACCCTAGAGGTTTCTCACATGACACTTACTGATACAAACTGTATATTTCACATACAGAAATTACTCAAAACCTCTAAACCAGGCAAACACCTGGGACGTTTGGAGTTTCGCTCCTTTGAAGAAGATAAAAAGCTATGCATTGTTACAGTTCTGACAGAATATGTCAATCGTACTAAGTTAACCAGAGGGAGCTATACCCAGTTGTTATTAAGTTTCTGTAAACCTTTCAAACCGGTATCTACCGATACAATTGCTCGTTGGTTAAAAAAGGTTCTAGAGAATGCTGGTATTGACATAAACAAGTATGGTGCACACAGCACACGCGCAGCTTCCACATCGGCTGCTAAAGCTGCTAATGTTTCAGTGAAAACAATCATGGATGCAGCCGGATGGGCCAATGCTGGAACTTTCAGCAAGTTCTATGACAAGCCAATCAGTGTTACTGAATCAGTTAACTTTGGGGTTGACCTCTTGAAAGCTCAGTGTTAATGTTAATAAAATTGCTTTACCACAAGAGTATTCTATCTTGCATTAGTGCTCATGGCCATTTGCTTTAAAAATCTCACGTAACTTCGTAGCGACTTTGACCAATGACGAAGTAGAAATTAAAAATTAAACGAGACTTACCTGTAAGGTGAAGTTTGATTGTAATTCAACGAGTTGTTGGTCAGGAGCGGAGAAGTCACGTGCCCACCACATGTGATGTACTCTTCTCACTCCCTACCCTCAAAATTACGGGAATGCCCATGAGCCTTAGGACCTTTAAAGACTGACTGCTTGCTTGCCGCGTGCTATCTCACGTGACTTCTCCGCTCCTGACCAACAATTCGTAGAATTACAATCAAACTTCACCTTACAGGTAAGTCTCGTTTAATTTTTAAATTTGCAGGCAAATATTTTGTTTAGATTAGTAAATTCGACGTCCAAAAGTCTAAGAAAGACAATCACTAAAGGGAATTATCGTCGATTTCATTACTACGTGATCTCAAAGTGAAACCTTTAGACTGTGAAGCTAGCAATAGACATCCGCCAGTTATGCAGTACTAAGAGAATAATAAACGCGACTGACTCCATTGTTGAGACTGATATATAAGCACGCGGGAATTTAAAAAAAAATACAAGGTGGTAGTTACACGGCGAGTCGGGTAACCCACATAGAGGGGTAACCCTGCTCTGTTGTTTACTTTAAATACGAGACAGGGTCGCTCGCCTACGTGGAACACCTTGTCTTCTTGCCGAGTCACCCCTCAAGGCGGGCTATCCATTTTGCATGTAGCCAGAGAAAGCTATCGCTCAGTTTAATTTAAATGTGAACTAAATACCACAAATTCTTAAGCCAGACTGTCCTAATGAATCCTAAATAATTATTGGGCGTTGTCTAGAAGACGACAAATATAGTAAATCACATACGTTTGCACTGAGCAAAGGTAGGATGTTTTGAACTTTATTCATTCAAGGAATGTATAATAAACACAATTTCTAATAATTGCTGCGAAGAGACAAATTACGGCAAGAAATTTCCTCCCTTCATTAGATCTTCGAGCCAGTGAGAGATATGCGGCATCGACATGTAGGGAATACTGGTGTGTATATATGGTCGTGCAATATTATCATTTGCATTTCAAAGGTTTTATGTACAATGAAAATCTGAACAAACGAGAGCCTAACCTAACATCTTCTGACAACTAAATAAACGTTCTCTAGGTCTCCTCACAAATAGGATAGCACCCAGTTGATCTAGGCTTCGAATCAAATTCATGGTGATAAATCTCTCGTGGTGTTGATAAATGACAGGAGAGCGGTCTCCATCAAGGAACCATCCCCATTAACAGCGTTTTGGAAAATTTCGTGGAAGGAGGGATTATTTCGTTTGAACTGTGTCACGCCTCCTTATTAGTGCGTCATCATTAGCCAGGGGATCAATACCAAATGAACATTCAGAGGTCACAACACCCCCAGCATTGGTATACATCTGTACGGCATCATCAACGCTCGGTACATCTGCTGGATTTAGTGGGTAAACTGTCCTGGTTATTTGTGCCACTACGTCTGGAATTCGATCGTCCCTTCCTAAGATACAAGAACAGTATAACTGTACTCATTCAGCTCATGCTATTGGAAGTCAGAACAATCATGTCACAGAATTGCACAAAGTCGAAATTCTCTATTCCTAACCACAGACCACTCTCAAGCATTTCTAGGTGATACAAACCTTCGATAGAATGTGAATTCCATGATGCCATCACCCTCTTAATTCCGACTTCAGCTACATTCATAGTTATGAAAGAAACACAGAACTGGACAGCTGGGTCATGCAAGCCATTTTTCATTCTCACAAGTATTTCTTTTATTGGGTATATGACACGTTGATTAATCTCCGGCCATTTACGCTCTGCAGGCAGATTCTGGAAAAAAAAAAAACACCGTTTCACCAAATAATGCTCACAGGTTATAGACGCAAAGAACCCATATTCCAAAAGTTCCCCTATACCTGACCAATATGTTACTTTTATTCAGTGTGCTAGTGCCCCTATATCAATAACCGCCCCGTTGCGATAAGTCAGCCCCAGTACTGAACGTTTTGCAATTGATGAGCGAGATATGATGGTCATAACGTTCACTTTAGGAAAATATGCTTTCATATCGTTAAAAAGTGATTCGTGTGCCTAGAATAGTTTTCTGCCTCTTTTTTTATTTATTCATTTTTCAATCAATCAATCAATCAATCAATCAATCAATCAATCAATCAATCAATCAATCAATCAATCAGTTTAAAGTGGTCAATACACTTAGCTTTACTTACATGAATGTAATAAGGCTAGTTTTCAGGTATGCGACTAAAATAAAAGTGTGAAACAAATAAGATATTTCAGGTATATATTACACGGGTTCCTGCATTGTAGTGTACACTGCTGATAAACCCATACCTGCCTAGAACGCGTCTGCAAGCTACTTTCTTGATTTAAACAATTTTTTCCAGTTCGCAAGAATTAAGTTGCCACAAGAATTTTGAAGATGTTTGAAGGTAAATCTTCCATGTTCCAACGTGCCCAATGCATAAAATGCAAGTTTTAAAGCTATTATACTACTAAAAATTAAACCGTCATATTAAATTTGTAGAAATTGTTAAATAAAGTTTTTCGATATAGCATCATTTAAAATATTTTTTAACATAAAGCATTCATTCGCTCAGTTCTTTTGTAAGGTAAAAAGCCAGTGCAACTCAATTCGAAATTGTATCGACAAAATAAACGTATAGCACAATCAGAATAGCTAGGATAGTTGTCATAGGATTTGGGATCCAAAAAATGAACTGCGAACTGCGCCGTCTGTACACGACCGCCCTTCCCTACATATATTCGTGCTAATTTTAGCGTATAAAATTTTGCCATTTTTGCTTGAAAAGGGGGAAATTTTTAAGTGTCAGTTCTGAAATTGGGTAGGAAAAATCGCATATTTTGGTCAAAAAATGGGCAAGGATTTAAAGAAGCAGGCGGCACGCCCCTACCACAAATTTCGAGGAGTACCTCCCCGGGTTAAAACTGTCACTTTCTGTCCTTGAAAATATATCTTTATGGTCTTGTTTTTTACTAGCACTCTTCCTCTGATTCACTGTTATCTTCAGCTTGTTATCGAATTTTCCATTTGCAGGGTTGTTCTTTGATTTAATTTCCAGAAGCTAGGTACCCTTTGTGAAGCAGGGCCCTCAGATCAGGGTTTAGAAATTTGAAAAAGTAATGGCAGAGCCGCAAAATTAATACGCCTTTGCTCAGATTTTTTTCTGGAATCGCGAAATTTAATACTCGCAAAATACAGCTATCGAATTTTCGCGAAATTTAGTACGAATAAAGTTCAGTAGTTGACAACACATTGTAATCCCCAAGGGATCTCTGAAGGCCATGTAAAAAAATGAACAAATACTAACCTGAAATGTGAGTAGATTATCACAGCATTCTTTCTTGGCATAGAGAATAGTTTGATGATTCTTGAGCTACACCCGTCATTCATGGCAAAAAAAGTACATCCATACATTACCAGCTTCTCGTTCTGATCACAGTGCAACTTGTTGCCATAATAGGGAGCATAATAAATTGTATGAAATTGGATTCTGTCTCCGCACGGTGTCTTCTCTTCTTCTCGAATGACTGACTGGATTGACACGTCTCAGTGATTTTGATACTTGACTGCTGCTGAGACTAAAACCTTTGCTGCGGATATAACCCGTCATCATTTTCCAGCCGTAAGTTGGCCCGACCTGAAATTTAACCACCGTCATTCACCTTTGGAAAAACAAATTATTTCGTTCCACAAAAAAAAGGCAAAGCCTTAGATTTACCTCGCTCACGCAACCTTGTACGATGGCGTCTACCTCCGTTTCATCCATTTTTCTTATTCCGTGCCTGGCACAAAACAACCGTAAGTTTCTTTCTGAAAATCCTCTTGTTACTTCTGGATAATTTCGCTTCAGTAAGTCACTAATTTGCTTGTATGTTCTATTTTCCTTGATAAGGCTCCTTATTAAGCCGACATTGCCTTCCAAATATTCAGCCATACTTTTGC
This sequence comes from Siderastrea siderea, assembly GCA_964030785.1. Classification (NCBI taxonomy): domain Eukaryota; kingdom Metazoa; phylum Cnidaria; class Anthozoa; order Scleractinia; family Rhizangiidae; genus Siderastrea; species Siderastrea siderea. Next base: position 21,016,878 of record OZ034973.1, on the reverse strand, counting down.
AATCAAAAAGTGTCAAGGGGCGGATCAAACCAGTGCGGATTTAAAATGGTGCCAACTTTGACATCTCTCAATCAGCAAGGCTTCCAAAGTGCAAGAAAGGTACCTTTTTGCACTTTCGATGACATGGCTTCTTAGCGCGAAAAAGAGAAAAATACCCACCCTCTTTAAACAAAAAAAGGTAGCTTTTTGCATATTCGGCTTGATAGCAAAGAAAGTAATAAAAAGATACCAACTTCGTGCTTTGTTTCATAGAAGAACCAGGCGTGAACCTGGTTTTTGTGATTTTTTTGCTACTGGAATTCACCTTTTTATGAAAAGGTAGAATTGCCGGAACCTTTCACTGATTTCATTTTTTTAAGCTTAATATTCTCACGAAGGAGCGTGTTTCTGTGAAAGACCCGCAGTTACTTGAGTGAAATCAACATCACCAATTAAATAAAGATCACCAGTCAGCCGACGAGATAAAAGGGGAAAAATCAAGGCAAGGAAAAGCCGTACATGCTGATGATGCTGTCTGAGAAAAGTGAAACTCACTGACCTTTGTCTCACACGTTGAATGCTTGGGCAACTACAAAACTCGTCGAAGGACTGATTCCCGGTAGAGAAGAAACCCAGTTGGTGGCTTCCATCGCGGCATTACTGATTAAGCTGTGTAGACTACAAACGTCCTCTGAAAGTCTTGAAAGCATTTAACCTGAGTGTTCATTCCTCAATTGTAGCTTTATCCATATTATAGTTATAAGTTCATTCTCAGTACACTTTAGGTCCTTTAGTGTGGCTTGTTTAGTTGAGCAATAGTCTCTTGTATATCTTCCAAAACGCTCTTGCTCTTACTTCAAACTTGAAAAAACCATGTTGTTTTCCGTAGCAAAAATAACTTTAACATTTCAATTTTCCCCTGTACATTCAACAAAAAGAAGCCATTTTCCACTTCTGTAAGTTTTGTGGAAAAGTTCTCGCATTTTTTGGGCTTACGCGAGCACTGCTCGCCAATGGTGTGATTGAATCAACCAATCACATTGCCCCATTAACGCAACAGCGGGAGTCAAGGCGGGATTTTCTGGCGCGACTTTATGGTATCAGGTAAGCTCATGGCCGGCAAGCAGCGAAAAAAGACAAATTCAGAACGACAACAAATTAGTCAACGAAGAGACAACATGACAAACGAAGTCCTCTGCATACATGGTAAGTCCACTGGTAAGTGACAACAAATAGACATCAGTGGTCTGATGGTGAAGTCAAATGACTTCACATGTAAAACAGAGCCAATCTTGGAGAGCCAACAGCGTTTCTGATCGTTGTTATTTTACTCATTGCAGCTGGTAAATTAATTTGTGAGCTGATCTATTTCAGATTCTTCCTCGAAATAGATCGCTGGTCGTGCTTGTTTGAAACTATGGGTACAGGGTCAGGAGATTTGCACAAATACAATGGCAGTTGCAGCAGTAAAACCTGAGAAATCTTACCGATATCGAGATTCTATGGAGATAAATCTCGCAAAGATCAAGACAGTCTCTGCATTGTAACAGTAGAAATCTCAACATGAAATCGCCGAGATCACAGCTATATTCCGCGCCGAGATTGTGACTAACTCGCCGCAAACTAGTTTGTCGCGGCGAGACCGTGCTGCAATCTCACTTCTCGCTACATATCTCAGTGCGACATTTTGAAATTGCACCGAGATCGCGGTTATCTCGCCACGAATGGGTTTGGCGCGGCGAGATCGTGTTACGATCTTGCCGCGGGGTAGATATCTCACCGAGATGGTGGTTATCTCGCCGAGATCTCGCCGATCTTGGCGCGATCTCGCCGCTGGCTACTTTTCTCGGCGCGATATTTTGAAATCTTGCCGAGATCGTGGCTATCTCGCCGATCTCAGCGCGATCTCGCCGCGGTCTACTTTTCTTGGCGCGATATTTTGAAATCTTGCTGCGATCGTGGCTATCTCACCGAGATCTCGCCGATCTCGGTGCGATCTCGGCGAGATTGCCGCGGTCTCGCTGAGATCGCGGTAAAATTTTTAACCTTCACAACTTGAAACCCCTGATTGTACATAGGGACATCAAACCAGCAAATGTGATGGTTGCAAGAGCAACACACAACAAAACTTTGCGATACGGGGTTGGGCAAATTAAAATCTGCACAGTCCCTTAGCCACACACAGAGCACGTCAGCCCCAGGAACGCCTGCGTACATGGCACCTGAATGTCTTGTTGGAAAGAAAAAAGCAACAATACATTATCAGATGTGTGGTCACTCGGTTGCACACTAGTCGAGCTTTTCATGGAAGGACTGCTGCGAGGAGCTGCTAGAGAGCAAAAGTCCTTCCGCGGCTCAAGAGGATGATAGTATCACCATTGTAAACACCCTGATTGACGTAATGAAATCAGAAAGTGTTCCTGGTTTATTGAATCACTGTCATCCACTGTTCACACTTCACTTGAGCAAATTCTGAAGGACTGTTTTCTTTATGAGAGCAACCAGACGCCCAGGGCGATTGACCTCGCACATGTGTTCCACAGCTAGTTAGCTTGCCAATGGAGTAAAACAGGGAAGGTGGAGTTTATTTGAAATAAGTTTAAAGAGTTGCAAGTATCTTGCAAGTATCAAGTATCATTTTAGATTTGGAGTAATCATAGTGCACTGTTTTCTTAGAATAATGAAAATTGTCAATACATTGTAATGAACTCATCCAATCGTCATGATGCATCACAAAATGTTCCAAACTAACAGTGTTCATGAGGCAGTCAGCAATAAGAATTTGTTTAATTCTCAAAGAAAAGGTTGAAATCAATTTTTTTAATTTTTGGAGGTCTTTTGTTGTTTTCAAGGCCATCATAAATTGATAAATAATATTACAAACTGCGGCGATGAACACCGTAACCGACCACGCATTTTTAATGGCCTTCAGGAGAAGAGTGTTAATCATGTGTTGTAGAAAATTTATGCGAGGCAAATTCCAGTCTTTAGTTTAATGCTCGAAGACGATAACTTCCATGGAACAAGTTATGAAAAAAATATGTTCTTTTTGCAAACAAGAAGTTTCGAAAATAGCAGTGATCGTCATTCAGTGAACCGAGTAGTCAATGGAATTCAAATTTACAAATCAGATATCAGATATCATTGCCGTTTCTTGTACATTGAAGAGTGTATACTATTGAGTGTATTTTCTCAAGTATGTTAATGTCAATAAATTTCCTGATAAACAAGTGACATATGGTAAAGAAATAATCTCACGTAAAGGATATTGCTTCGATGAGCTACCAAATGAAATGTAAACCAAATGCTACGACTCGAAACTGTATTAAATGGACAATCATGAGAATAATGTGCGGATTGCATGACATGCAGTAGGATGGGGTAGGGTTTTACAAGCCAAAGTTCAGTTGTGATCACTTGTATCTGTAGTGTAAACTGTAGACTGAGCCGATCATACTTGTTTCTATTTCACTGTCAATCAACTCCTAAGGCATCCAACGCGGCCCCGTGTCTAACTTTGCCTTTGTTTTGCCTGCTTTAGTTTGTTTGTTCTTGTACAATTAGTTTCCCACCCTGCATCCCTATAGCTTTAGCATGTCACGCACCAAAATACAAAGCATGTTTTTTAAATGATTAGAATGTTTGTTAATGAATTTTTAATTTCCCTCTACCAAACTATAACCCAAATAACAAAACACGGAGACCAAAAGTTTGGCACAGAGAGAGGCTTTATTGAAATTAAACAACACCAGCCCCCCCTGTGCGAGGCCAGAGGGGGACTGCCCAATAACAACAAAACCTCTCCGCCCACCGGAATAAGGGTGGGAGGGGGGGAAGAGCTAAATGCACGAACAAAACTAACTGGTGAAACAGCGCCTAAACACTAGATAATGCAGAAACAACGTAATCTGATCTAAAGCACGTGGAAAGCGAAACTTGAGCTAGCAGCCACGTGATCCAAGAAGGAACCAATAACAATCGGGAAATTAACCGTTTTGAAAGGCGGTTCCAAAACAAAACAATTTCCCTCTACCAAACTATAACCCAAATAACAAAACACGGAGACCAAAAGTTTGGCACAGAGAGAGGCTTTATTGAAATTAAACAACACCAGCCCCCCCTGTGCGAGGCCAGAGGGGGACTGCCCAATAACAACAAAACCTCTCCGCCGCCAAAACGCACCAAACAATAAGTCTACGTGGAGAGGAAGGAAGGACCTAAGGAGCGAACCATCCCCTGAGCGACCCTAAGCTTGAGAGCCATAGAAATATCTAAATAACTTTTATAAGCATCGGAACGCCAGTCGCCGAAAACTTGAATAAGCTCCCCTGGCAGCCCGGCCGAGAAGGCCCAGGAAGTACCCCCCCGACGAAAAGAATGACCTCTAAACAGATGATACTGAGTGACCTTGGCAGCCCTAAGACGGGCACGCAAAACTGAAATAAACTGGCGTTTGAGGACAGGTTTTAAAACGCCTGAATGAGAAAGATACACAAATAAGGGCGAATAACCAGGAGCTGGTACTAACTCACACATGAGGTAAAATAAACGAACTGGGCAAAGGGGAGAATCCGGGATACTAATAAGGGGTAGTTCTAAAACACGTGTCCCAAACTGATTAGTCTTGGACCACGAGAACTTGACACACAACCCATAATGCGAAGGTTCGACGTCACCCCTTCTAAGGCAAAGATAACTGTCGTCTGGACTCCGAGCGTCCGGAACTAAATTGGAAACACGTGCGAAAAGGAAAAAGGCAAACACAAATGCACAAGAAAGAGTGACGTCGATAGGGTCTCGATCACCACCAAAGCTGACTAAGAGACCTAATAACTGGGGTGTGATGGGAGGAGCACGAAGTGGGCAGTGTTGAGCTAATCTCTCGATACCTCGTAAGGTGACCTTAAGCTCATGTGTACTAAGATCTGGAAAAGGATACCCTAAAATAACATGAAGTAACTTAACCCCACTGAGGTAATTACGAATAGAAGGTGGGGTCATGGATCTGCTTAAGAATTGACAGTATAAACTAATAGTACTAATGTTGGCAGGTAAAAGGACTAAATCAAAGTGTAAACAAAAATACAAATATGATCGCCATTGGGTGCGATGGTTCTTCTGAGTTCCTGAGGCGTAGGCAGCCTTGCGGGATGTCCTGAGATCCCGTGACAGCTTGGACAAAGCGAGATCTGTAGAAGAAAACTACAAATCGTCAGGCAAGGAGAACAATGAAGGATGTACAACAATTTCTTGCAAAGTCAGAGTTCCAGTAGCGGCATGGAATTGTTCTTTATAACTAGAATGCAAGTGCCAACGAGACAGGAGGTCAGCCAGACGATTGGCAGAACTAGACAAATGTGTTGCACGCAACTCAAACTCATGTGAGGCTGCCTGAAACCAAATAGCCCGCAAACAAATGGCCAAATAAGGATCTTGTACACGACCAGAGTTGAGAGAGCTAACCACCGCTTCGTTATCACACTGTACAATAATACGCAAGCCCTTCCAAGAAGAACCCCATAAGCGACAAGCAATGAGGATTGCAATGGCTTCCAGGTGATGAATGGAGTGAAACTGAGTGGTAATCTCGTCTGGAAATTCACAGTGAAAGAAATATTGACCAGTCAATCCACAACCAGTTAAACAGGCATCTGTACTAAAAACACCATCTGGAGCCGACCAGAGAGACGAGGGAATAACAGACACACCGTTGTATGTCCGGAGGAACCGCAACCACCAATTAATATCTCGGTGAAACTCCTTAGACAGTTTAGTGTGGTGATGGTTGCGTTTCAATGTTCGAAGAAGAGCCAGAATACGGGACAAAAACAAACGACTTTGTCTGACACACTTGGTAACAAATGACAACTTTCCTATTAATGATTGAAGCTCTGATTTTGTGGCCGATCGTCGGCTGGACCATTGAAGTAACAAAGTTTCGAGCTCCTGTAGCCTTGCAGGCGTCACAGAGAGAGTTAAATCACGAGTGTTAACTTCAACTCCTAAACACGTAAGAACGGTTGAAGGTGGGCAAGCTTTTGAAAGCGATTCTTGCAGTCCTAAGTCTCGTAAAAGCGAGCCACATGTTTCGTAATCCCGTAAAGCCTTGTCTGGAGAAGCAACGCCGATAAAATCATCAAGATAATTAACCACATAACATCCATCCTGAGTGAGCATATAGCATACAGCGGAAGTCGAACGTTGACAGGCCATCGCAGCGGTCTTAAGACCCATTGGCAAAACAACATCAAAATAAAGTTCGCCGTTCCATTGGTATCCTAACAAAGGGTAATCAAAGGGATCCATAGGAAATTGACGGTAGGCCCTTTTTAAGTCACGCTTAAACAGCAAACAGCCCCGGCCTAAAGAGGCTACACGATCAGCAATTGTGTCTATTGTCGGGTAAACAAGTGAATAGGGATGTGATAAGTAAATCCTGTCCGGAATAGCATCGTTGATTGACGAACCAGAAGGCCAACTGAGGTCTAAATCATCCGTCGCTCAGAAGAATTGGGCTTTGGAACTGAATTTAACGGCGAAATTACAATAGGGCGCGAAAAAGGATTGCTAGCGAAGGGGCCAATGACTGCACCACGGTCAAGTTCCAAGGAGAGATAAGAATCCACTGCCAAAGGAAAGTCTGTAGCACCCTTGTGATTGCGAGTAACTTGATCCGTCGAAAGTGAACTCGCATAATCCAGACCAACCGGCCAGCCAAACTCAAGAAAGTCACAAACTGCGTAATCAGGGTAGTCTCGCAATCTCGACCGCCAAAGTGATATGTTAAGAGATGAAGGAACTGGTAAGCAGGCTCCCAAAAAGTTGTACTGATCGAACGAACAAACACGCTGATGTAAAGAAACAAATTGTCGCGACGATGATCCTTGATGTTGTGGAGCGCAAGATAAACTACAGTCATGACTAGGAGATGAGGCGGTAATTTCGGAGGCACAATAACGAAGTCGTGAGTCATGCCACAAAATAAAATCTTGATTATCAGAAGAATGTCTAGAGTCTAGCGTAAGTCTAGGAATATTTGCCGGAGTAGAGTCTTGAGTTAAAAGTCCGGAGTCTGGAGATGAAAGTCTAGAGTCTAGAGGTCGTGGAGTGAGAACTGATAAAAGTCGTGAGTCAGGAATTCGGTGTCGGTGATGCCTGATCGGTGACAGGAACCGAAACGACAGACTTCGTTGGGCAATCGGACGAAAATTCGGAGTGCCTGCCAATCACCCGCGAAACTGTCCAGCATTTAGCACAAATGTGCTGTAGCCACTTAGTTTCGTTCCGAATAGATCCAAAATGATCCTTCACATGGGAACATTTCCCGTTTTGATAATCCCGACAGAACAAAACTGGTGTCCCGGCACGACCAGCCACCGCACTTGCCGTAGACCTTGTAGAATTCCGCAGAAGACGAGTTTCTAGATCAGCAAATGAGTCTCCCCAACGCGCTCGACCGCATTCGATTTCGAACAGTACAGCGGCGTGAAACTCGCGAACGGCAGACCAGGTAAACTGTGTGACCAGGTACATGAGGCCAATGAAATGATCAAGCCGTGCGCTTCGCTCCGTCTCCGAGAGCGAAGGGAGTTTCAAAATGGAGGCGTATCCAGCAGAAAACTCGGCGATGATTAGCTCGTCGTAACTCTTATCTTTAGATACATAAGCCAGACTTAACTGGCTATGAGGCCATAATTGAGGGAGAACAACGCGACTAGTAAGTTTGGTTGTCTTCCCAGATTTTAACTGCAGTGGGAGGATTTTCCTCGTCCTCTGATTCACTGGAGGAGAAACCCAGGCGCTCCAGTTCTTCGTTAACACGAGCCGATAAAGCTGGGTTCGACCGCAGGGCCATTCAGTGCGGATTGTGGCTGGGTTGATTGCGGCTGGGTTGAACGTTGTTTGATTTGCTTTTGCAATTGGGCATTCTGACGCTGCAGGGCATGTAGCTCAGCTTGTAATCGTGCCACCTCCGTTTCTCGCTCTAGCGCATCGTTTTCTGCCCTCACACTTGCAATGGCAGCGGTGAGTGCAGCAACGTCGTCTTGCGGTGGACCTGAAGAGATAGGTGGCCCGGAGAATGGAGTACTCGAGGTCTGCTCTTGACTAGAAGCGGGCAATGCCGGAGCAGGCGGCGGCTGATACTGGAAGCTGTCGTGAAACACCTCCTCGTCGTCTTGTCCTGCATGCATTGCTGCATAATCTCGTGGAATACGGTCTCGCAAGTTATAGGACATCGTAAAAGAACTAAAGGCTAAAAGCACGTAAGAGCTAAATGCACGAACAAAACTAACTGGTGAAACAGCGCCTAAACACTAGATAATGCAGAAACAACGTAATCTGATCTAAAGCACGTGGAAAGCGAAACTTGAGCTAGCAGCCACGTGATCCAAGAAGGAAGCAATAACAATCGGGAAATTAACCGTTTTGAAAGGCGGTTCCAAAACAAAACAATTTACTCTACTTTACATGCTTTTTGAGTATTCCACATTAGACATTGGGACATAAGACGTTAGATATAAGATGTTATACTATGTATCGGATATATTGATAAAAGATATAAGATATACTGTATATGTATGATGTTACAGTTGGTTGTAGTTGGCAAACGTGCCGTATGTTACAGTTGGATTTGAGCAGTTTATCTGCATCAAAGACACTTAATATGATTACCTATGTTTATTCACAAGAACTGTGGAATTGTTTGTTAATGAATTCTAACTAACTCTACTTTACGTGCTTTTTGAGTATCCCACATTAGACATTGGGGTATAAGATGTTAGATATAAGATGTATTAGATATAAGATGTTTTACTATGTATGGGATATATTAATATAAGATATAAGAAATATTGTATATGTATGATGTTACAGTTGGTTGCAGCTGGCAAATGTGCCGTATGTTATAGTTGGATTTGAGCAGTTTATCTGCATCATTGAGACACTTAATATGATTGGCTATGTTTATTCACAAGAACTGCGTAAAAAACTGCGTAGTTGAAGATGACAATCTGAGGGACATATCTCCTTTATGTTCTAGGAGTAAGTACTTCCTTTTTTTACTTATCAGCAACATCAAGCGACTAAACAAATTAAGTCATGATCTGGTAAGATCACTAAGTAACAAATTGAACTGGATTGTTTTATCTTAAGTGAACAGCTGATGTGCAGCGAATTTTATTTTCTAGGAATCGACAACAATAAAAAGGAGTATGGAATTACACATATTAATCTAATCATAACTTAACGTAGCGTTCATTTTTGGTAGGTTTTGCAGGGCTGTTACGGAGGTGGCAGTAAAGCAAATTACATTAAGGAATGCCCAGCACATTAGGCCAGTCCTTAAAATGGAAGTTAAAGTACATAACATGATCCGCCACCCAAATATAGTTCAGATTATGGAAATATCATTCTTAAAAAACTCCATTCTCTTGGTTTCCGAGTTCATTGATGGTCGCAACTTAGAGGAACTACCTTTTGCTGATGACCATGACAACAAAACATGTCTGTAGGAAAACAAATTTGTCGAGCGGTGGCCTACCTTCACAACCTGAAACCCCCCTATCGTACACAGGGACATTAAAGCGGCAAATGTGATGGTTGCGACAGCAACACACACAACAAAACTCTGTGATATGGGGTTAGGCAAGTTAAAATCTCCACAGTCCCTTAGCCAGAAACAGAGTACTTCAGTCCCAGGAACGCCTACGTACATGGCACCTGAATGTTCTGTTGGAAAGGAAAAGGCAACAATCCGATTGGATTGTTGCCAATCAGAAAGTACTCCTGGTTTATTGAAAATTTAGTTAGAGTCGCCATAGTATTGTCGCTTGACCCCAGAGCCAAGATCCTTTTGGCCAGCTACAATTACAATCTGGCCAGATTTGTTCTTTAAATAGCATTGGCTGGCAATAAGAACACAAAAAAGAGAGGCAATAGTGAAAAAAATTTGACGTAAAGTAAACCAGTCTGCCTCGGTAAAAGCCATAGATCCACAGCGTTGATCAAATGCTTTATGGTAGGGTGATTGTTTTTTTTTAAAACAAAAAACAGTACGTGAGCAAGCACCCCACCCTGTCTGTCCAGGTTCCAGTAAAATGCTTTTTCGTTGAATCCAACATCAAGTTTTGTTTATGTTAAGTTTAAAAAAAATCACTTGTACGTAGCGGCAATGAGTGTTTTAATCGGCATGACATGTAAAGTATTATACATATTATAAGCGAAAGGACAAGCAAAGAAATACTAACTGGGTGAGATATTGCATTTGCGTTTGTTTTCTTAATTGTTATAAAACAATGATTTCAAGAAAAGTTGGCGTTTTCTTTTTTATTGGCGTTTACTTTTTACTCAAGTTCTTATTTCTGTGTTAAGCACAGACATATTGAGAACTAAAACGTTGTGTTTACAAACTATTCATGTTGTTAGAGCACCCATACAAGGAGTTTAGATACATCATGTACCTTGAGACATGAAACATACGTACGTTTATTGTTACATCCAAACACTAGAGATGATCAGTTCCAAATGAAAAGGTAGCTGCCGGTGTGAATAAAGACTCCTATAACCTAGTTTTCAAGCTACATACCATTGGCCTTTCTTCTTCACCCCATAGACCCGTTAGGCCCAGACTTTTCTTGTGCGTTTCTCTTCCGAAGCCTAGGCCCAATTTTTCCGCCCATTCATTCAATACCGGATTTCTATAGCAAAGCAGAGCAGGTAAAACGACAGCTAACATAAATGATAACAACGCTAAAATAATGACTTCATCAAATAAGCACTCTTAAGATTTTTATGGGGGATTTGATGTAAACAGGCCAAAAAGAACAACGAGGTCACTATGATATTAATTATTTCAATGAATGTCTGAAACAATTTACTTATATATATTTATATATCAGATTGGGCGAACTTTTATAACGATCTCATGAGGATACTGAACTAGATAACAAGTAGAACTAATTTTTATCTGTTCAGGTGCAGGGAATTTTATTTTGTGGGCAACAGTTGAAGGGCCCATGAAATCAGCGTTAAGTGCAAATGTTAGCTGCGATCCCTTGTGGTCGGTAAACAAGAGCTTTAGCAATTTTTAAGAATGTCGGTAATCTCGCAATACAACTTCAAAGCTTCATTTGCATTTGATGGTGGCACATAATCGGGTTTAATTAACTGGACTAACTCCTCTACTCCATCAGCATTGTCAGGACAATTTTCAGCGTACAGTCCTTTGCAAGCATTTACATCATCCATGTCTACAGGTATCAGGTAGTTGCGTGAATTGTAAACTTCAGGTGTGAAATACATAATGTCTGGTTACCACCGTGCACTTCTGATCGTTTCTGGGCCTGAATATTGTGCGTGTTCCAAAGTTCTGCCACCAAATATAGCATGACGGGTCGCACCAAGTCCTATAACCAATTACCTTGAGTGACGGTTGCTTATGCTCGGTTTCCTGTTTTATTTAGCCTTCGGTCTGGCAAGGGTCAGTTGGGGTTAGGATTTATTGTCACCAGCTGTCATCGACCAGGGTTTTTACAGACGAGATCGAGATGATACAGTTCCGGTGGCACAGTTATTAATTTCTCAACTGTCTGTTAATTTGGTTAAAACAGTACTAGGCGAGGTAAATAAAGTTGAGCGCAGTCTTTTCAAATTATTCTGCCGATCGATAGCCACGAGATCACACCAATCAAGCCATCATCGAATGGAGTATCTGCGAGTTTTTTCTCCATGTCTTGATCGTGAAAAGCATTGGTACATTTTTTATTCAAAATTGCCTTTTCTAAGGCCTTTGTAGTTTTCGAAGCGAGTGGTATTTGAACATTTCTCGGAAGAGGTCAGAAAAGTTCGAGCTTCTCTTCTGACAACCGAGGATGGCCAGCCTTTGTCGTTGTCAGTGTGGTTCAGAAGCAAGTACAAGGCAAATTTAACCGTAGAACACGAGGTTTACCTTGTGACATCTTTTGGTTTTTATATTGGCTTGGTTAATCAGAAGAACACTTTGGAGGTAAGCAAAGAGTTTGATTTTTTTCGTGTATTGCTGAATACATTCTGCCTCGACGATGTCCGCGCCAAAACTTCCAAAATGCCTGCCAAATCTGATGAGGCGCGCGCGGGAGTGATTTCAGCTACACCGCCGGAGTGTCCAACATTTTTGGCATTGAAAGAGCAACTTGTTCAGCAGGAAAAATTCATTCATAATTTGCAAAGGAACTTGGACGACTATCGCGAAAAAATTCAAACGCTTGAAGCGGAACTTCGTGGCGAGTTGGCCAAGCCGAGTTCCTTTAGGGCAACGGATACTTGACGTCATGATGGCCGAGCAACTTTAAAGGAAATTTCAGAGAGCGACCTACTTACACCAGTGGCAAGAAAAAGGAGAATGAATGTCAAAGCGAGTAGCGTTTTTAAAGAGCTCGAGGACGTAGCGGAGAGACATCGCGAAAGCTTGGCATCCATTTTCGCCAAATAGTGGATTTGATTGCCGAGGAAAAAGGAATTAAAAAGGCTGTAAGGGTTATCCTCTCAGATGACACCTTCCACTCTTTTATGCAGTCCATGGCAGTACCCAATTGGGTTTTGCTGTACTTCAAAATAAGTGCTCATTTGCCTGATGGTGCCTGGCAGTTGCTCCTGAACCTGACCAAGCTTGGTGATACAAAGGTAATTAAATTATTTTTTCTTTTTATCAAGCTTTTTGATGCAATCTTAGCTTGCTTTATAGTATGTTCCAACCATATACTTTCTGTTCCCCTTGTTGCACAGTTAAACTCATTCTAATTATATTCTATTGTTAACAACCTATTGTTTATAACTAACCTGTGAAAAAATTATTTTTTCTTTGTTAAACGTTCTGTTTTTACAGTTTTTATTGTCCAAGTGAACAATTGTCTATTTATCAATTAAAATTATATTAAGCTGAAATGTAGTTGGACCTTCACCTAGAAATTAAAGAGGTTGTCTCTTATGTTTTAATTGTTGTTTTGTAGAAAAATGATGATGCTTCTTTGCTGCTGTCAAAAAATAAGATTAAGGCTGTCCGGAGGGTGATTTTCAAGATCATCAAGAACACATTTGGTGTGTGTAATTTACCTGCCCCTTTGACTGGCAGCCAAGTAGATCTGTCCTCAGTGGTAACATGGATCATCAGAGAACAGCGTCTTCACAAAGCAGACAAGGACCTTATGGAGATGAACATCAAACTTGATGGCAGGCCATTTTGGGGTGTCTATAATACTTTTCTGGTAATCACATGGAAAGGGCAATGTTATTATAATTTTAGCAGATTAAAAGATCACATCGATTCATTGGTTGCAGTTTATTAGCAACAACACCATAATTATATTTGAAAAAACAGTAATGTTTGACAGTTTTTTTGCTCCCTATTCAAACAACTGTTGACGAGCTACAAATGCAATGCTATTTAGTTTTTATACAGTCTGTTAGTTTAGTATGTTAAGAGACTTTAATGTTTGTTGATGAATTATTACAAATTATATTTTTCTAGGAAAGGACCAAGTCATGGCAGGTGTAGTTCCCATTGGAAACTCAAACCTTCCAGAACAGAGCTCCAAGTCAGTATATCCGCTAGTCATTGCCAACTGCAAAGAGGATAGGTATAAAACAGAAAACAGTTCAGTAGCACCCAGATTATTTATCTAATATATCCAAAGAGCCTACAAGTTTTTGCAAAATATGCAGTTTACAGTATGTTCTTTTACAATACATAAATAAATATTGGAAATTCTATTAATACAAGAATCGCAATGGCTTGATTTCTTAATATTTTAAATTTTGTTTACTAACAGCAAGTTCATGCTGAAACACTCAAGACATGCAAGGAAATAAGTGTAGTACACCACTTGAGAACTGAGAAACTTGTGACACAATTTTAAGCAAATTCTATCAAAAGTTCTTTTGATCAGTGCCCTGTTTATAGTGGACATGTAGATAAATAAACATGCCAGAGCAAATCACCCTGCGGCAGTACCGGTCAGCGGTACGCTAGTTATAGGCATGTGTAGTAGCCTTCTTCTCTCTCGGGTCCTCGCGCTCTCGTGTGTGCTCCCTCGTTCTGTAACCGTTCAGGTTTATTAAAGGCTCCAGTTGTGTTATGAATCGTGTCATCGATTTACCTTTGCTTTATTTACTGGCGTGGTGGCAGCGTCCTCGAACCTACGCCAAGAAATCGGCGCTCAAGACGATAATTTCAAGGCAAAGCTACTCGCTCCAAACACAGGTACGTCAATACTTCGAACATTCTCGTCGTTCAAGCACGATTCTATCGTAAGCCCAATACACAGCAACAGTCATGGGAACCACTGCACGGGCTCCGAAACAATGGAGCCTCTCAAAGAACGAGACCATCAACAGCTTCGAGAATTGGAGGCAAAATCTGGTGTATACTTTGTCCCTCAACACTAATTTCACTCCATTTCTCGCCGATGGGATGGCGCCACCTGGGCAAAGAAGACTAAGGCCCAGCCCCTGCGCGGTTTCACTGATGACGGGGAAGCCGTACCGGTCTCCAGACGCCGAACAGCTCGACAGAAAGTCAATTTTTTGGAACTCATGCTCGGTCAAATCGCCAACTATTGTCCTGTAATATCGAGGAACACTTTAGTGAAAAATTCGACCTCCATTCAGTCTGTTTGGAACATGATATGCAAACATTTTGGCTTCCAGATCACAGGAGCCCACTTTCTGGATTTTGCAAACCTACATCTGGAAGCTGACAAACGCCCTGAAGACCTCTTCCAAAGACTAATGGCCTTTGTGGAGGACACTTTACTCCTTGCCAACAGCCTTTCTCACCATGGCGATCTGACCACTGAAGACGAAGAGCTCACCCCTACTCTGGAAAATTTCATTGTCCTGACCTGGCTCAAATTAATACATCCTGAGTTGCCTAAGCTAGTGAAACAGAGGTATGGAACTGAATTACGATCACGAACTCTAGCCTCTATAAAACCAGAAATTTCTCAGGCCCTCACCTCCCTACTTGATGAAATACGCACGCCAATGATGCCAAGATTATGCGCACCGCTGTTAGTGGCTATCGCAAACCTACTGGCAACAGAACTCAGTACAAGGTGAGCACGCGACCCAACCGTCCATCCAGGTCCTGTCCGCTATGTAAACAGGCTAACCGACCTGAGAATGGCCATTTCCTGAGCAAATGCAGTTTCCTTCCAGAACAGGATCATAAGTACATAGCTAAGGCCAGACAAATCGCTGACATCTTTGATGACCCCCCTGATCCTGAAACCAGACCCTATGCAGATGCACCAGACAGCGACACTGATGACCCTGGCCCTAGTCCCAACACCCATGTCTTCCGCATACAGACTCGCCAGTCGCCATACCTTGATATGTTCCATGCACACCACCCAGTGCGCATAACCATCGACAGTCCACCAAGCAGATGGCTCATCTTCCCTACACGTGGTTGGTGAAACACGCTTATCGTTCACCCGTGAACACTGGACGTTTACCTTTGAAGGCCTTGTCGTCGAAAATCTCAATGTAGATGTACTGGCAGGGACCCCCTTCATGGAAACTAACGATATCACAGTACGCCCAGCCAAACGCCAAGTAATCCTTGGAGACGGGTCCATCCACAACTATGGGTTGCACCAACCTGCAGCAGTCAGCTCCGCAGCACGTCGTGCCATAGTGCTACGTTCCCCTCCCTCGTCCACAACTATCTGGCCCGGAGAATTCGTTGAAGTTGATTTACCGAGTGATGCACCTCCCGACTCCGTGTATGCATTGGAACCACGGACCGATGCCCCCAGCGTAAGAAAGTTAACAGCTTCCCAGCTGTGGCCAACCCCGGCCATCATCTCCAGCATAGCGGGCAAGATACGCATCCCCAACCTCTCTCCTGAGCCACATTTCCTCAAGAGAAATGAGCACTTCTGTCAGGTACGCGCTGTCTACGCGCCGGAAGCCCGCGACGACAACTCACAGGTGCCAGTTGTGCCGCCACCCAGACCACCTGTACTTCAGGCCAGCACGAAACACTGCAAACGTGCGCCTTGACCCAGACAACTTACTTCCTCACGATATCAGAGCCAAGTTTACCTCACTCCTGGACGAGTCAACCACGTCTTCGACCCAAACATCAAAGGTTACAATGGCTCAGTAGGTCCATTCGAAGCCAGGGTACACATGGGTCCTGTGGAACCCCCCCCCAGCGGAAAGGCCGGCTGCCCCAGTACGCCCGTCGCCAGCTACTGGAACTCCAACAGAAGTTTGACGAGCTTGAAGCGTTGGGTGTCTTTCGACGCCCTAAAGACATCAACGTTGCAGTCGAGTACCTAAACCCGTCTTTCCTCATCAAGAAAGCCAATGGCGGTTACCGCCTAGTCACCGCATTTGCTGACGTCGGTCGCTACAGCAAGCCTCAGCCCTCACTTATGCCCGATGTCGACTCCATCTTACGTCATATTGCCCAGTGGAAACACATCGTCACGACAGACCTGACCAGCGCATTCTACCAGATTCCACTCTCACGCGACTCCATGAAATATTGTGGTGTTGCTACACCATTCCGGGGTGTGCGCGTATATGCGCGGTCTGCCATGGGCATGCCAGGCTCAGAGACGGCCCTCGAAGAACTCATGAGCCGAGTGCTTGGTGACCTGTTGGAGGAAGGCATCGCTGCTAAAATCGCGGACGACCTGTATTGCGGCGGCAACTCCCCGGATGAACTCCTGCAGAACTGGACGAAAGTTTTACGAGCCCTCCACAAATGTGATCTTCGGCTCTCCGCATCAAAGACCATCATGAACCCACAATCCACAACAATACTAGGCTGGATTTGGAACTGCGGCACTTTAACCGCCAGCCCACACCGCATCGGCACCCTTGCCTCATGCCCCGAACCCAACACTGTCGCCCGCATGCGGTCCTTCATTGGAGCTTTCAAGGTGCTCTCCCGTGTTATTCCAGGAAGCTCTACACTCCTCGCAAAACTTGACGACACTGTCGGTGGCCGCGAATCTAAAGAAACGATTCCGTGGACAGATGACCTCTGAACATCCTTCCGCAACGCCCAGGCAGCCCTTTCCACTGCCCACACCATCTCACTTCCCAGACCTGGCGACCAACTGTGGATTGCGACAGATGGAGGTGTCCGGCATCCCGGAATAGGCGCCACCCTGTATGTCACCCGTGATGGCAAGCTACGCTTGGCAGGTTTTTTTAGCGCCAAACTACGTGGCTCAAAGACAGCGTGGCTACCATGTGAGGTGGAAGCTTTAGCTATCGCTGTTGCCACCAAGCACTTCAGCCCGTACCTAATACAGTCTCATCATAAGGCCTGCATCCTGACTGACAGCAAACCGTGTGTACAGGCGTACGAGGAGAGTTCTCCGCAAGTCCCCGTGTCTACCTTCCTGTCTACTGTGAGCCGATATCAGGCCTCTGTAAGACACGTATCCGGCTCTGCAATACTGCCTTCAGATTTCTCCAGCCGTAATGCTGCTCCATGTGAAGATGAAGCCTGCCAGGTCTGCGCCTTTACAAAGCTCACCCAGGAATCAATTATCAGACGCACATCAACTCAAGACATACTCAGTGGCAACAAGCACCTCCCATTCACCAGCCGCACCGCCTGGTTGACCACACAGGCCGAATGCCCTTATCCGCCTTCGCGTCCAAATGCGTCCACTAGATGGACCGTCAGCCGTCATACGTACTGATCCCGCCTCAGGATTCAAGGCACTAACCGAAGACCTACTACTGAAACATCACAGAATTACCATAGAGACTGGACATGCCAAGAATCGTAACAAGAATCCTGTAGCCGAGAGGGCGGTTCAAGAGGTTGAAAACGAGTTACTCCGACATGACCCACTAGGCGGTCCCGTGTCTCCTGTGACCCTGTCAGTAGCGACAGCCACCCTTAACGCACGCATCCTCTCACGTGGCCTTTCTGCTAGGGAGATGTGGACACAGCGAGATCAATTCTCAAACCAGCAGATACCATTACACGACCAAAATCTCATCATTCAGCAACATGAACAACGTATTGCCAACCACCGTCACAGCGAGAAGGCAAAGGCCCCCATCGCCAAGCGCTGCCCAGCTGAGCACATCGCCGTCGGTGATTTAGTCTACCTGTACTCCGATCGCAACAAGACTAGAGCACGCGATCGCTATTTGGTCGTAGAAGTAACCGGCTCTTTCTGCAACATCAGAAAGTTTGTCGGCTCTCAGCTTCGAAGCACATCTTACCGTGTGAAAACATCTGATTGCTATCGGGTTCCATCCGAAGTAGCAGACTACCGACCGTCGGCAATCAACAATGATGTGGACTCGTCATGCGATGAAGCCCCACCAGCACAGCCAGTACCTTCCCCACCACCTCCACCTGTCATACTGAGTGCAATCTTGACACCTGCTACTCAAGAAGTTCCTCATGACAACCTTCCTGCTAACGGACATGAGCCCCGTGAAGACATCCACCCTGATCCAGTAGTAGACCCCCCCCGCCAGTGACAGTAACTCTGATACCAGTCCCCCGCCCCGCAGATCCACACGCGTGCGACGTCGTCCAGCATGTTACGATGACTTCGTTCTAGACCCCAACTAATTAACCAGTAGTTAATAGGAAATTAATAGTTTTGGTCACAAGTTTTATATTCGTTTCTGTTTGTAATTAGCATGTAGCTCGAAAGTAAGCTCGATACACATTTGTAATGTTCGAGGGAAGAAGAAAAGGAAGTCACGCCAGTACCGGTCAGCGGTACGCTAGTTATAGGCATGCGTAGTAGCCTTGTTCTCTCTCGGGTCCTCGCGCTCTCGTGCGTGCTCACTCGTTCTGTAACCATTCAGGTTTATTTAGGTTCCAGTTGTGTTACGAATCGTCTCATCGATTTACCTTTGCTTTATTTACTGGCACTGCAAATAATTGAAAATGACCAGCTACATGATACCAGGTATGTTAACCGTTATGGAATTTATTATTGATTTTAAGGAATAACATCCGTCGCCTGATGCTCGATTTGAACAGGCAGAAGGCCGCTCTCAAAAACCATGGACTTATGGTTGATGGGAAGTTGTACAAATTCAAATTCACAGGTGATGGATAAATTAAAATAATTGACTAACGTGCATTGCATCAGTGATAAAAACAACATGGTCACCGCAAGTATATGTGGTTTACTCTCAAGTCAAATCTTAATTTGAGAAACACATGATTTAATTCTTCCTGGATAGTGTATTTTATGCATGGAGTCAACTGAACCTGTTTTGAGTAGTGTGATCACCTTTGGGTTATGGCCCATGCCAACTGCCTGCTTAATTGGGTAAACTGGTTGACCATTTAAATACAGGTTAGCCAGCAAAAAAGAAAATTTAGAAAACAATATGGTGACATGAAGAAGCCCTTTACATTGAATTACCATGACCAAACCCAAAAAAGAAATTTCTATCTCTTTCTGCGCCAAAACTAAGAAGAAATAACAACCATGTACAGTGTACATGTATTTAGTACACTGGTTCATGGCACCTACAACTTTCGTCATAAGTTGTTGGGAAGGTTTGACAATGAACTGAATTTAAGTACGATTTCAGTTATGGCCTCTAATTATTCATTTATAAATGAGTGTATGTCTCGTTTCGTTGGTCCCCCCACCCCCCTTTTCAGTGTTGAATGTTTGCCCAACAATACTACAGAAGAAAAGTCCGTGGAGATCCAACATTGAAAAGGGGGGAGGGGAGGGAAGTGAAAGCAAGGTAAAATGTGACAACCTTCCCAACAAAAATGGCGAAGATTGTCCGTAAATGACACGTCTTTTCCTCATTATATCATCTGATGTAGATACTATACAGTGTTCATCTCACGTGTGGTAAATGTATCACTAATTTCCTACCTACACGTAGAATGTGGAATAACAAACAGAAATTTTACGAAATGCATCAAATATATCACCGTTAGTTGTTTGATAGCGTGACCATAGACGTGCGTGACACGCCCACACTTAAAAAATGCTGTGAATTCTATTTATTATAGCAGTGTAGATGCAACAGCTGTCTTTCTTTTCTCAAAAACAAATATGTTTACTGGCAACATAATCTGTTTGTCACTTTGGTTTGAGTACAGCAGTAATTGTTACAGTCACCAGTAACAGACTTTACTTCACAAATGCTCTAAGTTGAGTTAGAGAAGGAACCTCGCCAAACCTTTAAGAGCTTTTTAGCCAAAGTTCATTGTTATAAGAACGTGATAGTATGAGGGAAGGAATAAAGCTATCTCGCTTGAGTTATGAAAGACAAGGGTAGATTTTTTCGGAATGAAACATGTATTCTCTAGAAAGAGACGTACACGTGCCGAGCGCTGAGCACCGAAAGTGGGGTCAGATCGTTCGAGAATTTTAATGATCATGTTTCTTTCACGTTTTGATGATTCAAGAAACCTATTTAATTAATTAGCGAGAAATTGGTTTTGCTATCACAAATAATGACACAATGGTGTTCAGAAGAAAAATACCTCTGGCCAAAAGAGCGCTGGCGATATTCTTGCGACGAGAATCAGGGCTCAGTTATCCAAAGATTGCTGAAAAATGCGACATATCAACATCATCCGCTGAAAGGATTTGTAAGGAGAGTTTCAGTAAAGAGAGAAGAAACCGGATTACTTCACAGAAAATTGGCTGGCCAAGAAAAATTTCTTTGCGGGAGGAGCGCACGTTGAAACGAGACCTCTTGAAAATGAGAAACGAAGGTCTTGCAGTCAGCGTAAAAAAGCTAATTGAATACAGCGGACTTGACTTTCAAACTGCAAGTGTTCGCACTTTCTTGAGATGCTTGAATGACATGGGTTTTTGGTTTCTACAAGCACGGAAGAAAGGACTACTCAAGGAAAGCAACAAGAAGCTCCACCTTCAATATGCAAGAAAGATGATACGGTATGGGAAAACCAATCCAAACTTTTGGGCCAACGAAGTTGCTTTTTACTTGGATGGAGTGTCTTTTCTCTACAATACCAGTCCCATGAGCGCTGCAATGGCCCCCAAAGCATGGGTGTGGCGTAGAAAGAGTGAAGGGCTGCAGGTAACCAGCAAACGATCAAAAGATTTAGCTGGAGGAAAACGTTTGCATCTCATCGTAGCAATAGCATATGGCAAAGGGGTGATACTAAAAGAGCCTTACGAAAATTTAAATGGGAACTTTTTCACTAATTTTATACGCCGACATTTTAATCTATGTTTCGCACGTGCAGGACCTAAGAGAAATGGCAAGCGTGTATTCGTCATGGACAACAATCCAAGCCAGGTTTCAAGGGTCGCAATGAGAGCTTTACAAGAAATCGAGGCTGAATTGTGGAATCTTCCGAGCTGTAGTCCAGATATTAATCCTATAGAAGGAATTTTTCACATTTTAAAGGACTTGTTAGAAGAAGAAGCAATAGATAGTAAAATTACTAAAGAGTCTTTTGACCAATTTCGAAATAGAGTGTTGCGAACTTTAGGAGAGTTAGATCCTGTTATAGATAAAGCCATTGACAGTATGCCCAGGCGAATGAGAGCAATTATTAAAGGGAAGGGTTCGTGAACCAAATATTAAAAGCTTTTGTGAAGCGTACGATAAAGAGAAAGATATCTCACTATTATTCCCTGACCTTATTTCATTCTTGCATATGTCTTTCGCGTCACCTGTCAATCACACAAGGGCTATTTTGAGCACTACAGACAAACAAGTGCGACATTACTCCATAGCAAATTGCCCTAAAATTTGAAAATCAGCCCTCTTTTAGCTATAATTTCTAGCGAAATGTGTTCTTGAAATCTTATTTGTTCCATATATCTCACTGTTTTGTTAAGTATTACTGTAACCAACCATTCCAACAATACTCCATAAAACACTGTATTTAAAACCTACTTAGCACAATGGAATTTAATTTGTCGCAATTTTATGGAGTATTGTGAGATTTCACCTTTAAAAGACCTCTGTTGTCCTTTATTCAACTTTAACAGAATCCCATGGCAAGTATGATTCTATAAAAGTGCTTACTTTAAATGTAACTAACTCCAAACACGGTATTTTCAACAAAATAAAACGGAGTTATGTTCTTCCTTTGTGGAGTATTGATCATAATGGTTCCCAATCACTGTGGATGGATGTGCAATACCTCTTACAAATTGCTGTGTTCCAAAATTAGTTGAGCAAAGCAATGTCCACAGGGAGACAAATGTAATTGTTCTGGAGGTGGAATTTGACGCCAAAACTGAAAAAATCTCCAGCGGACATTCATCATTTCAGTGTTCGCGTGGCAAATTGATCCCCCTTTAATGAAGACAATTGGCGCGTCAGCCGTTGCAAACATCGGAGTGTCTCTCGTGAGCTCAATGTCACGCTTGGAAAAATTTTTAGGGGCTGGTAAATGGACGATATCTCCTTCCAGCAATTGAAGCATATCAGCCCACGCTATAATTGAGGATTTCCAACGAAAATCGTTGAGCAGAATAATTTCTGCTTCCTCTGCTTCAACCCACGTGAATGTGCCCGTTGCTGGGTTACAGAACGTATTGTATATTGTTTTGAGAGGCGAAAGCATAAAGCTTTTGCCGTAGTTTGCAGCTCGGTGAATAAATAAATTTCTGTACTTGCCTCTCCCTTTCTCCAATAACGCATATACAGCTTTGGAAAACACACTTACTTCAATTTCATTCTTTCGCAACAGAACATAAGCGGCCTCTAGCCACTGGCCGTGACAGCCGTCTATGCACTGACCGTCGCCCATTTCATGCAGGAGCTGCGTACTTTTCTTCGGCTGCTGATAATTCCATTGCAACCGCTATGCATTCCTTGACAGCTTTTCCTCCCCTATTGCAAATAAACTCCGCCAGGTCTTTCTTTCCTTTGCGATTTTGAGCTGCAGCGAAAGCCATCAGTTGAAGACGCGAGGTTATTTTCTTTGCTTGGATTATTTCAGCCACCTCATACGAAGAAAGTCGACGCTTTCTTGACTTCGTGCTAGCATCTTTCCCACGACGTTTGTTGCTGGATATAGCCTGTTCCGTTCTGGGAGGTGGCGCACTCTGCAGATCTGGATGGTGATTTGAATGAACCGTGTTTGGATCTTCTTTCGTTGTGTACTTGTAGGCCGAGTAGTAGGTGTTGTGGTGCAAACTAAAATTCACCTTCATGCCAAATCTTTCGTCAAGAAACTTTCGGACTCGGAGCCATCTTGTGTGTTTTTCCAATTTTAGAGCCATATGAAAATGGAAGCTGTTTTCTCCTTCAGGAGTGCTGGAGTGCTGTTCCAGTGCAACCACCCATTGCCGAATCTTCACACCTGTCGTTTGCATCCATCCCTGTGCTATGACTTCAGCAAAAGCTTCTCTGGTTGGTATTTTATTGAGGTCTGCCCTACTGTAGGTAACAAGATATACAAGTCGCTGTTCGCGTTCCCTAACATCATGATCAGTAGCTTGCGCCATCTTGATAACAGTATTTACTTAATTGCCAGACTGATGTGTATTAGCGTCACCCTTCCCCTCCCTCCCCCCCTCCCTGCCGCAACCATGCGGTGACGCGAAACACATTAATCCCTTGTCTTGAAGAGTAGACTATCTCTATTCCTATCTGAGGGTAACTACAGTACAATGACTTCAACATATTTTTAAAACATAAAGATTTAATCACAAGTGCACCTCCTTACAAGTTTCTTTTAACTATTTCAAGTTCGTCAATTTTACTGAATTAGGCAATTTTATAATACCTTGAACTACAGCTGTTTATAAACTGTTACTCTTATTGTATTTCATATGTGGCACATAAGCATTTGCATTTGAGCAACATCATCTACTTTAGTTTCCTGGTGACCGCACCCACTAAATACAGACAACTTTCGTCATAAGTTGTTAGGAAAGTTTGACAATGAACTGAATTTAAGTACGATTTCAGTTATGGACTCTAATTATTCATTTATAAATGAGTGTACGTCTCTTTTCGCTGGTCCCCCCACCCCCCTTTTCAATGTTGAATGTTTGCCCAACAATACTACAGAAGAAAAGTCCGTGGAGATCCAACATTGAAAAGGGGGGAGGGGAGGGAAGCGAAAGAAAGGTAAAATGTGACAACCTTCCCAACAAAAATGGCGAAGACTGTAGTCCCTTGATCTTTACAAAGCTTCACCATTAAATACTGACTGAGCTAAACAGGCCATGAAAACATCTGGTTGGGGCCTATAAAATTGGTGACGTATTGATTTAAGGGAAACATTTCTGTAACCAGCTTAGCAACTGACCTCTAAGAGGGTCACCATTTTTTTAAAATTATACTGGTTTGATGGCATAATTTTTTGACTGGAAAAATGCCTACTTCAATTAAATTTCTCTGTTTTGTCTTACAGTTACCTTGGACTACAAGTCCCTTCACCTTCTAACTGTTAAAAAGGACAATGCGGACTTTAAGCTAGGAGGAAAAGGATATGACTGTGAATTTTGGTTATTCTGTACAGCCATAAGGGTAATTGTGTGGTTCCAGAAAATATCCATACCCCCACCACGGAGGGAATTCGCTTCGGACCCCCCTCCTCCCCGGATTTTCCATTTTTTGAAGGAAGCAACGACCCCCCCACCCCTCTGGATTTTCCACAAAATGACGAACACCCCCCCAACCCCTCTGGAAAAGTTCGTTTGAGAAGGAAGAGTGTTTAAAATGGAGCAATGATCGAAACTGAATAGATGCCGAGCCATTTCGGTTTCGTAGTACGTATTTAAGCTTACATTAATCATAAGCGATCAAAATCGCACAATTGTGACATACTACAAACTACAGTGTTCTTCCCAAGTCAAACAGATGTTTTAGGTATCAGTGAAATTACCTTGACATAAGCTCAAGCATGTAAACATTCGTTCCAATCGAAGAATTCTTCGAAGGGCGGTAGTGTTGACGTGACTTCAACATGAACGCAATCATGAACAAAACAAACGCACGAACAAAATAGAAAGAATTAAGGATACTCTAAGTTCTCTAAAATCCTCAGACTGCATACCAGCCCTCAGTTGAGGGCCCATTATTGATTCTTTAACGACGGATTCTGACTTTCAGCGCGGCGAAAAGGAAGAAAGCTAGTACCCGGTGCTTTTCATGTGAAAATGTGACGTCAATAATTTTTTCGCACTGTGGGCATGAACAACGTGAAAGCACTGGCGGTTAAAGCCTCAGATCAGGCGCTTTTTATCTTCTTCTTCATCATTTTATTGTTATTACATTATTTTTCAGTGCAAAAGATGACAGCAAAACGAAAATATCACTGCAGGTTGAAAAGGGGCGTTCTATTTTGATTTGCCTTAATTTCTACACTTCGTCACTTCGCCTTTCAATATCATACAATTTCTGAACCTTAAATCCAACTTAGCGATTGTCTTGTATTCAATCGTGGTTACGGCGAAAATGGAACAGACCTTTTGATTACGTTTGATAAAACTTCTGAGAGGTACATCACAATGATAACAGTCAAAACCTAACCCGTTGGTATCAGAGGTCATGTGTCACTGATAGGCGCTAATTTTTCGTGAAATTTCAACGTTGCCTTTGACTATTGATGGCATTTTTTACAGTGCCAGGCCTCTACACGGAAGTTCATTGAGCCTGTCACAACATCTCTGACCTATTCTTATAGAAAAGCGACTGATCTCAGTCAACTGAACTATGAATAAATAGTTGTTACATTAATATAAGGGAATCCGAAACTCATAAATGTTTTACCGCTTTTGTTGCAGTCGAAAAAGGAGATTTCACAACTTGTTTTAAACTAAACGAACAATGCCATCGGCAAAGGATCCAGTAGCATTCAAGCTATAAACTGTGCAATCTTTAAAATAAAGTATATAAATGGTGTCGTCATCTTCGTCATAGCTCTGTACCTCGCCACGATACCATCCTGGTGCCCAGCTAGTCTGTCCCTTCTAATTCGTGTTCCGTCCAAAGGACATCCACCACGGTACCAACATGAGATAAAAGATCTGGCGTATCGTCAGAATCTGTTAATTTGGCCGTTTTTTTCCGCTTTCGTTCCGACTGCCTAACGTTTTCGTTACTTCCTTTCTCTTTCTCTTCCTGCAAAATCGTGTTTTCCTTTTTCATTGGTTTCCTCCTCTTGCATTCTTCACTTACATTTGGTTGAGTTTTCTCTCCTTGCTCCATCTTGGTGATCTTTAGTCGTGCTCTTTCCTCTTGTTCGCTTACTTTGATTTCTAAAGTCAAAAGAATAATATGGGGCTCGCGGTTTGAACAATCTTTATCGATTCCTGGGGCACTGTCCTTTAACAAACTTTGAAGGCAACTGTTCCTAGTAGTCATAGTTTCTGTTTTTCCATGTGCAAATTTTCTTGTACGAATGGTATTGGAGAAATTGTCGCCCTGAATTCGCGATATCTCTTTAGTGACCATAATGCAATGAAGTAACATAATCGTTCCCGTGAAAAGGCTGATTCAAGATGACCCGCTTTCAGGAGACCAACTCTAACAATTAATTCCTCCTTTGAACCAATTTCAAGAACATTGTGCGCTCTCAGGATGGCCCTTAAATGGGCAACCGACAGCTTCATGAGGCCCGCCGTTGACTTTGGAATCGAGGAGGTATTTCCATCATACAGGTCTTTGCCTCTTTACCACTTTAATTTCCCAGCAAAACAGGAATACTCAAAGAAATAGCATAGAAATATATTTTAAGCAACACCATCGCTTACGGCTTTGAGATCTATTCATTGCATTACAGAATGAATCATGCAAAATTTACATACAGTGTATAAATACCTGTCTCAGTTGACGTCTCGAATTACCTTTTAGACCACAGAGTTTTCTTCGGATGTTTTTTTCGTTTTCTGCGAAGATTAACGTGATATCGACTTCAGTGTAATGAATGCAAATATTTTTTCAAACATTGCATTGCTTCCTATTCAAAGTTTTCGGATATTAATGTTCCTTCTCACCTAAGCGCCATGCTTGCACACTTGTGAAGAAAAAATCGAATTCTTTTGCAATAAAGTACCAAGAAATACTCGGCACATCGTTATAATCTCTATTACAAAGCGGACCTTTTAATGTAGAGTATTTTCTGGTTTCAATCATCTTTTTGGGCCTTTTAAAACCGGAGTTATGACTTTTTGACGATGGCAAAACAAAAGCGCCACTGACGCGCTCACCAGCGGCTAATGTTTACTAAAAAAAATATCATTCGCTCGCAATATGGTCCTGAGAAATACTTGACGCATCATGTAATCCTTATTACAAATTGTGCCTCTAAACGCGGAGTGTTTTCCTGTTTCAATCATCTCTATAGGGCTTTTAAAACTGGAGCTATGACTTTTTAAAAATTTGCCGTGACGCTTGCAAAACAAAAGCCGAATGATGCGCGGCTAATGTTTACTAAATAAATATCATTCGCTTGCGCATTGACAAGTATCACTAGTTTTAAATACGGAACACATTAGAGCTACAACGCTTTTGGATTCAAGTATAGTAAACAGGAGAGCTATCTTTGGAGAATAACCAGGTAAGTTTGACACAACAATTACCTAAAATTGGTTCAGTTGATCAAGAGACTGCATACGCAGACAGATCACAGCTGCTTTTTAAGTGCACAACCGCACCACAGAGATGGTTTATATCGAGTCGAATTTCGAATGCAGCAAAACATTGCCCAGACATGCTGGAGAATTGACAGACAAAACGAAAGTTCGCTCGAAAAATCGCTGCGAAATTTCGAGCGGCGCGAATTATCGCTCGAAAGTTCGCTTCGAAAGATCGAGCATTGCGAATTATCGCCCGAACTTTCGCGCGGAATGAAACAATAGGTGTCACGAAATTTCGGCGATTTATCGCCGCAATTTCGCAGTGAGCGAAATTTTCGTCGAAAAGCCGGGAAAAGCCAGGAAATTCGTTGAAATTGACTTGCATTACTTTTGCACAATACTGTATAATCATGGTGATTTTGTAAGGATTTATTCAGTATAAACAAGGTGCTGTTGCTCCTAAACGAGCATGGGCACCCCCTATTTTTATTTCAAAATTTA
Source organism: Siderastrea siderea (assembly GCA_964030785.1). Lineage (NCBI taxonomy): Eukaryota > Metazoa > Cnidaria > Anthozoa > Scleractinia > Rhizangiidae > Siderastrea > Siderastrea siderea. Next base: position 20,988,865 of record OZ034973.1, on the reverse strand, counting down.
AGCTCCTACATTACGAAGAAAATAAGCGATGTGGACGGGACTCTGAGTGGAATTGCATTAAATGACGACCAAAGAAAGAGTTTGGAGGTTTTGGATCGATTGCTTACAGGCAAACTTAAAACCATCGAAGAACTGGACCAAAGCGTTATATTGCTGTGCAGTGTTGATGTCATTCAAGCGGAAATTGAAGACGTGGAAAAAGTGTTGGAGTGAGTTGTGGACTGCCAAAAACGAATACAAGATGCACTACAAACGAAATCCAACGAGCACAAGGGCCATCAATTGCAGATCAATTCTACATCTGGAGATACAAGTAATCTGGCGAAGGCTAAATTGCCAAAGTTGATTTTGCCAAAATTCCGCGGGGATATCACAAAGTGGATCAGTTTCTGGGACTCGTTTAACTCGGCCGTCCACGAAAACAAAGCAATTTCACTGGTAGATAAGTTCAATTATTTGAATTCCCTTCTCGAAGGCCCAGCATCGCAAGCAATCCAAGGATTATCAATGACCGACACCAATTACAAGTCTGCTGTCGAAATTTTATTTTAGCAAGCAATCGTGACTATAATCATGGTGATATTATAAGTATTTATTGGGTATAAACAAGGTGCTGTTGCTCGTAAACGAGCATGGGCACCCCCTATTTTTATTTCAAAATTTAAGTTCCTATATTACAAAGAAAATAAGCGATGTGGACGCGATTCTCAGTGGAATTACATTAAATGACGACCAAAGAAAGAGTTTGGAAGTTTTGGATCGATTGCTTACAGGCAAACTTAAAACCATCAAAGTACTGGACCAAAGCGTTTTATGGCTGTGCAGTGTTGATGTCATTCAAGCGGAAATTGAAGACGTGGAAAAAGTGTTGGAGCGAGTTGTGGACTGCCAAAAACGAATACAAGATGCACTACAAACGAAATCCAACGAGTACAAGGGCCATCAATTGCAGATCAATTCTACATCTGGAGCTACAAGTAATCTGGCGAAGGCTAAATTGCCAAAGTTGATTTTGCCAAAATTCTGCAGGGATATCACAAAGTGGATCAGTTTCTGGGACTTGTTTAACTCGGCCGTCCACGAAAATAAAGCAATTTCATAAGATAAGATAAGTTCAATTATTTGAATTCCCTTCTCGAAGGCCCAGCATCGCAAGCAATCCAAGGATTATCAATGACCGACGCCAATTACAAGTCTGCTGTTGAAATTTTACAAGAGAGGTTCGGCAGGCCTCAACAGATTATCTCGGCGCACATGGACAAATTGCTAAAGATTCCTAACTGTCCAGGAACTGAACGTTCAATATCCTTAAGGTTTGTTTACGACCAGATCAGCGTGCATGTTTGTGGATTGTCTTCCCTGGGTGTCGCTTCTGATGAGTATGGCGGTTGATTGATTCCGGTAATAATGGCTAAGCTTCCGAGCGAAATTCGCGTGCGCATCGCAAGAGAATCGAAAAGTTCCGTTTGGAAAATGGATGGAATTCTAGAGGTCATTAAACAAGAAGTCGGAGCGAGAGAAATGAGCAAGGGAGTTACAGTGCAGGAAGAAAGAAAGCAAGTCGTGTTTCAACAACCCAGGCATCCCAAGCATCCAACCACGAGTTCATTCTTCATTGGCAAGCGAGATCAAATGAACAACACCTCACAAACGCGTTGTGTTTAATGCGACGACCTGCATTATTCAGCATCTTGTACTAAAGTCATTGATCCAAGGGATCGAAGAAACATCCTAATCGAAGCGAAACGTTGTTTCAAGTGCCTGTATCCCAACCATCATGTGAAAACTTGCACAATTTCTAAGGCCTGTCGACATTGTGGAGGTCGGCATCATCAATCAATTTGTTTTGGAACAGTTCAGCTCGTACAACCACCACGCCCACCACCGAACGAACTCGGGCAAATCAACAACGAAGAGCGTGGCGCTTCGGGATGCACGATTACAGCAATTTCGAGTACCAAGGCCAAGGGGAGCATTTTGCTACAAACTGCTACCGCAATTGCCACAAATGAAGATGGTTCCCGATCATTACCAGTGAGAGTTTTATTCGACAATGGCAGCCAGCGATCCTATGTAACCAATAATCTCAAGTCGAAGCTTTGTTTGAAGCCAATGTCATCTGAGACTCTCCACTTAAATACATTTGGAGAAAACGTCTACCGAAAGCAGAGATGTCAAGTTGTTACCTTGCCCCTTCGCAACAAGCAGAACGAATACCTGGAGATCACAGCGCTCAATTTCCGTTATCTGTTTGCCACTACCGAAATGTGTGGACATCAATGACTATCCTCATTTCCAAGGTTTAGAGTTAGCGGACAGCTCCAAAAGTCAATGCGGTATTGACATTCTCATCAGCTCGGATCACTGTTGGGACATTGTCACTGGTGAAACAATTCGTGGGCATTCTGGGCCAACAGCAATAAACAGCAAGTTTGGCTGGCTCCTCTCAGGTCCGACTAACGTTTCCTGTTCTACAAACGAGTCAAATGCTGTCTCAAATTTAACTATTTCTGGCAGTCCATGTTTTTACGAGGCTAATGACAAAGACGAAATTGTAGACATGTTGAAAACATTCTGGGAAACCGACAGTTCTGGAATTTTAGACGACTCCAAGATCGAACGACAGGTACCAGATACTGCAAAGCAAACCGATATCTCCTTCAATGGTCGCCACGACAGGAAAAGATTGCCCTGGAAAGAAGACAGTGCGCCGACCTCGAACTATGGTATGTGTGTGTCAAGACTACGATCCCTGCATCATAAACTAAGGAACGAACCAAATTTACTGTGCGATTACGACAAGAATTTTTTTAAAAATAATTTTTATTGACATGGCATTACATACATTTTTTACACTGACATTTCTTTAGTATTTACAGAAACTTTTTGGTATATTAACTGCACTACCGCACTTTGCAATACATTTTTTACATTTTGAAAAGGAAATCACACAAGATAATATATTGAGAAAAAATACACACAAAGAAAAAAAAAGGATTAAGCAAAGGAAAACTAGGATAACAAAAAATAGTGTAGTCGAACACAAAACCATAAAATATAAAATATAGTACGAAAGATCGTTCATGTCCAGGGCACAAATAATTTCGATGAAGAGCCCTTTCAGAGATGTTTACAGAACCAAGGAAAAAGTTGTCTAAGAGATTTCTACACAGAGGTTTATACTATTGTATTATTTGTTGCCTTGATGTGTTAATTACATTCATAGTTTGATTGCCGGTTAAATAGACATGGCCATCTGCAGTAGCTGATTAATGTAGAAAAATTCAATTTGCGTTATCCGTTTAGAAACATTATGCTCATATGAACAATTGTATAATACTTTGGAAGCACTTTAGTTGTTTCTTAAGTTGAATGTTCTTGCTAGGACTGCTATTGTTTGTACCTCTCTGCACCACTAGGGACTATTCTCGAACTTGAAGAAATTGTTATATGGGTGCGGGGAGTTGTTTTAATGGTTGACAGCTAAACATTTAGCCTTTATGTGGTTGTCAGTGAACTTTAGGCAGTCTGACGGTTCTGATCACCCCATTATCACCCACTTGGGTGGAAACGGCTAAACACAAAAGCCATTCTCTTGAAATGAAACTCATGCGCTTTGCCTCAACACGTAGTTTTATGATTGTTATTACATTCAGAGCGTTCAAATTGTATCTTCAAAACTTTAGGGTGTAAAAGTAGGAGTCGCTTTAGTAGAGCTAATTTTCATAACAACTTGCCGTGCGTTTGGCCCTCTGATGTCCCCAGTCTATAACCATTGTAGGAAATCCTCTCATGGGAGGAGTAAAGGTAAATACTGTATCCACTCTGCCTGCTTTACTTAAGCAGCCCATAAGGTCAGGAATCTGTCAATTATTCAGTTTCATAAATTCGCCTGATCGCTGGTGTGCTCCTTCCTTTTTGCCGAGGCCAACCTCAGTCTTTCGATGGACAGAGATGGAACTTGTCCACTTCATGAAGAATATTGCTATATCAATGCCAAGCACAACCGATGCACTGGCTTTAAGACTATTACTCTTTGGGTTTATCACCTAATGCTAAGCAAGCTGATGCAAATAGTGACGATGTCTGAAAGAAGACATGGACGCTATGGTCAAGTTTTAGTCAAACTGGAATGAGGTACGAATATTAAAGGCGGGTATAACAAAAGGGGTGGAAAATGGAAACATGCTGATAGGGTGAAACCGTAATAGCAGCTGTAGTTCCATCCTAGAAGATTGTTTAGATTGTTTATTAGGAAAGTATTACATGTACAGATATCGCAAGGGAAAATTGCACCAGCTCGAGTACAACATGGGTTTTAGGTTTTACGCGTTTTCTGTGAGGATAAGTCTCCAATGTTGTGTGGCTTTGCTTTCGACGTGGAATTCACCATAACATATGTCGTCAAAGGAACATGCCCTTTGTAACTAGTCTACGGAGGTGGATGGATTATAAAGCTTTTGAAGATGTTTATTCCCGTATAAACACTTCACACATTACTAACTGTCAGTGGGTATCGTTTCATCCTTCAAGTATTACAATCTGTGTCTGATGATTCTGTCTACTTAATCAACCCAACTAGCTTTGTTATGGATGAGGCTGGAGGCAACTGGAATTCGCTCAGGATTGTCTTTGGAGACAATGCCGTATCGAGGGTGGTGTCTTGCAAGTCTCACTTTAAGCAGTCAGCTGGGCGAAAATCAAGCAAACTTTCAAATAATCTGAGCAAGGGAATGTTTGAATCTCTTGCTTATTCTTTACTGCAGACCAATACAGCAAATTCTTTACTGCAGACCAATACAGCAAGTGTGTTTGACAAACATGCGCAGACATGCATCGTTTCACCAAGGAGAATCCAGAAGAAAGGGGACTCCTGAACTGTAGCCGACTCTCAAATTGATCCTCCAGGATCCCATACTCCAACTAAAAGAGGGAGGACAAAATAGGTCAGCAAGAAGAACACAGCAACAGTGTGATAGAGTCAACTATCAACTCACACGTCTCTGCCGACATGTCTTTTGCAGACCAAACCTACACCAACACAAACCCCAATGCAACCACCAACACCTCTACCTCCCGATAATTCAGTGTTTGGTGAAACCGTAGTAAAATAGTAGTCATAGCCATTGACATGTTTTTACCGTCACCAACCGGGTGTGCAAGTAATTCGAACCAGGTAGCTAAGCTGTTCTTCAAATGCTCGGGGCATCTGAATAAAGCCGTTAGCAAAGATTATTTTGAGTTTTCATGGTTTTTGCAGTTGCGCTGCAATATGTTATCTGGATTATTGTTGCCAATAAGTGCGGTTTCCTTTGTGTTTCCAAAGGTTTTTGGAAATGTCCATGAATTTTGGCGCCAACACCACGGCATTCCAGTTAGTGACTGCGTTTGTGATTTGCAGTGAGATCAAGGCAGTCTTGACTAAACTTGGTACAGCTTTCTCTGGTAAGAGGAGCTTGAATAGCTTGGATTTGGATAAGAATGTCACGGAGTGTTAAGAGTTATCCCTTTTAGTTTGAAAAAAAAATTGTAATATGTACGATCACTTTCTCTTTAGATGAAAGTTGTATAGGAGTAGTAAATTCCTCAAGTAGAAACTTTCGTAAAAGCCTGATGTTGCAAATGTTAGCAAAAGATCAGGGAGTTTATCATAAGTCCCACCCTCTCTTCTGCCCACGTGGTGACCAGAACGTCAGTGGCACATTTCTGTAAGTTTGAATTAGTAATATTGTTAACCATTGTGAGATGCTCCTATCTAAGTAAAGATTACGCAGACTAGATTTCTTGTCTCTGCAATGGAAGAAGGTGTACAGAATGGAAATGTTTTAGCTATCCTTTTGTTAAATTGAAATTTTTTCACCCTGGACCTCAGCAGGTCAGGGAGTTTACCATAATTCCCACCCTCTGTTGTGCCCACATGGTGACCAGAACGTCAGTGGCACATCTCTGTAAGTTTGAATTAGTAACACTGTTAACCATTGCGAGATGCTCCTATCTAAGTAAAGATTACTCAGACTAGATTTTTTGTCTCTGCAATGGCAAAAGGTGTACAGAATGGAAATGTTTTAGCTATCCTTTTGTTAAATCGAAATTTTTCACCCTGGTCCTCAGCACAGCAGCAGGGCATTACGCCCAAACAATTCAATAAATTGCAAAAGAGCGACCTGACAATATGGTCTTGTCCTGAATGCACTGATACGAACTTGGAGTACTTGTCAGCCCTTCCTTTTGCTACTGTTGTGGATCTCTCGCATTTGATACATCTGCCCATCATTATGACCACGAATGCGTGGATGATCTGTCCGATCCAGTGAAACAGTTGGAAGCCGGTTGAAGCAAAGATGTAAGGTTGGCGTGCTTAAATGTGTCCAGTTTAAGAAGAAAGATGGAAAAACTTAGATGTTTACAACGTGTAGATTTGAGATCCTTGCTGTCATGGACATCCATCTCAATAAAACTGCCTCTGATACGGCAGTAGATATCCCCGGAATGAAGTTTTTAAGACTTGATAGAAAAGGATGCAATTAGATGGAGGACGTGTAGTTTATTACGCAGAGCATTTCCAAGCCCTTCATCGCAACGATTTACCTACAAGTGGTGTTGAAGCTGCGTGGGTTGCAAGTCAATTTTCCAAGCTCTTCTGTATTGTTCTCAGTGATCTATAGACCACCAGATGCTAGCCAATTTTTCGATCTTATTGGAGAAAGCTTGGTTGAAAAAAAAAATCAAACATTGTTTTATTGGGGGACTTAAACTGCGATTTCAAATTTCAGAATGGTGACTTTGGGCTGAGTACAAACGCCAAAAGGCTACGCTTTGTTGTTGAAATGTTCAATATGCAATACGTTGCGATGGAAAACACTAGAGTAACCCAACATCGTGCTCTTTATTAGATGTCATTGTCATGACTGTTTATACTTCTCGATATAAGGAGAGGGATTATTTGCATGTGAGAAGACTGTTATTTGCCTTTGGTTTTGCTTATTTGTGTCGTTTAGTATAATTTTTTCCTTTGTATTTTACATGTAGTTTACCGGTTTTGAACATCCCCTTGTGTGGTCGTATCCGTTGTATGAACATTTTTTACTGGTTATCTACACTTACTTTTTTTTTCACTTACAACACGATAAATGACAATACTTCTTACACGACAAAATGGAAAGCTTCATCAAGTTTACCAGAGCAGGTCTTTTTACATTGCCATGGTCCATTTGATGACGAATACTGACACAGTACTTAAGGAAACATTGCCTTTCGGGCTGGGTGGGCGAGATGATGAATGGACAGATGGCGGGGGGTACAGGTGCCTAAGTATGCTGACTGGCATCAGATCTTATTTTTCAGTAGAACTGCGACATGCATTCGCAATTTGCATTACAAATAACTGAATTCATAAGCATTTAGGTGACTGATACACCGTCTTAGAGCCATTTTGTTTTTGTTGAAAGCTTGTAAAGATAAGCAAGGTGCAAGTCAAAAAGGATGCAAGCCTCTTTAAAGAAAAACTATTATGGAGCGTTCCCTCAACGTGGGTAAGATCAATGCTTTTTGGTGAGGAAAAAGATGGATTGGACAATAACGGTGTTTTCTTGGACACACTTTCCTCATTCTGGAATTCCATTTATGAATCGTGTACGTGTGGCAAAGAGGAGAGAGTGCCTGTCATTAGGCATGACTTCCAGGTTGCCGAATGCAAGTCAATAGCCCGAATTCTTGTCAAGGGATACAAGCAAGTTAACTTCCCTGTCAAATTGAACAAAGCCTTCATCAGCGCCAGTGTATTCAGTGAAAGAGCAGTAACAGATGAACCGTTGATTGAGTGCTTCCTTGTCCATCTCAGTAAAGATGAAAGTCAATTGGTCAACCTTGCTCTGAATAAGGCCTTGAGTGAAGAACAAGAGGACGAGTGGTTGGAACTGCTTGGTCAGTTTGAATGCAAGTCTCTTCCGAATGCTGACAAAGTCAAAGACCTCGTGTTGGAGATAGCTCACAAGGAGTTTATCCAGCCTCGTAGATACATCGTTGACTGCTGGCATACACCATTAGTTGCGTAACACCAAAAAGAACCGTCTACACAGCTCTGTCTGCAATTATTTGAACGGGGAAAACCAACCAACAAGAACGTAATAGCACTTTTCCATGCTAACCCCGAAACAAATGCACAGAGGGATGCTGTATCTGATCTAAAACAGCATGTCCGGGGACTGGATGACGAGAAATCAACGAAGTTCCTGAGATTTTGCACCGATTCTACGACGATGTGCATGGAACAGATAAAATATCTCTTTCAACAGCTCAGACGGTGCAAGTAGACGACCAGTGGCACATGCCTGTAGAGCAGTTCTGGATCTCTATTTCGTGAAAAAATGGAACGGCATCTTGTCTTCCGGGTATTGGTACACTTATTTTCCCTAAGAATACTGACATTTAGATGCTAGTAAGAGCAGTTCAGCTGTTATAAAGGACACGAGTTAGTTCATTTTTATGATTATTTCTTTGATGTTTGAGGCAACTGAATTTGTTCGGATTACATAGTGAATTGCTTGATTGACATTAATAAATGAAATTATGGGAATTAAGCAGATATCAGGTTGCCAGTTTTGGCAGCTGTTTTGAAGGGGCACTGTCATACTATTTTCGTATCACTTTTTAGAGCTAAAAAAATCTCTTCGCATCAATGAAAGCCCAAAAATAACGGTCTTGTTTTGTTACCAAAAACTGTATTTTAGAGCACAGGAAGTCGGCATTTACTGTCCTCTGTTGCTGTGGATGTTGGGACTGAACGGGATTCAATCTTGAGAAAATTTCATAATTTTTTTAAAGTTGTGAGGCTAATTAATTCATTTAGTTATTTATCCATACTTAATTGTTAATAATATTATCCTCATTTGACTGCTGTACCTTTGTAGCTTCACCCACCTTGATTAGCTTCTGCTATTTGTGGGCGGAACCGAATCTTCAGTTATCCATATTTTTGTGCTTAATAATTTTTAAATTTAATAACATGTATTTTTGTAAATTTGGTGAATTTGTTTTGTGAATAAAGGTCACAAATAAGGTGCGCCTTGAAAACACCCCAAAAACTTTGTATGGTTGATAGCTTTCTATTAGTTTTACAGCAGCATTTTGTGTGTGAGTACAGATACTAAGTAATGATTTTAACAGAGATTTTTCCTAAAACAACAAAATGCTGGGACAGTGCCCCTAAAATCTGCAAAAAATAGAAATAAAAATAAAATATAGCCTAGGTAGGTAGTTGATGTTTGCTCAGGTGCAACTGTTATTTTTTAGAGGATCAGGCTGCTGGAGTGTAATTGTTTTCTACTCACTACATCCTGTACCTGATAATACGCATTATTATTGCAATCAAGGCGCAACAGCAGGAAACAACACAGCAAGGAAGACCATAGAAAAGACAAATATTCTGCAAACAACTTACAGAACACAAGGAGTGCAAAAGATGCGAAAGACTGCAATGGTGAAGAGGGCACCACCTGGGTGTCACTAAAGTGATACACAAGGTTGGGTTCTAGTTTAAAGATGATTTGATAATTTTAGGTAGATAGGGCTTGTCAGCCCATCTAGGAGAAGGAAAACTCTGATTCAATACCTCCGCTGCCTTGCAGCCATATCGTCATGGAAAAGGCTTGAGGAGTAAACCCTATGGAAAAATCTGGAGTTGGAGTCCCTAAGGCAGTTCGTCGTTGTCTACAACCTCGTTCTGGCAACTCCTGGGATGGTGCTGGTGCCAAACTGTAACGGCCCTGCTGTTTCTTTAGGTCCATAAGCGACGTGGAGCGGGGGGACGTCCTGCATGGGCACGGCCTGTCCTCCATACAACACTGCCCAGACTTACATTCGACCATCACTCACCTATAAACCTACAGACACAACCTGGAGAGGACACTTCAGCTTTGCTTTTGGCATTGACACAACACGGGGGACAACAGATCCTGGTTATAAGCTACTGCATAGTGGCATCGAGCATGGTGCCAGGGGCTCCTCCAGATGGTGGGAGAGATTCTCAGATCTCACTGGACGGCTAATGCCCGCTACAGGCTGGTCAGCCCCCAGCCAGTAAGGCGCTGTCCCGCCATAGCCTGATATCTTCACTGGGTACATGGGGATTAGGAACCATCCAAGCAGCAGACAGAAATCAGCGCACCAACCTACAAAAAGGACCCAACGAAAGGGACCACTTCTAAAACTGGGAAGTTGGAACATCTACACAATGATGTCGGGTCATCAACGACACCAGGAAAACAGCTGTCACAAATGATGAGCTCAAGAGACTGTACATAGACATCACCACCCTTCAGGACACATGGCTGGCACCTGGGCACATTGACGGAGAAGGAAGACTACATGTTCTACTGGCAGGAGCTCTGACAAACCCAGAGAACCCATCTCCACCAAAAAACATATCATGGTGTATCAGCACTGTATGCAGACCAATGGACACAGAGAGTGAAAATGTCTGTTGTAAGAAGCGCACTTGCATCACTTCATATACGTCATTGAATAATATTTGTCTAGACCGGGACATTTTGAAGTCTGTGTAGAGGCAAGGTGTGACATTCAGGCAGACGAGTTAAATTTCTCAATGGAGAGTTTTAGAAAAGCTGGATACAGGCAATACGCCTTATAGACATATGGAAAGCTGGGGCAGGGTCACAGGAGGGGGGGTGGGTGGTTCCCGCCTGTGTTGTACGTATTATTTCGTCAAGCTCACCCTGCCCCCGATGGCCCCTTTGTGGGTTACAGAAACAGTTCCCAAATTGTCAGTGTAAGTGGCCTTGATTACATGACATCAACTGAACGGCCAAAATCCATCCAGTTTTTTTCTCTGTAGCATAAAAACATATTTTGTTACTGTTTTACATTTAATTGTGAAATAAAATTTAATAATAACCTTTATAAAATCCAAAGAATAACACTTGATAGTCATCAGTTCAAACACTGTTTTTTTTTTCTTAGTCATGGTCCCTCCTGGTCGGTCATATGCTAGAGGATATCAATCAGGTCTCTCCTGTTTTGCCAGGTGACCATCCAAAAAGTATGCCTGGGTGCTGGTGGAGTTGGTCAAGGAGCTCAGAGAAAGCTCCACCCCAAAAGTGTTAGTTAAGCAGATTCAGACAGTATTTGACATAAAGGATAGATAGATGGGACCACAAATGGCATGCCACATCCACCAACAACGATTTGAAATCATTAACAATAAGGAAAGAGAAAATGTAACTTTTCATAAGAAGAGGTCGTGGAGTGAGAAGTGGTTGTCCTACGATCAGGGAATCGGAGTGATAAATAGAATTCCAGAGGGAAATGCTGAAGTACTGCCAACTAAATTGGAAAAAATGAACCTAATGAGGCTGGAGAAAGACCTCCCAAAGTTCCGATTTAAATCTGGCCAGAGCACACAAGATTGGTGGTCCTCATTCATTAATGAACACAATCAGTGGGTGGCCCATACTACACAAGTGAATTGGCCACTACCCTTTGCTGTTACCTGAAAAGTCGCATTCAATAGGAAGCAAGGAACTCCCATCAAATGATGAATTAAGAAAACTGTTAAACAAAAGAGGTAAACATGAACACTTAAAATGTGTTTCAACTATTTTTTATTCGACAACTAACATGTGCTGACAACTGTAAGTGCTAGACAGAACTTTTCCGCTCACTACTGTCCAACGGAAATTTCTAAGGTGGCCAATAATGCATTGCAATATGTACACAGTGTTCATATGCTTTTTGAGGTCTTGCAATACTAGGAAATGGCCAGGATGGAAATAAAGAAAAGAAAAAGGGGATTCTATCACTACCCCACCTGTGTATTAGAGTGGAGGCACAAGTTTGCTTCAACGTCCAAGGGTTAACTTAGCCCGAGAATACTGGTGTCTTATCTGTTTTTTTTTAATTACCAAAAGGTATCGCTGTTCACAAGCAGATCCACAACAAAAAACTATGCTGTGAAAATGCTCAGAAAAAAATGACAAGAAAATGCTGGCAACTGAGCAGCTTGGGAAAAATACTCCTTTTTGACAAAACTGTGCTCTTTCTTTTCTCTACGTATGGGTAACTGTGTTTAGTAACATTTGCCAGATAGAACTGCAACTGATATTTCATGATTGCTCAAGTTTAGTTATCATTGACAATACCTTAAAAACTAAAGTATAACACGAGAGAACTTTAATCTGAATGGTGCTTTTGCTATTGTCGTAAGATGTACGAAAAACAAAAGATGTACAAAAAGCGTTTTGAATGTTGTACTCGTGAAACATACAGGACTCTTTTCCTTTATGAAAATGACAAATGAGAACGACATTTTTTTCATAGCCTTGAATATTTGTTTGAGCTGTAACAGAAAATTCAATCTAACGTGAACAAGGTTTGAACATTCTTACTACCAAATTTAGAAAGAAACGTTCCCTTCCCAGTTCTGCTAAACTTTGTTCTTCAACCTTTGGGTCGGTACACCTTCATTATTTCCAGATCAGTAACTGGGGGAGGGGTAATTTGTTCATGTCAATGGTGTGAACAACATTCTGTCCAATCTAGTGTAACCACTGACATTCCTTTTCCCTTGGGGGAACACATCACAGGACCACAGGACTAATTGCTATTTTTCAAAATCAACGGGGGGATATATTTGAGTGGGTGGTTTCTGTTTGCCAGTCCAGGTCAGTCAGGGAGCAATGCATGCACCCTCATTGTCGTCCTTAGTTGCTGATAATTTTTTATTACCGACTGGCTGTGTTCTTCCTTCCCTTCAAAGCAATTTACCTCAACCATTTTTGTGCATGTACAAGGAAATAATGGTGCAAGGAAACATACTACATTAGTGGCTAGGGTACGCTCAACAAAAACTACAGTACCCCAGAAGACATTGGACACCCTAGCTTGCGTTTCAGTGGTGTTGCAAGATGTAGGGATAAATACTAATTTACGTCATTTCAACAGTTTGCTGCAGAATTTTCAGCTATTGTGAACAGCCATCAAGAAAAATCGGCTGAAGTCTTGATTCTTGTACCTGACAAGTCAGTGGTGCTCCTAATTGAGCAAAGCGGTCATTATTAAAGTCATCAGCACATGGAAGTAGGAGGTGTTGCAGCAGCTGGGCCCCACAAAATCAAGGAAACGGTACTTTACATCGACGAAATGGCCAGGCGACACTGGGGAGGAAATCCACTGCCTTTTGATGTCTCTTTTGTTCAGCTAATCTAGATTGGGTCTCTCTCATTCCCCAGGTGGGTCTCTATCTTTTGAGTCTTCCTGCTCCCCACTTGTGTTCCTTTTCTCTTAGAAATTTGTAGACTAGACCAATTTGAACACCAACTTTCAGAATTGAAAGACCTCATTTGTACACGTTTCCAGAGTGATAATAGTGTCATCTCTGAACAATCAGTCGCTAAACCCACTGGAGCAGAAAGGCTATCCAAGAATAACAAACGCAAAAAGCGTAGAAAAAACACAATACAGAAATGTATTATCACAGAAAGGGAGAAAAATGAAAAATACCTTAAAAACCTTTCAGACAATACATTAACTGACCACCAAGTCAGCGTGTTAGCAAAAGGGCTTAAATTTATTGAAACACTCGTGACAAATGAAAATAAAATCAGGCAACAATTGTTGCGTGATTTCGAACAATTCGCTAGACGAATGAGACTTAGATATATATTCCACGGGAATGACAAGGAGCCACATCCTTTCCATGTCAAATCAAACTGGATACCACCAATACAACCTTCCATTGCCCTCGAAAGCTACTTGGAAAATGTCAAGTTAAGCATTTCTAAAATGGAAATAACAAAGCCAAAATACAACCTGTAACACAACGAACACAAAGCAGTCAAAGAACTGCAAAAGAATACTGCTATTAACCTAAAACGTGCTGATAAAGGCAGCACAACAGTGATTCGCAACAAAAGGGACAAAATTCAAGAGGCCCAGGTACAGCTAGACAATAGCGACCATTACCGACCTCTTGAAAACCCCATGGTCACTGAAACATTATGAAGAGTTAATAAACTAATTACTCAACTACACGATGGCAAACATATAGACAACATGACAAAAAAATGGCTTTCACAAACTCCTAATCCACCCAGGATACCGATTTTCTACACTCTAACAAAAATCCACAAACCTTTGCCAGTCGGTAGACCCATTATATTGGGTCGACTGAAGGGATACCATCCTTTGTGGACAATTTATTACAGCCAATTGCTCAGAAACAAACATCATATCTTAAAGATACGACTGATTTCATAAACTTTATAGAGAAAACTCAAGTGTCACATGAAACCATCTTAGTATCAATGGATGTAACAAGCTTGTATACAAAAATTCCACAAGAAGAGGGCATCACAATAGTATGCCAAGCATACGAAAAATATCACAATAACAATCCTCCCATTCCGTCACACTATCTTAAACAAATACTCGGACTTATACTGAAAGAAAATTCGTTCTAGTTCAACGGAGAAAACTATCTCCAATGTCACGGAACGGCCATGGGAACGAAAATGGTGGTTGCTTTCGCCAATCTCTTCATGGCAGAAATCGAAACAAAACTGCTTAATCAAAGCAACATCAAACCGAGAGTGTGGAAACGCTACATAGACGACGTTTTCTCCCTGTGGGATGGCAGTAAACAAGACATTGATCTATTCATAGAACAAGCTAACACATTTCATCCAACTATAAAGTTTACAGCTGAAATCTCAGAGAAAGAAATTACATTCTTAGACACGGTAGTGTACAAAGGTGAAAGATTCCAAAAACAAATCTATCCTCGACGTCAAAACTCACTACAAGCCAACCGAGACCTTTCAATATACACACTATTCCTCTTACCACCCACCAGGTGTTAAGAGAGGCTTTCTTAAAGGGGAAGCTATCAGACTTCTAAGAACAAACTCCTCGGAAAAAAATTTCCAGGAGGCCATGTGTAACTTCAAAACACGACTTGAAGCACGTGGTTATCCAAAAAGCCTAATTGAAAAAACGTTATCTGAGGTCTCCTTTGCCGAAAGGCAAATGGCACTTAAAAAACAAACAAAAAAAACTAAATGCAAAGTAATGCCTTTTGTGACAACATACCATCCAGGGGTTAAGAATTTAAACAAATACTGATACAACATTGGAGTCTCATCCAAAATCAGCCACTGCTGAAAACAATTTACAAAACGCCTCCGATTATATCATACAAAAGAGGTAAATCGCTCAAAGACATACTCGTCAGCGCAAAACTTTAAGGTGGTACTTACCAGTCTGGGGCCAAAAACTAACCTATCCCTACTTTTGGTTCAATGAATCTTCATAACTACCATTGTTTACTGTTAAAGTTTGAAGGCAAACGGAGCAAAGGTTTCTGAGAAATGAAAGGTTGATTTTCGTTGTCAAGAGCGCCATATTTGCGCGCCATATTGGATTTGCAGTCGCAGAAAGCGCACAGCGGAACTTACGAGCATGCGCTGTCATATTTTGGCCGTGGGGGTTCGCGTGTTGGTTCTGTTTATCTCGCGCGGGTTTCACGTTAGAGGTTGATTGCGGGAGCCAGACTTCAACTGAAAGTAAGTGTAGTTGCTGAAGTATATTATTTTGCCTTTTTACAAATTCACAGGCTCGTTTTAACGATACAAGTGAGTTTATTGTTTATGGTAACGTTTACTGGTAGCATTAACAAAATCATTTCTTTCTTTCAAGAAATGGCTGAAAATAACAGCGCGATCCAATCGCTGGAAGAGGCAGCAAGAAAGTTCGGGTAAGAAACGTCTCCGACGTTATGCAGTAGAAGAACATTTGATCGTTCCATTGGATATATTTGCTTCAAATCCTAATGAACATTACTTATTTCTTGTAGCCATGATCTCCCTCAATCACTCGTCAGACTGCTGTGCGATGCACGATCGATGTCGGGCAAAACGACCGACAAAGATGTGCGGGCGTACATCTATAAAACGATGTACTCGTTCTTGGCGGTGAGTAAACTTGCTTTTTTATTACAGTGTGTTCAAACAACTGATTTTATGGAGGTTTCCAACAAATGTATTCAAAGAGATAGATAAGAACTCTAAAATCAAGCGTAATTGTTCCGGTGAATTATGGAATGGATGCCCAAGGTGTGAATTTCCCCAACAACATCGTCCACGTGGTCGAACAAATTTTGTATAGGTCTGGCATTTCACTGGCAGCACAAGCGCAAAAAGAAGAATTCTAACAAACAGTGTTATAAAAGCGTGGAACAAAATTCAAACCAGTATTTACCGTTCTTTTGCTTGGGCTTATATGGCTTTGTGAATTACTGTTTATGCATGCTTGCACTAACTTGCACTAGTCGCTGAAGTGAAAAAGGAAATGCTTAGCGATGTAAACAGCCCGAAATATGTCTGCGTTTTCAATATTCCAATAAGAATTCCCGAACAATGGTAACAATATCACCTTTGTCAAATTAAAAAGGCAGTTCCCCTCTCAAATGAGAATGTTGAGCTCCATTAGGGTGGACTGATCTATTGTTGGACATCACATTTATACAATGCGTGTTTTCTTTCAGCATGAAATTGGCATTGGAGGCGGATCGTCCCTAATTTATCCCCCAGAAGTGGTTGCCACCATCAGGAAGCTATATTCGGGGGATATTAAGGACTATCCTCCCAGAAGTGGCAAGGTAAAGAAAACTGACAATGTCTGAAGTTACAAATCAAACTCTATACATAAAGCATTCTTTTTTTTATTATCCTACAGCGAAAAAACTTCTATGAAGTTCAATTCGAAGAGCTTCTGGAGATCTACCACGAGAAGGACTTGAGGGAGATGGCCAGGAGAGTCCGCGAGTCCATTTCAGTAAGTATTCTTTGTAATTCGCTGCCACAGTCAGTCTTGTCTGGGATATCCCTACTGTGGATTGTGTTCCAGAAAATATCCAAACCCTACATGCTTTCCTTTAAAAATTTTGGCCTTTGAGATCCCCCACCCCCTCAGAATTTCCAATGACCTTCTATGGGGTGGGCATGGATATTTTCTTGAACTGCCCATTACCATTCGTGGTGGTGGGGCAGGGGGATATACTGGCTCTTTGCTTCGTTATGGTAAAGGGCAGGCTATATTTTTACCCCAGAATCTGATTTCCTTATTCTTTCCTTTCTCTGTAGAATATGGGCACCGAAGACGCAAGCACAAGCACAAGCAGTGAAGCTTTATTGCCAGCAAAGAAGCAAAGAAAGCAATAATTCAAATAATTCAAATTCAAAACTTGCATTTCATAGAGTGATTTTTATCAGAATGAGTAAAAAGTAAGATATGATCACACGAATTCCATAGTTTTCTCTCTTTCACTATTTTGACCAATTGTTAGAAGTTATTAATGGTTCATAATTGTCTGTTTTAAAGTCTGATGAAAATCACTCCATTGTTTTTAATTGTACAGATTCACAATGAATATTCAAACTTTACATTTTTACAATTAATTTGTCCAAAAAGTAAGCTTCCAGTCAAAATTAATGTGTGTGTTTGTGGAATGAAGTAAATTTAGGTCAGAACTACTTCAACTTTGTTAGATTCACAGTTCCTGTTACAGTTTGTCAGTTGATAAGATTTATCATTTTTCATAGGTCTACCTGTATTTGAAAAAATGGAAATGAGAAAATAAATATTTCATTGCCTAAGCATTGATAAAATGACAAAAGGAAAAGCAAGCCAAAAAACATAGAGAGACTGGGTAGAGAGGGCCAGAGATCTTTCCGTTGACTGCCCTCCTCTTTTCTTTGTAGCTATATGTTCTCAAAGCTGTTCTCCTTTACTTTAGACCTTTCCCTGCAATCTGAACACCACAACATGCCAGACATTTCACTGCACTCAGTTGCCTTTTTTGGGGGGTGGGGGGAGGGGAGGGGGTAAATGGGTTGGTTAGTCCCTTCCTTGGTCTGAAAAAGAGGAATGAAACAATGTTGATCATTTTCTCCTTCTGTTTCTCTCTTATACTGCATGCTCATTACTCTCTTCTGCTATACATTGTTCCATAATACCTAATTTATTGTAAAATTTCTTGGTAGGTCAATTTTCCATTGTGCTGAAATTATATTTAAAAATTATGGAAAAACACAAGGTACATTAACTTCTTTTCAAAACATCTCATCTTTTTGTCAAGGGATTCCATTACTGAAGATGTCGTTTCATAAGACTATGCAAATATTACAGCATACAATAAGAGATACAATTCTTATTACATCAATAGAAATAAAAAAATAACTTATTTTTAACTTATTTTTTGGTAACAATGTCCAGTTGCTAAAAAGGCATGCCTACTGTTTTGACCGCTTGTTCAAAGGACATTTTAAGCTGGACCTTTGCGAATGGTCAGTGCCTCCACATGCACAGGCTTTTTTAGGCACTTGGTTACTTTCTTCAGCAGTGTCACTCAAACTGTTGGCTACCATCTGAAAAACTTCCTCTTCGTCTATATCATCCTCAGATGTGCCATATGAATGGATGATCCTTTCGTCTTTTTGTATAATCTCGCCTGTAAGAAATAATCATAAATAGAAGAAAAACTGTCAAAGCTGTTCTAGTTTGCAACTATTCAGATTCCTAGAAAGTTATTAGCCAAATTTATGGACGACTGTGACTGTGACATTTATTCCAAGGGAGTAGAGTGATTTTCATTTGACTGTGAAACAGACACTGTACAAAGAGATACTGTCATTTGCAATAGAGCGGTTTTCATTGAACCATGAAACAACTTCAAACAATTAGTCAAAAATAGTCAAACTAAACAAGCGAAAAAAATGAACCGCTCTAATAGAGACAATTATACACTTATTAGAAACTGTTTCACAGTCCTATGAAAACCACTCTAATATCTTTTGGAACACTATCTTCTCAATCATTGCACATACTCAGGGCTGTGCTCTAAGGGTGCCCGGGTGCCTCAACCGACTAACTCTTGTCTTTGAGCAACCAGATAATCTTATTTCTTTCATATAAGCTTTATGCTGGGCACCCTGGATCTCATAGCTTGGAGCCTTTGGGCTCCTTGTAATTTTTCTTAGAGAACAGCCTTGATACTGTACAAGTACCCAAAAAACTGCAAGTGTATTTCATAAACACATTTTTTCTTATTTTTAAGACCAACACAAATTTCGAATTCCCCCCCCCCCCCATCATACTTTCATTTCTTAGAAAATACACCTGTACCAATTCCATCCTTAACCAAAAAAGCCAAAAAAATTTGACATGTTTGTAGCCTCATGAAAATGTCAAGAATTTGGTTCTATATTACTTGAACAATTTACTTACCTTTTCTTTTGCTCCTGTTGACGCTTCTGTTTGAAGGTAACCCTCTGTTTCTTCACTTTTTCCGTCTTCTTTCTCTCCAGTTTCCGTGTTCTTTCCTCGTTTTCCCTTCGCACAATTTCTTCCATCCCATCCATTTCGGGAAGACCCATCAAAGGAAACAATTCTCTTGCCCAGTGATAGGTTGGTCCTTTGCGTTTTACTAGATATGTCATGTTGCCTTGACACAGTCCAAGATTAGTTGAAAACTCGTAGTGCAGCTGGTGTAGGTTGGTGTCTTTAGGTCTGAACTTTGTCAAGACATGGAATCTGCTCTCTGGCAGATTTGAATGCCCTCTACCCATGTTAGGATCTATGACCTCATTTGCCTTCTCTGCAACACGATCACACTCGATCTTATAGAGAAGGCTATGGAGGTCACATGTAAGCACTTTACCCCTAACCCGATAAGGTTTGCCTGAACAGCTAAAACCAGGGTTATATTCCCCATCGCTGTCATCACTGTCTTCACTTTCTTCACTATCTCCCCCGTCTTCACTATCTCCACTGTCACTATCCTCCCCTGCTACCCCACTGCCTGATGAAACCCCACTACCCAATTCTCCACTGCCTGGTGCAGCCCCACTACCTGATACTCCACTTCCTGATGCAACCCCACTACCAGATTCCCCACTGCCTGAATCCCCTACATTTTTCCCTCCCTTGTCGCACTTCCCACATGAGCAAACTTCTTGAGGATGCCATGGACAAGTGTGTTCTTTTCCATCATCCCCTATCCACTTATGAATGTCTCGGGAATGGTATTCTCCTAGTATACGCATACGATTGGCATATTCTTTTGGATCATTCCCACTTTGTTTTAGGGCTGAAAAATGGTTACTCTTGGCCCTGGCAAGAAACTCATCAGACATACAGCCACACTTTTTAGAATGTGCCCGTTTACCGGCACATTCACATTTGGCTGATGCCAGTTCTGGGTATTCCTTAGAATACTTGGCCACAAATGACTGGTCCACACTTTTTTTACCCTTGTACTCCTTAAGATTGTTGGCATGTGCGCGACCAACATGACCTCCACAAAGCATGACACGGCTTAGGGAGCTGTCAGGAAAAACATACCGAAATGATTTTGCTGATGAGGAGTCGGCATCTTGCCAGTTTATAGCAACCACCATTCCCTCCTCTTTAGCTTTAGAAAAGCAGACATCAGCCAAGTGGCCCTCTGCAGCTTTGGCTGTTCCTTGCCACAAATCTGCATCAGATATACTGTTGGTCCCCTTCATGCATGCATGCCCATAATACAATGTGCACCCAGTTAAAAAATTTATAATTACAAAAGTACAACATTGACTATGATGTCCCCTTATAAGCCAGCAACCGTCAGAGGTGGTAACAGCTCTCTGCCAGCTTCCTAGCTCTAAGGGGTTTTTGGTCTTCATTTCACTTTTGCCCTGCTCACAAATGCCATCTAGAATTGATTTAACAAATGGGTGGGCAATTTTAATGATTTTTAAAAAAGTCTTTTGCGATAGAGCTTCCATCCCTAAACCCAACCTTAAAATTTTGTGGTATATAGGGTAGCCATGTCCCCAGATTAAAAAGCACAGAGCCAGAGCAAGTGAGACACAGTTCCTTCTTTTTTCTTTGAGACAGACCATGCTGCTGGCATATTCCAGTTTGTTTTCACATCCACTGCAAGCAAATCTGACTGTAATGGCTCCACCAAGCCCCCTGTCTTGGAACGACGTAGGCACTAATAAACCTAGGGAACAAATTTCAACAAATTATAATTCGCTATACCGGTATTGTTTTTCTGTCAGTTGTATAAAAACATACACAAACATCGAACAAGATTTACCTAATTGAAATTGTAGTGGAGCTACAAAATATATTTATATAAGAGTGCGCTGGACTCTGGATCAGACGGTCCAAGTTTGTGCCCTGGCCGTGGCACTGGGCTGTAATCTTGGGCAAGACACTTTACTCTCACAGTGCCTCCCTTCACCCAGGTGTATTAATTAATAGGTACGGGTGACATAATGCTGGAGGATAACCCTGCGGTAGACAGTTTGGAACAATGTTTTACCCCCTTTATATAGATAAAAAATAACTGGACACAAAACAGGTGCATGAGGCATAGAGAAGTTTCTGTTATCAAATATGCAGTCCAAGTGTGAACGATCAAGATTTGTAGTTTTAAAGTACAGCCTGAAAACTGATAAATATAACAGAGAAAAATACATGATCGGTTAACTCACCATTGCATCCTGGTGTTACACATTGTCGACATTGGTTGATTTGGTCAATGAGTCCTTCAAGCATGTTGGAAGTGCCAACAAAATACTTGTGGGGAAGCTCAATGGATTGCTCCTCCATTTTCAACCTAGGATTTGTAAAGGATGGAATCATTCAGAAATGGAAGCGATCGCAGGAAAATGAATTGAACGGGCTTAATTAAACTTTGAAACAATTCTGTCTGAATAATCTTGAATCGCAATATACTAACCATGATATACACGAATTTACTCTACTGCATGATAAAAATATCCACGTGTACAGCTTACCTTTTTGGCATCGGCCCAAATGCTTCGACACTTCTCTCTCCTTTTATCGGCGTATCATCATATGCACTGGAAACACCCGTTTCGTCTTCCGTTTCAGGATGATGATAATCCTCGTCTTCTGTTTCCAACTCGCTACTTTCGTCCTCTCCTGTAACTTGATTAGCAGTAGCAGATACACAACTGCAGGTAGAATACAAGTGATACTCGCGCCTTTCTTGGAGGTATGCCACCACATCTTTGGATGATTTGAAGCGCTTTCCATTTGGAGCAGGAGATAAATAGACAAACGATTTCCCCTTCTTTTCCACAGACCAGCCAGCTTTGACCAGTTTATCTTGGCTAAGTGATGTTCTTGAGCCAACTCCTCCGCTCACTCGTGCCTCGAGTAAACAAGCAGTGCACGACATACTGCACACGGAGCGAGAATATTTACAGCAAAAAATATGTACACTATATTAAAGGGTTCGAAAAATTAGATGGAAAAAGTGACAAAGATATAATATTTACAAAATTTGATGCTACAACAGCGAAATTGACGTTAGAAAAAGCGAATGAAGGCGAGCCGAACTCAAAGCGTGACGATGCGTGGGATACACGATAGTCGATTAGTGAACGCGCGAGAGTTTATGCGCTGTAGCATATGCGCATTTTGACCGCTGACATTACGTCTCGCATTGTCATTGTTATTGTGGTTGCCAGGGAGCCCCCCATTGTTTGAGCTTAGACAACACGAAACACACACGAAATACGTCATTTTTCCACGAAACTTCCACGAAACATGTGTCCCAGAAAGCAATGCAATACCCAGAAACAAAATAAAACATGGCGGACACGATTTGAGTGTACGAACAGCGTTAAAGAGATCAAAACCAGCAAAATTTGACAGATTTCTCAGCACGAGTTAGAGTTAAACACGATATTTCCGAGAGTTTTTATTCAAAGTTTCTGAAATTCGGCAGAGTTAACAAACACAAATAGATGTAACTTTCATGACTTAGCCGCCATGTATCGATGTTTTATATCGAATTTGCAGTTCGTCACGTGACATCTTTTGAGAGGTTCGGTTATTTCTTCAAGGATTTACACTTTGATGGCGGCTAAGTCAGAAAAGATTTCTTTTATTTTGAGTATTGAACAGCAAAAGAATAAGAGCTCTTAAAGAAAAAGACATTAAGAAAATAATACAATTTGTGATTTGAGTGGCATTTTTAGGTGCTAATTTTCACACCTTTTTGACAGGAAATTTAAATTTTGGAAGTCAAATTCGGAATCTACGGAAAAAATAACTTAGGAATAGCCCGATTAGAAATTGATATAATGTTGAAAAAACTATCATAAAAGGCCCCATTTAAGACCCATTTGACTGGTAAGTACCACCTTAAAGGCTCGTGCGTCGCTAACGTAAAACCACATAGGGGAGTCTGTGTAGGCCTGTCAATGCCCCTTTCATTCTGGAAAATGGAAACATGTTGCTAGGGTGAAACCGTAATACCAGTTGTAGTTCCATCCTGGAAGATTGTTTAGATTGTTTATTAGGAAGGTATTACACGTATATATATCGCAACGGAAAATCGCACGAGCTCGAGTACAACATGGGTTTTAGGTTTTATGCGTTTTCTGTGAGGATAAGTCTCCAATGTTGTGTGGCTTTGCTTTCGACGTGGAATTGACCATAAAATATGTCGTCAAAGGAACTTGCCTTTTGTAACTCGTCTACGGAGATGGATGGATTATAAAGCTTTTGAAGATGTTTATTCCCATATAAACACTTCACACATTGATGATTCTGTCTACTTAATCAACCCAACTGGCTTTGTTATGGATGAGGCTGGAGGCAACTGGAATTAGCTCAAGATTGTCTTTGGACACAATGCCGTATCGAGGGCGGTGTCTTGCGAGTCTCACTTTAAGCAGTCAGTTGGGCGAAAATCAAGCAAACTTTCAAATGATCTGAGCAAGGGAATGTTTGAATCTCTTGCTTATTCTTTACTGCAGACCAATACAGCAAGTGTGTTTGACAAACACATGCAGACATGCATCGTTTCACCAAGGAGAATCCAGAAGAAAGGGGACTCCTGAACGACTGGGTAAAGTGGTGGGAAACACACACAATTGATGTAGCCGACTCTCAAATTGATCCTCCAGGATCCCATACTCTCATCCTCCAGGATCCCATACTCCATACTCCAAGAGGGAGGACAAAATAGGTCAGCAAGAAGAACACAGCAACAGTGTGATAGAGTCAACTATCAACTCACACGTCTCTGCCGACATGTCTTTTGCAGACCAAACCTACACCAACACAAACCC
The DNA here is from genome assembly GCA_964030785.1 of Siderastrea siderea. Taxonomy (NCBI): domain Eukaryota; kingdom Metazoa; phylum Cnidaria; class Anthozoa; order Scleractinia; family Rhizangiidae; genus Siderastrea; species Siderastrea siderea. The sequence goes on along the minus strand of OZ034973.1, from coordinate 20,964,698 downwards.
CAATGCAACCACCAACACCTCTACCTCCCGATAATTCAGTGTTTGGTAAAACCATAGTAAAAAAGTAGTCATAGCCATTGACATGTTTTTACCGTCACCAACCGGGTGTGCAAGTAATTCGAACCAGGTAGCTAAGCTGTTCTTCAAACGCTTGGGGCATCTGAATAAGACCGTTAGAAATGATTATTTTGAGTTTTCATGGTTTTTGCAGCTGCGCTGCAATATGTTATCTGGATTATTGTTGCCAATAAGTGCTGTTTCCTTTGTGTTTCCAAAGGTTTTTGGAACTGTCCATGAATTTTGGCGCCAACACCACGGCATTCCAGTTAGTGACTGCGTTTGTGATTTGCAGTGGGATCAAGGCAGTCTTGACTAAACTTGGTGCAGCTTTCTCTGGTAAGAGGAGCTTGATTAGCTTGGATTCGGATAAGAATGTCACGGAGTGTTAAGAGTTTTTCCTTTTAGTTTGAAAAAAAATTGTAATATGTACGATCATTTCCTCTTTAGATGAAAGTTGTATAGGAGTAGCAAATTCCTCAAATGTTAGCAAACGGTCGGGGAGTTTTTCAGAAGTCGCACCCTCTGTTGTGCCCACGTGGTGACCAGAACGTCAGTGGCACATTTCTGTAAGTTTGAATTAGTAATATTGTTAACCATTGTGAGATGCTCCTATCTAAGTAAAGATTATGCAGACTAGACATCTTGTCTCTGCAATGGCAGAAGGTGTACAGAATGGAAATGTTTTAGCTATCCTTTTGTTAAATTGAAATTTTTTCACCCAGTACCTCAGCAGGTCAGGGAGTTTATCATAAGTCCCACCCTCTGTTGTGCCCACATGGTGACCAGAACGTCAGTGGCACATCTCTGTAAGTTTGAATTAGCAATATTGTTAACCATTGCGAGATGCTCCTATCTAAGTAAAGATTACTCAGACTAGATTTTTTGTCTCTGCAATGGCAGAAGGTGTACAGAACAAAAATGGTTTAGCTATCCTTTTGTTAAATTGAAATTTTTCACCCTGGACCTCAGCAGGACTCAGCAGGTCTCAGCAGGTCAGGGAGTTTATCGTAAGTCCCACCCTCTGTTGTGCTCACGTCGTGACCAGAATGTCAGTGGCACATCTCTGTAACTTTGAATTAGTAATATTGTTAACCATTGTGAGATGCTCCTAAGTAAAGATTACTCAGACTAGATTTTTTGTCTCTGCAATGGCAAAAGGTGTACAGAATGGAAATGTTTTAGCTATTCTTTTGTTAAATTGAAATTTTTCACCCTGGACCTCAGCAGGACCTCAGCAGGACATCAGCAGGACCTCAGCATAGCAGCAGGGCATTACGCCCAAACAATTCAATAAATTGCAAAAGAGCGACCTGATAATATGGTCTTGTCCTGAATGCACTGAAAAGGGTATTTTGCAATGTGATACGAACTTGGAGTACTTGTCAGCCCTTCCTTTTGCTGCTGTTGTGGATCTCTCGCATTTGATACATCTGCCCATCATTATGACCACGAATGCGTGGATCATCTGTCCGATCCAGTGAAACAGTTGGAAGCCGGTTGAAGCAAAAATGTAAGATTGGCGTGCTTAAATGTGTCCAGTTTAAGAAGAAAGATGGAAAAACTTAGATGTCTACAACATGTGTAGATTTGAGATCCTTGCTGTCATGGACATGCATCTCAATAAAACTGCCTCTGATACGGCAATAGATATCCCTGGAATGAAGTTTTTAAGACTTGATAGAAAAGGATGCAAATAGATGGAGGACATGTAGTTTATTACGCAGAACATTTCCAAGCCCTTCATCGCAACGATTTACCTACAAGTGGTGTTGAAGCTGCATGGGTTGCAAGTCAATTTTCCAAGCTCTTCTGTATTGTTCTCAGTGATCTACAGACCACCAGATGCTAGCCAATTTTTCGATCTTATTGGAGAAAGCTTGGTTAAAAAAAATCAATTATTGTTTTATTGGGGGACTTAACCTGCGATTTCAAATTTCAGAATGGTGATTTTGGGCTGAGTACAAACACCAAAAGGCTACGCTTTATTGTTGAGATGTTCAATATGCAATACGTTGCGATGGAAAACACTAGAGTAACCCAACATCGTGCACTTTATTAGATGTCATTATCACGACTGTTTCTACTTCTCGATATAAGGAAAGTGAGTATTTGCGTGTGAGAAGACTGTTATTTGCCTTTGGTTTTGCTTATTTGTGTCGCTTAGTATAATTTTTCTCTTTGTATTTTACATGTAGTTTGCCAGTTTTGAACATCGCCTAGTGTGGTCGTATCCATTGTATGAACATTTTTTAATGGTTATTTACATTTAATTTTTCTTTCACTTACAATGCGAAAAATGACAATACTTCTTACACGACAAAATGGAAAGCTTCATCAAGTTTACCAGAGCAGGTTTTTTTTTTTATCTTGCCATGGTCCATTTGATGACGAATACTGACACAGTACTTAAGGAAACATTGCCTTTTGGGTTGGGTGGGCGAGATGATGAATGGACAGATGGCGGGGGGTACAGGTGCCTAAGTATGCTGACTGGCATCAGATCTTATTTTTCAGTAGAACTGTGACATGCATTCGCAATTTGCATTATATAACTGAATTCATTGGCATTTAGGTGACTGATACAACGTCTTAGAGCCATTTTGTTTTTATTGAAGGCTTGTAAAGATAAGAAAGATGCAAGTCAAAAAGGATACAAGCCTCTTTAAAGAAAAAACTATTACGGAGCGTTCACTCAATGTGGGTAAGATCAATGCTTTTTGGTAAGGAAAAAGATGGATTGGACAATAACGGTGTTTTCTTGGACACACTTTCCTCATCCTGGAGTTCCATTTATGAATCGTGTACGTGTGGCAAAGAGGAGAGAGTGCCTGTCATTAGGCATGACTTCCAGGTTGCCGAATGCGAGTCAATAGCCCGAATTCTTGTCAAGGGATACAAGCAAGTTAACTTCCCTGTCAAATTGAACAAAGCCTTCATCAGCGCCAGTGTATTCAGTGAAAGAGCAGTAACAGATGAACCCTTGATTGAGTGCTTCCTTGTCCATCTCAGTAAAGATGAAAGTCAATTGGTCAACCTTGCTCTGAATAAGGCCTTGAGTGAAGAACAAGAGGACGAGTGGTTGGAACTGCTTGGTCAGTTTGAATGCAAGTCTCTTCTGAATGCTGACAAAGTCAAAGACCTCGTGTTGGAGATCGCTCACAAGGAGTTTATCCAGACTCATAGATACATCGTCGACTGCTGGCATACACCATTAGTTGCGTAACACCAAAAAGAACCGTCTACACAGCTCTGTCTGCAATTATTTGAATGGGGAAAACCAACCAACAAGAACGTAACAGCACTTTTCCATGCTAACCCCGAAACAAATGCACAGAGGGATGCTGTATCTGATCTAAAACAGTATGTCCGGGGACTGGATGACGAGAAATCAACGAAGTTCCTGAGATTTTGCACCGATTCTACGACGATGTGCATGGAACAGATAAAATATCTCTTTCAACAGCTCAGACGGTGCAAGTACACGACCAGTGGCACATGCCTGTAGAGCAGTTCTGGATCTCTATTTCGTGAAAAAATGGAACGGCATCTTGTCTTCCGGGTATTGGTAGACCTATTTTCTCTAAGAAAACTGACATTTAGATGCTAGTAAGAGCAGTTCAGCTGTTATAAAAGACACGAGTTAGTTCATTTTTATGATTATTTCTTTGATGTTTGAGGCAACCGAATTTGTTCGGATTACATAGTGAATTGCTTGATTGACATTAATAAATGAAATTATGGGAATTAAGCAGATATCAGGTTGCCAGTTTTGGCAGCTGTTTTGAAGGGGCACTGTCATACTATTTTCGTATCACTTTTTAGAGCTAAAAAAATCTCTTCGCATCAATGAAAGCCCAAAAATAACGGTCTTGTTTTGTTACCAAAAACTGTATTTTAGAGCACAGGAAGTCGGCATTTACTGTCTCTGTTGCTGTGGATGGTAGGGATTGAACGGGATTGAATCTTGAGAAAATTTCCCAATTTTTTTAAAGTTGTGAAGCTAACTAATTCATTTAGTTATTTATCCATACTTAATTGTTAATAATATTATCCTTATTTGACTGCTGTACCTTTGTAGATTCACCCACCTTGATTAGCTTCTGCCATATGTGGGCAGAACCGAATCTTCAGTTATCCATATTTTTGTACTTAATAATTTTTAAATTTAATAACATGTATTTTTGTAAATTTGGTGAATTTGTTTTGTGAATAAAGGTCACAAATAAGGTGTGCCTTGAAAACACTACCAAAACTTTGTTATGGTTGATAGCTTTCTATTAGTTTTACAGCAGCCTTTTGTGTGTGAGTACAGATACTACGTAATGATTTTAACAGAGATTTTTCCTAAAAACAAAATGCTGGGACAGACTGCCCCTAAATTACAAACATGTTTCCATGTCTCAGGAAATATGCTATCATGGTTTCATTCATATGTTGAAGGTCGAAGACAGCGTGTTACTGTTCTTGGTGCCACCTCTGCAGACAAACCAGTGACCTCAGGCGTCCCTCAGGGTTCCATTCTTGGACCCATTCTGTTCCTCTTGTACGTCAACGATCTCCCGGATGTTGTGCAGCACTCGAACATTGCTTGTTTTGCCGATGACACGAAGCTCTACAAGTGCATCGATTCTAACCCCGATGCGTCACTATTACAACGTGACCTAACCAACTTGGGGAATTGGTCTGCTTCTTCTGGCCTAACCTTCAATGAGGACAAATGCAAATGCCAGAGGATAACTAGAAAAGTCAAACCAGTCGAACACTCATACCAGCTAGCTGGCAAGCCACTTGAAGTCACCACCGCCGAGAAGGACTTGGGTGTTTGGATATCAAGCGACTTAACCTGGTCCAGACATGTAACGGAGAAATGGGCCAAAGCTAATAAACTGCTTGGGTTTTTGCGCAGATGTGCTTTAGAGATATCTAACTACCGCACCCGCCGCACTTTGTACCTAGCAGTTGTTCGCCCAGTCTTGGGATATGCTACACAAGTTTGGTGCCCACAGACTATAGAACTCATAAGGCTACGGAGCGTATACAACGCCAGGCTACAAAATTTATTCTAGACTCACCCTTTCTTTGCTCAGAGACTTATAAGGACAGACTCGTAGCTACCAATCTTTTGCCAATATGTTACTGGCACGAGTTTATGGACTTGACTCGACCACAGGCATGATTTCTATTTCTCCTAATGTTATACCTCAGAAACTAACCCATCTCGAATAACTCACTCCACTGCAAACCCAAATGTAACCTCTTTTCGCATTCGTAAATGCAAAACTGTAACTTATCAAAATTCTTTTTTCAATCGCACTGCAAGGATATGGAACATATTGCCTGAATGTATTAGAATGCCTACATCAAGTCAGAGTTTCAAGCTTAAACTACTAGAATATTATTTCGAAGCCCTTCGTACAAGCTATGATCCTGAAGAGCCTAGAACTTGGAAATCTATATGTGTTAAATGTAAAAATGCTAGACTGTTGAATTGTCCTGTAACTTGTTGCTTTTAATCAGTTTTTGTTTCCTTATGTACCTTGTTAATTAATTAATTGGGGCCCACAGTAATTGGTTCTTACTGTTGTGGTGTCCCTGCCTGGTTTTGTAATTGTCTTCAATGTTTTTTCTCTACGTAACTCCCAGACGAAGCAAGATAAACAATTAAATAAATAAATAAATCTGCAAAAAATAGAAATAAAAATAAAATATAGCCTAGGTACGTAGTTGATGTTAGCTCAGGTGCAACTGTTGTTTTTTAGAGGATCAGGCTGCTGGAGTGTAATTGTTTTCTATGGAGAGAGCAATGGAGTTACTGAGACGTAAATGGAAACATGATGATTCCAACATCTTTAAAACAGAGGGCACCGAACGCTTCAAAATCATCAAAACAGAGGACATCGAACCCCAATCTGGAAGACTTTTCACTACATCCCGTACCTGATACTACGCATTATTATTGCAATCAAGGCGCAACAGCAGGAAACAACACAGCAACGAAGACCATACAAAAGAAAAATATTCTGCAAACAACTTACAGAACACAAGGAGTGCAAAAGATGCGAAAGACTGCAATGGCGAAGAGGGTACCACCTGGGTGTCACTAAAGTGATACACAAGGTTGGGTTCTAGTTTAAAGATGATTTGATAATTTTAGGTAGATAGGGCTTGTCAGCCCATTTAGGAGAAGGAAAACTCTGATTCAATACCTCCGCTGCCTTGCAGCCATATCGTCATGGAAAAGGCTTGAGGAGTAAACCCTATGGAAAAATCTGGAGTCGGAGTCCCTAAGGCAGTTCGTCGTTGTCTACAACCTCGTTCTGGCAACTCCTGGGATGGTGCTGGTGCCGGTGCCAAACTGTAATGGCCCTGCTGTTCCTTTAGATCCATCAGCGACGTGGAGAGGGGGGACGTGCTGCATGGGCAACAGCCTGTCCTCCATACAACACTGCCCAGACTTACATCCGACCATCACTCACCTACAAACCTACAGACACAACCTGGAGAGGACACTTCAGCTTTGCTTTTGGCATTGACACAACATGGGGGACAACAGATCCTGGTTATAAGCTACGGCATAGTCGCATAGAGCGTCGTGCCAGGGGCTCCTCCAGATGGTGGGAGGGATTCTCAGATCTCACTGGACAGCTATTGCCCGCTACAGGCTGGTCAGCCCCCAGCCAGTAAGGCGCTGTCCCGCCAGAGCCTGATATCTTCACTGGGTACATGGGGATTAGTAACCATCCGAGCAGCAGACAGAAATCAGCGCACCAACCTACAAAAAGGACCCAACGAAAGGGACCACTTCTAAAACTGGGAAGTTGGAACATCTGGACAATGATGTCAGGTCATCAACGACACCAGGGAAACAGCTGTCACAACTGATGAGCTCAAGAGACTGTACACAGACATCACCACCCTTCAGGACACATGGCTGGCACATGGGCACATTGAAGGAGAAGGAAGACTACATGTTCTCCTGGCAGGAGCTCTGACAAACCCAGAGAACCCATCTCCACCAAGGAACATACCATGGTGTAGAAGCACTGTATGCAGACCAATGGACACACTGAAAATGTCTGTTGTAAGAAGCGCACTTACATCACTTCATATAGGTCACTGAATAATATTTGTCTAGACCAGGACATTTTGAAGTCTGTGTAAAGGCAAGGTGTGACATTCAGGCAGACAAGTTTAATTTCTCCATGGAAAGTTTTAGAAAAGCTGGATATAGGCAATACGCCTTATAGACATATGGCAAGCTGGGGCAGGGTCACAGAAGGGGGGGGGGGGTGGGTGGTTCCCGCCGGTGTTGTACGTATTATTTCGTCAAACTCACCCTACCCCCGTTGGCCCCTTTGTGGATTACAGAAACAGTTCCCAAATTGTCAGTGTAAGTGGCCTTGATTACCTGACATCAACTGAACGGCCAAAATCCATCCATTTTTTTTCTCTGTAGCATAAAAACATATTTTGTTACTGTTTTACATCAAACTGCTAAATAAAATTTAATAATAACCTTTATAAAATCCAAAGAATAACACTTGATAGGCATCAGTTCAAACACAGTTTTTTTTCTTAGTCATGGTCCCTCCTGGTCGGTCATATGCAAGAGGATATCGACCAAATCTCTCCTGTTTTGCCAGGTGACTATCCAAAAAATATGCCTGGGTGCTGGTGGAGTTGGTCAAGGAGCTCAAAGAAAGCTCCACCCCAAAAGTGTTAGTTAAGCAGATTCAGACAGTATTTGACATAAAGGATAGATAGATGGGACCACAAATGGCATGCCACATCCACCAACAACAATTTGAAATCATTAACAATAAGGAAAGAGAAACTGTAACTTTTCGCAAGAAGAGGTCGTGAAGTGAGAAGTGGTTGTCCTACGATCAGGGAATCGGAGTGATAAATAGAATTCCAGAGGGAAATGCTGAAGTACTGCCAACTAAATTGGAAAAAATGAACCTAATGAGGCTGGAGAAAGACCTCCCAAAGTTCCGATTTAAATCTGGCCAGAGCACACAAGATTGGTGGTCCTCATTCATTAATGAACACAATCAGTGGGTGGCCCATACTACACAGGTGAATTGGCCACTACCCTTTGCTGTTACCTGAAAAGTCGCATTCAACAGGAAGCAAGGAACTCCCATCAAATGATGAATTAAGATAACTGTTAAACAAAAGAGGTAAACATGAACACTTAAAACGTGTTCCAACTATTTTTTATTCAACAACTAACATGTGCTGACAACCATAAGTGCTAGACAGAACTTTTCCGCTCACTACTGTCCAACGAAAATTTCTAAGGTGGCCCATAATGCATTGCAATATGTACACAGTGTTCATATGCTTTTTGAGGTCTTGCGGTACTAGAAAATGGCCAGGATGGAAATAAAGAAAAGAAAAAGGGGATTCTATCACTACCCCACCTGTGTATTAGAGTGGAGGCACAAGCTTGCTTGAACGTCCAAAGGTTAACTTAGCCCAAGAATACTGGTGTCTTATCTGTTTGGTTTTTTTTAATTACCAAAAGGTATCGCTGTTCACAAGCAGATCCACAACAAAAAACTATGCTGTGAAAATGCTCAGAAAAAATGACAAGAAAATGCTGGCAACCGAGCTTAAGGTTCTAGAGGTTGGGAAAAATACTCCTTTTTGACAAAACTGTGCTCTTACTTTTCTCTACGTATGGGTAACTGTGTTTAGTAACATTTGCCAGATAGAACTGCAACTGATATTTCATAATTGGTCAAGTTTAGTTATCATTGACAATACCTTTAAAAATTAAAATATAATGCGAGAGAACTTTGATGTGAATGGTGCTTTTGCTATTGTCGTAAGATGTACAAAAAGCGTTTTGAATGTTGTACTCATGAAGCAAACAGGACTCTTTTCCTTTATGAAAATGACAAATGAGGACAAGGCTTTTTTTTTATTCTTGAATATTTGTTTGAGCTGTAACAGAAAATTCAATCTAACGTGAACAAGGTTTGAACATTCTTACTACCAAATTTAGAAAGAAACGTTCCCTTCCCAATTCTGCTAAACTTTGTTCTTCAACCTTTGGGTCGGTACACCTTCATTATTTCCAGATCAGTAACTGGGGGAGGGGTAATTTGTTCATGTCAATGGTGTGAACAACATTCTGTCCAATCTAGTGTAACCACTGACATTCCTTTTCCCTTGGGGGAACACATCACAGGACCACAGGACTAATTGCTGTTTTTCAAAATCAACGGGGGAATATATTTGAGTGGGTGGTTTCTGTTTGCCAGTCCAGGTCAGTCAGGGAGCAATGCATGCACCCTCATTGTCGTCTTAGTTGCTGATAATTTTTTATTACCGACTGGCTGTGTTCTTCCTTCCCTTCAAAGCAATTTACCTCAACCATTTTTGTGCATGTACAAGGAAATAATGGTGCAAGGAAACATACTACATTAGTGGCTAGGGTACGCTCAACAAAAACTACAGTACCCCAGAAGACATTGGACACCCTAGCTTGCGTTTCAGTGGTGTTGCAAGATGTAGGGACAAATACTAATTTACGTCATTTCAACAGTTTGCTGCAGAATTTTCAGCTATTGTGAACAGCCATCAAGAAAAATTGGCTGTAGTCTTGATTCTTGTACCTGACAAGTCAGTGGTGCTCCTAATTGAGCAAAGAGGTCATTATTAAAGTCATCAGCACATGGAAGTAGGAGGTGTTGTTGCAGCAGCTGGGCCCCACAAAATCAAGGAAACGGTACTTTACATCGACGAAATGGCCAAGCGAGACTGGGGAGGAAATCCGCTGCCTTTTGATGTCTCTTTTGTTCAGCTAATCTAGATTGGGTCTCTCTCATTCCCCAGGTGGGTCTCTATCTTTTGAGTCTTCCTGCTGCCCACTAGTGTTCCTTTTCTCTTAGAAATTTGTATTTTGCCATTTCGGTGAGTTTCTGTTGGGGGTTGACATATTATGAAGGGGGTAGTTTTGTGCATGATAAATAATAAATTAGAGCATCCATCATAATGCCAGCATAATGTTGCATTTTGATGGTTTACTAGTTGTATTTTGTGACATTCCGATTTTTTCTTTTTATCTTTACAGCTACTTTTAGGTGCTTTTAGTAACGCTGAAAAAACCCAAGCTCTCTTCTCGTTGTATGCCATTGTTGACATTCACCGTTCCAGGCCGTCTGCCTGTCTGTCTTTCTTTTTTCCTTTGTCCCTTCCTTCACTTCCTTCTCACTTACTTACTTTCTTCCTTAATTTCTTGTTCCTCCCACTTGGTCGCCTTCATTGGTTGTACTGTGGGTTGCCAATTGTGTGTGTGTGTCTGAGTGGGTGAGTGGGCCTTTTCGACTTCCTTGTGTTGACTTCTTCATTTTAGTATGTGCATTTCATCTTTTTTTTCTTTCTTTCTTGTTCGTCCCGCTTGGTCGCCTTAATTGGTTGTACTGTGGGTTGCCAATTAAGTGGGTCTTTTTTAGTTAGAACATATAACAGTTTTAAGTGCAGCATAAGCAGTTTAATATCTTCCAACTCAAAACTTTAATAATTTTCATTTGATAATGGCGATAGGGATGATGCCAAAACGTTATGTTCTTGCGTTAATATTTCTTTTAAAATGTTTTCCGATCTCTTATTTTTGTCTTTCTTGTTAGTTTCCCTTTATTTTAGTATCTGCATTTTTCTTGGGCATTTCTTTAATTTATGTAAGGCTTATTTTTGTTATTTTCCAGTGTTAAAAGTTATTTTGGTATTTCAGTTTTTGTCACAACACCATTGTGATGGCCAGTTTCTCATACACTATCTGGAACAGAGATTGTTACCAACTCTCTCACCTATCCACACCAATGTAATCCTTAACCTGATGCTAGTGAGTCAGATCAAGCGGGCTGTCAAATGTTAGTCATTTTTTGTAAATCGTAAATGAACGTTAGCCTTGCTTTTTTCAGTATTCATAGGTCAGCTGACCTTGAGTCTCACAAGTGTTGGGTTGAACTTTTGTAATGGTTGAAGTCAACATCTGTAGATTTTGAAAAAAGTTGGCTTGTCACTTGAAATATTGCCAGAGTGACATTAAATGAATCGACTTTTTGTGATGAGGGTGGAATTAAATTAAACAGTCTTTCAACCGATAAACCTGTGGCCCTCGGATTTTAGATTGAATTGGAATTTGGAAATATTGGTTTTTGGAGAGGGAGGAAAAAGGACGCGGATCTAAAAAGACCCGCAGAACAAGGACGAGAACGAACAAAAAACTCAACCCACATGATGCTGGGTCCAGCAATGGAACCCCTGACCACACTGCTTACTGCCTTGAGTAACCTCTCTTTGGTTCTGAAATACAATCGGTGCCAGGGGAAAATCCGCAATAAGAATTCTGCATTTACGAATCACAAAAGGAGAGACGTAGTTTACTTTGCATTTTCAAAACAGATAGTAATAGTGCACTGGAAAACGCTCTCTCCTCACGTGAGGGATGCTATACATGATGTAATGATGTTATTTGGTGCGATTTTACTATTTTTATTCCGCGTATCTTGACTAGCTATTCGACATTTTTTTTAACCATGTTAACATGTCAAATCAATTCAAAATTGCCAATTTTTCGAAATTGGAATGCTACAATCATCAAGGCGTCCTAACTTTCGACATTATGCGACTAAATGTCAAAGATAGAATTGGGCATGGTAGTTTTGGTGAGGTGCTCACTGCAGACTTCAGTTTTACAAGCGAACATGCTGCTGAAACAGTAGTGGTAAAGAAGGCCATTGGCGCGCTAGATAGTGAGGAGAAAAACCTTTTTCTCACTGCTTAACCACTCAAATATAGTGAGCTTGAAAGATGTTTGCTACACGCCCTGCGCCTTCATGATGGAGTACATATGTTGTGGTTTCACTCCATTTGGAGATGATACAGGAGTGAGCAGTTTAGGGGACCTATTGCTTCACAGTGACGCAAAAATAGCTGTGAAGGTTTCGAAAAGGTGGTTGGCTTTGCTGGATATCCTCATGTCACTGGAGTAGCACATCATAACCTGAAGCCTGCGAGCATTTTGGTGAGTAACCAACACTATTGTTTCTCCAACGACATTGAGAGTCCAAGACAGAATAGTTGCACAATGTTATGTGTAAACGCACAGACTTTGGAGAGAGTCGCTCAAGGTGTTTGCAAATGAACACTGTTTTGGCTTCGAAAACTGGACGTGGTGATAGGATGACTACGGTATACACGTCCCCTGAAATTCTTGTTCATGGTGAAAGCAAATTCAGTTGCTTGGGATCACATTGTTTACAATGATTAATCCTTTCAGGAATAAGATCATCGCCAGAGGAACTTCACTCACAAGAAGCTGTAACTAAGCGTCCTTTACCAGATGCAAAATACAACAAAATGAGCACGTGAGTGGTCTGGCCTTAAGGAAATATATCTTGGGTGTACAAACTTCGACCCAACTAAGAGACTTACCATTTTCGAAATCAAGAAGATTTTGAGTGGAGAATACAACTTTTCCAAAAACTGCGACCAGATTAAGTTAAACGTTACCCAGAGCACAATCACCGAGTTGAACGACCCTCAGGTTGCTTATAAACTACAGTGTTCCCAGGAGAATCAGTTCGAGTCAATGGCACAAGCTAGTGTCGTCAGCAACGACGGCACCAATGTTTGTGCATTTCTGTCTTTTAAGACTGCTGACAAAATCATCCATGGATTAGATGACTACTCCTCGAAAATCACCACCCTAGTTCCATCTATCAAGGACGTCATTTGGTCTTTACCTGGACACGTCAACGCCAAACGTGACATGACCAGATTGTATGACGTTATGGAAGCCCATACAATCTTATCAAACGAAAAATTACTCAACTCAGTACGACCTTTACAAAGAACCTCTGGCAGAATGAAGTTGCACAAAAAACTTTGTTTTCTTGGACAGACAGACTTTACTGCAGTATTTTCCAGTGTGCCATATGTTGCGGTCATTGGATGTGCTGGAGGTAGAGCTTTCCCGGTAGACACGCTGGGTCTTTGTTGGTGGGTAGAAACAACCCAAACAAACGAGGAAATCTCGCTGTCTCTGGCTTTAGGATGGAATAATAACAGCTAACACTCTAACATCAAACTTCTTGCCAAAGGCATGCCGGTTGACAGCAAACTTCCTGCAAGAAGCCTGCCTGTCACCAGTGAAGTTGACAAAAGTCAGTTGTCCGTGGGAAACATCACTGCTATCCATCTGATATCGTCTGATATGGAATCCTCAACACAGGTTTCTTCAATTTCGGATTCAAACTTGCCTTTTCCTGACAAATCTAAGTCGTTTTACAGTCGCCAAGGTAGGTGCTGTGGCAAGACACAAATCACAAGATAAGACCCGCGATGCTGCACTGGTGAAAAACAGAGAGGCTGGATTGAACTTACTTAAGAGAGGAAATGTAACTGGTTCTATGCGTGAAAACAATGGGCACTTTAGAGAGCAGCTGAAAGTTGAAAATAACAGGCAAGATGAGTCATTGAGGTGGCCGTTAAACTTGAATAACCCATGGTATTGTTGACTCCGGAAGCAGCTTCATTGTACATCTCAGGAAGAAATAGTTTCTTTAGGTGAGAGAACCTTAACTATAAAATGGCTACAGAAGGGTAGCTAGGGACGACTTCTAACCGTCATATCTTGGGCTCCCTGTTTTCCCTGGGTTTGGTTTTTGACCATGTTTGCTCCATTGAAGACTGCTTTAACTTTTTAGAGTCATGAGCATATTTAATAAGTCACGTGACCAGAACATAAAAACCCTTAAGACTCAGTCACCTTACATGTTACTCTAATAAAAACAATGCCAATGGCTAAAAAGGCCTTCTGATGCAAAATCTGTAGTTTGTATTTCATGTTATTGAAAAAGCTTCCACATCAGATAAATGTAACTTGAAGATAAGTCACGTTACAGGGCTATTGACACTTACCAACTTTTATCAAATTACTTAAATGTAACCCAAATGTACATTTTCGGTGTTGGTTGTTTGTCTGATGTACACGGCAGAGACTTGAATCAGATAAGCCTGAGTATTCACTCCTTAATTTCTCGATTTCATGTCAGAATGAGAAGTTAATGAAAAGGTGTGATTCGCTTTTATTTGGGTTGTTTATGGAGATACGAAGTGTGGTAAAGGTTTTTTAATTTGTTGGTGGTTAAATAATATTTTCTCAACAATAAATGACACCACGTTTCTAGAGCTACAATAGGATATCTCTGGAGAAAAAATGGAGAAGTTTGATCTTTCGTCATGTTCCACGTATTTTCACTATCGCTCTGTCTCAATGGACATTGCCTCTTACATTCTACAGTTCCTGTGGCGGCACTTGGCTTCTGGTTTTGACACAAATTGACGCATATTGTACATATGCTCATTTCTACTGCTTAAGCCTTAGCTACTAGTTAAATTATCTACAATTTTAGCCAGATTAGTTTGGACAGTTGCAATATTCTCTGCCCTCTCAATGTTGGTTTCCGAGATTGCCACACAGAATCGAAGAATTCAACATTGGGAGGGAATGAGGGCAACTGTTAGCCTAAATCTGGGTACCACCTGGAGTGCCCCAACTTAACGTGATGAGAAATTGTAGCTGTCTTGAAAGTGACCTATCTATACCCAATATTGAACTCAATGCAAAACATTTTACCCCACACCCTTGGCAAACGTGCCCCATTTGTTTGATATAACATTATGTTCTCAAGGAAGGCAACACTTAAAGAAGTGCCTGGAAATAGATTACGTGTACTGTATTTATTCACTTATAAGGCGCACTCAGTTATAAGACGCACCCTAAACTTTCAAAGACGATTTTGACAAGTAAGCAAAATGAAAATTTCACCTAAATACCCTGTTATAAGATGCACCCAGAATTACGGGAAATTTTGTTGACCACGTTCGTTGTAATTACAAAAATTTGCTTCCATAAGTTACTAATTGCGATGCTTTCATTCTCAAAAGAAAAGCGAAAAAATCACACGTTACAAACAATAGCAAAAAAGTCACACATGGACCACAGCAAAATAGCAAAAAAGTCAGGGAGTTTTACAGTCATCCTAGCAGTGAAGGCGAATGGTGAGAAGCTTCCACCGAAGGTGATATTTAAAGGCATTCGTCAACTACGAATCGAGGTGCCCAGGAGAATGCAGGTTTCTGTACACAAGAAGGCCTGGATGGACGAAGAAGGTTTGTTCTTTCACCTTTATAATTTTCGGAGCATTTAATAGCAGCCGTGACAATTCTTTCGAACGTTTTGTAGTCAAAATTGCCTCGTTTCGTGGGAGCAAGGTTAGGAATTTGTTTGATTGTTTCTGACGTCAATCATTTCAAGCACGTGCTTTGGAGCACGTTCGCTTTTCGTTGAAATCACCTTGGCTTTGTTGACTATGTTTACGAACTTGTTCGCCGTAGCAGTGATTAGAAAGTCTAGTTTTCACTGTAGTCTCATCGGAGTTGTTTTTCTTAGCATTTGTGGTTTTTAAATTCGTTGTAAAGTTAATTATTTCAAGCACTTCGCTTCAAATCACCCGGCTTTGTTTACGTTTAGTACTCCCTTAGTAACACTCATTAGAAAGACATGTCTTAACTGGAGTCTAATGAGAGTTGTTTTTCTAACTTATAGGAACCAAGGAGTGGATTCGGAAGAATCTTCGTTTTACGCCTGAGCATCGAGGACTTCTCGTATGGGATTCCTTCCGCGCCCATTTAACGGTTGCAGTAAAAGATCTCCTTGAAAGACGAAACGTCGATGTTGCCATAATTCCCGGTGGCCTCACTCCAGTTCTTCAGCCCCTGGATAAGTGCATTAACAAACCATTCAAAGCAAAGATCTGTGCGCAGTACAAAGCCTGGATGATTAACGGCCCGTTCACCTACACGCCTTCCGGAAAGAAGCGAGCGCCCAGCAAAGAGGTGGTGTTGCGGTGGATCGATTGAGCGTGGAGCGAGATCCCAGTAGATTTGATAACAAGATCGTTCAAATCCTGTGGCATCAACAATGCTCTCGATGGAACTGAAGACGACGCGGTTTGGGATGACGAGGAAGAAGAAACAGATGACGCAGATGAGCCGATCGACAACGAGTTCGAGACCGACAGCGAAGCCGAGGACGACGAGTAGCTGAGCTCAGCCGAGCTTTAAAACAAAACGGTTCTTTTCAGAGCCACCCCGGTTCTTTTTAGAACCAACAAATCAGATAAAGTCAATGATCAATGTTTGTCTTTTGTTTATTCATTTGCTGTAATTTATTTACATACTCATTTCAGTAAAGCTTTAATTTTGGGGAAATTTGGAAAAGTTATATTTTGTTGCGTGAAAATACTCGGTTATAAGACGCACCCCGAGTTTTGAGCAGATTTTGATTGAACTAGTATATTTTCTCGTAAAAAATGGTGCGTCTTATAAGTGAATAAATACGGTATATATCAAATCACACTTTCATGATTATTTTTTCACTGTCTTCCAGCAATGTTTCATGATTGCAGCTGTTAAGGATGTTGCCTCCAGTGGATCTGATGAAGAAGCAAGCACAAATACTCACGGGCAGTACTTAGAGGCCAGCAACCTTCAATTTGGGTAGGGAATGCTAGTCACCGCAGAATCAACAAGAATAGCCCTGTCATGACCACCATAAGAAAGAGAATGGCCATTTTTGAACAGTGGTGCACTAATCATGGGGAAATAGTTAATTTCATTAGTAGAAAATTATGTGGACAGTTTAAAATAGCTATAACAGGTAAAACTAATCATTAATATATTTCAGATTATCTCAGTTTATTAAGAAAACTCAAAAACAGCTCGACAGAAAAGGTTTTTGGCTTGGGCAGTATGATAAAGGCCGTGTTCTATTTAGGTCGATTGTTTTTAGTTGAAACGGTTGAAAACAATAGGTAGTATCCGCTGACATCTTAACAAGCATCCATTTTCATGGTTTGCATCACTGTTTTTGTGCATAAACTGCTCAAGTGTGCATGTCACCATGGTGAAATTGTCAACAAACAGTGATGGCGCTCTTTTTAAACAGCGATTTTCAGAACCTTGATATAGAAGGTTTCTCACCTAATACAGTCACAGTCTGACCAAAACATGTTGCTAAATATTCTAATTCATCAACCGATTCACAATGTAACAGCAACAATTCTTCTAACAGTTCTTGAAAGACAACTGAGGCAGCAAGTTGGCCTTTCACCATCTTGCCAACCTCGGCAGAAGAAGTTGAGGAAGTCTGGAGATGAATGTGCCCAGTCACAACCGCGTGTCAATCAAAAATGGTTGAAAAAGTGTTCTATTCGGGACCTTCAACTGTTTCAACCAAATCCGGTTTTGGTTGAAATGGTTGATCCCAATAGAACATGACCTAAGTTAGACTATTATATGGGAGTTATTATGAGATTTACACTTTTTCCAAAAATAAATTGACTTTTCTGATTGGCTGTTTATCGGTTGGGATTTTTCAATGTGGGCAGTTATAGTAATGCCATTTAATAAACTGCTTACCTAACCTTTCTTGCTCTGAAGTATACTGCCATGGAGTATTGGCCCTACATCATTTTCGCAGACTTCGCTGCCTCAATCTCAGGCCAAACTTGAGCTTCTAATGTTAAGAACATTGTAATTTCAAGTAAAACAATAATCATCTTTGCACCAAATTAGTTTAAACCCTTACCATAGCCGGTAAGATTAAACGTGTAACATACCCAAAAATAAGTCTTGCTTTTTTTTATCATTTGTTCTGCAGACCATGGATCTTCTCCGTCTAGTTGTACATGGCCTTCTGTCCTTTTGCAATTGGTTCTTTGACAAAGTGTCACCAGACGGCAGATACTTCTTCAGTCCTCTGCAAACAAATGGCAGTGCAATAGAATCCATATACAGTTTGTAAGTGGAAGGAATTTATCAGCACTCTCCTGTGGTCCTGCACTGGGAAACTGATAGGTGGGAAAGATATATAATCCAAAACAAATACTCTGAAATGGCGTATAGGAATATGTGGGGCAAATGATTCTGGCTCCACAGCCAACATATCAATGCACAGCCAAAAACTGTCTAGTGCTCTTGCATTTTTCCTTTTCTGACTAGTCGACAGTAGGGGATAGGCAAGGAGGCAATGCTTGCACCATCATCGCTATCAAGTTTGGTGACCATTGCAACCAACAAAAGCTTGACACATTCCTTTGGAATCAGTTCCCAAATGTTCGGCCTGATTCACCTGTTAATGCCATTTGATGGAAAAGCATATGATGAATAGTATAACGATACTGCTGTCTACCTAGATGCAGAGGATGTTGTTAATGAAGTGAGTCGGGATTTTCATGTACAATCAGCAAATCAGCTACTTGGATTCACTAGTGACAGTGAATACAATAATTTAGTGGACCACATCAGTGGTACCATGCATTCCTCAACTAATGATCTTTCTGGTGTGCTCATAGGTTGTCAAAAATCTCTAGGGTTACTAGTTAAGACCGATGGCCTGTGTGCCATCATAGAAAGACATCAGCATGTCACAACAAACAGTGGTGGGATGATAATCATAGCAGACCATCTCAAGAAAGCCATTCATGAGTATTCCAAGTCTCATAGCAATGAGGGTTACAATCTAAACCAGGGCACATTAACATGGGTACAGTATGCCTAATTAGAGCCACTTTTACTTGGGTGTTGAAAGTCATTCATGTTTGGTTTGCTTTTGCATTAATACTCTTTGTGTTTAGCTTAAAAAAACTCGCACCTGACTTTCTCAACCAATCAGAAGTTAAACCAAAAGCAAGTGTGGCTTACTTGCACACGCGTTCCTTTGCTTCATGCCAGCTAACCCTGACTTGAAAGAGACAAATGATACGGAGATTGAAAAAGACAAGTGCAGAAAGAGCGAGAGTGACAGCATTGCTGATATGGAGCTTCAAAGACACAAAAGCAGAATGACCATGGATGAAAGTTTCCAGATAAATATAACGACTGAAGATATTTCCTCCACGAATCAGAATAACTACACGGACTCCTTGCAACGATTTTAAGAATGGAAACCTGGGTTATGCCTTACACAATGCTGGATAAATGATGAGGTGAGTTGCAAAGCAAATGAATTTAAAACCTCTGCCTTTCAATTTGTAGCTACCTAGTGGCCACTCATAAACCAAGTGCCTAACTTGAAGAAATAGGAAATTGTTTTGCAGAAACTAGTGACGATGAAATTTCCAGCAATCGCATCATGATCATCAATTGCTTTTTCTTCTCTAGCACGACAAACGTGCATTGTGAAAAATAATCAGAGGGTTAAAAAATAAAAACCCCTTCCTCACTTGCTGGACAGGTAGGTATATTGGAGGGTTTATTTACTAATTAGTATTCAAAGGGAGAAACAATATCTCTGAGAGAGTAGCAAGAATTCTTCAGTAACTTTTTCTTTTCCTTATATACATTGATGGCCATTCATATATTGTTCGCATACAGTAAAAGAGTGATAGGTTTGTGAGCAACGCGGATGTTGTAGGGTTGTAGGATTCGTGCAATAGTTTCAGAAGTCCCTTTGATGTAAGGTATGGTTGCAGTGGTGACAGGTGTTGCATTAGTGTTCATAGCGTTTGGTTCGGAGTTTCTGTAAGTGTTGTATCTAATAAAGTCCCGGTTGTAGTTGTTCTTGTTGAAAACGTTGTATAAGTACTTGATTTTGTCCGTTAGGCTGTTGGGTGAGTCACAAACTAGTTGTGCGCATATTATCAGGGTCCGTATAGTCGTAGCTTTGTGAGAAGTTGGGTTGTAAGATGATTGGTCGAGTAGGTCTGTTGGTATGTGTCGGTTTTCTGTAAATTGTCGTCCGTAGGTCGTTATTGTCGCGGGTAACTAAAGAGTCTAGAAAAGGTATTTTACAATTTTCCTTGATCTCCTTAGTAAACTGTATGTTGGCGTTTTGTCCATTGAGGTGTTTGTGAAAATCGTCGATTTCGTCTTTGTGTACGGCTGTAAAGGTATTGTCAACGTAACGTGGCCAGAGTGGTAGTGTTCGTTTGTAAGTTTCGAGGGCTCGTTCCTCGATGTTTTGCATAACGATTTCTGCAACAACGGAAACTGGTAAGCCAATAGCTGTTCCGTGCAACTGTTTGTAGTGCTTGCCGTTGTACTGAAAATATATAGAAGTAAGACAAAGGTTCAGTAAGTCCATCAACAACTCTTCTATTGAACTACCGCTACCTACAGACGACTTAATGGACTTACTGAACCTTTGTCTGTAATCAGGAGACGATTTCGTTGAAGAATAGTTAATGCTTGTCACTGACTCATACTTTTTTTGATGGTACTAAGAAGGGAAATGTTCAATTGGATGTAAGCCTTAGTCTTGATGCATTGATCAGAAACGTGCTGTGCGTGACTTCTTTGAAAGAAGGCATACGTTCTTATATAACGCCTAGAAGACATATGTCCATGTTTTGAGCGAACATTACTTATTTTCTTCGCGGCTAGGAAATCTTTGGATTAAGGGCAGTAGTTCTGTGAATTCCCCTAAGTACTTTCATTTGGGTTGAGAGTTTGTTTCTTGGGAAATATGACGATTCCAGAAGAATGAAAAAGGGAAACAAGATGATCATAGAGTTCTCTGTAGGAGACAAGGGGGAATGCATAATGTAAGTAACTTTCAGGTAATTAACCCTTTCACCACTGGTGGCCGCTTTTGTGGTCACTAAGAAAACAATCCTGTAACACTCGTGGCCGCTTTAGCGGCCAAAAGAGACTACAAAACATTCAATTACTTTGTAGCCTAGTCACTTTGTCATTTGGGGGGCTCAGCAATTGCCAAAGGAGGGTTAGAATAACGCATTCCCTTCGAGAAAAACACATGTTTTCACACTAATTCTTTGAGATTTTTGCCTCTGTAGTTTTTGGTTTGATTTTCGCCATTTTTAAATGTCTTCGCAAGATGAAAGCGACATCTCTCTGGCTGATTTGTCTTCTTCAGACGAATTTTCGGATCTGGAAGATGATGCTTTGGAAGAAATGTTCCATAGTGACCAAGACCAGGACGAGTTTGAAGGTTTCGCGTTTGATTTGCCCGAAGACATGACTTGGGAAAGGCAGCGCTTCGACTCGGACGTCATCGATGAACCGTTAACGCACACACCTGGCCCCACAAGGAATATGCCCAATTCTGGTAAGGCTATTGACTTTTTCTTGCTTTATTTTAGCGAGGAAATCATCGGGAACATTGTGGAGTTCACTAACAAGAATGCACAAGTGAAACAAGCACAAAATTGGCGACCTGCCATGCCGGAGGAGTTAGAAGCGTTTCTTGCTGTACTTATTATTTCAAACGACCTCATTGTTCCATGCGACGAGTGTTATTTTTTGTCATTGTCGGAAACAGGATTGTTTCACATCCCCGGAGTCAAGAGTGTCTTATCATCCCGTAAGCATTTCTTCGAACTGAAATATTACATTTTCTTTTGTGACCCGGAGCATGAACTGACTGAGGAAGAGAGCAGGGACCCCCCTTTATAAAGTAAGGGTGATTTATAACAAATTAGTAAAGAAATTCAATGAACTTTTCAACTGCTCCAGGGAGATTTCCATTTCCAGTGTAATGTTTACTTGTGCATTGGGGAAGGAGGGGCGAATTGCATCTTTGACTATCACACAAAGGAAGATTTTTCAAGATAGAGACCTTACAATGTAATAAATGACTGAGACTGGGACATGAATACTAATTTGGTATTATAACTTTTTTAATTTCTCTAAATTTTCACTCCTTATGCAAAGAAGTTTCAATATTGTATTACAAGAATCTTGTCATTTTGAGCTAAAATTGCAGAATTGTGCTGCATGGAATTTGAGCAGCCTTGCAATACTAGAGGGTGAAAAACAATTATCTTGAGAACAATGATTTAAATAATTAAATATGACCTTAAAAGGCTACATTTATAGTTTCATGTTGTTTTTTTTTGACAATTTACAACAAGATTCCTGTCTCCAAAGGAAAAACAAACATTTTTCCCCAAAATTTATATATTATCGAACCTTGAAGGCTCCTTGTTCCTTCAGTTTTCATCTCTAGCACCCGGAAATAAGATTAAATGAAAGAGAATTTTATACGGAATCAAATAAAATTTGGTTGCTTTCTACAAAAATGCCTCCGTCTCTGTGAAAAATGGACTTAACATAAAGTCGCTCAATTCCAGGAAACTATCAAAATATACTGGTGTTCAAGGCAGTTTTCTGGAAAAAACGAGTGGTGGTGAAAAGGTTAATGGAAAATTTACTACTTATGTTGGGCAGAGAACAAAGTGAACCTTCAAAATGAACGTCTTCCATAGGTCTTTAAGAAGGCAAAACACACGCAAAATATTTACAGTTATTGGTTTGTTTTCTTACATGAAATTTTTTGGCAGAAAAAGGAAAGGCGACTCGCAACATTTATGACCATGCCATGGAGTAAGGCGAAGAAAGAAACCATTGCAAGAGCCCTCACTCTGGAATACACATGTTCTGACAAGTCAAGCTTGTCAGAAGATGAAAATGAGGAAGTGCAATTAACAGGATACTTGGTCAAGAAGCTGTCCTGGGAAAGGTCCACATTGACATCTATCAAGCAGAAACTAGACCAAGCATACCTGAAAGCTCTTTAGCCAAAACTGCGGGCCGTCGTTCGAGAGAAGACAGCATCCAGATGCATCCTACAAAGTCCGCCCTGCCAATCTAATTGGTTAGCCGGTCAGATCAGCAACTTCAATGCCCACACCTTCAACAACAGAAGAACCTGTCATGCTACTGCTTGTGATACAACAGTTGCCCAATGTCCAATCTACCACAACCCGACAACTGCTTCTCCCCAGAAGCGGCTGATTCGTCTCCGGATGCAGTAGGTGGGGACAACAACACAACTCCTAATCCCTAAACCCCTTGGTGTGTCTCCCCTGTTTATTGAATTCGTTGAGCTTTTTGGTAAATCAATGACTGTACGTGTATTTCCTTGAAAGGCAGCCATAGACTTTATTCACTTGAGCCCCAAGTGGGTGATTGGTGGATTTTAGTACTTCCAGTATACAGCTGCTAGCATTATTGGCAACTTAGATTGTTAAAAAGTTTCTTCAAAAAAGACCCATTATGGTTTTATTATTAGTAGAGAAGAGCATACACTGCATTTACTTTGATGATCGCCAAAGGGTTTTTCCTTTCTTTTTTCTTGGACGATGATTGGTGGAAGGTAGTGACTTAAGGTGAGATGTTCATGCCTTGCCATTTTAACTACGATGTTGAAGCAGAGTGGCCCAGTTTTAATTCAAAGTAACACAGAAGTTATAAAATCAACTTGTTTTCATAAGTGTTTTGTTTAGTTCAATATTTTGACATAAAACTGTGGAGGGTCTGATTCCACCAAAAAGACACTCAAAGGCTTTTACTTCAAAAACATTCTATATTAACCTGTCTTCGAGTTTTAAAGTAAGAAAGTATTTTTATTCACCAAATTTGGTGAGTTTTGCTGCTGTATCATAAATAGGGTATTTGTGGATGCTTAATCACCGGTAGCTAGCAAAAAACAAATTGGCCTTAAGATCGCAAGAGCTATTTTTGGAATTCATGGGAAGAAGACACAACGAAAAAAGTACCCTTTGTGTTTTCACTATTAGATGAATCAATGAAGGTTGCTCTAGGGATTGTATGGTGCTGCAACAGTCTCTTTCAAGACCTTCAGCAATATTGAAAGTTCCATCAAAGAAACAGGGTTTCAAACAGCCTAGTTGTGGAAAGAAAAAATGTTATCTTGATGCTTAATTTGGTTTTGAAATGACATGTGCAGATTGTGATCATGTTCATTTTCACTTTTACTTGGTAGGAGCCTTTGAGGACAGTCTTGGGTAATGCAACATTTTTCAGAAAGAGTAAAAAAGATAAGACTTATTCAGTTTGAAAGAGTTTTCTATTACATCCCCGTTTTGGGAAGTCTATGAGAACAGTTAAAATCCAAAGCAATGAAAGTAATGGACACACAGGTGAAGGTTTCCTGCAAGACTTAAATGATGGCTTGTTTGTGTGCAACCATCCACTGTTTTCCACTGATGAGAATGTTCTTAAGTTTTAATTTACTATGATGATGTTAACATTGGTACTTGAGCACGGAAGCTACATGATCTTAACGTTGTAACCTATAAATAGTGCTACACATCCGTAGGGGATGGCAGCTTACCTCATTGTAATAATGTGAAGAAAATTCGGGTATTGCCAATTACCCATTGAGCTAAAGAAACAGCGGCCAACTGAGGCATTTTAGGGCCATACGATACAAGGAGCTTGGTCAATACCACTTCGGA
The DNA here is from genome assembly GCA_964030785.1 of Siderastrea siderea. Classification (NCBI taxonomy): domain Eukaryota; kingdom Metazoa; phylum Cnidaria; class Anthozoa; order Scleractinia; family Rhizangiidae; genus Siderastrea; species Siderastrea siderea. Next base: position 20,940,333 of record OZ034973.1, on the reverse strand, counting down.
GATTGTCCATTCATCAGTGTTTGGATAAGCTGAACTGGCTTCAGGTACAACAACGATTCCTGCCAGACACCAGGGGAAGAAAGCACACCATCTGGCGATGCTTGCTGGCCAAACTGAGCTAGTCTGGTGAAACCACTGCTTGGCAAATCTGCCATGTTTTGTTGCCCGCGAGCAGTGGATGCAGCGGAGTTTGGTGTCAAGTAAGCATAAAGCTGGTATAAAGTTCTACTTTAAACAAGTTTAAGCTGTATTTACACTTTATAAGTGTCACCTTAACATAAGCTTTGTGTTGGTGTAAAGCTGGAGTAGTGAGACAATTAAACGCTTGCTTTACGCTGGTGTAAATTGCCGATGTATAGTACCTTATAGTTGGAGTAATGATGGTTTAAATGGAGGTTTCACGAACTTTACATGGATGTAAAGTAAGAGTAAGGAGGCCACTTAACGCTGAATTTTGTTTGAAGTAAAGCTGGTCGAAAGGGCGAAATTACACTTCTAAAGAGATTTTAAATCGGCTTCTATGGCAGCTATACAGCAATCTTTCCTGTATGTGGTGTAAGCAACACAGGGTCCTATTCCATTAATCGTTTTAATTTCATCCAGTTTTTGGTTGGTTTGGTTGCAGTGACCCAATAAAGCATTTCTCAAACGTTTTTGGTTGTCCACAGTGATACCCTTTTGCACACATTTAATCAATTCGACCGAGTTCTTTTGGAGACCGAAAAAGGTTACCGAGCAAAGCAACTTAAACATTTTCTTCTCTTTATCTGGACATGAAAAAAATCCAACCAACCAACCAAAACAAAGATACATTAAGCAAGACGAATAATTCTATGCTCGGTAATGAAATGTTATTCTTGTCAACAACATGGAGTAGACATTTTTTGCCCTACCTTAGGATCAACCTTACTACAGTATGGAAAATGCACAAAAAATGAGAAGATTCTTGAGCTCTCACCACATTGTAGTTTATTTAATACGAAATGCATTTGTCAGCAAGCGTTTTCTATTTGGCAATAGAAACGTTTGTACAATACTTAAAAAAATAATATTTTTAAATAATAAATGAAATAAATCTAATTAGTTAGATCATCCCTTTTCTGAAGCCAAGAAAAATTATCCAAAAAAGTTTCTTCTTAAACTTTTTTTATCAAAAATGTTCTATCATAGAAATTAAAAAGGATGGGGATATGTTCGTTAAAATATCTCGTCCTGACTTGAAGGGCTTGTTTCTGTCTGACCTTGTGGCCAGAAAGAAGTTTTGGGACCTTCCCAGTAATTTGGTAAGTTAAGTCAGTCTACATACTGTCATAGATGTAACTGGATAACCCTACTCCAGAAACAGCCAAGTCAAATTTGACAGTCAAGAAACAAGCATTCTAGGTGATATTTCAGTCAGGGGTACAGAAAACTTAAATATCCTGTCTTCAAAAGTTTTAGCCTGCGAACGCAGACGTATTTCCGGCCGTCGCTTGTCTCCGCCGAAAAATAACGTCTGCGAAAACGAGCCCACGAGCGATTTCCATGACGTCAATCCTTTTGTCTTCTTTTTGACCAATTACGTTAAGTTTTAGATTGGCTCAAATTCCCGCGCGCGTGGAAAGGCGAGAATGGTAGCTTTGGCATCTATCGCGAACGTGACGGCAAACGATGGACGAAACACCGAAGAAATTGACCCGTTCGGATGAGTTTTGCTTTTTATGTAAAGACACTTTTTCACTTCCGAAATCTAAAATTAGAGTGCTGGGGAAAAGTGCAGTGGATATTCCAAGTTTAATTCTCAGGGCGACCAAAGTGGATGTGAATGTTTACGTCGAGAGAGAAAGGTTTTATATCTGTCGAACGAAGTGTTATAATCGGCTCGTCCGCTTACAAAATGCTCTCAGAAAGGTTGAAGAAATACAGCAAGAAATACAGCAGGTCTTTCAATCGGATGAATCTGTACGCGTCAAAAGGCTGGTGAAAGAACCGGCTGGAGTGCCAGAGGCGAAAAAAAGCCTAAAGTTCGACAGTAGTCAACGTGAAAATTCCGCGCAAGATGTCAGTTCGCAGGCTAGTCCTGCTGCGATATTTTTCCCTCCTCCAACGTCGGGAATTGTTTTTACCTCTTTTGCCAGACCGCCTGTGTTATCTTTTGGTGGTGTGAGCCCAATACCTGGGACGCCAAATAGTGGTTTTCTCCGAAAAGCCTTCGGTGGATCGCTGACTTCAACTCCACGCAGTAAACCAGTAGTGCAAGAACCGCAAGAAGTGTCTGGAAAAGAATCGTCTGAGATGCAAGTGCATATTTCTGTGACTTATCCCTGTGGTAAAACCTATAAACGTGAACTAGAAAACCATCTTGCAGTCATTGGCAAAGCAATTGTGCACGGTCCTCAACAGCGGATTGCTAGTGCGGTTCTGAAGAGTGACACACTGAAGCAAATGGTCGTGGAAAAGGTTCTCAAGTTGATGACTGTGCAACTGAATGAACTTTGTTCTAGAAAACGGCCCTCGATCTTCAGGGCTAATACAAAGGAGGAAATAGTGAATTTCGATTTTGCGAGGGCTTGCCAAGAGTTGAAAGCAAGGGCCCCGATATTCTATGCATTTCTGATGACAAGTGCTTGCGTTAAAAAGGAAACTCCTGATTGGCTTCCAAGCGTAGCAGTAACAGGGTCAGTCCTTCTGAAACAGCGCAACTCACATATGAATGCCTGCGCCACAGTTATTGGTATTCTTCTGAAGTCAAGATCTCTGGAGGTGAGGATAGAATAATAAATAGAGAGGTTTAGCATGACGTTTACGGCAAACGGCAAACGGCAAAAATGGAACTTTTGCCGTCTCTCTTTAGTTGTGTGTACGGTAGAGTGAGATTATTTGTATTTTGAATGAATAGTAGGAGACGTTATTCTATTTTTGTGTGCTTTATTTACGGACAAAAGAAAAGAACTCAAAATTAGAAGCTATCTTTGCCGTTTGCCGTCTGCCGATAACGTCATGCTAAACCTCTCTAATATTTTTAGTGAAAACTTGAAATGATGTACCTAGATGTAGCGGATTCGATCTGGTAACTTTGACTTCCAAAGATGCCTTTCTCTTATACAATAGTAAATTTTTGTCAACTTTTATAGTCTGAGTGACTTCTTGCACTTAATTTCTTTAAGTACAATACCAGCATTATTTTGCTCTGCATTAATTTATTTATACCTCTTCCTCTCCTATGTTAAGTTAATTTTTTTATCCTAATAAGTAATTATTATTGTCATTTAAACAAGGGCATCCAATCAGCTAGCTATATTTTTGCCCTTTCCCATTTCTCTTCTTCTACTTATTTACATTTTCTTCATCTTTTTAATTTTCGGGCACAGACAAGTTCAGGATTGAAAGTTGTTGAGATGCATGTTCCTTATTAAAAGTGTCCTAATTAATAAAAGTTGACTAAAATAAACCTAATTTTGTCAATTATGAAGTGGTATGGAAGTCCCAAATAACTCATTCAAACATGAAGTACTTATTAAAACATACTTGGTTTCAATCTTGCAAAAGTAGTGGGTGTTTGTGTATGTGGGGAGGGGGGGGGGTATTGCAATATCCATCCTCACTTACCTTGTATTTTGTTTTTCGCATAATAATTATATCCCATTTCTTGAATCATTCCTCTTAGGCAACAATGGATAGACTATCCAAAATGAAAGTGACATGCTCCAGTGTGAGAGTACGTTCAAAACTTGATGTGCTTGGAGAAAAACATGACCAAGAAATATTAGATCTGCAGCAAAAGATGTCCAAGGATGAGCAAGTTGTTGTTGATAAAGAGGAAGCAGTTACCGTGCTCACCGAGAGCTGTAGCACAGTTGGCCACTGCTGTTCTAACAACTGTACCCAGGACATTGAAAATGCATGTAAACAGCTTAAAGAGGCAAAGTCAAGTTTACATCCAGGCTTTGCTATTGCATTTGATAACATTGATGGCAAAATAGAGCGCAAGCACATGACCAAGGAGAATCAGAATTTGGATTTTCATTGGGTCAACCACAAAATCATCATGAACAGGGTTTCTGGCAACAAGCTCGATACTTCACCCAGAGAGATAAGTGGTGTGCCAAACATCAATTTCCTTCCAACTGTTCAGGACCAGAAGAAACAACGGCACAATTATATTGTGCTTGTGTCTAGAATGCTTGTGGAACACTTAGAAAGCTTCTCTTTCCTAAAAGAAGTGTGTATCAGGCATATTCCGCACAAGTATTCCAAGGAAATGGCCCAAAATTCTGTCTGTGTAAGTGGCCAATACGGTTCACTCAAATGCATGCAGGTCATACCTTAATTGGTTTAGAAACACTAGGATAAAGCTACTGGTGTTTCCTGGGCTTACTGTTTTGAGTTCCACTAGCAGTAAGGGGTACAAAAAACAGATGCACTGAACAACCATAATTTAGTTATGAGACAGGAGCTTGTGTAAATAAGGTTTTTTCAATGTTGCTAAAAATAATTGTTCATTACCTGTATTTTCAGTTACCAATGGGTGTGCTGTTCAAGAATGAAAACATCACAGAAGATATCATAGACATTCTAAGGAGTTTTCAGTTATACCTGCCATATTCCAGTTGGAATGGAGAGAAGAAGTTTGTTAGCCAGCTGTGTGTTGGAGATCAGTTGTCCATCGAGAGGGCAGTGAATGCCATCCATTCAGTTTCCAATGGATACACAGCAGAAGACCGTTTGGAAGGCTTCAATCTCCAGCTTGGTGACTGGCACACAGGAGTTAAGATCCTTGAGGTAAAGTTATTCAACATGCCTTTTTTTAGAATTGCAACACTTAAAAAGCACTTCAAAAACTCATTAATAATTCATAAAGGAAATACAAAAGAAATTAATGTTTAATGAGTGTCCATATCTGACAAAGACACGGCTAAACTTTACGTCCAATTTTCTAGGCCAAAATGATCACAAATCTAAATATTAGTGCAATAATGAGTTGATCTACCTCAGAAGATTTTGAAGCCGTTCATTGCAGTCAGTGATAAAACACTGCTGCTCATTTATTAGACATTACATAATCCACATGCATGACTATTTCATATAGGACCATTTGGAAACTCATCAAAAGTTTTTATTTCATTTGATTGGTCTAAACATGTCACCTGGTGAAGACAAATCTATTTAATTTTAAACTCCACAGCCTTCATTCAGCTAAAACATTTGTCTACAGACATTATGTAATCTCTGAGAGATTTTGATCGTTGAAGCCAAGAAAGTATTACTAAACATCATCTTGATTTGGAAAAACCTAATTTGCATTTACTTTCTACACACTAATTTACATATGCGATTTATAAAACCGGTTTCGTCTAAGACCTCGTCAGTTGTTTTTTTTTTTTTGTTTTTTTTGTTTAGCGATCAACTGACGAGGTCTTAGACGAAACCGGTTTTATAAATCGCATATGTAAATTAGTGTGTAGAAAGTAAATGCAAATTAGGTTTTTCCAAATCAAGATGACATTATGTAATCATCATAGACAAATATCCATGCATATTTTTGCACTAAATGGAGACATTTTATTAAATATTATTTTTTTATTGCTCAAAACCAATTTCTATCTTCTGTATACAGCTGTTGTATAAACGTTTCTACTCTGGAAGTTCTTCAGATGACCACTGCACCATGTTCTCTGACTGGAATTTGATTAATCGTCGCAATGTGCGAGAAGATCCTCACGCAGCCTACAGGGCAGACAGAGATTTTATGATCTTGCTGGTGACATCGCGTGTTATTGCTGCTGCCTTTCAGGTGCTTGGCTTAGATAGCAAACAAGGCATGCCCACCCATTTGCCAATTCCTGAAGATCTCATCAACCAGAGCAAGTTTCAGAAACTTCAGTTTTTACACAACGCAGCTGCAAAGATTGTTGACGAGCTGGTAATTGATGAGAAGATGATGGATGGTTCAATACAAGCCATGGTGTCAGAACACGAGAGGCAAGAAGTGTTACAGCAACTGGAGCTCAATCCAGATGGGCGCTTCCCTTGCCGATTTCCAGGCTGTACAGCATCCTTCAAGTACAATGGCAAGAGTCGTAGAAGACATGAACTGGGACATGATCCACCAGTGGATATTCCAGATGATCTCCTTCAACAACTGAAAAATCAACACCTTCAACATCTAAAGAAACTGATGACATGTTCAACTACAACTCAGCACTTCTCTCAGAAGGGTTATTTTTTATGAACTTCTTAGATGCAGTGTCTGAGGGTGATGGTGAAAGGCTTATTAGGCAGTATAAGTACCTCATGCTACTCTGCAAGGCAGATGGCTCACATAGCACCAAGTATGCTCTGGAGAGCTTGTACCAGTTGCTCCTTGTCCATGGGTTGAGTGAGAAAGAGGCAGAAAAACTTGTGTGGAACAGAGGTGTGAACAATCATGGTGGCCCTGGTAGGAACATCCCTCATGATCTTGAAGTTGAACACAGCAACAACTACAACAAACAAGGAATTGGCAACTTGGGCGTAAATGTGAATGAGAAAGCTGTTACTCGAATCTCGAAGGCAGAGCAACCCGTAAGAGAGATCACCGGCAAAGTCGAGAGAAGTCTTCATCAATTTGTACGTTCTGGGAAACATGTTCAGCAATTCCCAACTGGAGACTTCGATGAACTTTTAAAGGAACTGGTACAGAACAATGTTTTTAAGTATCAAGAGGGTCGCAAATTGAAGCATTTCACAGGATTTCAGAGGGATGTGTTAGAAAATCTTGACATGTCTAACGTGTTTGTGTGGATCAATGAGCACAAGAAAAAGCTCTCGTTTGGTAATAAAGCCAGATAGTATAACACTACTGTGCTTCTGCAGCCTTTTTGATATTCTTTTGTGTCCATGCATATTGCTCTCCAAGCCTTGTTGGCATGTGCACAAAACAAAAAGTGTTTGAGCCTAGAGCAAGACTTGGAGGGCAATTTACATGTTCACAAAAGAATAACAAGTAGGCTGCTGTTGCAGTCCAATTAGTATGTTCTGGTTAAGGTGCTAATTTATTTGTATTAAGAGGTGACTGAGTGAGGTCAAGTTTCCTTGACTGCATTGTTACATTGTTGTATTGGTATGAAACATGGATACCACCCTTTATGTTTTTATAACAATGTAAGGAAAATTGTTTTCTTTTTGGAACATGTAAATACAAATTCATAATTGATTAGAACCGAGAGGGGACAAAATAATGATCTACAAATCTAGCTAATACTGTGAATAAACTATCAATTTCCTAATCATTGATCTAATGACAAAGTTGAAGACAGTGGTCACTTCAACTAGAAATTGCCCCGTGGCAATTTTTAAGAGGTGTCTATCCTTGACTTATAAGTGTTAAATGAGGGACTATAAGATTGAGCCAGAGACGTTGTTTCTTTGCAGGCCTTTAGCCAGGTGGGAGTCCAGGAGTCCTCCACTTTTCAGAGAAAATTAATATGAAATTAACTGTAAACAGAGGTTTTATTTCTTTAGCAAATTTGTAAATCTACATCGAATTAATATTAAAGATTATTTTAATCACCAAGACAAGAAGAAAAATTTAACCAATATAGAAGAATGTTTTGCTTGAATGTATATCTTTGAAGAATAAGACCAACCTACATACATGTACACATTAAATTCTCAATAAACTTTTAAAGTGGCATTCTTAAACTGTTGAATGTCACAGTTAGGTTTGTAAATATTGAAATAAATGTTGAGTATTTCCTACAAAGTTTAAGAGCATTTGAATGTCTTAAAACCAGAACCAAAGTTATTACTCCGACTAATCACAAGGGACACTTATTCAGTAAGCCAGCATGTGAAGTCATCCCATCACACTGTCACCCCCATATATGTATCTGAAAAAATATTCAGTGATACACATACAGTAGTTCTACACTACAAAGTGAAAACCATGTATATTTCCCTTATTTAAATGTGAGCAATGAGTGGTTACCTTTGGGGATACTTTGAATTTGGGGGTGTCATAACTTGGGATGACCTCAAATGCTAAACATCCCTTTGGTCACATGAAAGGACATACAGTCCTTTCTGTATGCTGGCTAAAATTTAATTTAAAGAAGAGTCACTCAAGGCAGAACAGAATCAAAGCTTAAATTCATCACTGCATTTAAGGCAGCAAATGGTACCTCACTTGCCCCATTGTCCATTGATGCATTGTTTGAGTCATCCATTTGAGAGAAGCTAAGATTCTCAATTGCCAAATTTGCCAATTCGTCGTCTAGGGCAATATCACTCCAATCATCTGGCAAAAGTTCCTCCTCATCAGATGACAAGTCATTGTCTTCGATGCAATTATGGGTGTCATCACCCATGTCCATGAAAATGCTTCGCAAAATTCCATAAATCTTAACTGCGTGTTTCAAATCCCATATTTCAACCAGGTTGCAAATGTCACTGATTGAAAACAATTCTTGGCAGTGGTCCAGAACTTGGGTAATTTGAACAGCAGAAAATCCCAGAAGAAACTTGGGATGAGTGAAGGATTTTAATTTGCCACTTGCATCTCTTTTGAGCAGGCTGGTAATCAAACTTTTGTGATAGATGTTTAGTTCATTTGTAAGCGTCTTTCTCTGATCATCTGTCACATCACGTATCCTGGAAGGCTTATTAACATCGGGCTTAAAGTCAACAGGATAACTAAGAACCTTGCAGTTCTCAAGACCACACTTGCAAACAACAGAGCAGTTGTCGCAGCACAAGTGATGTGGGTTGTGTTGGTCCAAATGTTCTTTATCAAAATGCTGCATGAGAAATTTCCGTCTACACCCCTTGTGTTTGACATAGTCTTTCATCTCTTTTTCAACATGGGTTAATTGCATCCCCTGATAGAGGAGGTAGGCAGTGCTTTGCTTTCCATCTCGCCCAGCCCTTCCACTCTCTTGTATGTAACATTCAACATTCTTGGCTGGTCCAAAATGGATGGTCCTGTAGACCTCCTTGCAATCCACTCCCATGCCAAAAGCTATTGTAGCTACCAAAATTCGCACACATCCTTGTTGTTTTTGGAAGGACTGTAAGATGTTCTCTTTGTTGGATGCAGGGGTACAAGAATGAAGCATTTCAATGATCACCTTCTTAGGCTGCTCACTATTCTCAGAGTTAACGATAGCATGTTCTCCAAGAATTGACTTTATTGTTGAATATATTACTGCGCACTGCTTTATAGTTTGACAGTAAATGATTGTTCTTGTAGCTTCTGTGCTATGTTCAATCACCTCATTGGCTATCCAGTAGAAATACTGTGCAAGGTCAGCATTTTTGTTCAGGTATGTAACAACATAACTAATGTTGTCTTTGTTTGGGCTCTCCATGATAACATGGGGATCTCTCATGGCAAGCACCTCAAAAATTGTTTCTTTTGTGTCGACAGTAGCTGTCGCTGTGAGGGCAATAAATGGTATTGAAGGAAGCAATGACCTGAACTCATTTAGTCGGGCAAACCACACTCTGAAAGCTGCATGCTTATTGGACTTTGACTTACCCCTAAGAAGTAACAAAATATTTCATATTTATAAATGGTGTTAAGATAATGAACTGCTGCACTAGCGCACCATTATATGCTGCACTTCTGATTTTAAAATAATTCCTTTAGATTTTCAAAGCAGTTTATATTTTCATTGTTTAGATTTTGAAAACAAATACAAGACAGAAAATTAAAATTCCAAAGTGGTTTAAAAAATTAGAAACCAAAGTTTATGAGCCACAACACAATACAGATATGTAGGCAATTGAGAGAGGTTTACAACTAAAAGGATAACACTGAGCTGTGGTATAAAAAGTTTGGTACACGTAGGGCTCCAGTTATTTGCTCAACAAAGAGAAACTGATAAGGTTGTTTATTTCGTATGTGAAGGATATTTCAGCACTAATTGCTAAGGATGGGGGACGAAAGATTCAAGTAAAAGTCAATAAGCTTCAAATCTTACCAATGCGAAATTATGTGGGCTTCATCAACAGCCAGAGCTCGTACGAACTTCTTGTAGCAGTCGCTCGTGACCATTTTTCGCCACCTTTCATCGCCCAGCCACGATTCAGGCGATCCATAAACAATGGAATACTGGCCACTTTCAACAGCTTTTCTCTGTGATTCTGTGCTTATATCGCTCAGACAAATAGAACTTATTCCGAGGGAGTTTAGCCGGCTTACTTGATCTTTCATAAGGCTAACTAATGGTGAAACGACGATCACAATATTCTTCTCACGTGGAGATTGCAGCGTTGAGAATACTTCTGGCAATCCCTGGAAAATCATCGACTTTCCAAATCCGGTCGGCAAATTCACAAAGACATCCTTTTTGTGCTCAACGATGCATTTTATTGCTTCCTCCTGCTGCTTATTGAGGTTCGGGATTCTAAATCTCCCACAGACTTTCGTAAACGCTGAATCCAAACATCTTTCCACATCTTCCGCCATTTTGTTTCACACGCGTATTCGTGTGCCTCGCGCAATCCACGCGAGTTTAGTTCTTGACTTTTATGAACCAGATTGTGATTGGTCCCCAGAAAATGACGTCATGGAAATCGCTCGTGGGCTCGTTTTCGCAGACGTTATTTTTCGGCGGAGACAAGCGACGGCCGGAAATACGTCTGCGTTCGCAGGCTACAAAAGTTTGGGATTGTTAGCTGCTTTTAATTGATTTATCACGCTGGCAACCACAAAACTTCAGTGTTACCCAATGAAGCTTACACTGTCATATCCCTTGTGTTGTGTACTTCTCCTGTACCATCTTTAGCAGGGTATGCATTGGTGTACAGGTATAACTTTTTTCACAATTTCAGAACTCAGCCCATTTTCCAAGACTGTCACGTCACTCATCACCCCCTTTGTCAGATGTGTCAACACTAAGCACTTCCAGCATTTCATTAGAAGATTCACCTCTCTCCCAGTCTCTGTCTGGCTCTGCAACACCAGCACTAAGAAGGACAAAGCCAAGAGAGTGTCCAAAACCACCAGTTAAAAAAGTTACACACCAAGTCCTGTTGCAGGACTTCAAGCTACCAATCTCTACCAATGTCAAAGAGAGTGTGCAACTGAATATTCCCCTTGATAAAGCTACAAGAAGGGAGCTAATAAGAGAAACAGTCACTTGTGTTTCAGCTCATGTTGGTGAAAGTGTCACTCCTAAGTACTTTGAGGAGGTTACAAAGGAATTGTGTGAAAAAGTAGCTCTTTTAAAGTATGGGAAACCTCCTTTGTGGCCTGAAGAGGTAGAATTTCACTACTAGGTATGTTTATGCTAAGCACTCCCAGCATGTCATTAGAAGAAGATTCATCTCTCTCCCAGTCTCTGTCTGGCTCTGCAGTACCAGCACTGAAAAGGACAAAGCCACGAGAGTTTCCAAAACCACCAGTTAAAAAAAGGTAAACACCAAGTTCTGGGGCAGGAGATCAAGCTACCAATCTCTGCCAATGTCAAAAAGTGTGTGCAAATGAATATTCTCCTTGATGAAGCTTCAAGAAGGCAGCTAATAAGAGAAACTGTCACCTGTGTTTCAGCTTATGTTTGTGAAAGTGTCACTCCTAGGTACTTTGAGGAGGTTGCAAAGCAATTGTGTCAGTAAGTAGCTCTTTTAAGGATGAGAAACCTTTGTGGCCTGAAGAGGTAGAATTTCACTACTGGGTATGTTTAAAACATTATATAACCAGCTAACAATTAAAAAGATCTGGCTCACCCTTCGGATAAATATGTGTAAACCTGTGAACTTGCTGATGAAGTAAATTTAGAAAACGGTATAGGAAACAGTTACCGAAAAAAAAAACAAGAAAAGACAAACAGAAAGAACGTAATCCACATCAAAGTGACCATGACTGTATGGTGTGACAAATGTTTAAAATATTTCTTTCATTGCATACCCATTAAAGCCTCCACCAAACATTTGCTTATAAAGAGATACTCAAATGTGAAAGCTGATAGCCAAGAAGTTAAAGGGTACGAATTCTCTGGCAGTGATGAAATTGACCAGAGCAAGGAAGGTGCGACAAAGCATTGCAAGGAACTTCAAATAGAGCTTCAGTAACTAGTAACATGAGATGAACATTGCATGCAGTGGGCACTCCACAACATTTTCAGCCACATTGTTGCAGAAGCAGAAAAAGCTAAGATGCCGGCTAAGTATCTGCAGTGGTTTAGGAACTTTGACAAAAGTGGCTGCGGTTGGAGCCCCAAAGACTAGTGGCCAGGAAAACAAGGCAACCCAAGGGAGAAAGGGGAGATCAAATACCACGGTTACAGCGCCCCTCTGCGTTTCCCTTAACACAGCAGGATTCCACCCAGTGACCAGCTGCCAATTGGAATGCAACAAAATACCACTGTTCCAACTTTCAATTCCTTTGCATTTAGCTCCTCACAGCTTACCGTTGTCATTTGATTTCCTCTACATCCAGATGGCTCTTCTTCCACCACGCAAGAACTGACCCTGAAGCCAGCTCCTCCTCCAGGACTAGCAGAGGTAACTCTTCTTCACCTATGTCCCCCTCGTGTTAGCATCTATCATGAAAGCAGCCAGCCAATTAGAAGTGCACGCGCCCATGTCCCGCCACCAGCAGATCTAGTAGTAGTCTCTAAGATGTGTCGTGAGTATACAGTGTGCGATATTGTTTAAACGTATTCAGTTGTCTGTTCCAGACTACCTTATAGAAGCGCTAAAGCTCAATAGTTCTTTACACTCTAGAAACGATAGATTTGCAAAGTTGAACTTTTTAACACCACGTTACAGATTAAAGACTGAAGGAGGACGTACGTTTTTAGTAACAGCCATATAACAATGGAATATGTTAGGAGCAGACCTAAAAAAGGAAATCACCGTTAAATCATTCAGGCGTGCTTTGCACCAGAAATTGTTGAAAAATCAGCAATTTTTACCTCATTTTTAATTTTCTATATTACTTCTTTCACTTTTTATATTAGTTTTTATAAATTAATTTCTTTCTTTCTTTTGTTTTACATTACACGTATATATTTATATTTATGTAGTAGGTTTTCGATTTTTATATAACTCATGGTAAATATTTTTTAGATATTTCATTGTAAATATCTTAGAAAGTTAGGAGGGCCACAAGTTTATTAGTGCTTCGCACTATTTCGTGCTACCCTCATTAAACAAAGTTTTTATTATTACTATTATTATTAGTTGCGGGTGAGAGGAGGCAAGGAAAAATGGGAAATATGTATTTCCATGCAAACATGTCATGTATGAAGCATAAGCAAACATTTTCTGCCATCCCTTCTGTCTGTTCAAAGTCACGTAACACAACTATTAACACTGCTTCCAGGCAACATCTCATTTACTCTTCAGGATTTTCAGCATTAAAGGGGCATAGTCACGCTATTTTAGTTCACTTTAAAAATCAAAAGTATGTCCTGACATCAATGAACGCCTGCAAATAATGGTTTAGTTTTGTTACCAAAGACAATATTACTTCACTGAAACTATTTTTTGTCGTCTGTTGCTACGGATGGCACGGATGGAAATGGATTGCAATTTGAAAAAATTAGGCTAAACTTTTCAAATTCTTACAGCGTGTTGACATTAAATCGATATTAAATGGTCATATTTTGTTTTCTCTTAATGAAATTAAGTTAATATGTTCCTTTAAATATTTAAACACAATGTTGGGCATGGATAAAGTTAGCTACCAATTGTTTTAGCACAGTTTTGACCAGAAATCTTTGAAATCTTCGTGACCATATCTCACGTTTTTGTCCAAATTGACCTTTGCATTCCTTCCCATCCCCCAATTCAAATGTCCATTTTTTACCCGCTGCAGCTCACCACAATAATTGAACATCTGGAGCTCGGAAAAAAGAATAATTGTATTACTTCTCTCCTTGCCTTTGTCAGTGATTTATATTTGGTTCAGTGTCCTCATAACTTTTGATCAGGATCGTATGAAATTGTCCGGGATCAAAACACTCTAGCATAAATTCGACTGGAACTGATTTTGAACAAACCGGCTTATACAGTGTACACTGATTACCTATTCGGGTGATTGAATGCTGACGTCACAGTCGAATTAATTTTTGTTATTCCCAACTTTTGCTTTCACTGGAAATATGTGTTAAAGACCATTTCATGCATGTAAAGCACGATGAGGTATATCTTGGCCAACTTACGGCGTTCAGGCCTGGAACAAGGGCCTTTTTTTCAAGGAAAAAGGTTTTTTATTTTCGCAATATCTCTGGCTATAATAATGGACTGCTATGAAATTTGGTCTAAAAAACAGATTTCATCGTCCTTAACATCAAATCAAATTGTAAACGCATTGAGGCCGTGCAAAATGCGTTTGTAAATCTTCTTATTATTATTGTTATCATTAACATTTTAAAATGGCAATTGTTTTTCTCTTGGACAAGCGATGTCTTGTGACTATTTTCCTAAAAATAGCAAATATCTGAGGAAATGCCTGTAGATTAATTATCTCCCGCCCTTCACGTTTGGAATGATCTTCCTTTTTTCCCCTAAAAAAATATAACGAGGACAAAGATCACTTTTTGGGGAAAAATTCAACTTCTGAGTTTTAACAAATTCATTTAAAAAATGAAAGGACATTCTTCCAAATGTAGAAGGCTAGCTATGTTAAGTCTTAATCCGAAACGCATATATATCTATCTGTAGAACATCAATCCGGCCACAATTCGCTAACTTTTCTTTATTTTATTTTTTAATTTTCGTCACATGATGTCACGCGATTAAAGGAATACGTTAAGGCAAAAGAGGGTGACAACATTTACATTTGTAGAAAACCTCATCATGTTCTACCAAATGTAGATGTAGATATGGGCAATTGTTCATATTTCCCAAGGTTGTCAGGGACTAACATTACCACCACCTGTCGTTATTTATGTCTTAAAAAGAGCCTTAGATCGGAGTAGGAGTGCTGTCGAGATAAGAGTACAAGTGTACCTTCAGAATTTCCAATCAATTACATTTCCAGGGCCCTCGACAAGTTGTTCAGCAGAATTAGAGTCTTGGTTATGTGTTTTTACATGCCTCCTACACAAGCATTCTTTAAGATCTGTTTAGGGTCATTTGGGAGACAAAAAATCGATTTTATTCTCTCTCATCCTGAAACATCAGTGTCTGCGTGAACGTCTCTGAAACACCCGAGTGGCCTGCGAAGAAGGCTAGGTTTTTACGCAACATCAGTACGTGACAGTATTCTAAAATCAAAACTCGGAAGGCCTATCGAGTTTTTATTATAAAAGATGGCCCTAAAATATATCCACTTGCATGTTTCCAGCTCCGTAGAGTCCTTAGTTATTAAAATATGAGTTCTGCGCCTTGGCATGACAGTGGAAACCGTCAATTCGTACTCATTCTTGAACTCGTACTCCAACCTACACGTCAATACTGCTATCATAACTCTGTGATATTGCAGGCATTTGTTTTTGCCCGTGATTGCATGACAAATTTGAATTTCGTGTAATAATTAAAGTCTCTCACAATTGATCCAAACACTGGTGTCGCATCCCCACATTTAAGATTGCGTGACAAATTTCATCCTTCTTTGTCAAAAAAGAGCATATCGTCCATCATCCAGAATTTGTCGTCTCGGTCTTAGCACATGTCATAAATGTGAAAGATAACTTTCAAACTGTATCAAATACTGCTAAATAAAATCAAGGTACTGATGTAACTGAAATTAATTCACATTGTTCCTGTGAGAGTCTATTCCAACAAAATCTTCCATTTCCCATCATCCAACCTACACACTTTTTTCAAACAGCAAACAAAAAGAAACCACGATTAAACATGCTTTGTCAGACGCCCTTAGACTTTTAATTTGAAGTGAGCTGGTGCAAATTTAAAGTTGCGGTGAAGCAACATAATTATAAAGGGGCTTTGTCAGCTATTTCAGTACTATTAAAAAAACTAATTTTCCACTTTTGTATAAAATTACTATAAGACTGCACCTAGAGCAGTCTTAAGTGTCTCTTGGTTGGGATGGTTGGCGCAGCATCCGTATACACTTTTGCTACAGTGTCACCAACAAAAAACAACAAATAACAGAATTGAATTCGCTTTGATACATGGAACCAGCTAATTCCAGAACGAGCGAGGAAAAGTTGCTTAGCGAAGGGTAGTAACACATAACAAAAGCATTGAGATGTTTAGCAATTGTGATTCAACTGAAAAGAAAGAAAAAACATGCAACTTAAAACACAAAAATTACAAGTGAAAACGAGGCGAACGAGAAAGCAGCCAAAATACACGACGATAAATACAATTACAAACTAAGAACTTACATAACTGTTTTGAAATCTGTGCAAACAAGTCTTGATTTTGAAACGTAGCAACTAACTCCGAAACTGACGGACTGATGAACTGAACTATGAACTGACAATCAGTTCTTGCATTTAAATTACATCGCATACGCACTCAGAAGTCCCATGGGTTGGTTATTAGTGAAAATATTTTAGCTTGCATGCAAATTGCACGCAATAACGCATAAATCAATTCTGCAGTTGGGATGGAAATGGATTTCAACTGAAAATGTTGGGCAATAATGACAAGTTAGTTCTCAAAAGCTTTGTCTCCATTGCTGAAAATAATTTTTTCGCTATTCTTCCTAAAAAAGTCACGCAATATATTTCTTTCTGATTTCTGGAATCACTTTGTATATTTGTAATAGTAATTGAACTGAGTGGAGTGCAATTTGGTCTGGCATCATATGCGTGATTTCAAAATCAAACAAGCGTGCAGCGCAAGTTCGATTTGAAATTACAGGTATGATTTCAGATCAAAATTGTACGACATGAAGTTCAATTACCACTTTATTACACCCATCTTGAAATCACACGATTCTTTGTCAGTATTAATATTCATTTAACCCGGTAACGAGAAACGCTGTTACAGAAATTATGCAAATAATAAAGTCGTGTGTAAACAAAAATAGTATTTGAGAGTTGTCACACAGCTACCGGATTTCTTCAGTTTGGCAACAAGCGTTTTTCTCATGCTGTGGTTCATAATCTTCTTGTTAGTCATAAGACAGTAAGCCCTGGACTTCCTAATGGTGTCGATTGTATTTTGGCCTATTTGGATTTGTTTGGTTATTTACTCTCCCTTGTTGGTGCAGGGAAATCGCCTTCACGTTGAGTATTTCCTGATAGTTGTGCAACTCCCTCGACCGTACAATGCTCACTGGATAAATTTTCCCTTTCAATATCTTTCAGTGGAACTCTGCATCATTTTCAGGGATTCTGGCTCGTTATCATCTCTGTCCTTTTTCTTAACTTCTGGATAAAACTTGCTCAGGACCTTGTCAAGTTCTTCAGACACCATTTTCAATGTTGATGTCAAGATTGCGGGAGGAGCACCACGAATTAAAAACATTCATCCACTGTTTTGTCAAGCAGGAAGTACAGTATTTTTGTTCTACTGGAACAGACTTGAGCTTTTCGATTTCCTTGTTTGAAACTACAGGAAATGTTGAAACTACAGGACATATTGAAACGTCTGCTGCTTCATCTTGTTAGGTTGTTGTTGTTTTGGTTTTGGATCCGCTGGTCTTGAGACCGTTCGGAACTGCAGCAATATTTAGGGAAAAGCCAGCGACCATTTGATTAAAACTGACACCAAAAGTTGGAAAATCATCTGCCAGTAATTGCTCAGCTGCTAGGAGATCACTGTCGTCATTTAAAAAATGTAAGTAGTTGAATTCATCCAATTTTATCTGGATAAGGGGAAATTTGGGCACAGATATTGCAAAATTTCCCCCTCAAAATGACCCATATTTTTGCCCCATATTTTTCTGCAATCTGATTGGCTAGTGCAGGTACGCCATGAAATTTGATTGGTTAGTATTATTTCATTTCCATTTTGATTGGCTACACAAGGATGCGATTAGAGCAAAAAATAGTGCAATTCGTGAATAAATCACATTGTTGAGAGCCAGTCAGATTGCAAGGATCACCAGTGATTTCAATATGGGTGTAATAAATTTAAAAAGTTTAGCACAGCCAAATTAAGACCTCGTGAGATAGCTCCTACAACACATTGCATCTCAACTAAAACCAAAGAAAAGGCTCATCTTCAACACCTCAAGCCATAAAGATTCGCTGCTGCTAACCATCAAAAGGAATTGGAGCTTTGCCGTAACACAGGTGCTTTTCCCCTAAACACTAAACCAAGTACAATTATGTCACCACGTTGTCCGCCATTTTTTTCCCAAGGGCTTAACTGTAAGATCGATTTAAGGACTTTCTCGGCTTTCAAATCCAAGAATGGCGACAGATCTGTTTATCCTACGTAACCTCGCTTGATTAACGCTGAATAGTGCCTAGACAAAACTATACCATCCTTTTTTGTGGTGCACGTGGAAATCTTTTTTCCAAACTAGACTGCATCTGCCTCACCTTCAATACACTTTGAAACCAGTACAATTCAATAAAAATCAAACAATGGTTTGGTTATAAAAGATCAAACACTGATTAACTTACGTCCACTACGTGAAAAGGGAATTCAATAACCTCCCCATAACCTAAAGAATAACACTTGAAAATAGTCATCAGTCCAAACATTATACATTATTTTTTTAAATTTCCAGATCAAATTATGCTTCCTCCTCGTTGGTCATACGCACAAGGATATCGACCAGCTCTCCTCTTGTCGTGCCAGGTGACTGTCCAAAAAATATGCCTGGGTGCTGGTGGAGCTGGTCAAGGAGCTCAGAGAAAACGCCACCCCAGCAGATCCAAACAGTATTTGACATGAAAAGGTGCATAGTTGGGATCACAAATGACATGAAAGGCCACATCCACCAACAACAATTTGAAATCATTAAGAACGAGGAAGGGAAACTGTTACTTTTTAAAAGTGGTCGTCAAGTGAAAAGTGGTTGCCCTAGGGTCAGGGAGCAGAGTGATAAATAGGATTCCGGAGGGAAATGCTGAAGTACTACCACCTCAGTTGGAAAAGATGAACCTAACAAGGATGGAGAAAGATCTCCCAAGGTGGCTCGAGCGCACAAGATTGGTGGTCCTCATTCATCAATAAACATTAGTGGGTGGTGCAGACTACACAGGTGAATTGGCCACTACCTTTGCTGGTACCTGAAAAGTCGCATTCAAGAGGAAGCAAGGAACTCTCACCAAATGATGAATAAATAGTCCAAGAAGGTCACGGCAGGAGGTCAAAATGCTGGCAACAGAATTTTTCTTTTCACAGTACTTACTTTTGAGGCACGTACTTTAACATACTAAAAGTCAACAAAACTCAACCCATGCGAAATACCAAAAAATATCAATAGGTTGATGAGCGCCATGTTTTAATGGTAATTAGCCACTTAAAAAAGCTTAGCAGCGGAACTTTGCAATTTTTGATTACAATTAACTCTATAATTGGTGAAATTAACCCTTAAGGGGGCAATATACCTGGATGCCTTTTCCCCCCAACATTTAAGTCTTATTTCTTAATTATTTCTGTGAGGCTTCCACCTAAATGGGAGTGGATTTCAACTAAACTACTAGCCCACAACACAACCTCTCGGCCTTGTAGCTTGAACAGTATAAGTTGTCCCCAGTATAAGTTGTACAAACAGGATTTGTAGAAGGAGCTTTCCGTTGTCTGGTAAACATGTCAGTGCTTTTTCAGTAGTAGGACATTTAATTAAATAATCGAGTGCATTGTACTAGCAGTTTGGATAATTCTTCTTGAAACTTGTGCACCGTCACTGCACTCTGGTAGCTGATAGTTGTCACACCACTGATATAATATGGAGGAAGCAATCTATCTCCATATCACAACGTTTCCCTTGCCTTCTAAATTGATACTGTCAGTACGGTTTCTGCATTGAACCAGTTTCCCATATCTATTTGGTCAGTTTAGTAACTGTTATGTGCTCATCATCGTTTTCTTTGCAATATTTTGCAACAAGGCAGAAAGATTTGTTTTCGTCTTTGGAGAGCATGGCAAGCATTCCAATTTTTGTAGATGGGCGAGACAGCGCCCCTGGCCCAGCTATCTAAATGGGATTATCTGGGATTCACTGTAGTCGGAATCTCTCGTTGGGGGCTGGCGCAGCAGTGCAGCAGGGTCATTGCCAAAGCAAACGGGAAACTGGTTGCAATACGCAGGTCTCTGAAGCTCTGCAACCCTTCTGTTAAAGAGCGTACACACATGAAAAATGAGGGTTCTGGGCCAGAAATTAAAATAAGCGGTTTTTTCCCCAAAACTCGGCTCCCACGCTCGTCTCGTTTCGGGTAAAACCGCTTAATAAAATTTTTGCCCCAGAACACCTTTTTTTACATGTGTGTAACACAAACAGTATAAAAACGAAGCGTGTGACTTAGCGGACCAGTGAAGAGGATGTGTCACAGAAAATATTATATATTTAAGAAATGTCTGCACTGGTATATATACAAAGTGGCCCAGATTTTTTTCCTATTGAACAAATATAATCACAAGTATATACACCAAAATGGCGGCCGCAAGATATTCGTCCGATGTTCTGCAATCAAAAAACTGTCAGGTTACCGAAGCCATACAAAGCCTACCGCCTGAGCTATGTGAGATAATTCACAAACATTACCTCGCTATAAAACTGAGAGAGCGAGTGGTTTTTGGTTTGAAAGAGGTACACAATGAGTTATTAAAACAACCTTTTTGTCATAACAGGCAGCAACTTGTGCGTATAATAATGTGCTTAGATTATATAGACTGTCGCTGGGAAGGGCTTTGTTATCCTTGTTATGAGCAAGGAATCAAACATAAACTGTTGTACACTCCTCCGATTGAGAATTTAACTTTTCTAAAGATTTGTTCTGATACTTATGATTGGCACAGCGCATACAATGAAATAAAATTATTAGAACAAAAATATGTCCGAAAACACCCACACAAAAAAAAAATTATAATTGATTATTAAATATTTGTGAGTCAAATTTGATGGCTGCCGGGTTAAACAACTGTCAGATAACGGAAGCAATTCAAAACCTACCACCAGAGTTACGTGAGATAATTTACAAACATTACCTCGCCATAAAACTGAGAGAGCGAGCGGCTTTGGGTTGGAACCTGGTTCACAACGAGCTTTTAATACAACCTTTTTGTCCTGAAATGGAGCGGCTTGTGCATATTATAGTGTGTATGGCTTATATGCATTGTTGTTGTGGAGGGTGTTGTTACCCTTGTTATAAACAAGAAGAAATCTTACATGAAATAACCATTTCTGTCCCCGATATAATTGATTTAACCCTAATTAAGTTTTGTACTGATATATGGGAAGAGGACCACAGCCACCAAGTTGTGTTAACGGTGCGTGACTTCGTGGTTTGGTGAAACCCGCAGACAATGACGTAATTTATATTCTCGTACAAACATTGAAGGGAAACCCCCTAACAACTCAAGCTTGAAAAAACAAATTAATATTCACAGACAGATTACATTAATTCATAATCAAAATATTCATTACCGTTAGCAGAAGTTTTGAGACCTATTTTATAAACAAATTGATAAGATTCATCTTCAAGATCTTCAGCAAGGCGTTTAGGGGCCCATACAAGAAGTTCATCTCCACATTTTGTTTTTAAAGTTAAAATAGCTGAAATCCCATATTTACTATCCCGATGTGAAACTTTTTTAATTTTGTATACATCATCTGAAATATTTCTCCATTTTAAGATTTCTCTTCTTATAAAACTTTCTTTAGTTGGCCATTCTTCTGATATCTCTTGTTGATCTGAATATACATCTTTTTTTAGCCAGTCTTGTGGGATTTCTTGTTGATTTATTAATACATCTTCTGTTGGGCAGTCTTGTGAGATCGCTTGTTGATCTGTACAGACATCCATAGTAAGAAGATACATTGGAAGATATATTTGTTTAATGGGGTGTTCTGTTTTTGTAAAGCGGAACGTATACCGAAAGGCGCCGTAATTCCGAAGGGCGCCGGAAATTCTGAAAGGTGCTGTTAAATTCGAAAAAATTTTTAGATTTCTGTCTGACTTTTTTTTTCTCCCACTCACGTGTGCTATCACGCTTTGTCTCACATGTTTTAGTTTAACCTTGACACTGGATTATGTAATATCACGTGGAGCTCAGGTGCTTGTTGCCAAGCAAATGCGTCGTATGTTTGTAACGTTTCAGTTAAAATTTTATTGTGACTCTGTTGGTGAAGTTGTCAACTTAGAGATGAAAATCGTATTATGGAACCACATCTTGGCCTGAAATGGGGTAGCCATTTTCATCACGAGTTGGTAACGATATTTTTGAAACACATTCACGAGTTGGTAACATTTTTGAAACACACTCACGAGTAATGTATCGTATTTGTCTAATATCAGGAGGAGTGAGAAGTTCAAGAAACCAATGACAAATAGTTGTAAAAAGTGCAATCATTTTGTAAGCGTATATAATTACTTTAAAAATCTACAATTGAGCGAATTTTTTATCGTACTTTCTTTGAACAGATAGTGGAATCTCCATACAATGATCAGTGATGAAATTATCTTTCATTTTCAAGCTATCAAGAAAGACCTTCTCGTCGAAATCTTCGCCTCGGAGGTAAAAGCGAATCTCGTCAAGGATTTTCTGGTATTCGATATGGGCCAAATTTGCTCGTTCCCTTTTTTTATCGAATTTCTTAAGGCTTGCCACTGCTTTCAAAATTAGACCAACACCAGTTAAAGTTGCCATGACAGCAGGGTTCAGTGTTATTCCTCCGGCTATTGCAGCACTAATTATTAACTTGCCAGCTGAAAGATTACAAACAAAATTTTTTCTTCGAAAACCGCGGTGCAACTTTTCACATCCATAATGTTTCTTATGGTAAAAACCATACAAATCTTTCAGAAGTTTAACCTTCTCTTCAGAAAGTGTTTGGTCGATATGGTTGAATTCGAAAATGTCCCGCATTGTGCTATATAATAAATGTAAAAATGTTTGGGTTTCTATTTATATTCAACCAATAATAATAAATTTTCGTTTACATATGATACTTGTGTTTCATCCGTAAAAAACATTGATTGTTTTGTTCTTTTTTTCTTATATCAGTCGAATTGAACCTGTGTACAGAAAATTTTGTCGAATCATTAGGATCTTCTTTTTTCAAAAAAAGACTAATAGAATTATATTTATTTGGTTTGTTTCATATATTATTTTTGCCTTTAATAACACATTACTTTTATTCATTATTATTTTTTTAAAACCATTTAATGAAAAATCACCATTACCATCTTTTATCATGAAAACCATTTATGCGATGAACGGAACCACTCAAATTGTGTCCGTTTAAAGACAAATCTGTTTCCATTACCATTTTCCCGTTTTCAATAACAAAAGCGGTGTCATAGACACTTGGGTCAACATTTGAAATTGTTTCTTTAACACCATAGACAATTAAATGCCCAATTGTTAAAAACGATCGTTTACTAACTGTACCGTGCAGATCGAGATAAAGGAATTGTGGGGGTGAGCTACCCCATCTGTGAAAGTGGATAACTGTTTTGGTGTACTTCTCGAATGTTTTGGTTGTTTCATCAGCAATTGAAATCGTTGTTCCTTGAGCTGTTACACTTATCATATTCATTTCCGGCGGAAACCATTCAACCACCATTGTGTAATATCCGACTGGAAGTTTATATAAGTTAAAACCGAGGCGTGACCGGTACTGGTTGGGCGAGCCTTTTTCAAACAAGAGTTTGAGAGAGTAAGCTTTTTTATTTATTTGATGTGGAGAATCAGAAAAATCTGTGATACCCAAAACCTCGATATTGTTTTCACTCGAAGATTCATCAGTGTCTTCCATCAAGTATCTGAAGGCGTCCCTTTTTTGACCTGAGTTATTGATCTGAGATTCACGAATTTTTTGAGTGACAAGATCTCTCAAATCTGATATTTCCTCCTGCACAAAATCAACATTAACTGCGGATTTCGAATTTCTGTAATCGGTTTGTAA
Source organism: Siderastrea siderea (assembly GCA_964030785.1). Classification (NCBI taxonomy): domain Eukaryota; kingdom Metazoa; phylum Cnidaria; class Anthozoa; order Scleractinia; family Rhizangiidae; genus Siderastrea; species Siderastrea siderea. The sequence goes on along the minus strand of OZ034973.1, from coordinate 20,916,419 downwards.
GTTAATGATTTTATTATTGTTTAAATTCAAGTCTCCAGACATACTTGTTGTGCCATCAACTTTGAGAAACTTTTTTTGTGTCATGTCATCAATTCTGTTGTTAACAAACTCGACACATGCGGCGTCTCTTTGGTTTGATGGAAGATCAAGATTGATAATTGATTTATTTTTCATATCAATATCAGCTCCTTTATCCAGCTTTTTTTCAAGTTGATTATCGACATATTTTTTGTTTGTGGCTTGATCTGCCTGTACTGGGTCTTTTACGTTGTAGATTGTATTATTGTTCATATCAATGCTTGCTTCCATCTTTCCGCCTTCCTTTTTCGAAAGAAAGATATTTCTCGTGTCCTGATAGTTTATTACCTTTGTCAGATCACCGTGGACAGGAAAAGGGTTGCTTTTTAATCGCAAAATATTGTACTTATTTTCCATGTCAATATCAGCAGAACTGCTGGCACTACCCTGAGGGCCACGATCACCTTTATCACCCTTGTCGCCTTTTAAACCACGTGGTCCTTGTGCTCCCTCCTGTCCTTGTGCTCCAGCGGGCCCTTTTTCTCCTCTTGGACCATAAGGACCCCGTGGTCCTCCAGGGCCTTCGTCACCCTTCGGTCCAGGAGGACCCTCAGGGCCAGGAGGACTCCCTGGACCAGGAGGACCCACTTTTCCGCTTTCACTCGTCGTAGTATGGCTAGTTCCACCTATTTGGCCGTTAATATACCCCATGATATATCTTCATCAAAATTTTTTTCATTAATTTCTGGGGTTTGTCTTAGTAAAAGAAAGAATATTTTTTATCAGTGGCGCGATCTAAAGCGTTATGATCCGCACCTATCTCGTCTGCAATCCGTCTGTTTTCTCTTGGAAGAAATCTGAAAATACAAAAATGACTGCAGTTATCACGGATGTTTTTCGGTAACTTGTAAAAAGTTTGAGTGAGGTAAATAACGCAGCAGTTTTTGTGCCGCCCGTTGATAAAATAATTAATGATATTGTTTTGGTTTTTTTCGCAAACAAGGTCATCAAAAACAACTATTTTTTGGTTGTCCGCCCGAAGTTCTTCGAGCGGAATGATTTCATCACCGTAAGCCTCGATAATATCATAACCAACCTTGGGGTTGTATTTTTCAGCAAATTCCTGCAAAAGATTCTGATATTTGTTCTGGTGCAGGTTTTTTGAGAAGAGGTAAATTTTATCATACTCTAACAACTCATAAAGCATATGCAGTAATGTGTTTGTTTTACCAGAATTACTGGGCCCACAAATTAACATCCGAAAAACATCTGCTGGCATACAAGGGTGACCTTGCATGTAGTCACTCTCGGAAGAACCTGGGTCATAATTTGGAGTCTTCATATTTTTTTTTCGCTTCTATATATTAACGCAAGAAATATGTCAATGAAAAAATGGCGTCAGCGGGCTGAAGAAAAGTTGAAGCTTGATGAACAAACAGAAGAAATTCACCAAAAATTCAAAATGGATAAAATAAAAAAAGAGTTTGGTCAGCTTTCAGGAGAAGAGTTTTTTAAACCAATTACAAAAAGGCTTGATGAAAAGAGCACCACTGTGGAAGAAGAGGAAGAAGAAGAGGAGCAGGAAGGTCCTGATTACACAAGGGATGAATTTGACGACATCAACCTGTTTGGTGATGAATTCAGACCGGATGCACCAACACCGGCATCATCACCAACACCACCACCATCACCACCACCACCATCATATCAAGAAGTTGTTGATGATGATGATGATTTTCCACCACCACCACCCCAATCACTGATGGAAGAAAAAAAATCTACACGTAAAGAGTGGGGGAACCGAAACCGGTTAAAAAAGAATTTCCCCATGAATCATCCTTATTGCAAACAGTCAATCAAATCAAAAGAAAAAAATTATTTCATTTCTATAAAAACAATAATGAGCTTTGACATAGTGCTTGACTCGAGCCTTGCAAAACTAGAAAGAGGTGGAGAACGGAATGTTTCACACAATTTCACAGTAAAATTTTATCCACCAATCGAATTGGGTTCAGGAAACTATAAAGCAGCTTTAGACGAACTTATCACAATGAGTTACTCATGGAACAACATCGATTCTTGTTATGATAATAACAAAATTCGCTGGAAGAAAAAAACAGAACAAGTGTGGAAGACCTTAACTTTCCCGAATGGAATGTATGATTACAAAAGAATCAACACATTTCTTCAGCAACACACCGGTAAAGTTGACCCCACAAAAGAATATAGCGCTTACATTTTCACAATACATTTCGAGCTTTCAACTTATAGAATTTTTATTGTAGTGTACCCAGATTATGAGCTTGACTTGTCTCAAGGAAATTTCAATGAATTGCTTGGTTATAACAAAAGAATCTTGACTCGTCCTAGTTTTGGAGATAAAGTTCCAAGAGGTGTTGATTGGGTATATTTGCACTGCGATCTTATCTCACGCCGAACAAACAATATTTCAAGCGATGTGTTATACACTTTCTCAACAGCAGATCTTCATGTTAGCTATCCATTTCAAAAAGAGCCGCGTCGGCTTAAGTGGCAACCTGTTAATAAAAGTAATATAAATGCAGTAAGGGTTTGGGTGACAGACGGAAGAAACAATATTCTGGATCTCAACGGGACAGACATTGCAATACGTTTAATGATTGAAAAAGAGTAAGAATTTTTTTTGTTGGTAAAATATACAATCATGAATCATCCGAGTGAGTGGGCAAGATACTTTGATGAAAAAACCGGGAGTTATTGATATAAACACAAAGGGTCGGGTGTGATCCGTGACACCTTCATGACAATTGGTAAAGTACTCAAAAAAAATGTAAAGAATGTTGCCAAAAAAAACTGCTGAAAAAGCCACAAAAACAATCGCTGAAAAAGCGGGTCAGAAAGTTGGTGAATTTGTTGATGAAAAAGGTTCAAAACTAATACGAAAATTGCTGCAAGAGAGAAAAAAACAAAAACCGTTGTCACAAGGCGCAAAAAAGAAACTTGCAAATATTTTGCAAAACCCAACACCAAAAAAATCAGACCTTCTTGTGAAATTAAATCAAATTTTGGTAAAGGAAAATAAATAAATAAAAAATTTTTCTATTAATATAAGCACTTGCTAATATGTTCAGAAGTCAACCATACCTTGAAGAAACAAAATACGTTCAATTTAATTTGTTCACCCCACTCACCTTCCCTGGAAATAACCAAACTCAAAACAAGTCAAACCATAAATTTTTTGTTAGAGACCGGGACAATTTTTATGACTGGTACAATGCTTTAATTCGAGCCGATTTCAAATTGAAGCTATAGCAAACGGAGGTAACGTTGCTGCTGACACTGAATCAGCTCCTATTAACGGTTCTTTTTCATTGATAAGAAGTTTGAAAGTAATTTCATATGGAAAAACCCTGTACGAAGCAAACAATATTCACAAAGGTATTTTCATCAAAAATCTGCTTGATTTTTCAGATGATTTTTCAAGAAGTGTTGCAAAAAACCAATTTTGGTATCTTGACTCTGACGCTACCACAGACACTGATGGCAATGCGACAAACGTCGGAATGCGGGCAAGGGCGCTTTTATCACATGGAGGTTTAATAGTTCAGACTATAATCCCTTTGAACAGATACTCTTTCTTCGAAACCCTTTCCGATAAATTGCTTCCACCGATGCAACTTACTTTTGAAATTGAACTGCAAAACGACAAAGAAATGATTTTTCAAAACAATAACACAGATCTAAGAAGAATTGTTGTTCGTAAATTTGAGTTGTGGGCCCCACAATTGAATTTTACTGGTAAAGGACAGACTCTTGTAAATGAAAATTTTTTGAAACCAACCCAATGGAAATATTTGAATGAAACTTTGCATAGCAGCAGCGCCCGAAGGGATGCGAATGGTATGTGGTTAATTTCACCGGGGGTAAAAAACCCCAAGCATGTTTTTGTCTTCATTCAACAAAGTCGGAAACAGGATGATTACAGGTACAACCCTTACATCTTTGACACATTTGATATCGATGGTGATGACTCAGCAAGATTGAACACTGAGCTTCCTTACGACTATGATTTTAAAATAAGAATTTTGAATGATTTGATCAATTTCCGATACAGAAAGAACGACTACAACACCGGCGTTCAGCTGCAGCTTTCAAATTTTGAGAAGTTATACCCAATTATCTATTTTGATCTACGAAACACTGAAGAAAGTGTGACAGGTGATCCGAAAAAGCTCGAATTCCATTACAGACTTAATGAAGCCGCTAACGCTCAAGATTATATGATCTTCGCTTTGGTTTTGAATGAAGAAGAATTCGTGCTGAAGCAAATTGGTAATGAGCTTGCTGCCGTCTAAACAAAATGAAAAATTCAAAAAAAATTCTGAATATAATATACAAACAATGAGCACAACTTATCATCCATTCAAAATCGCACTGACTGATGGTCAGAAAAAGAAACTTCAAAAAGCTTATTTAACAAAGACCCCTGTTGGTGTGAAAGTCAAACCAGACCAAATTGGGCGTGGTGACGAACTTTTTCCCACTGAAACTCAAATCAAGCGATTGAAAAAAAGATTGGCGGCAGGGAAAGGAATGGGAATAAAATTAAGCCAGACACAGCTTCAGAACACTGCGCAGCGTGGTGGAAATTTGATTTCTGCTATGCTTGGTTTGGCAAAACCTTTGATAAAGCCAGCTCTTGGAGCATTAGCAAGTGCAGGTTTGAGTTTTGGCGCTGAAAAGGTGCTGAAAAAGATATTTGGTAATAGTTTTGGACCAAGAGAAATTGAGCTTTATAAACTTGTCCAGCGAATGACTCCTACTCAGAAAAAGACGGCAAAACAATATCTTGTTGGCCAAGGTTTGGTGAAAGGAGGCGGCGCACAATACGGCGGTTTCCTTGGTATGTTGGCGTCTATCGGAGTACCTTTGGCCCTTGATTTGGTCAGAAAAATAATTGGAAAAGGTATGCAAATGCAACCACCACCACCACCACCACGAACAAGACGATCACCAGGAATACCAAAAGGTAAAGGGATGCAAATTCAACCTCCACCTTTTTATGGAACTTGGGAGGATTATTATCGTTTAAAAAAAAACTAAAATTTGAAGATAAACCTCTTTCCAACATTGACCTGAGAAAACGGTGCAAATTTTTACAAATCCCCATCAAAGGTATTTTTAGCAGAAACGAAACAAAACCTTTGTTTCATTCTCCATGTATTATCAACTTGGATGATTTCGGAAGTTTGGGAACTCACTGGGTATGTTGTTGGCCAAAAGGAAAAGGTCTTTACGAGTATTTCGATTCATTTGGGCTTCCACCACCTTTGGAATGGGAACGAGATGTCAATGCATGGGATGAAAAAATTTTTCAGAAATGACAACCAAATTCAATGGGAACAAAGTGTGAGATGTGGTTATTACTGCCTTCTCTTTTTAAACGAAAGAAATAAAGGAACAAGTTTTGCTGATATTTTGGAAATATTCTCCAACGATTTACTTCAAAATGAGGAAATTGTGAAAAATTATTTTTCATAACTATATAAAAATGGAAAAAGTGTACTGTGTGAAAGAAAAAAGGCACACACCAAATGTACCTGGGAGTGAAAAAGTTGTTACAACAAAAAAAAGAAATAGAAGAGTCTTGTTAGTAAAATGCGCAAGTTGTAGAAAAATGAAATCCGCTGGTTTCTTGCCGGGAAACTGAGTGAGCCCTCCCTTGCGGAGGGCAGTGGAATATTCGGTGACGTTGCTATGGCAGTTGGTGATCTTGCAATTACAAAAGGAATCCCATATCTTGCGAAAAAAAGTGTTGAAGCTGGAAGATATTACGCTTCTGAAGCAATGAGAGACCCTAAATTGCAAAAGAAAGCAATAAATTACACTCTTGACAAAGCCCGCCCAGTTATTCAAAAAGTTGGAAGTGAAATGTTTGATCAACTTTCAACTAAAGTTCGACCAAACCAACGTTATAAAACTGACAGACCTGATTTGGATGGAGCTGGGTTTGATATACATGCTGCAATTGGAAAATTTCCGAAACCAAAAAAAGGTTGGACATTGCCGGGACATAATTTCACAGGGCCATACAATCCTCTTGAAAAGCAGGTTAAATTCAATCCAGAAACGGGTGAAATTCTTGAAATATATCAACAACCCACAGGTGCTACAGATGCGATTGCAATGCAACATGATGTTGATTATGTTGTTTGTTCCAACCGTGAAAAAAAGTATGGTGAAAACCTGAAAAAATGCAAAAACAAAGCGGATAAAAAAATGGTTAAGTCTCTTGACGCAGTTCCTTACAAACAAAGGCAGTGGGGTCATGCGGTTGCAAGAAATGCAATCAATGCTAAACAAAAGTTAGGTTTGGGTTTGAAAAAACAAAAAGGAACTGGTGCTTTGGATAAACCATTGGAAGTTGCAAAATTTGCTGAAACTTTGACAAAAAAAATGATTCCTTCCACAAAACATGTATTTAATCGGTATTGGTCAGGTGATATTGCGAAAAATGCTTTCACAGGTCCAACTGGTGTCACAAGCAAGAAATTTTGGACTCATCCGAAAAAGGGTACTGTTATGCGTTTGGTGAAAAATTCAAAAACAGGCAAATATGAAAATGTTTATGAAGAACCTTGATTGGTTTTCAACCACCATTTATCAAACTCCTGTTTTGCGATCCAAATTCTTTCTAAGTCTTTTGGAAGGTGGTGACAATAAATAGATTTCAAGATTTCTTTTTTGTTGGGCCAGCACTCAGAAGGCACCCTTTCAAAATAATTGTACAGAAAACAGGTGTAGTTCACTGATTTGCTGGTTTCATCCTTAAATTGAGTAATAACATTACCAAGACAATCTACCTCTTTGGAAGAAAACATTTGGTGAATGTTACATTTCCGTAAAACATTTTTTAAATAATCATTATTCTTTGGAAGAGCAGTGGAACTTCTTCTCCAATTTTCTTCTTCAAAATATTCATAATCATCACATTCAATCACTCTACCACATTTTTGGCATGCATGACAGAACTCATTCACCACATAAATTAATTGCTCATCGCATGAAGGACAACAATCAATCTTTTTTGTCAATGGGTATGAATTTAATTTTTTTTGCAATGTTTCTTGAATTTTTTCCGCCGAAATTTTCTCACCTTGCAACCAACCAAATGGGTCGTCCATTTTTTTATTTTGTATAGTATACAATGAGCTCCCGTATTTTCAATAAATTATCAAAAATTTATTACAGCCCGCAAGGGTATTGGAAAGGTTTTGCAGCAATTAAGAAATTAGCCCAGGCAGCAAAAGTTTCGGAAGATGTGGCTCAAAACTGGTTGATGAAGCAAGCTCTTTGGCAAGTTTATTTACCAGCCCCACGTTACATTCCAAGACTGAAATTTGACGTTCCTGTTCCAAACAAAGTTCACCAAGCCGATCTTCTGTTTCTCCCACACGATCGCCCACCACGTTCCCGTAAAACTTTCAAATATGCTCTCACGGTGGTGGATGTGGCCTCTCGATACAAAGAGGCCGAACCGTTGACCACAAAAGAGGCTAAAGAAGTCGCATCTGCTCTGGAACGGATTTATAGTCGTGGTCCTTTGAAGTGGCCGAAACTGCTTCAGGTCGATCCTGGTCGTGAGTTTATGGGCGCTGTAAATCAACTGCTTTCAAAACATAATGTCAAGGTTAGACGTGGTCGTGTGAATATTCACCGTGATCAAGCAATCGTTGAAAGATTCAACCGCACACTGGCTGAACGACTGTTTGGACACCAGTATGGGGTTTAAATGAGCCTCCCTGAGGGTCAGCGGTCTACTGTTTGGGTGAAAAGGCTTCCTCAAGTTGTTGCCGCTCTGAACAACGAGGTAACAAGCCTTACCGGCAAGAAACCCGCCGTTGCCATAAAAGAAAAATATGTTTCTGCAAAGCCATCGACACCTTATTCAAGACCTGTTGGGCAAAGGGAAAAAAAGCTCCCCTCTCTCGTTAATGTGCGCTATCTCTACCAACCTGGCGAGCTTGAAGGCAGTGTAAAAAGAGCTACAGATCCAATCTGGTCTTTGAAAGTTTACAGCACTGAAAGATCTTTTACCAAACCAAATCAACCCGTTCTCTACTATTTGTTCGACGGTCCCAAGCGCGGCTTCGTGCGTGAAGAACTGCTGGTTGTCCCTCCAAACACACAATTACCCCCCGAGCAACTTTAAAATTTCGGCATCTAACTCAATAAGTTCATCATATGTTGATGTTAGCATTTCGTTGTACCCATAAGCTTTTGTATGAATACCATCGTCACATATCCATCGCTTTGAATCAAATGGTGAAAGCGAAATTTTGTTAAGATGCATTACAGAAGTGCGCCCATTGAAACGCGTCGCCCGGGAAAAGTGGGGTACTCATGACGCTTTGCGGGCATCACGCCCTGGAAACGAGGTTGTAAAGGCTGCCGACGTTTTCGGCTTCTTATGATCCTAAAGCGACGAATTCCCAAAAGAGAGCTAAGAGTTATGCCTCTGAGTCCTTTAAAGGACAATGCTGATGAATCAGTATTGTTTGAAGGTGTCGAAATGTTCTTTGGTAAAAGCCACTTTCAACGGAGTGTGATGTGTTTATGCAAAACCTCGCAAGTAATAATTCCACGACAAAAGATTGAAAGATTGAAGCGCCGTTTGCCTCGTGCCAGCTCGTGGAGTTATCAGAGTTAAAGTAACTGATCGGGAATGAGAAAGCGTGTTCGCGCTTCAGCGCTAGCGCTTGTAGCTTCAAGTTTGCTTTCCAATAGTTAATAGATTTATAATCATTTGTAGTTCTTTGGAACAACAAGAAAAATATTTGCGTAATACGGTTTTGTTTTCAAGGCGAGTCAAACCTCGATAGCCGTGGCTTTACTAGCTTTCGTTAATCGCTTGTCGGAAGCCGTCGCTTCGATCGATTCGCGTGTTCCCAATCTAACCTAAACTCACCGTGAAGTAAAAAGGCATCAACAGCCATTAACGGCATGAAAGCCTTTTGCCTTGGACAAATAAAATGTAAGTACTTTTAAAGTTGACTGTGATGTATTCAATTTAACAACATTTTTAAGAGCTTAACGTCTCCGGCATATCGATGTGCGACTTTTTATTAAACATTCGATCGATCGTTGTGGTTTTTTTCCTTGAGAAACATTTAAAACAAAACAATCTTCCGCTTTTTCACTGTTCATTCCAATTAAAAAGCGGAAATCAAACGGTAATTGGATTTTACAACTCAGAGATTTTTAAACAATACAGCGTAATTAAGATAACCTGACAAGTTACGTCTATTGTTCTTCGATGAATAGAGCAACGTTTCGGTAGTCTGAGCAAAAACAATGCTTGAGAAGTCCACCTACACAGGGGATTACTTGATTGACAGTAAGATTGACAGGCCGGCCTTAAGTTACGCATGCTCTGTGTCTTGCTTTCTTGCTAATTTGAATTTTCCCGTGCGACGTGTTTCAATGGGCGCAGTTCTGTAATGCATTCCGTATATCTCATGCCCCTCGCTTCGAATAATGTTCATTCCATGCCTTTTCTGCTCCTTACCAAGAAGATTTTCCTTGTAATGTTCATGCATAATTTTTTTATTCACAACACTCTTTTTTACACCCTTTGCTTTTTTTATATTTTTTTCGTCAGCTTTCAAGATAGAATACATTTTTGGTCTAAGACAAACACACTCTACAATTGGCGTTCCATTGCATTCATCTTTCATTTTACCGAAGACCTTTTTGTTTATATTTGAGTAAAGTGGATGCTCCTTCGGGTAGTCGCTCGTATCATAAAGATCTTTGTTTTTTTCGATGTCTTTGTATACATCATCAGTTTCAATTTCAACAAGAAGGCTGTCGGTGTCTGTGTACAAAAGCTCGCACTTTGGCCCGTATTGTTCTTTTAGTTCGTTGTAGAAAAAGTCGTACATCAATATCTTGCTGTTGTCAAGGATAGTCATCCCCGTGTAAACAGGTTTGTCAAGCAGCAGCTTGCTTTTGTGCATGTCAATTCCGACAAGGTCATTTGAAAAAATTACATGCCTTGAGTACAAAGGGCTGGCAACCAATTTCCTTGTTTTGCCTGTCTCATTGCTTCTTGCTAATTTTATTTCAACATGTTTACGCACGTTTTCCATGGTTTTGCCGAAAACTGAGTTATTCATTAGCTTGTAAAAGTTCTTTTCAAAGTCGCTCTTTGATTTTTTCCTGAATTCTGTATTCATCTGAATGTACGGCTCCATCCAGCATTCTTGTTCGAACTCCAACATCCTGTGCACTCACTTCAGTGTCATGCCCTGCTTCAGATAAAACTGCAAGTTTCTGTAATGCACGACATAGTTGCTTTTGTCTTCAAGTGTTAACAGAGGCTTTTTGCAATCCAGTGGTTTCAGATCAAGTTCTTTAATCAACCTCTTTTGGTAGTCCGACATACATTCTTTTTTCACAACCTTTTTCTCAGGAGCCAGTGGATAGCTGTTGTGTTGCTCATGCAGTTCTGCTGGATACTCAAGATCAACCTCAAGAATCCACCCATTTTTTGCGTTTTCTTTTTTTTTCATTATTTCTTCCTCATTCGGCATAACACGTTTCCATTTAAAATCTCTTTTCGGGAGTGCCTTGCTCATTGCCCATCCGTAAAGGTTGTTCGCGTCAAGATACATTATGTATTTGTTTGGTTTGCTTGGGTCATAGCCTTGTACTTGCGGGTCGTTTGCCTTTGCGTATCTTTTGCTTACCATTGAGATTCCACCCCTCATTCCCCTTTCCACAAATAAATGCATATCAAGATCTGTTAATAACTCAAGCTCTACCTCAGTTTTTTTCAATAAAGCAACCCAAGAGAGGCCTGGAGAAGTTAAACAATGAGCCGGATCTAACCCATACCGCTCTTGGCATAGGTTTCTGAAGTTTTCAAAAACATCCGCCAGAAGTGCGACATCCGTTTTCACGTAAAGATCGTGATAATCGCCCAAAGTTTTACATTCAAAAGTTTTCCAAACAGTCTGCGCGTGTGCATACTCTTCGTCTGTTATGTGCTCATTGTTCAGCTTGCTACAAAACTTTTCTTTTTCTGGAAGATTTGTCTCTCTGAATCTTTTCCATGAGTCCATGTACTCGTAAGGGTATATCCCTTTTTTGTAAAGCAGATCGCTTCCTTTTGAAAATGTTGATGTTATTTTCAACGCCTCCTTTGGTGTTGCGCTTACAAGTGAATCAAGACTCGCTTGCAAAAAATTCAAGCTGTCGATAAACCGAATATTACCAACTGAAAATGTAATGTATTTCTCCATGTTGTTGGCAATGCATTTTACCTCCTTTTCAAGCTTTGACATCGCTTGCATTAAATGGTGTGCATCGTAGCCCCTCAGGTTGTGCAACACAACTGGTATTTGGTACGTCATGGGGTTTATACGCAGTTTCAGATTACATTCGTTATGCGCCGCTCCACGGTACCTTCCAGTAATATGGCAATGGTCTTTTACTGCGTCTCTGAAGTTTTTCTGAAGTAAAGTTTTTCTACAGAAAGAACAATTTTTCTGTAATTTTGCTTTCAATTGGTCTTCTTTTTCAGTTAAATTTTTAAGACATAAAAACTTCCATTGTTCCTCTTTCTGCGCTGTGTAAAAACATTTTTTGTGCCATTGGCCCCAATAAATGGATTTTTCACTGTCTTCTACACCTTCTGTGCTCCAAACCAGTAAAGAGTCTAAGAATTCATCTTTTATCAAACTTTTATTGCAAATATGGCAATCAGTTGCATTTTTAAATTTTACCCAGTCTTCTGGCTCCATAACAATAGGCTTTTTTTCTGATAAACATTCTCTTATTTTCACCTCTTCCTGAAGAATATCACTTAAAAACATTCCAACCGTGTTTTCGCCCCTGTAAACCTTTAACCCTGAAACTTTACCGTCTTTTCTCACAACCATGTAAGAATATCCACATGCCTCATGCCATTCTGTCTTCTCTGTGTAGCTTTTTTTCTTGCTCTCTGGACAAATCTCACAGCCAAGAATCTTTCTAATCAAAGCCTCAATGTCAGCATATATCACGTATGGAACCTTCATCTGTTTATGATGATTTCGCAAAGAAAGTATATTTTTCCCCTCTTCAGGCATTTCTATCTTTGTCGGCCTGCCATTTACACCATTGCAATATTTTTTGTGGTTCTCAAGCAAGTCTGCTCTTGAAAAACCTGTCAGACACATCATGCAGTAGTGTTTTGCGTTTCTATTTTTTGTCTGATCGTAGAGCAAAGCGCTCACCCGTTTAACAAAACAATAGTGTTGTATAATCCCCAACTCAATTATCATCAGGTTTATCCGCGGCACGCTTTTTTCTTTTTTACTTATCCTATGCGAAATCACACAATTATTTTCATTTTCCCAGCCAAATACGTTTATTGCTAGGTTTTTGTTTTGAGCTTCAAGCTTGTCTATCTGTTTTACCGGTGTTGGGAAATCGATTCCTTCATAGTTAATGCCATCTTTAACTGGATATTTGCTTGGTCTTTCCGCGTGATTTCCATCTTTTGGAGGGAATAAAGCAGCTCTGAGTGCCCACTTCAAACATTCGTTGTTTCTGTTTTTCACGTTAATTATTGCCTTCTTTTTTGCCAGATTGACTGGAAGAGGTAAATAGGTTCCTCCGCGCAGTGGCTGATAGCGTGCAACATTCACATAAGCTGTCATTATTCTTTCAAGAACCCATCCTGAACCCCGCTCTGACCAAGACTCTATTTCACCCTTTATTCTTTCAACAAATCCGTCGAATTCTGTTTTTATCTGGTCCTCGTCATTTCTGTTGAAAACGTGCGGTTCATTTTCTTGAAAATAATGTTCCATGTACTGTGTTCCACCGTCTCTTTCTATTGAAAACTCTACTTGTAAACCAAAACTTACTTTTACGCTTTTTAATTTTTGGATTTCGTTTTCAACCAAATCAGTAAACTTTTCTTTCGTTTCCCTTGCAAACACAAAAAGATCTTTATTGTTTGGATTTTCTTCAGAAACAGCCATTCTCCAAACACGAAGCCAGTCCTGGAAATTATTTTGGGATATTAAAAACCTGTCATATAATCCAACATAATTTGGTTTTAACGTTTGAGGCAAGTTTATGTTTTTCTCCTCTGGTATTGAACCGTAAAACATTTGCAAAACATCGGACGAATATCTTGTGGCCGCCATTTTGGTGTATATACTTGTGATTATATTTGTTCAATAGGAAAAAATTCTGGGCCACTTTGTATATATACCAGTGCAGACATTTCTTAAATATATAATATTTTCTGTGACACATCCTCTTCACTGGTCCGCTAAGTCACGCGCTTCGTTTTTATACTGTTTGTGTTACACACATGTAAAATAAGGTGTTCTGGGGCAAAAATTTTATTAAGCGGTTTTACCCGAAACGAGACGAGCGTGGGAGCCAAGTTTCGCTTATTTTAATTTCTGGCCCAGAACCCTCATTTTTCATGTGTGTAGCGTACCTACTTTTCTTTCGTCGGACCGCCTCCCTGAAGTACGCTTTAATTTGCAGCCTGAACAACCTGACCTTCGCTGATACTGAGATGTCGTGGCTGGAGCAGGTGCAAAGGAATGTAGCAAGATTCGTTTGCAACAGCTACAATAATGACAATGTTAGTTCATCTAAACTAGTTCTTTCCCTGGGCTGGGAAGCAATAGGAGTCAGGTGATCAATCTGTTTTATTTCATAAGTTCTACAATGGCCTAGTTCCATGTACACTTCCTAACTGTATATCTGACTTAGGTAACACTACATCTATTCGAAGCCACATTTACAGTTTACAACAATTGCACATCAGTGTCTTAGCGTTCCGTTACTCTTTTTTACCAAGATGCATTAGGATGCGGAATTTACTTTCTAGTCAAGTAGTTAGTGCTACATCTCTAAATTATTTTAAAGCAGCTGCCGGGAGTCAGAAATTAAAGTTTGAAGTAAACCAGCACGTCTTCATAGACTGTAATCTAACCGCCGCCCCCTACATCATTAGGGCAACTAAGCTATTTCGATAAGTAACTTAATTTTTCTAAGGTTGCTTGAGATTTCTCGAGTTTTTTCCCTTTCTTCAGACTCAGAACAGTTCACGTTTTACTGCTTTTAAATACCTCTACAAGTTTTACTGCACTGAAGGCAAACTGCATTTTCGCACAAACATTATTCTCCTTCCACGGCATTACATTCCCCTATTTTCATTTTAGCTTGATTGGAAATGACGCGTTGATTTGTACCTTGCTTCTTGCGGCTTGGATGTGATAGGTAATGCCCCATTTTATTACTGCATTCCTTCTAGACATATTGTCCTTCCTGAGTGCGTACGCCACTGCTCCTTCTTTGCTTTTGGCTAACAGTAACACCGCCTTTATTGCGAATGATAACAATGTCTTCTTGCGGATATCCGGGCATTTCCTCGGCTTGTTGCGCAGAACGCAAAATCTCTCACAGCTGGTTGAAGCTTTTGCAACTGGAGATCGTTGTAGCATAGACACCATCGACATGACAGGTCACCCTTTTAACTTGGTCAAACTTCTCTTCCCTGGACTAAAAAAGAAAAACTGTTATCCAAAACAAAAAATGTGTTTCAACTATTTTTATTCAACAACTGAAATGTGCTGACAATTATTAGGGCTTGGAAGAGCTTTTCCACTCATTATTGTCTGACGGAAATTTCTAAAAGCTAGCCCACAATGCATTGGATTCTCGTGTGCTCTCTGGTATAACGAATGTTAACCATCAGTCACGTCAACTTTTCCCGGTGCTTGCAAAATATCACTAAAAAATTAACTCGGGGAGAGGGGATTTTGACTATCAAGTATTTTTTATGTGCGTGAAAAACAAAAAATAATAGGCGGTTGTATAAATGGCTCGGGCAAACGTTGGAAGCAAGCCAGATATGAGCGCATTCTGTCCGTTTTAAGGCAGAACAACATCAGAGGGCAAGAACCACTTCGCTTCGTTCTTATTGTGTGGTTCAGCTTTTCGATACAGGTAGTTGGCCTCCCCTTCTTCAGACATGCTGTACTGAGCTGAATAATTAATAGGCAGGCGAGGCGAGTAAACGTGACAGACAATACAAAGTGTAGTCAGTCGGCAAAAATAAAAACTCCTACGTTTTATTTTTCAGTGCGAGATTTGGGAGGGAAGGGGGGCTAGGTGGGAGGGTATATTAATTTAACCCATTGACTCCTGAGGAGATTTACGCGCGACCACCCCCAATTTCCTGAAGATATTTCAGCATTCAGTCGAAATAAACGACTTGAAAAAATTAACACAATGCGCAGTAGATAAAGACAAATTCTCAGCTTTTGTTGTTACATTTTATTTCCCCATGGATAGTGAGTTATTTTTTAAGTACAAGGATTTGTCAGTATCGAAAATATATTATCAAATTTAGCTCCAAAACAAGATTTAAGGAATTTTTCAACCGTGCGCCATTTGCAGTCAAAATCGCAAAGACAGTAAACTTTGCAGTTGGCATTCTCATGAAAAAAGCTATGTCCATTCCCAATATATTGCATAATTATTATTCATCAAAACTTTTAATCCAACCACTTTTTCAACACCAAAGGGAAAATAGAGAAGTTTAATTTAGTAGAAAATCTGCAAAACGCTCAGAAATGCAGGCCCTTGGTACAAAAAGCAAACACGTGCTCAGAGACATGTATTCCTATGCTGTTCCTTTACCGTTCAAAATACTCCCACCGGGAATCACAGCATAATTCCATAAAATTTTTAAACAGATTCCATTTATTTGACATTGCAAAGAAAGCCATTTTTCATTTATTTCTATAGCAGCGAAATTTTAACATGAAACGAAGAAAAATTTCAGACGATCACTGCCACAAAAGGATCAGGTTTCACGGTCAAAATGGAAGCTTATGCAAATAACTGTTGGCATGTTTAGATCTATTTTCGTTGTGAGAATTGCGCAAATGTATGCTTGTAGAAATAAAAAGAATCTTCAGAAAAGAAAATTTTATGCAAACTGAAGAAAAAAGTCACGAATCAAAGAGGGAAAGCATGCTTTAAAACACAGATGGCACGTCTGCTTTTGATTCGTACACAAAAAATACAGCGCAAGAAGCACAGTCATTTCTGATCTGATGGTTAAATTTAATAGTTTGCTGAACCAGTGAGTTAAACAGCACATCATAGGAAATAAAATTTATACTGAAAGAGGTTCATTACCTGGTCTAATTGTTCAAAGGAAAGATTCACAAGTCTTGATTTCTGCTCGCAAAATTTGACTCCACGCGGTCTTCAAGTCTTGTCGAATCAGCTAAACTTTTCATCGCTTTGTACTAGGAAACTATCCACTTCAAAGCGTCCTAAACATTCACTGATCTAAAGCAAAATTTTTGCCTTTCATTTTGAGACTCAGAGAGGTTTTTTTTCCCGTACAGAGCGAAAAAGAACCGTAAATTGCACTACCTCTCCATGCGTAAACAACATGCTGCGCCATATTTCTTCATCGCAAATCGAAGGACGAAAAAGTCTTTCTAGTACCCCGAAAGAGCTCCAAAAATATGCGCAAAAGATATTCTGATTGGTTTATTTGTCGCCTTTAACGATAGAACAATAGGGGAACCAAAATCCTTAAGGAGAGGAGGGTAGAGGCATTTTCAAACACATGGTTTTACCGGGGCGGTTTCGGGCACTTCAGGGAATTCAGGGGTTGTCACGCACGGGCGGTTTCGGGCGCTTCAGGTGTCAATGGGTGAAAATGGTTGTACATGCAAGGATGAAACGACCTGGACTTGGCGTTTTCGGTCATTTACTGCAGTATTCCTAGTAATGCATTCGGTTCAATTGGAAAAATTAGCAAGGGCAGGGTGGTTCACTTTTTTCTACTGTCAGGAAGCAAGATATATTCTTCACTTCCGTTTTCTTGAGAGAACTCTTCAAGAGAGTCCCAGTGGATCAAGTGTTTTTAACGTCTATCATTAGTACTCTGTGTTACATTGAACTGTATGAGGCGCAACACCGCCACTTCAAATGGATAAAAATATTAACTGCGATCTTAAATTTTGTGATCAGTACTGTTTATGTCGCATCGAACTGTGTGAGGTGCAACACCCGCCAGTTCAGATGGATAAAAATATTATTGGTAAGTGCGATCCTAAATTTTTTAATCAATACTGTTTACATTACATCAAACTGTACGAGGCGCAACACCTGCCAGTTCAGATGGACAAAAATATTTAGTGCCATTTTAAATACTATGATTAGCACTGTTTATAAAATTTAAGTCATACCTTGGTTCGGTCCAGCATTTTTCTTTTATTCTGTACAGCTAGCGCCTTCCATTTGGCATAGTAAACACCCATCAGTTATTTAGCACGTATATATGCGCGTCTCCTTTCTATTTTCGAATTTTCTTGACCTCTCTTTCCATTATTCAAGACTATCGTTTTCTTTTGTTCCTTTCATTTCACATCCTGCGTTTCTCATCGACTGAATTTTTGCGAGCACATCGTGGCATGATCATTCTTTTGAAAGCACACGCTTTCCCTCATTTCCCGCTTCCAAGGCTTGCACAGCTATGTTGCCCCTGGCTTGTGTGTGTGCCCGCAATTCCATACTCTGATATACCAAATTCAAATGGGCAGTGGCTTATCGCAAAACAATAGGGAGCCTTTAAAATGGCAATCAAGATCAAATTCCCTTACACACCATGATTGGGTTAAACGATGGATTCACTTAAGGACGGTTTCTCCTTTTGTTACTGCACATACGTTTGGGTTTCTTAAGGAATTTGCCCACTAAAACAACAATATTTTTGCGCGGTTTAAGACTATGTGGAAAAAGCAGATCTTAGCAAGGGCTATCATGATTTAAAAAAGAAAATTGGGGGTAACCACGCATTTTTCAGAGATAATTGAGCTTTAATTTGGAAAGAAATTGCCATACATTCTTTGTATTTTAATGCTTGTTTAGAATTATGGTTTATTAATTATCTCTGAAAAATGCGTGGCTACCCACATTTTTGTTTCTTTCTTTTTCCCCATAGTCATAACCTTTGCAAAACTACATCTGTATTAGGAGGTACCATCCTTAATTAGATTTTCAAGCATTTAATCAGGTCGCTGTTAGTGTCCTTAAGAACTATGGCTTTCACCAGCGAACCAAAAAACACTCTATGAGGATTCTCATGAAAGTTTAAAATTTCAGATCATTTAATGGCAACGATGTTTATATGCTCATTACAGGCTTTTGAGCGGGCTCCCAAAAGAAGACTGAGCTATAAAAAGGGGGTTGTGCATAAGACAAGAGTCCTTCTTTATGAACATAAACTGAGAAAGAGGAGATTCCCTCCCTGTGTATCAGAGTGGAGGCATGCGTTTGCTCAAACGTCCAAGTGTTAACTTAGCCCGGGAATACTGGCATCCATTTTTTTAATTATCAAAAGGTATTGCTGTTCACAAGCAGATATACAACAACAAAAAACTATGCTGTGAAAATGCTGGCAACTGAGCTTAAGGTTCTAGAGCTTGGAAAACATACTCCTTCTTGACAAGACTGTGCTCTTTCTTTTCTGTTAAGGTAATGTATAGGTACAGTGTGTTAAGTAACATTTGCCACATAGAACTGCAACTGCTGTTTCATAATTCCTCAAGTTCAGTTATCACTGACAACACCTTAAAAATTTAAAAGTTCAATGACTTTGACATTTATAATACAAAAACACTTTAGGCTGAATGGTGTTTTTGCTATTGTCGCAAGATGTACAAAATGTACAAAAACGTTTGAAATATTGTAGTCGTGAAGTATACAGGACTCTTTTCCTTTATGAAAATGGCAATAAATGAGAAGGGCGTTTATATTTGTTTAAGCTCCAACAGAAAATTCAACCCAACCTGAACAAGGTTTGAACATTCTTACTACCAAATTTCAAAAGAAATGTTCTTTTCCAAATTCAGCTCAACTTTGTTCTTCAAGTTTTGGGTCGGTGTAGCTCAATTATTTCCAGATCAGTAGTTTTACTAACTACACTCACTGAGTTGTTTTACACATAAATATCTAAATTAAAAGGAAATTGACATGTTTCTGCAATGTGAATGGCTTCCGTTTTTCCAGTTAATTTACTTAGCCATCCCAATAAAGTGTTTCTTTCCCATCACCAGACCTATCCATTATTTTTTAAATAAAAAAAGTTTCTGATTTTATTACATACTCCTTTTTTCTCTCGCATTTTAAGTTTATTACGCTGTTTGAGTTTGACACTTAATCCGCCCTTTTAACGACTTCTTGGAACACACTCTAGAGTGATAGCCGCTAGTTACAAAACGGCAGACACAGGGAAGCTATATTGAAGGCTCGCTTGGAAATAGTTATTTGATAATTTGTCAAGGTTTTTTTTGTCAGCCTTATTTTTTTAACCGACCAAAGAAAACCAAAACGGGAAATGAGACATTTTATGGGGATGGCCTTTTTGCTAGAAAGAACCATCATGTTCACTGCCACTTTTATTTACACCAGTCTTGGATTCCATTTCCATTTTTATCAATAAAGCTAGTAACTGACAGATTCCACGAGTTGCAACTGTTACACTTGATAACCTTGCTCTGAAAGGGTCAAAATGGTGAGATCTGGATACGACAGAAAACAAGCTTCCTTCTGTATACAGCAAAACATTTCCTCACTGTTTACTGTTAACTCTAGACCTATTTTTTTCCATCAGTAGAACATAATGCTTCTGGTTCAGCAATTCGTTGCTGGTGGCGACCTTGAAGAACAACTTTTGGCAAATGGAAAGTTTGCAGAGGACACGGCGAGGTATTCAGTGCAAGAAAATGTCTTGCAAATTTGGAAAAGTGAAGAGCCTTATTTTAAAAAATCAAATTTAGGAGCATAGTCATTGCTTTACTGAGTGAGTGCCTAAATAGTCCACATTTCAGGCTCGTAAATTTAACTGTGGGCTAGAATTTCTTCACAAAAATAACATCATACACAGGTATAGCAGCTGTTATTATGTAAAATATAAGATTGCTGATATTTCGCAGTCAGGTAAAGAATTACCTAAGGATGCACCTTTCAACTCACTCTTTCATATGATATCGATGTTATTTAAGTGTCCTTAAATTTCAGTCATCTTACTTTTCCTCTTGAATTAAGGAAAGTGTCCCTGTTTTTAATTCCTGTAGCTTCTCCTTTTCGATAAGCAACTTTGGAAGAATTTAAATAAATTTTGAAAAGAAGGAAACAAAATAGGGAAGAATATGTGATTGCATGTGACCGTATTTAGGTTGTGTAGTGGGATTTAGTTACACAGTTGCAGTCAGAATTTTTGCAAATACACAAGGTTCCATTTGGTGGGAAATGAATATTTACTGATGTCTTCTTAGTGACCTGAAACTTGAAAACCTCCTTACTGACAAGACAGGGAACATCAAAATTGCCGATTCTGGAATTTCCAAATCTTTAAAGAAAAGAAGATCACAGAGATTTATGGCATGATCTACGATATGGCGCCGGAAGTGTCAGTTTTTCGTTAAAGTAAGAATTTTGACGGGGCCAACAAAAAATGTTAATTTCAGTAACATTTTATGGAATCAGAGCCTTGAGGCAGATGCATGAAGATGAACCACATGATTAAAGTGTCGACTGTTGTTCCTTTGGAGTGTTAATTTACAAATTATTGATAGGAAAGGTTTGTATTACGGCGTCACAAAAACTACGATGCCTTGTGCATTACTGCATGGATCTCCGTGAAACTGGCACCTGATCATGAGGAATGAACCCAAAAAGGCGAAACTGGTGACAGACGTATGGCTACCCTAATCTGGGTACTACTTGTCCTTGGTTAAAAGCTAGATTCCTTGAAGCTAAATAACTTTGAGGTCACATGTTACCATGGTGTCGGTTTGGTGTGTAGTTTTCAACTTTGTCGCATTGTTGCATCCTGATGCATTGCGCACCAGTGGACCCATAGCCTTTGACACATGGAACCTCATCCAACAAGCTCAGTAAGCTGATGGTAGCCCAGCTACGCGAAATTTGCTCCCACTTCAGCATGGATAGCAATTTTTTTTCATCCGTTTATACTCTCTTTCTTGTCCAAAGCTTTTCTGTCCCCAACTGGATTCTCAGTGCTTTACCAAGCTGAGTTATTTCTTCCTCCCCAGTTACCTTTCCACGTAGTTCCCATTCATCCCCATGTAATTCAGGTACATCAACTATTGCTCCAGAAATGGTACAATCCTTGGCAGTTTTAGTGACTTTCCACCGACTTGATGGCTTTGTCAATTTTCATGTATAACCCTGTCCTTGATTGTATTTCTTACGACCTCACTAGAGATCTCCAGCATCGAATGTACATCCATTTTGTCTCTGTTACGGCAAGCTCCTACTGTGAGATGACCACATAAATGCTGGCTCAGCAATGGTTGTCGAGATAGACATTTGAACGGCAGAAATGGAGGTGGTGTCTGCTTCTATATCCTTACTAGCATTAATTACATAGTCCGTAAAGACTTAGAATTTGCTAATCTCGAAAATTTATCGGTCGAAATTTCCAAACCAAGAGCTAAACCATTTGTTGTCAGCACATGGTATAGGCCTCCCAACTGTTCTTCTGAGCTCTTCGGAGATTTTGAAGCTTTTGTTGGCAGGTTGGATAGCGAAGGTAAAGAGCACTATATAATGGGCGATCTCAATTGCAATATGCTACCAACATCTTGTAGTAACATAAACACCCAAACGCTTCTAAATATTGCAGATATTTATAACTTGAAACAACTTATTCGTGTGTCGACCCGAATTACTCCTTCAAGTAGCACTTTGATTGATGTAATCTTTACTAGCCACCCGAATAACATATCCTATTCTGGAGCATCCCACATTAGCATAAATGATCATAGTTTGGTTTATGTTTGTCATAAAATTTCTCTACCAACCCCCACTAAAGGAATTAACAATATTTCATTTCGGCAATTCAAACATTTTGATGCCCAAAACTTTCGTGCTGATATTTCGGTTTAACCCTTGGATGAGCTCATGGGAATGGAAAACCCTAACAGTATGTGGCTAAAGTGGAATTCATTGTTTCCGGAGGTGTGTGACAAGCACGCCCCTATCCGCATGAAACATGTTCGTGTCTCTAGGAGCCCATGGATAAATAATGATCTTAAGAAAATGATGTACCATAGGGACCGTCTTAAAATAATAGGTTCGAGAACCAAAAATCCAGAGGATTGGAGTAATTTCAAAAAGATGCGTAACCAAGTAAATAATGCGACTAAAAATGCAAAAACGTCTTACTATAACAATACTTTTAAGACGTGATGGCAACTCACGTAAGACTTGGCAGGTCATTAATGAAGTCACCTCTCGCAAATCTAACAAATCGGTTATTAATGAACTTGAATATAGTGGTAAGAAAACACATAATCCAATTGAAATTGCTGAGACCTTTAATAAATTCTTCTCTGAAATCGGCCCTGAATTGTCTAAACAAATAAAACACGTAGATGTTAGCTATGAAGAGTTTCTCAGTGAAACCAACGAAGAATTTCACTTTGAAACTATAGCTCAATCACAAGTTCTCTTGCACCTAACTAAACTCTGTAGTTCCAAGGCTACGGGACTTGATTAGAGAATGTCCCGACCTAATCTCTTAATCACTCACTCGATTATTTAACCAGTTAATAGTAAGTGGAATCTTTCCGGACGAATAGAAGAATGCCCAAATCACTCCACTCTTTCAAAATGCAGGGAAAAGAATTGACCCATCCAACTACCGACCAATTTCGATTATTCCTGTTGTGGCAAAGGTTTTTGGAACGTATAATTTATGATCAACTGTATAATTATCTCGTCGCCAACAACCTGCTATCTAGCCACCAATCTGGTTTTCGATCACTTCATTCCACAGTCACAGCGTTACTTGAAGCAACCGATAGCTGGTCACTAATTATCGATCGTGGATTTGTCACTGCTGTTGTCTTTCTTGACCTCAAAAAGGCATTTGATACCGTGGACCACAACATTCTATTATCTAAATTACAGTTTTATGGTGTTAGAGGACCCACCTCAAAATGGTTTTGTTCTTATTTGAAAAACTGTATGCAAACCTGTCTAATAAATTGCAATAAATCATCCAAGCGACTTCTTCAATGTGGTGTTCCACAAGGAACTATTTTAGGTCCTCTTTTATTCCTGTTATATATTAACGATCTATTTAACTGTCTACATTACTCCCAACCAAGAATGCATGCTGATGATACCAGTATTACATTGCCAAGCAATAATGTCGAAGAGATAAATGAATGCGTCAATTCAGACCTAGAGGAAATTCGAGTATGGTTTGCTGCCAATAAACTCATTTTGAATATGACGAAGACAGAATTTCTATTAATTGGTTCTAGACAGGGATTGCCTAATTTAACTGAGAATCCGACAATCAAACTAAACCAAGTCCCTGTAGAACAAGTCTCTTCTACGAAATCTCTTGGTGTACATATTGATCAGAATCAAAATTGGGATTTTCATATTAAAGAAATTTCCAAAAAGATTGTCTCTGGCATAAGCACCATTAAACACATAAGGAATTACGTTCCACGAGAAATACTTCTTACTGTTTATAATTCACTAATTCAACCTCACTTCGATTGCTGTAGTGTAGTGTGGGGATGCTGTTCAAAGGGACTCTCTCAGAAACTACAAAAGTTACAGAATCGTGCCGCACGTATCATGACGTTCTCAAATTAAGACAGTAATACTGACGAACTTTTTCGTGAATGAAATTAGAGCAAACGGGCAGTTAGTAAAGCGATTATGATGTACAACACCATCAACAACCAGACTCTAGGTTATTTAAGTGCTTGGTTTATTCCGCGTCATGAGGTTTTGTCTTACAGTCTTAGGAATAATGAATGTAAGCTATCAATACCGCAGCCACGCACTAATTATTGTAAACAAAGTTTTAGCTATAGCGGGGCTGTGTTATGGAATAGCTTGCCTCGTGAAATAAAACAGTCACTCTCTCTAAAAGAATTTAAAACTAAATTAAAAAATCACACCTTCCAAAGCGCTCTCATTTAGTAATGTTAAGGCATCATACACGGCATCCTTGTAAAGCAGGTTTAACTAGTAGTTAGCTTATGAGTTAGTGTAGTTAGCGTTTTTCTCTCTTTTAATAACATTTGTATAAATTTCTCTCCTAAATGGATTTACCATGTCAAAATAAAGTTTTACTACTACTACTACTACTACTACTACTACTACAGCTACTACTACTACTACTACTACTACTACTAGGCAGTACATGATACTAGGGATGCCACCCGTCAAATTTTGTGCCATGTCAATGCACAGCTCCAGTTAAAAGGACTTCGGTTAACAATGCCAGAAAGTCCTTCTAAGGGTTAAATTCGTAACCAACACTACCATGCATCCCTGAGAGGTTTCCAGTCTATAAAGGGAACAAGAGCGGCACCCTTGAAAGTCCAACAGCAGCATGCCTGGGACCATATGGCAGTACCTATGTTGCCAACACTGGAAAGGGAAAGCTCTTTTCCTCTTGCTTGCATTATCCTGTTGATGTAAATGAAATCAGCGCTTCCTTAAACTGTCCACTTGACATTGCTTACAAACATGGTGGCATCCACATTGCAGAGTACGGAGCTGGAAGATTATCCTGGGTTGATATTGACAACAATTTAATCTACAACCCAAGTAAAGTGAATGTATGATAGCTAAAAAGAACACTAGAGAAGCAAAACTGTACAAAAATGCTGACGAGAATCCTCAAAAAGCGATCCTTCAAGAAAAGTTGAAGGGGTGGTTAGAATCAAATACCCTGGGTGGTCACAAAGCAGATAGGCAAAGCCAAGTGACAGCAGTTCCAATCTGTGTGCAAAATGCTCGTGTCCTCAATCAAAAAGCCGATAGCATTGGAGATCAACACATTATGTGCTTTTTGTAGCCGATGAAGGCTCACATGCCATATATCAGATGAAAGTGGAAAGTGATGGCATTACTATTACAGCATCTATACTTAGCAAAGTTAATTATTGCCCGATCCAGACCTCTTTCAGGCAGCAGCCTATCGAATGAGTACGACAAAGATGAACAATGCTTCTTTCAACCCCGTAGTTCTCCCAAGTTCCTATTAAAGCCGAATGAAACTCCTGAATGTACTAAAGCTCTTATCATACCTTCTCATCAGATTGCTCTACTGACGTAGCAGCAAGTCAGGTTAAGCTTTCATCAGTAGATGGAAACTCTGCCACTGTAGAAGTGATGTCGGGTTCTGGACTTGATGAAAAGGCTGATGGTACCACGCTTTTTTCATCACCAACTTCACGTTGCACAGAACTTAAGGACATTTGCACGAAAAACTTCTACAACACAGATTTTTTTCATACTTTGGCTACAATCAGATAATGAGTTACCTGTCAGAAATGCAAAAAAATTGGGGGTCACCGACTTCGTTTTCAAAATAAAACGCGTGGAAAACTACCCCAATTTTGACAAATCGGCCCTCGCAACTCGACATGGCCTCAGTGCTTGTTAGTTGAAAAATATTAAAAATGATTCGCTGTAGACCCACTTCCTTAGTGAAATTTTATTTAAGTGGGTCTGTCAAGTAAACAATGTGAGCTGGTGTCATCCTTTTAGTTAAACTCATCCTCTGAGATGGACTTTTGCAAACACCGTGCAGCTACAATAATAGCATAATTCGATGATGCGAAGGCAGGAAAGTTGAAAAAAATCAAACTTCCACAATACAGATTTTCTTTAATTTTTCTCACTGACTTGACTTGATCCTCTTAGCCCCTCGAGAGGCACAGGGCTTCCACCATAACTTTCCACCGAATTTTGTGGTTTGCTAGCAACTTGGCCTCGCCCCATGTCCTCCTGATGTTCTCCAGTTCCCTAAACACCGTGCACCTCCACGACTGCTTCAGTCTGCCTCTACTTCTCCTTCCCTGGGGGTTCCACTCCATGGCCATACGTGTGGTGTTGTTTGGCGCCTTCCTCAGAGTATGGCCAATCCATTTCCACTTCCTGCGCTTTATTGTGGTTTCTACATCCTCTTGCCCTGTACGTGCCCACAACTCTTCGTTCGTGATGACATTTGGCCAGAAGATACCGATTATTTGCCTGAGCCTCTTGTTCAGAAAGGACTGTACCTTGGAAAGCAAAGCTTTGGTTAATCGCCAAGTTTCCGATCCATATAGTAATACTGACTTGATGTTAGAGTTAAATATCCTCAGTTTAGTATTCAGGGAAATAACTCTTGACTTCCATACAGATCTAAGGGTTGCAAAAGCTTGCTGCGCTTTCCTAATACGGGCAACAATGTCCTCCTCTGTTCCCCCTGACTCACTCACCACACTACCAAGATAGGTGAAATGGTCGGTCCTTTGGATGACTTAAGTCCTACTCTCTCTGCGAGGTGCTGAAGTGCTTCCACCTTCTCTTGCATATGTTGTAACTTCT
This sequence comes from Siderastrea siderea, assembly GCA_964030785.1. Taxonomy (NCBI): domain Eukaryota; kingdom Metazoa; phylum Cnidaria; class Anthozoa; order Scleractinia; family Rhizangiidae; genus Siderastrea; species Siderastrea siderea. Next base: position 20,889,941 of record OZ034973.1, on the reverse strand, counting down.
GGCTCATCAGACAAAGATTGTCGGCAAAATCAAGGTCTTCTAGCTTGCGCGTGAAGGACCACTGGATGCCAGTTCTTCCAGCTCCATAGGCTTCCCTGGTAACCCAATCGAGGACCACCAAGAAAAGTAAAGGTGAGAGTAGGCACCCTTGTCTCACCCCAGTTCTGACTTGAAATGGTTCCGTCAGGAATCAAAACGTAGATAATTGACAGAGAAAGTGATCTATCAAAAGAAAATATGGGGTCACCGAACATTTAAGAGAGTTAAACCCATACACAGATACTAAAGTGCCCACTAGCGCTATATATCTCCACACTTCTTCAACAGCGCATTCACTCAATGCCTGACATGGCAGTGAATTGCGTGCGCAGTAAGGATGCGCAGAAACGATTAGCGCAAACGTCCTTAATGCCATCTTCATCTGCGACTTGGCCACTGAAATGATACGGATGATTACTAGGCTGGCTAGTTTTTTAGCACATCTGGAGAAGTTAAACAAGTTTTTGAGGGTATTTGGAGTACCCCTATGTGATGAGTCATGCAGTCAAGTTCCCAGAATCCCACCTCAAGAGGCCATTAAAACATTGGAAGTGACTCATTTCTTTCTGCAATGTGAGAGAGAGGCGCAAGAGCTGACAAATCTAGAAAGAACCTTGCAAGGGCCAGATGGAATGTGTTCTCTGCAAACAATGTCTGCAAACAATGCGTGACCTCAAGCTCACCCAGAAGATTTTGTAGAGAGTCAATCCACTTCTCCAGAACGTTTTGCCGGAATTCCTTTACTTCCTTGATTTGTTTTAACTTACTACTATTGCTGTGAAGAATCGTTTTGCTGAAATGCGAGAGGGAAATGACATGCCATTAGTTCTGCAGTTCTCACAAGACTTTCTTCAACCTTAAGAGAACATTTGAAGCGAAACACTAAGTGTGGCTTTAATAACTTTACTAGCTCCATGTCACATAACACAAAATAGAAGGGAATTCTTCCTTTTTGAGGCTCCCCACAATGCCAAGGCCATCACCAAACAGCGCAGTCACCACACTGCAGCAGGCAGAGATGAGAAAATGGTGGGAGGAATTTGGCCACAGTGTATGACAAGTTACCATGAGGAACAAGCCAACCAAGGCTAACCAAGATACCCTGCCAATCAACTGTCATGTTGAAAAACCAACTTAGTCTCGACCTGTAGACTTAACACATTTAGAAACAACCAATCAACAGTGTGACAGATTCTTCAGTTCCTCCATTACTTACAAAGCAATCCCTTGTGGTCATCAAGCCTGGCTATCATCCAACGTTTCTCCCACAAGTTCCGTTTTATGTGGGTAGATGCACAAAGGACGGAAAGAGCAGTCTGACATCTCTGTTCACACAAAGAATTATTGTTACCCTTCCACTTTCATGATTCATAAGTAGTATGCATAATAAATATGAATGACATTTTGGCAGAAGTCTCAAGTCCTACTCTTGAAGACGACCTTATCGTACTCAATAAAGAAGAATACTACAGTTTCGTGGTGTTTGGAGTATGGAAAGCCACTCACTGCCAGGGAGACTGTGGAAGAATTACCAATTGAGGTATCAGAACTTGAACACGAAAATATTCAGTGAGATGCTAGGGCTTCAACCACAAGATCAGGAAGAAAGTCAAGGTGCTCAAGGAAAGCAGCTTTCTTACTCTACGACTAAAACACAACACGTAACACAGCAATCCCTCGGCAACTGCATCCCTCACTCTCACCTGGATGAGATAAGCCATGCTGTAAAAACACTTGATTACTGTGCGTCTACGAAGCTTGTGTACAGGTGAAATAGTTAACGTGATACACAATACAAACATTGTCTTCTTGCTTCAAAGGCAATTGACTCCTAAAGCAATTCTGTCAATTAAGTGCCTTGATACTTTCTAGAAAGACGTTTTCTAAGAATACACCATCAATTAACATAACCATCCTTGAAATGTTGTTTGCACGCAATTTCTACTTCAAAGAACGTAATGCCTTGGAAAATGTGTTTTACGTTACCTAGTACCCAAACATATTACGCACGATGACGTCATCAGTAGTAGCCACGGGAATTAACAGGATACGGGATACTCAGAACCCCCCTCCTAATCGGGACTCACAGTAATGAAGTTAAGCCTCCTTTCAATTGGATGGAGTTCACCAGCCAATATAGAAAGATGCCTGTCATGGGGAAATGTCATATAGTATTGGGAGTGAATGGGTTGGAAGGTGGGAGGAGGTAGCCATAAATGTAAGAGGACCTTTGACTGTGCTGTTTCAGTTTTTCAATTTCGTTATGTTTTCTTTCAGGAACAATTTGTACCTCTACTAGTACCAAGGTATCCTCCCAAAGACGTAGTCATAAGGTAGAGTTGCTTTAGTTTAAATTTGGGGGAGGGTGTGAGTGTGGGCCCTGTACATTGTCTGTGCAGTGGCCTTTGTGCATTTTAAGTGTTGATGAAAAATGCAGGCACCATTTATTTGCACTTTTCTGTAGAAGCCCATATGCTATTTACTTTTTTCCTGCAACAGAAAAACAGCCAAACTGTTACAAGACACAAGAAAAGTCTTTATTTAATACAACTGTAAGTTTTCTTTTCCTTTCAATCAGGAGTGCTGCAAGAGTGGTGAGAGGAGGTTTGAGAAGGTCACGGTTATGCTGGGCCTCCTCGAGGAAGAGGTGGGAAATCTCAAATGAAAGATAAGAAAATTAAAGAAAAGCTCTGGGGATAATGGAACAGGGAATTCCCAGTCAGCGGAACTTGATCAAGAATACAGGGAGTTGATAAAGAATTCAACTTCCCTGTTTAACAGAGTGAATATTCTCTTGCAAAAGTTGTTTACTGCTGAGGAGATCATGGCCCATTCTGTCTCAGGCAAGGCAGAAAATCCAAAACCAAAATCTGACAGTGTGCATTTAGAACTGCTGAAAAAACTTTGCATGGAAGAACACAATGAGGCAACTCCCCTGCAAGGTGTATGGAAAAGGGGAGAAATGCACAGGCATCTCGACAACTTTGTAAGCAGTGAAATGTTTCAAGGTCGCAGACCCCTTCTATGTTTCAGAGACGTCACTATCCCAGAAGGAAGGACCTTAACTATCACATTGCAAAGGCGAAGATTGCGAATCGTTTGACAAACCTTGACCAGGACAACCTGGAAGCATTAATCCAAAAGTGGAGAACATCATCAAATGACCTGTTCTACTTCAGAAAATGTGAAGAGAGAAGTGAAGGAGGAGATGCTATCTGTGGATAATTCGTTAGTAAACGAAGGCAGGAAGGAGAGCAACCACTTCTGTTTTGTTCTCAGGCAGAACAACAGACACTACTTCTGTTGAAGTACAGCAACGATATGTGGTTGACGGATGCAACATAAAAGACCACTTCCAATCTTCCACTGTTTTTCCTCTGTGTCGTACAAACGTTTTCTATCAGGCGGCTGGAACGTTTGTGGTGCAGTATAGCACAACGGAAGCAATACGCGAGGCCCTCCACATTTTCTGGGAGTGGAATCTGCCTTGGAATCCCGTTATTGTATGACAGACTTTGCCGAGGAGGAAATAAGCGCCCTTGAAATGAAGGTAAGTTCTCTCTCCTTGATCTCGATACTAGTTATAACACAAATACACAGAAACCAAGAGCACATATAATTTGCCACCCTAATCAATCAGCTCGCCAAATGCTGGTGCAAAGCTTAAACCTCATAGGAAACCTGCATAATTTCCTTACTAAGCTTTGCCACACTTGAACGCCTGCTGATAGTATTTTGTAACCTCCTCAAGACAATTTTGAAATGCAGGATTCGAAGTCAGTCAAGAGAGCCCAGCCAGCCAGACTGAATCTAATTACACATAAGAAACGAATCAATTCAGTCTACAAAATGATCAGGGGAAAACCATTAAATCCTCCCAATGATATAAGGGCCAACATCGTAATTGCAGAATGTGGAGTACAGGATGAGTTAAATTAATCATTTAGCCACACAAATCAACTTAAGTTTAGTTTTGCAATCTCCTTTTAAAAAGTGCTAAGGACTAGGATAAATACCCTGTTCATTACTGCAGTTCTTATAAATAGAGCCAATGAAAAACAGCCAAATCTATATGACCATAAACTTATAAGTACAATGCTTTAAGGCAATTAATGATAAAGAGAAGACCTTGTTTTAATAAAAAGTAATTTCATAATAACCTTGAATTTATTTGCCTCAGTCATGATTAAAATGTTCATTAACTAACAGTATATTGCCCACAAAAACGTCAAATGTATGTATGGCAAGATTACTTCATACTAACTGAGAAATTCTTTCAGTAATCCTAAAATATGTTTATGTTATTAATTTGCTATACCAATGCACATCAGTATTTCAAACTTCAGGCGCATTTCAGAAATAAACAACATGTAGCAATCTTTAAAAACAGTTCTGATTTTCTTACATCATTCTGTTTTTGACAGAGTTTTGCAAAGGATGAGCTTCGCTTGATAATCCAAAAGACAAGAAGTCAAAACCAGCGACAGCTGTTCCTTGTTCTCAGCGGATTCAATATGCTTCCAACCTACTTTCCAAGGTACTGCCCCTCAAAGAGCATGAAGACAGCATAAAAATGCATGAAATCTCAGGTGGTTACACCAATAGTACAAAACAGATAATTAATTAACAAACCTTCAAAAACAGTTGCATATGTAAATTTGAAGTTTTTTTTTTACGTTATTATTTCTCTTCATATGCCATGCATGAGAGCCAAATATTTTCCCATCCAACCCAACCTAACTCAGCCAATAAGTATTTTATCATATCACCTTCTGTAGAGGTAATTTCACATTTGGCTGGTTAATGAAAGTTTGAGTGCATGCACGTCAAATGAACAAATATGACGTGTAGGGCACGATGGCTTTTTCCGAACTGCCTTGCATTGACCCTTCCAGCCCTACACTTGTCTGACCACTAACGTGTTTTCAATAGGATTGCACCAGCAGGGCCGACGGTGGTATCACAATCATTGCCAATTAGGGAATCATATGAGGATTGAAGGATAATTAGTCAAATGGCTTGTAATACAACTACTGTAAGGGTTCATCATTTTGTTTTTTCTGGGCACACTTTATGCCTCCGCTCTTTGTTGCCATGACTTCATAATAACTAACACATCAACGAAAATAGTCCAACTATTATACAATAAAAAGATAGGTTTGACAGGAGCTCAAACAATTTTAGTATCTCATACCCATTTTTAACTGCCATTTTTGTCTATTACTAACAATTACATAATAAATTTTTACTTTGTAGACAACACATTACCAAATGCCTGCAACCCATTGGTTGTTTTAAAGAAAACAAATACTGCTGTATTACAGACACACAATCTACCAGTGCCTTTCTCTGACAGCCGCATTTGAAATCTATTTGATGACCTTGAGGAACTGTTACCTGTTGTCTGCTTTCAAAGTGACATTGTCATTGCCACTGCACTGGAAGGTATGTTGTTAAGAAAATAACAAGACTTCACAGTCATCAGGCTCCTCAGAATGGATGTTTTTTATAGGTCCATTTTATCTTATATCAGTTTAAGTAACCACTTACATGAAGGATACATACCTCAGTATAGTTCTGTTAATTGAGCTTAGTCTTAATGTATTGCCACTATTGGTAGAAAGACTTTGCCCCGCCCCTTCAATGGGGAGGGTGTAGTAGGGAATGTGAGCTCAAAAGACAAGACAAGATTCAACAACAACTGCACGTTTTCCTTTTTATACAAACAGTCTACTCAAACCGGTTCTAACCGGTTCTGACTCTTGTCACACGCTACATAATAACACACAAAGCGTCCTACTACAGTCCACCCCTTCTTGGGTTTAAAACGCTTAGAAACTCAACAAAACAGAAAGTCTAATACATCAAGGAAAACGAATGCTAGCTTATGAGTCCACCCCTTCTTGGGGGTGTTACTTGTTAAGTTCCTGGAAAAGCCCCATGTCTGAGGTGAGGAGGTATGTACCCCCCTGCAGTCCACCGTTCAGTGTTAAATAAGGGCATTTTGCAACAAGTCCTTTGAGTTTACCACAGCGGTTAAGAATGTCTCTAGCATCTGGAAAGCTCTGATAAAGAACTTTACAAACCTCAGAAGCATAACACTGAGGTTTTAGTAAGGTGCTAAGATACTGTCCGAAAGCAAAAGCAACCTTAGCTAATTCAGGACTTGTGGTATTATGACTAGCTTGATATGAAAGTTCATTAGATCCTTGTATTGATGATGGAGTATTGTCCGTGACGTGCTCTGTGTCTTCATCAGGACGAATGTCAGCATGTGCGACACCATCACCATTCAAGCCTGATTTTTTTAGGTTTCTTCTTTTCAACTGCTTAAGTTGAAACACCTTCACTGCGATGATCTCCATATAATTCTATCTTTATCCACAGTGCAAATATATGATTATTTCATATTTTAATGTTCATTTCCCCATCTAGGGGATAAATACGAACTTTCAATTGACCAGCTCCCAGTTGGCTTGATTAAGCTCAGTTGGTTAGAGCGCTGCACCAGTATCGCAGAGGTCATGGGTTCGATTCCTGTTCAAGCCTGAATTTTTTCAGGTTTCTTCTTTTCAACTGCTTAAGTTGAAACACCTTCACTGCGATGATCTTCATATAATTCCAATTTTTTCAATAGAAAAAACAGATGAAAAGTGTGAGCCTGAAGCTAAGAGCAGGAGGCTAAGCACGCCCTTGCCACGTGAAGAAGCTGCCACTAAGCAGCAGGCAGCTGCTGTCAGTAAATTCGTTCCCAAGAGTCTTTCTCTTGTAGAGATGCTTAAACTTGGCAAGGTCATTCATCAAACTTCAACATCCGTTGAAGTATTCACCTTAGACTTGCAAGGTATGTCATGGTCAAGCACTCCCCAAATAGTCGACTTCACCATTGACCAGGAACCCTTTGGAACTGGCGGATTTCGAAAGGCTTTCAAGGCAACCAGCCTCGACAGGAATTATTGGAACACCACTTGGGTTGTGAAGAGGTAAACAAAGGCAACGGGACAAACCCCATGACAGCACACCAAAAAAGTTGTGCAAATGCATTACTTGGCTCGCAATTTTGCAGTGAAACTAAGGGTGAGCTTCAAGCTAAGGACTATCTTTTGTTATTTGGAGAAACCTTTTCTTCTAGCAAGATTATGCTTGGCAAAATAACTGCAGAACAGGAATATATTACAGTGGGGGAATATCTGGGGGGTAATTTCGAGAAACACATATTAAACAACAATGGTGACATCTGTGGGACAAATAAGTGTTTGAGAGAGAAAGCAGAATGTTTGGCTCATTTCTCATTTGAGCGATCCAATTAAAGGAAATCATGGTGGTAGTTATTCAGGGTGTTGGAAACCTACTGTTTGACCCCGAGATCGCATCTAGGGAAATTTCAACAAATGAAGAATATCTTTTCTGCACAGGTAACTTATCAAATAAAAACACAAGTGCAACTTTTACTGTCAGTTGCTTGATCTTCCAGCCATTCAGTAATATGTAACAGGATTTTCTTTTCAACAGTTTCTCAAAAGTTTATGCATTGTTGGTTCAGGTATATTTTCCTTTTGCTTCATATTTTAATGACAAGTTCAAAATATCTATTGCTTCCTTGCTTGATGGCTTTTTTGTGGTCCGATGTCCCCAATAAAAAAAATATATTCTGGGGGATGGTGGGGGTGGGAAAAGAAGGCCAAATTCGTTGTGCAGTTGTTAAATTTAGGGTAATTTAAGTGCCATAAATGGAAATGGTACTCTCTTGTGGATTATTCACATCCCAAAGTTTACTTTTTGTTATGGTTGATATTTAATGATGATGATAGTGACGATTGGTAGGAGGGAGAGGGAATTATCTTTTCATTGATTCCAGCCTTTGACAGTTATCTACCACAAGTGATTTACCAAAGGCTGTTTTTTGTTCATATTTTAGTTAGCTTAATAGTGTTAGTTTGCACATAATAGACGAATTCCAATCAAGTTAGCGACAAACATTGTTTTAAGTTTGTGAAATTCTGTAACAGTTTTGGTATACGTTCTTTAATAGAGTATTGTGAAAGTTATGAAGTTGTTATTAAAGGTGAAATTTCATTATTGTAGCCGGTCTGAAATGGTGTGCTGAACAAATGTGAACTGAACACTGGATTTCAAAGAGGACTTTTGATACATGGTATTGTGTTTTTACCTGGTACCAGGCCTCCATTGCACCACTAAGAGTCTCTAAATCCCTTCCTTAGGGACTGTTTATTTTTTATGGGTGGGTGAGGAAAGGGGCTGGTGTGATTTGATGGATTACCTCCTGTAATATATAAAGTGAGGTCACTTTCATTTCAACATTGGAGTTAGTGTCTTTGTTGATAAGCACATAAGGTAACTTCTGGAAGGGCTTCCAGGAGTATCTTCCCCCAGAAATTTGTTAAAATCTATATATTCTCTAATGCAATTTGGTGCATTCTGAAATAAATAGGCAGACAACCAGTGTCAGTTTCAGCCAGTTTTAAGCATTTTTTTTGGACAATGTATTAGTTATCCGGTCAGATTAGAATAGACCAGCAGAGGCCAAATAAGAACTGACATTATTCTTGACTGACGTTTTTGCTGTATTTTGCAACAAAACAGTTGGTGGGATGAAGTTGCTGTTGGGAATACAATAAAGTAGTGTCATTCGGGCAGAACGTTTGCATTATTGCTGATGCCATCACCACAAAACCTTTTAAATTTGGTGACCCTCCTTTACACACCATATTTTTCATCTAGCCCCCACACTCCTTTGATGCCATGGTTTTTGCATGCCCTCCCCCTTATATCCCACTAGCCCCCACCGCATAAACAATGAATGGTCTGTTAGAGTTTTGTTAACCCTCGAAATGTAGTATCCTAACCCAAGGTCTGGTCAAAAGTGGGTTACCAAAAGTGGGGTCACCAGGCTTTCACCAGGTTTTTCTTTCATTATACATGTAAGCACTTAACCCTCTAACCCCCTAAAGGAACCAACATGTTATTTCGTCTTATAGTAACACTGCTCAATCAAACATAAAGGTCGTGAGAAAGAGAGAAATGATCAACAAGCAAAAAAGATCTTGATCGTTAAACAAGTTCTCCTCATCAGTACCCAGGTAGTGTATGGGGAATATGCATGCTGATCTTAGGGTTTAACCCTTTAATGACCAGTGTCAGCATGTAAATTCTCCTTACTGGTTGCCATGCACTTGTTGTAGTGCTAGTTGGGAGAATTTGTTCAAATATCAAAAGAGTTCATCATTCCCTTAATTCTCAACACCTGTGCACTTAATTGTGCACTGATGTTACGATGACAAATCTGATGCTAATCACTATTGGGTCTTAAAGGGTTATAGGTTTATAATCCTAACAACACATTAGAATCAAAGAACCACCTCCCCCCCCCCAAATGGTTCAGTTTTGTTTAAAATATTACAGTAACTCTACTTTTCGAAGCCAGATACATAGAAGGGGAGTCATCATAAAAAAATCAGTACAAACCTAACTTACAAAGCACTTAGCCTCTACCTGTGAAATTTATTGAGACATATTGACACTCTTTCAACCTTGAACTACAAAACAAAGTTTGGCGACAAGTCTGGGGTAAGTACTAAGAGGTGACCAGTTAAGGGTAAAGAGCATTACTTCGTGATATTTTATCATTAATAACTGTTTCATTTGATGAGCACATCTTCATAGTTGAATGTTTTCCTTCAGGTAACAGAAAGCATGAAAATAGTCAGCACAATTCAAAGTTAAGGGGTCAGCTATGACTTGCTCGCATTTGGCCCTGAAGTCAGGGGTCAAGAAGTCATCGTTCTTGTTGAGAACACCTGACAGCTGAGCAACCTCTTTTAACTGCTTCTCTGTCACTGGCCAATCTTCAAAAATAAAAATACAGATAATAAAAGTCTGCATGAATCAAAGCTGGAAGAGTTCCGTAGGTATGGTATGTAATATGGCATGAATTCTTTTAGTCCAGGTTTAGCAATAAAACTTCAAAAAAAATGTTCTTTTTTATTGTACTGAAAAACCAGGAATCTTGTAAACCAAACAAACAGACAGAATGACATACCACATTGCTCAAGCCCATATTGCTCGGGAAAGTTATATATATTTGGGACACCATCTGGAAGAAAGGTGTTTTTCTGCTCTCTTATTCTATGGGTGTTCCATACAACATCACTGAAAGTGTTGATTTCCTTCTGCATGACTGGAATCATCAGATAGGCCAACAATAACCTAAAAGAAACACCAATTACAAATGGGTCACAACCAGTAACCAACAGTAGTATAAGGTGCACAGAATTAACCAGTCAACCACCAGTTCAAACCAGTAGTATAAGCCACACAGAATTAACACTGTTTTTTGGCAGGAAACATTAACATCAGTGACGTCATTAGTTCATGAATAAAATGTGCGCCAACTCGTATGTAAGTAAAGATTACTGGAGGGGGTGGGGATAAGAGATTTAGGGTGGTGGTGGCAGGTGTCAAAAAGAGGAAGTGTCCCATCCTCTCACTTAAATGCACTATTCAATTGTCACAAAACAATAAACAGGAACTACGGCAAGGAATGTGGCTAGAAGTAGAACTTGCCTAATTAGCTAATGGTTCCACGATCTTCCGCAACAAATGAGGTGGTGGTCATTTTATTTATGTAACTATCACACCATCTATGTTAATGTATTCCTGTGCAGGCTAAGATTACTGTATATAATGACCCTGTATTAAGTGGACAGTTTTCAAAATCCCGATTTCCATCGATAAAAACACTGCTACAGCCACCTCTGTTAAGAGGCTGAGGCAACCCTTTAGCAGTCCTATGTTTGTCTCTGTCTGGTCAGTCCTGTTTCAAGCAGCCAAGAATTATGAAATAACAGAATGAGATACGTCTTTGTAAACTGCATGTCTTACATCCACTGTAGCAGGGTCAAGGACAACATTATTCCAGTAATAACAGCCTCAACTACCCTCTACTAACAGCCATCTCTCCACAAATGGCCACTTTTTTGTCCTAGCTGATACATTCACTCTCACATTCACTCTTGTCCTAGCTGATACATTAAACTACAACAACCCCCTCCCTACAATGGCCACTTACCTCTGTCGGCAAGATGGCTGTTGTAGAGTCAGGTTCGACTGTATGGAAACATAGTTCTCCAGTAATATACATAGTAAACAGTTTGGAGGAGATGTACCTGTTAATGTATTATCACGATAGACCAAAATCACATGAAATGTAATAATACCAATGTGTTTCATTACTGGGATCATAGTATCCTGTTCCCTCCACCACCGTTCAATCTAAAATGAATAATACTTTTGGGCTTGGGTGAAATTGGGTACATGTATATCCCCATTTTTCAAAAATTTCCCCCCAAAAAAACAATGTGTTCCACTCGCTACATGGAATTGATAAAAAGCACCTGAAGTATTGACCCTACACGTGTACCTGATTTGATGTAGATGGCCCAAAAAGCACAGTATCCATGGGATCCATATCATCGCGAGTCTGGCGAAGAAATGCGTGCATCATTGCAATCACTCCAGTTTCTGTTCCTTTATCCATCCTTAGCATACTAGCAATTGTCTTGTTCTTGAACAGATACTCAAGGTAGAAACGTCCAATGACACTAGGATCGCTGTTACTTGTCCACACTTTCGCCCAAAGCACCTTTCGACTACAAGTGTCAATGTATGGCTAGACAGCCAGTGGAAAAGTGCTGTTCTGATAGCCCATGAGTTTCTCATGCCCATCGAGAGAATGTACCCAGTCTGTTCCCTTGGACGTGAAGTGACCCTTCTGTTTTTTCTGTTTGAATTGTGGAGTCCTTTCTCCTAGCGCTGCAGGATCAACATTGTACATGACTGCGTGCACCAAATCACGCGGAACGCACAAGTCATGGACTTGTCGCAGTTTTCTGTACATGGCACGATAGCCCAGTAGCTTTCTGGGACCTTCCATTTCGTGCTTTACTGCAGCCTCCTCTTGGTCGACTGTTGCCCTACGATTGGTAAAACCAATTTCAAAATAGCGAAGGCACCTGTCAAGAGTACGAAGACTCGATGCATAATCTGCAAAATCTCTTCTCATAAAGTCCAGAACTTCCTCACGTGGAAGGCCTTCTTTCATGTGCTTAGTTAGTGATTCTTTACGGTCGATGTCTTCTTTCCAAGAGGCAGACGACCGGGAGTCAAAGGGCTCACATTGTTCCGTGTGTGAGTCGAATAAAACAGCAACGGACAATTCCTCTTCCTCAGAAGAAAATTGGTCTCCAGAGCCCCCTGCGATAATGGAGTTAGCATCCCCACTAAATCAGGAAACTGAAGAAATCTGTTCGGCGCCTTCTGATGAAGAAGACAACTCTAATGCTCAGTTGCAAAGCGCTTTTAATTTGCCCTTAGCGGCAAATATATCGTTAGTCCAAAAGAAACGCCGAAAAGCTGGAAGAAGAATGAAGAAGCCAAACTGTGTGAAACGGACTAAGACGCTATTTGATTTTAATTTTAAGGCCGAGGATTCAGCAAAGACCATACCGTATTCAAGGAAATCCACCTTACGTGACACGACCTGCACGTCATATTCTCCTAAAAAAGGAAAACGTTCGGCAAGTTTTAATTCAGATTGGAAAGACCTGCGCCCTCTATCTGTCAGTAGAAATTGGTACAAGCAACAAGGCCATCATTGTAGTGCCAACAATTCACGAAGTAACAGACGCATGGAAGGCGAAGTAGGCAAGGATGCGGAGGGAAATTTTGTGGGTATTTCGCGGTCAACTTGCCTTGGAAATCTGCATGAAAATGTCATGGAACTAACGCAGAAGATAAATAATGAAAGAAGTGAGAAAGAGAAATTGTGGTTGATGGCGATTAAGAGGGTCGGACAACATCTTGTGGATACCTTTCCGATAATCAGCACCCAACAAGCAAGTAATTTGTATTTTTCGGAAAAGGAAGATAGCGACGAACACATTAGTAAAAAAAGGAGGTTACCGAACATGGTGTATGAGACCCTATCAAGACACCTCAACGTCATCCAACTGTATATGAAAGGAACGGTGTACATAACGGAACAAAGAAAAGGACCGTTAGGTGACATACTACAACATGTAATAAGCTTAAGTGAAAGTATATCTGCGAAAGATATCAACACGCACGTGGAAGGAAAGATATCTGATGTGTACAAAAGTGCACTTGAGTACTTGGATAGCGAAAGAGACAGAGACGTAGTGAAATTTTTAATAACAAAGATAACAAGTGTGTCCTTTGCCACTAAACTTCAAGGAACTACAAACAAAAGATCCATCCAAAAATGCTTAGGAAAAGTGCCGATCTATCTAGATCAATTCAATGAACTGTCCGAAAATCTGTTAAAAGAAGTTGAGCAATATGCATCATTAAACGACAGGCAAAAAAGGGCGTTCTTTAAATGAATGTGCGACACCATGAAGATCAGGGAAATCAAACACAGGTATAAAAATCAAACGGCCAGACCGCAGCCATTTTAGAGTATGAGTTTGGAGAGGGAGACAGTATCGAAAGGGGAAGCGGTGGCCTTGAAAGCCATTCAAAGCTAAGACGAGAAACACTGTACAGAGCTGCAGACAACAAGACAAAGATGAAAGATGCGCGTGCAGCCCTCTTGGCCCTTGCTCCCGAAAATTTCACGATTATCTCTCTTCGTGCCATAACTACACTCAAAGTTATAAAAAAGAAACATTCCAGGCCGAGCAGCATCATGAGGGTAGGAGCGTGAATGCCTGCATTTCACTCCACCAAGCACCCGATACTGTCCCTATAAAAGATCTTGTCATTAACATACATTGGACATCTGCAAACGTGAACTACATCCTAGACGAAGCAGCTGAATCTCCAGAAAACTTCTGTGTAGATTCCAAAGATGCCAAGAAGATAGTAAGACCTAATTCTAAATTTGGCGGGAAAATGTGGAACCAAAAGGAATATCCAGACCATACTTATGATCAATCCCGGACAAACGCAGTCACTCCAATTACCCATCTCTTTGTGAGAACCATGGAAACAAATCATTGTGTTTCCGTCAACTGCGACGACAGTATTCAAGAATTGGGTTTCTCCACAAAGGGTCGTGAAGAGACCGTAATACACCTTAAATGCACCGGAAATGCAGTATCAGTTTTAAATCTGTCTCATTATGAGCCAGAAACAATCTTCAGGCACGTCAATGAGTTTTTGTACCTTTTAACCTTACCTTCTTTGGATCATTTTTTCCGAAACCCCGCAACTAGAAAGTTGAAAGCAAACATTGTATTTGTTGTTGACAATGATGTTGAAATGCCAAGAAGTCCAGCAGTACAAATGCTAATGCTTAGACTGCAAAAATACCTAGGGGTAGAAAAAGTGGTGATAACGTCATTCGCAGAATACCATAGTAAACGTAACCCAGTTGAAAGAGTACATGAAATTGACACTGCAGAACATCGAGCAGCTATGGAGGAATTTGCCCGCGAGGTGGGAGGAGTTTTGACTCAAGGATGTTTTGGTGGGAAACACATAGAAGTTGTGCGCGGCATTGGGGAAGAAGAAAATTTCGTTTTTCAAGACGAAGACGGTTTCGCACGTTTCTTAAAACTCAATGAAAAAAGGAAAGCAGAGTCTCAAAACCAGTATGAGGCTACAGAAAACAAGATAAGCAAAAACCTCCAGGTTGTTTGGGGTGTGGAATCGAAGTTTACTGGCCGCTAGACGGACGATTATGAAGTATTAGCGGGAGATAGTCATTCCTGGCTGAACACCATGCTTTATAACGTCACGTTTCATTTGACCTGTGTCATTTATTACTTGAGAGATGCCAGCATCACTGACTGCACCTTTCTGGTATTTGTTTTTGAAATTTTGGATATGTTATGGCAAGATATTATGCAGCCGTGAAGAGATTTGGCTGTGTATCATTTAATCTGTAAACTGCGATAAATTCGCGTAAGTGTTTTTAAAGTCTAAGAACAAACGGCATCCCGGAAATGATGAAAGGTTGGTTTACCAGAAACAAAATGTGACAAAGAGAAATATCTCCGAAAGAGGAAAACAATGCATTTGTGTAAAAGATATAAATTTATCGACAGTGATACAGTGTCAGAGAAAAATGCAAGGAAGGGAAGCTTTAAAAATAAGGTACTAAGGAACTCTCAACAGAAACTTGATTTGTGCAAGCGAACCTAGTCTGGAAATGGGCTGACTGAAATAATCATTATGTGTCTGAGCACGGGTTGCAAAAGTGTGAGCAGTCTCATGTTAGGATAAACTGATCCTTATGGTAAAAGTCTCGTATTAGCGATCTCCTAAAACAGTTACATGTAGTTTTGATCAGTTTCCCCAATAAAAAAGTGAAGTGTGGCTTAAAGTGGTTCCTGACTTTTATTAGATTAATAAAACACTAATATATTCTTTTTTAATAGTAAAAACTCATTTGTGTTACATTGGAGATCCATGAATCTGATTGGTTCTTCACTGTTTTCTATTTATTTATGACAACGCGAGCTTTCTATCGAGCTTTAGGTTTCTATCGGCTGTTAGCTGAAAACCATCCTTGAGGACAAACATCATGAATACTGTAAATTATGGAGTACTATCATGCGATCCAATCGTAACGAAAAGGGGAAAGAGAAAGGAAATCCAAACCAAGGGTGGAAACAAATGAATCCGAACGGTCTAAATTACAAAGCCGCCATCCTTAGATAAACAAAAGTGGCAAAAGGCAAAAAATCCAAAGGGTCTAAAATCTTCAAAGCCGCCATCCTTAGGTATTAAAAAAGGGATGGAATATAAAATCCAAAGGGTGGAAAATCGAATCCATGGTTGAATCCGAACGTTCTAAGTTGGAACACTGCCATCCTTAGAGAGTGATAAAGGGATGAAAAATAAAATCCGAAGGATAGAAAATTGAAGGTGTTCAAATCCGCTCCCTCAATTTTGTTACCTGCCATCCTTAGGGGGGGGTGCAGATAAAAAATGGAACGTCCCTTTACCTCGTTAATCTTACATGATCATATCTGTTCAGCATTGGTTGCATATTTGTCTTAACATTTGCACAGTCTGACTCAGCAATTTAACAATTAAAATCCGTAGTTTTCACACTTTTGCAGGGGTAAATTTGTTCTAAGTCTCCATAGGTCCCAAAAAAACGATTCAGTAGTGACTCCTTGGCAGCCGCCATTTTGGATTCATGAATGTGTTGGGAGAGACTGGTAATGAATGAGCCGCTTTGATCAGCATCCTTATCATTGTGGGCTCAGAGAAAACGGTTGAATTTTTCGGCACCATAAATTTAAAGTCTGTTACAAATGTTCAATGCATGTTTCCTTGGTTTTCTATTCTTTCAAGCTTAAAGGATGCCTCAAAGCAACAAAATTTGGATATCTACTCTTAAGAAGGAGGTAAGTTTAAAAGAAAATCATTTGTAATGAACGATTGGCTTCAAATTAACGATTCTAAGAAGATCATGTTCTTTCCTGTCTTCTTGAATTCGAAGCTATATTTACATGCAACTAGTTACACTTGAAGCAGGCTGAATTTTCGAGATTATTTAACTAAAGAGGCAGTTATGGCATAATTGTGCAGTTTATAGAAACAGTAAAATGAAACATGGAATAAAATGTTCTCCAGTGCCTTTCCACTGCAGAGTGTTTCCATCGCTGTAGTTTGTAAAAGGACACAAGATAACTGATGTCTTAAGCTAAGTTTACAATGTCTTGATTTGAAAGCAATAATAGAGATCATTTTCTAGAGAATTGAAAGAACAGAACTATTACCTGAATACGACAATAACTCAGAACTGATTTTAATCACACAATGTTCTGTTTTGCTCTACTAGGTATATATTCAATTCATGATCAGCTGCTGTTAGAACAGATGTGACACTCAGGGCCAGAGCACTGCAATGTCAAGTCAAGAGTAGCCTGCTCTGAGTATTAAAGCTAAGTCAATTTTAATAACTACTAAAACTACCAGGACACAATGCAACTGTAAATGTAAGTTGTCTCTGAGAAAAAAGAAAAATCATGACAATGTCATCTGATTCACTAAAGTGAATACTGATGAAACTTTATTTCAAAGAACTTCTAGGTGTAGCAATTCAGAATAAAATAATTGCAATTTTTCCGATGTCGAATTAAATGTTCTTCCAGTCACTGTCATGTACATATGTCCGAAAAACATAGTATGCAATATGTTGTATAAAGACTCTAGTGAACTTTGTGGAGATGTTATTTTTAATCACAGCTGCACTGCGTCAGTACAAGATGTAGTCTCCAGGCTAGTTTCCAGAGTGCTGAAACTGTGGTGAACAGATGCTCTAAATATATTCACAAGAAAAGGCTTTAAGGTTTCATAGTACAGGCATTAAGTTTAAAATTTTCATTAAATCAAAACAATGAATTTTGTGGCCTGGATGACAAAATTGTGAAAATTCTTACAAATTTTGGAATAAATACTTAATCAACTTTAAGGTTTGTTTGATATTTGATGTGCATTAGATCCTAATATTTACTATTCTCAGTAACTCCCAGAAAGTCCTAGGAATTCCTAATTCAATTTTTTTTTCAGATGTTATCAAATTCTCTCAGATTCCTAGGAATTTTTTCCAAGCTAATCTAAGACCATGCAAAGTTTGGAATTCCTAGGAATTCTTAGAGGAGAAGGTCACTCCAAAATGGCACCTTTTTTTTTCTCTCCAACAATAGAAAGTTAATGTAAAGATTAGGCACTCACCCAAATTTCAACGTCCAAAGAGCGTTCTAACCTCGTGAAATCCTTGTCCAAAGTAGCCCAAAAATCGTCTATGAACGCCACCATCTTGGAATATACTTAGTAACCTGGCGATACATGCATGACGTCATTGAGCGCAAGTTAAACTTTGGCGGGGAGATTGAACACTCGAGACTGCTTTGATTCCTCTTCAGATTGGAAACATGCCTTTTTGTTCAGCACCCTTCTGTTCAAATAGGTCTCAAAGAGACAGCAAAAGAGGTGTTTCGTTTCACCGTTCACCGTTAAAAAGAAAAAAAATTGCCAAAGAATGGTTAATTAAGCTTGGCCGGGACAAAAAGTTCTTGCCGAAACTGGAACACGTATTCATTTGTTCGGAACACTTCACCGATGACTGTTTCGAAGTTGATCACCGATATAATCTCCTCGGCGGAAAAACCCGCAAAAGGAAGAAAAAACCAGTTGCAGTTCCAACCATTTTCAAAAAGTCCTGTTAGAACTCTACAACTGGTAAAAAGTGATCGGCGAGCGAACGGAGACAAGCGATTAAAGAAAGAAAAGAGGTAAGTTCTTTTTTATCTTTTGTTTACTTCAAAAACCATTCAAAGGTACTTCCTCTCTTCTTGTTGTCTACAGTACTGGCCAAAGGGATGGCAGCATTACACGCGCGTTTCACGCGTGTAAAGACGCCATATTGCACGCAGTTTCCATGCAAAATACACGCAAATTACACGCGCAAACCACACGTGTAAAAAAGTACACACAAAGTGCGAGTAAATTTTACACGCAAAGTGCGAGTAAAATTAGCTAAAATTTACACGCAAAGGTTGGAGACAAGCTCATAAAGTGCGTGTATAGATAAACAAGACAAGTTCAGTGTACATTGCTGGCAGGAATGTCTGAGGCTATTCGCGCTCTTGTCTAGTGAACGTAAATTTTATTTCTGTAACTTGAATTGAGCATCCTAAATAATAACTTCAGACTCCACAACAGTTTTTATCAACATGAACAAGAAAGCAGAGAAAAAATGACTATTTGGTGTCGAGGGTTGCGTGCTGAGTGGAACGTAAACAACAAAGTGAAATTTTCAGAATTGAGATGGAAAGCGAACAACGAAGTTCAAATTTTCAGAATTTGCCAGACTCAAAGACGGAAAAGGATACCGTATTTA
This sequence comes from Siderastrea siderea, assembly GCA_964030785.1. Taxonomy (NCBI): domain Eukaryota; kingdom Metazoa; phylum Cnidaria; class Anthozoa; order Scleractinia; family Rhizangiidae; genus Siderastrea; species Siderastrea siderea. Next base: position 20,871,001 of record OZ034973.1, on the reverse strand, counting down.
CCCGTGTATAATGCGCACTTTTTTTTTTACCCTAAAATAGCCTCAAAAATGCATATGCGTATTATACACGGAATTCTTTTGTTTGGAATCGTGTGCTTAATTACCATAAAAACAAAGAAACTAAATGTTCTTAAATATCACTTTGCCAAAAGTTGCAAACAAGCACGGCGTTGTTATTGCTGCTCAAGAGAAAGGCTGGATGGATACCGAAGGAATGAAACTATGGATCGACAAGGTTTGGCGTGCACGGCGCGGTAGACTGGAGCGACGAAGAAGCCTGCTTGTTTTTGACTCGTTTGAAGCTCACGTGACCGACATGGTGAAAAGAGCACTCGAACGCGAAAACACGAACTTGGCTGTAATTCCCGGCGGTTTGACCTCAATCCTACAGCCGTTAGACGTTTCTTTAAATAAACCATTTAAAGGTGGATGGAGTGGATGGCGAATGGAATTCACGAATTTACTGCAACCGGCCGCAAAAAGAAGCCCTCGGAAGAACTGATTTGCTCGTGGATTGCGGACGCATGGCGTGAAATTCCGACAGACACAATGGAGCCTTCATTTCTCAAATGCGCAATCACAAACCGTCTTGATGGATCAGAAGATCATCTTGTTTACGAAACCAACGATGAACTTGTCGATGATGACACTTTAATGACAGAAATGTTTATGCCTGACTCCGAGTCAGAGTCAGAGTTTGAAGGATTTTACCAGAACTGTGAGTACATTCTCATTGAAGTTATGTTACCTAAGACAAGGAACAGTACACAGACTGTAAATATTGAGTTTTCTAAACAAGAAAGGGACTTATAGTTACGATAACTGTTGTTTAACTAGGTAAATTTGCCTTTACTTTTGTTACTGTTACAGGAGCTTTGTAAACCTTCGTGATATTTCGCTTTAAGAAGTGCCGATAGTCATTTGTTGCAAATACCATTATCTTGAAAATAATTAAACCCATTTCATACTATTTTGTTTGTTAGTTCACTGGACTTCCTCTTTCCTTTCGTTTATTTTTTTCCCAAAATCATAGTCCAAAAATAGGGTGCGTATTATACATGGGCGCGCATTATACACAGGTAAATACGGTAGTGAAGAGCCTGGAACAACAACAGATCAGGAAAACCTGCTCCAAGTGTTTGACACAGACCCTGATAGTCTTTTTTCCGTAAATGACCAAACCGTGGTGGTTTCTAACAACTGCGGAATCATCGTAGGTCCAGCTGTTAAACATTTTGTTGACGTAGGAACAGAAACGGAACCCATTGTAGAGTCTATTGTAAAACAGTTTGTTGATGTCGGGACACAAACGACGCCCTCTGACTGCCCTGTAGTTGAAACGATCTTAACCCCCGATGAGAGACAAAGGATTGTTGCCCTGGACCACACATGCAGCAAACCAAAGCTGGAGTTTGGTCCTGAGAATGCTTAAACAAAGGCAGAGCCTGAAGTTGTTCCACTTAAAAGGTGATGCGGTGCTATCGGATTTGTCTGACGATGAATGGTGCGATGACGTGGGTGACGCAGTTTCAGACTGCGGCTCAGACGCCTCGGATGAAGACTGGCAGCCTGACGCAGAAGACGAAGATTCCGATGATGAAAATGCAGAATACGTACAGATCAGTAGCACAATCACCATGCCCACTTGGGGTAGTTGGATAAACTCATCTTATTTTTTTAGTTCAAGACCTTCAATAAAGTCAGACTTTTCCACACAGCTTTGGTTATCTTTGCTGATTACTATCCGTACCAAGAAGAGGTAAAGAATGTTAATTCTTAAGAGAAAATACAGGAAAACGAGAGAAACATGGGCAAATTTGGAATGTAACGTGTAACACCACCTTGCAGGTGAAATTTTTCAAAATCAATTTTTATGAAAAATAAAGTTCGCTAGGACAAATGGATTACACCCAATGAGAACCCACAAATAACAATACATTTGACCAAAGTTGAAGCATTTTATGTTTATTAAGACAAATCAAAAGGATTCATCATTTTGGAGTATCCTTCCTGTAACGCTGCTTGCAAGAAAATGGAGATTCAGAATGTTGTTGTCTGTTGCATGCTGAACTTGAAACCTAGGATGATAAAACATATCAACTAAATGCTCATAACTTGAGTTTTAATATGGGAAAGAATTGATCAAAAGCATTGAATATAAACGAAGAAATGAGAGTTCAAAGAAGTCACTACGTTTTATTTGTAACGCGATTACGCAATAATGTTTTAGCCAACTTACCTTTTCCTTGAGCCCTCCAATCCAAACAAAGCACAGTGGGCTTTCAAAACCGAGCAAATCTGAATGCTCACAAGATCCTCCAGTTATCTCCACAACTTCGATCTCCTAGCTTTCAAAACGGCTGAAATATTAGCTTTAGATTGAGTCGCTACGTTTTTCGCCATCTTAACTTTGTTTACGTAACAGTGTGCTAGACATTGAAGACTCTAAATCGTCTTCAAACCTGCGATTTCCTTCCTAAACGCGCCATGCTTTCTTCTCCAACTAAAACACTTGGTAACCTCCCCTCATACCACACTTTGGGGGGTTTCAGGGCATATTCCAGGGGCTAATTTTCCGGGAATTGAGCAATCTCTAAATACCGCGTCTCGAGATAAACCGACCGCGTGTTTCATGTAAATTACTGCGTGTTTCATGTAAATTACTGCGTATTTCGTTCTCGAAAATCTGTTTTTGGTTATGAAAGAAAAGACGCTTTCAAGAGTGGAGGAAGAAAAAGAAAGAAAAGAACAGGCAGAAGAACCAGAAGTACAATGAAAACAACTGAGAGAAAAGAGCAAATTATGCTAGGGAAAGACGACGAGCCAACAAGACAGTTCATCAGGAAACGCGTCAACGAGCGGCACTGGCAGTGAAAAGGTCGAAGCAGCTTAAAAGGAGAAAGGAGAATGAAACTGCCTTGGAAGCAAAGAAGGAAAAAATGAGAAGACAAACAAGAGAGAGAGTTAAAAGGCTCAGAGAAAAAAGGAAGCAAATCACTACTACTGGAAAAGTGGATGATCCTGTTGATGATGAGGCTGCAGGCTTCAGGAACAGAATGGCGACAAGTAGAGCAGTCAGGAGAGTCAAACAAGCGTTGCCTGAAACACCTGAAAAGCGTGCGGAGATCATCCAGAAAATAAGTTCAAGTCCAAGAACAAGAAAACATCTGTTAAAGGCAGGAGCAGTTAAGACACCGGAAGAGGAAAAAGAGACAACGTCATTAAGAGCAATTGCAGCTGACATCAAAGAAGGCTTGGAGGAAGTGAGAAAAGTGGTTCAAATGAGAAAAGAACAGCTCTGAGAGCCTTCAAATCCCTGGCTTTTGGACAAAACGTCAAAAAATTTCGCGCTCAACGTTCTTTGTCCCAAGTAGTTTCATTGGACAGGAAAAGCATTGGACGTGGTATCAAAAGAAGAATGGAAATTTTGAAGGGGGAAGAACCAAGCTGGCTGATTTCCAAAAGAAAAGTGAGGTTTGATGCTGTTCCTGAGGAAGTAAAAAGGAAAGTTTATGATTTCTGGACAACACAGGCTAGCCGTCCAACTGGAGACAAGAAAGATTTTGTTCGTTACCACACAGGAAAAAGCCAGTACAAAGAACACACAAAGCACATACTGGAAAAGACCCAGACAGAAGCTTTCTTGGAATTTCAGGTCCTGCATCCTCAGATTAAAATAAAGCGAAGAAAATTTGAATCACTGAAGCCATTCTTTGTGAAACCCGCAACAGAACGTGATAGAAAGTCCTGTCTCTGTCGAAAGCATATAGAAATCAAGATTGTTTTCGGAGATTGCATGAAATTTCACAAGGCTGTTTTAAGAGAGAATGATCGTGATGGTGTTAGTGTTCTTGCCAGCGTAACAGAAGCTGTTGAACTGACCCTTTGTCCCAAGGGGGAAGAAGCTCCTCACCATAAATTGGCCTGTTTGGAACAACAGTGTGAGCGTTGTGGCGTCCCACTGATGAGGCTCCTTCCTGAGAAAGAATCAAAGGGGGGCACAGTTATTTGGAGATGCTATAAGTATGTCTCAACTGGCAAGCTGCTGGCCAATGGTCAAGAAAAGACGAAACTGGCCCTAGTTACAAGGAAACATCACCATTTGAGATGTTTGACTACTTCAAGGGTCTTCTCAAAGACTACCCCATGCACTCCTTTATGGCCAAGTGGCAACGCAATCAGCTTGACACTTTGTTGGAGCACTTGCCCATTGATCAGGCAGTGGCCACACACGACTATTCTGAAGGGTACACTTGTAGGTCGCAAGATGAGACGCAGTCCAAATATTTTGACGTGGCAAAAGTGTCGCTGCATGTAACTATACTCTACCGCCATGCCACAGAAAGAAAGGGGGACAGGACGCTGCCGGTTCTCATGTGAAACAAAAAGTTAGTCAGGCAGTGCTGCGTCGAACAGCAGCAATTAAAAGTGCCCAGGACATGCACACGTACCTGACAGAAAGTTTTACTCTGCCTTCTGCATCAAGCTACTTGTCCAGAACAAAATTGGTTGGCTTAAAACAACGCCTCTTTTACTATGTACCAGCTGCAGGTGAGGGATCAGTGAAAAGGAACAGATCAGAGCGCAGATTTAAAGAGGTCAGGGGAATCAGAAAGATTCATTCAGTGAAGTGCACCATAGAGCAGGGGAAGGTGTTTACCCGTGATAGGTCATGCTATTGCCTGGACTGTTAGAAACTGGTGAATCATGTGCAAACTCTGAGTGGGTTGATGACAAGATTGACCGAGAACGATCTCCAGCAGCTACCAGGCATGCACAGGAAGATACTGTGGCAGTTACAACTGACACAGCTGTCAAAATAGCTGACTTAGCCGCAGCAGGCAGTGTCGTTGCAGTTGCAGCAGATGCTGACTTCAGCTATGATTACTATCTGTTGAAAGTCACCAGTGATGGCGTTGAGGAGCTAGCAGAGGATGTGACTGATGATTATGGCTGTATTTACAACACAGGACACGAAGTTCTTAAAGGACACTTTTTCCTAAGGAACAATCTAATTGACATGACATACAAACTTGACGAAAGTAAAGTCGCCATTGTGTATGCTGCGACTGTGAGGCACATCTGTTCTGACCTTCATATTGTACACAGAGGAAGAAAGCCACTTTTTAGAGTGCCTGTAATGCTTAATAAGGAGATACTGGCCTCCATGTAATCTGAAATGCCTTATAAAAGGTAAAAAAGGTTCAAAGTTGTTTTATGTTTACTATTTTCTTGTACTAGCGAGCTTAAAAATGAACATCTAAGAAAAGACCACGCCTGCAAGGAATCATGGGTAAATTGAAAATGCTATTAAATATGCAAAGAATGTAATATTTCCCCCCAAAACAGCAAGATTAGCCATTTTCAGGGTAAAATAAACCTGACATGTTACAGGATTGGGTACAGTGATTGTGCTACTGATCACAGGATTCATGGCTCGAAGAAAAAAAGGAATCGACCAAAGAGAGCAAATCAATTGTTTTCAACAGCTGTTTAAAGCAGTTGTTCCAAATTTGCCGGAAATGTGGCGATGCTGTGAAGAAAGCTTACCTGAAGCAGAGAGGAAGCCTGGTTTGTGTAACAACCGTTTGTAAAGCTGGCCACATGGAGCCTTGGTTTTCTCAACCGTTTACCAAAGGTACCGCAATGGGGAACCTTATTTGCGCAGGTGGAATCCTTTTCACAGGGAATCACTTTTCGGGAGCAAATGGGCTTATGAGTGCTTGCAACATCAGTTTTTTTAAGAATGGGAACTTTAATCTTATTCAAAGAAAGTTCCTTTGACCAGTAGTCAACAATTTGTACCTTGCTCAGCAGAAGGAAGTTCTTCAATCATTGAGAGGACAGGCTCTTGTGCTTGCCGGCGATGGACGATGTGACAGTCCTGGTCACAACGCAAAATATGGCACTTACAGCTTGCTGGAGGTGACTACGGAAAAGATTGTGGATTTTTCCCTCATACAAGTATCGGAAGCTGCCAACTCCACTTCTATGGAGAAAGAGGGGCTAAAGAGATGCCTAGAACGATTAGAAATGTCTGGTCAAGTGATCGAGATGCTAGCTACAGACAGGTAATAACCATTCGCCAACAATACGTACCAAGCTGACCTTCGGTTACTTATGCAGGGTTTCGATTCACATAAATGGTACACAATCAGCCGTTACAAGTTTCGTTTTGTCTGATAATTAGAGCGATATACAAATTTCGCAAATTGGTGACCTAGTGTGGTTAGGGTAGTCAAATGAAATAGCTGGACACACAGCTTAGGTTCTCACTTAAGATATCCAGCATTAACATTGAACAGCTATAATTGGACACTAACGTCATTCTGCTCATAATACTGTAGCAGTTCTAACGCATCACAAATTTTTTTCAATGGAAAGTTGCATCCTTCTTTCTGGGATGAAACTCCCCCCGCCTCCCCATCTATAAACCCCCGCGGTAGCGCTCTAGGACGGAGATTTTTGGGACTATTTCTGAGAGAAGTGAGGGCTGTTCCAGGCTCTTGGATACTGGGTACGGCAACAATTAAAAAGGAATTGCAAAATAACGAGCGCAAGATATGGAGAAAAAAGGAGGAGGGGAGCTCTTTTTAGCTGCCACGCGGTATTCGCGTGCGTTTTCTCATTTGCTTTTCATGCTGCCTTGGAACCTACAGCAACAAATGGCGACTGGAGAAAATGTTAAAACGCCCTTGGACTATTCAATAATTAAAGAACGTTGGCCTTCTTGACAATTTCTTTGGAATTTTGTTTGTTCAAAAAGAGAGAATTACACAAAAGGCTTAGAAAAGGGTATTTAAAAATCATAATGATAAAAACCCATCTATTTTTAATTTAACATATGAAGGCATATCCAAGTTGCAGCGATGATGAAAAAAGACAAGAGCAACATCAAACACCGATTCGACCCATGGCACTTGGCAAAGTCCGTGCGCAAAGACCTTCCTGCTGCTTCCAAGAAAAAAGAATGCTCAGTCCTCATGCCGTGGATCCCATCTGTTGTTAATCATCTCTGGTGGTGTGCGGCAACATCCAATGGAGATCAGCTACTTTGTCAGGAGAAATGGAAGTCAATCGTGCATCACGTGGCAGGCATACATGAATGGCCGGATTTCCGGTTGTTTTCCAAGTGCGAGCACGAGGAACTGACCAACGAGCAGAGGAGAAACAAGGTATGGCTTCCAATTGGATCTCCAGCTCACAATGCCTTAAAGGAAGTGGTATGTAAACCCAAACTCCTCAAGGATGTCTGTCTCTTGGCCGATTTTATTCAACCCGGGTGTTTGGAAGTTTGCGATGGCTCGATGGCTAAGAAGTATGCCCTTAAGTCTCAACACTATTTATGCAATGGCACGAAGAGCAGAACACAGCTGGCGATAATTGATCACAACTCCAATGTGGGGAGAGAGGTGGCAACCACCATGAGTGCAGAAAAGAGATACAAATGCGTATACCCAAAGCTACAGAAACAGTAGGTTGCGAAGCCAATCTATGAAGACAAGTCTTACCAGTTTGTCCAAGATCTTCTGCGTGATACGATTTTATTGAAGCAAGGTCACATTGATGTCCCCGACCTTGAGATGCCAGCCCTTCCTCAAAACATTGCACCAACTCCCTGTGGCAATAAAGACGACATAATTGCAAGGCACGTGTCAAGGTTTCATTAAGGTTACTGTAAACGTTCACAGGTGTCTTCTGAAAATTCTTCTCTACGCATATTGTTTTCAAATAAATCCTAGAAAACTGTGTATCACTAACAAATAGTACTCGCGATCATTTACACTAATCTTAAGAAAGCCAAAGTACTGTCGACTCACTATTATATCAGCCACGAGGGGAGGGGAGGGGGTACTCCCGTCAATTTAAGTTAGGTGTGTGCCGCAAAGAACCCTATTTAAGGATAGAAAATCAAACATTGGCGCACTTTTCATGGCCCAAACCCAAAACAATGACAGGTCGTTTTTGTTTAATGCTTTTCTCAGTGTAACATGGGAAAATTAGCGTGAAGCATAGAATACTAGACTACGCCTAGTTTAGTTTAGCTTGGCTTACAAAAAAGTAACCCCGCCTAAGGATCACAATACCAAAAAGGGGCAAAATGGATACCCTATTCCTCAAAAACCACGCCCTATTCCATGGTGCATACCTACATAGCTAACATATGGTAGTACCCCCCCCCCCCAAGGAGTTATCGATCAGGACAATAGAAAACTGTTTATCCAGTTTTTCTTAAGTGTCAGCATGTTTTAATCCCATTTACAACCCTTATACTTATTGTGGTGCTTTAAGGTGCCTCTCGGCTATTTATTAGCGCCGAGGTTCCAGTTTGTAGATCGAATTTTCGGCAAGTAAGCGTTAACCGATTTCAGTGAAATACGCAAATATTTCCATTAAACAAAGACAGATTTTTCTCTAATTAAGCTCGATAATTTCTAAGACTTCAAGGTATACCGTGAGCAAGTTTCTACAAAATTGGCTGGGTAGAAATTTCTGCACAGTTGATTATTAAATTTTGGCTTCACAACATTTTGTCTGTGTAATTGCCTTTGCTGATGCAAGAACACTAACATCATGCTGGGATAGCAAATATTTTTTGACAGCTTGATATCACCTAAAACACTGCTGAAAAATCGGAAAAGATCGGAAACTCCTAGTAAAATCTACAAGCAAATGGAGAAGAGCATGTTAATAGTGCGTAATGTGTGAATCTGAAGATATTAAAGTTTATTCGACTTGTGAAAAAACTACCGATTTGTCTTCCCTTATTTCTAAGTATGATAAAATCCAGCATATATACAAACGACCTCACCTAGTTTCAAGCGTGTAACCTCGACGAAATCCAATGAATTTGGAAAACAATCTATCTTTGTTTAATGGAAATACTTGCGTTTCCCTGAAAAGGGTGGTCTTCGAATAGCACTTGTATCTCTTAATCGTTGAACTTGTTTGCCCTAAAAATAAAAGTTTTGTAAAATTTGAACATTCTTTGTTAAGAATACCAAAAATCACTGAAATCGATTAACCCTTACTTGCCGAAAATTCGGTTTATATATGGAGCCTCCGCACTAATAAATAGCCACGAGCCACCTTAAATGATATAAATAAGTAGCTCAGGGAGGAAAGTGGGGATAGCTGATTTTAGCATACAATTCTTTTCCTCTCAGAAACCATACAGATATTGTTCCCAAGGTGGGGTGGGGGGGGGAGAGGGTGTCAGTAAATAAGGCACCCACACACAAAAAGAAAAACACCAGCAAAATAGGAACAAAATTTATTTTGTGAGGAATGGATGTGTAACTTGATTTGATCTCAGACGCAAAGTGTCAGTGGGCTTAATCTAATGTTTCACCAGTCACTTAAAGCAAAAAAGCTCTATGAAATAAAACAACTGTGAAACCTGTTTTAATCCACTGACTCCTGGACATTTTGCCAAAAAATGCCTTTCAAAGCGAGTCAAGCGGTTTTTAGGCCGCTGTCTAGCCGAAAAGAATCCAAACTGTCCAAAGCGTTGTTTGCAAGTCGAGCACTGGACTAGCTTTTGTTCTTGATGCCAAATTACAGCTTTCAAAGTTTGGACATGCGCAGAAAGCAAAATTTCGAGAAAGCAAAATTTCGTCTTTTACCTTTTGCTTTCTCCCCCCACGCTTCTTTTGCTTTTATTTCCCCCCTTTTTCTTCTTTTGTGGGGCATTTACTAGGCTACCTTTTGGTGGCAAAAGATTTTGCAAAACGTTCGAGGATCGTGAATTTTTGTTGAAGGAAGTACCAGTGGGTAGTGGGACAAGATTTTCATTGGAATTTTCTGCTCAAAGTTACACGGTTTTTTGCGTATTTCTCTGGTGTTTGACTGAATCGCGCTCATTTGGGTATGGCTTGAAAGATCTCATCTCCCCGCACAAGGTCGTTGTCAAAGTTCTCCAGGACCGTTAAAACTGATGACGTCACAAGTGGTACAAGGGACGTGGTTAAAGAAGGGCGGTTACAGGCAGTTCAGGGGTCAATGTGTTAATACAATATAGTCAGTAGACAGAATAGAGGCGTGCTTGGTCCATTTAAAGGGACACTGTCACGGGTTGACATGCGCAGAAACTTTCACTCTTGAGGACTCTCGCGGACACGTGTTTTTGTCGGCCGCCATTATGGAACCGTCGGTAAGTGTATAAAATTTGCATTTATTTTGCATCTAAATCAAATCTACGTCTAACAAATTATTAACGGATCAATACTCTTATTCTCAGGAAGCTACAGAAGGGTTCTGTAAATGTAAAAGCGCGTGTACCACAAAACGCAAAGAAAACAGTACTCGTGGATGTCCTTGCAAAGGGCGAAATGTGCTTTGTAGTGACGAATGCAAGTGCGGTACCAGCAGCAAACCCTGCAGGAACAAGGTATGAACTTCACATTGACTTCTTTGAGGCTCAGTACATAAATAATTATCTTATTGAAGTTGACAAAAGCATTTAAAAGACATTTGTTTCTGCTTCTTCAGGATTCAGTTGGGCAGTCGACGACTGCATCGCAAAGACGAGTGCGACCGAGACAAGGATCCGGTTTTCACCTGCCTTCAGGCTCTTCTGACAACCCAACGGAGGAACAGCAACGTCTAAAAAAAAATAATGATGTAAAGGTAGATGTACTTTCATCATTCGCTTGTTCCATTGTGTTTATTGTTCTTACCTGTATCTGAATGAAATGTGCACTTTGCTGAACCCAACTGTTTCGTGCTCAGTGATAATTCAAGCACTCATTTTTTTCATATTTTTCATATACCCAAACAGTATTATAGATTGAACGTACTCGTTTCCCTTTTTGTTTTTTCGCCTATGAGCAAGCTGCCGGTATTTTGACTTGTCTTCACACTTCCTGTTTTCCTTATTTCTGTTTATGAAATTATATGCTCTCACTATCTCTATTTACTTTGCTTTATGTCTTACAACGTTATTTTGAATTACTGTAGGATTTCATTCACACACTAGATGAGGCAATGGTGAGAAAATTGGCCATCAGAGGGTTACGAAGGGGAATAGGAAGCATGGATTTCATCCAAACTCTGTTGATCATGGAAGATGATCTTGATGAAAGCGAATTGGGATCTCCTAACAGCACAACATCTCCCATGCTAACAGCTGAGATGACAGGTTCAACTTCTGCTGCATCTGACCCAGGGCCATCCTCAATTACCCCTTCAGTTCCCTGGTGTGTCTGTGGCATGTGCAGGCGTATGCCACAAGCTGTTGAAAACAAGTGTTGCGGGCTAGAGATATGCATCACCACTACATCTCAATTTGCCAAATTATGTCTTGACAGAGATGTCCTTGAACTGTGTATTAGAAACACAAGAGACATGAGAAATGACAGAGAAGATAATAGCCCACGTTCCTTTAGAAAAGCTGCCTATCGCCAGTTTATATTGGCTAGGCATGGCCATCTTGGAAAGGGTAATCGACGCGTGTGCCCTTCATGTTGTGTTTTGAAAATCAGGGGACATTTCCCATCTGTCACAGGTGTCCACATGGGGTTCAGAGAACATTAATTTACAACACCCACCGGACAGTCTATGAGCAGTTTTTAGTTGAGTGTCATAAATCTAAAACCAAAGTAATTACTCTGACCAATCACAAGGGGCAGTGACAAAGCAGCAAACCAATCAAAACATTTAAAGAAAATAATTGTAGTGACAAGTTGCATGAAAACCAAACTGAGCAACTCACTGTTGGTTTTTGTTTCACTTTTGGTTGGCTAAGAAGGTGGCACAAGTTTTATAAACCTATCACAAAGCAAAGCAAAACCAAGGCAAGTAAATATGGATTACTTTCGACACTCAAATGAGAACTGCTCTGTTATACAAAGATAAAAACTGATTGGGGATCCACTTTCTATGGTGTTCCTTTGTGCTGCATGTTGAAATTTTAAAACAATTAGAATATTTTCCCTTTGTTGGTTTGTTACATTATATTGCCCTTCCACATGTTCTTCTTATAGGTACTGTTAGATTTGTTGTACCAGCTTTTATCGAGAGGTTTTGTTGTAATATAATTGTTGATCTTGTTCCTGTTGACATGGTTGCCCTTCAATGTTGTTGTTGGAGACGGGGAGGGAAAGGTTGTGTTTGAGGCATGATAGAACTGTACATAGTTGAAATCCTTCCACATTTGTTTCTCACTTATAAACTAATAATCAAGACTGATTCTTTTGGAGGGGGGAAATGGTAAGCACCCTTTCAGTGCATTACATCTGTTTTCATGTTATTGAGATTTTGGTGCAGAGCTACAAAGTAAAATACTTTCTCAATTAAAAATTGATCACAATAAAAAATATGTACATATGGAAAATATTCTTCAATAACATTGCTTTTATAGTCTAAGGTAAAATGTTATGTTCTGTCAATAAAAACAATTCTTCTTTACAATGGAGTATTTGTATGAAAGTTTGATTACTGCAAAATGTTTGTACTCCATAACCACTAAGAATTTATGATAAAAGAACAAATTGCTCTAAACGAGCTTTGTCATGCTTATCAATTGAAAGCATAAATTTACTTCACACAGTACACAGCAAAGTTCAGAATTGTAATGATATACTGACATTTCATTGTGAAAACGAGGTAAATATTCCTTGTTTGCTGAAATAAGGGCCAGACCATTAGAGCTATTTGAGGGTTGGTGTGTAGTGGAATTATGGGATTCAAATAGTCACGTGACACGAGAGCACGAGGAGCGAGAGTGGGAGGAATCGAAGTTGGGGGGATCGAGATTGTCAGTCTTGTCAGCGTTTGCCTTGTTTACAGTTTACAGTTATAAAGTTGTGTTAGTTCATTCCGCTGTGGTCACTCTTTATTCCCCCGCAAATCCGTCTACAAGTGGTGGAGAACCCAAAATTTCGTCGGACTCATCATGCCAGCTACAATTGAAGAATTGCAAGGCATCGTGGCTGGACTTGTCAGCGTTGTGAAAGACTTAACAACAAATGTAACTCAAGTAAACCAAACAGTCGGCAACATGGCCGAGGCCGTTCCAGCACCAGTTCAACACGAAAATACACAAGGTCTTCGTATGCCTTCCATCCAGCTTCCTTCGTTTCGTCGAGATAGTGTGGTACAAGACGATATCTCGGAATTTCTCGAGCGGTTCAATCAACAAACCTCACATCTTCCCGCCGGAACATGTTTCTCCCTTCTTGAACAACAGTGTGTTGGCGACTGGCCGAGATCTGTGTTGTCAATAGCTAAAACCACAGAGGGCTACGCAGATAAAGCGGTAGAAGACCAACTTAACATTTGCATCAAACGATTACGTGCAGAATTCGGTGAATCGAAAGAAGACAAGTGCCGCCGATTAGCAGCCGAGTTAAGCGCCATTCAACAAGAGCATGGCGAGTCAGTGGAACAGTTTGCGTTCAAATACAAGAAACTACTGCATCAATTGGAGAAACTTGGCGAAAAGATTGCGAAGGATTGTCCTACCTTTGTTATATCACAGTTTATTTCTAAAGTCAAGCCTAGTATTGCTCAGCAGCTCGTTGTGAAAGCATCAGAATTTGAAACACTCGATAAGACAGTCGAAGCGGCTCGTCGTGTTGAGTTGTCATTTCAAACTTCGCCCACCGCCTCGAAACCAAATCAGTCGCTCGATGAATGGAAAGTTACACCACCAAATGCGTTTGTTTCCTCGACCTCGGTGAAGTCTCAATATCAGCACTCCCAACGACAGCAGAGGGCTTGTTACACTTGCGGAGAAACTACTCATCTGTCAAGGTACTGTCCAAAATACCGCAAAGACACTCCAAAACAACCGGAGATATGCAGAAATTACAATCGATTTCCCAAATCTAATTGCGAGGAAGACGGCAACAAATGCTCTTATGGCCGACAACACAAGTGCCAACGCTGTAACAAGTGGGGCTGTAAAGCTATCAAACACTCGGAAAATCGCCCATCAAGCACATCTCGCAGCACTGTTCCATCTGATGAGGTAAATTCTCTTAGACAGCAACTCGTAGTCTTATCTACTCGTCTGGAAAAATACGAAGCTCAGTGTACGGAGAAATCCTCGACTTCCATTCCTGCAGGGTCTGAAAACCAAACATCACCCTCCGCTTCACGACCACCACCTCCAGCTTCATTTGATCAGCCATCGACATCTACTCCATTATTTGGATTACCTGCCGTTACCATCCCAGCACATTCAGGAAAGCCACAAACTCAGTTATGTCAGCGTAATATCTTGTGGACCTCTGTTACATCTGCAGGTGAACCACTGCCCTTGCCATTGGATAGTTGCTGTTCTGTATCCCTTGTGAGCAAAGTACATGCTGATTGTGTTGCATCCAATCGACCTGACCTCAAGTATTGTGCCCTTGAAGAACCCATTTCTGTTACCTCTGCCGATTCAAAGTCTGATCTTAAAGCAGTTGCCACTATGCAAATCCCCATCACATGGGAAAACCAAACAGAAACTGTCTTTACTATGCTCGTAGTTCCAGGTCTCGTATGGCCAATGCTCTTTGGAGAGAACCACCTTCATGCGACTCAAGCATTGGTTGATCATTATGCTCCGTCCATCACCTTTCGCCATCCGAGTATGCAGTTTCGGGTCCAGTGCTCTCTTGACAATCCACTTCAAGGCTTCGCAAACATCTCTGTACCCAATAGCTCCTCATCATGTGAAAGTGGATCAACAGCGCAGAAGCCTCATGTTAGTATTACATGCCTTCTTACCGGAGCACCGCCACTGGGTGTTAACAAGCATTCACAATCCCTTCACCGTGGCCTTAATTTTGTTACAGTCTGTGTCACCCTTTCTGCAGCTTTACTGGGATACCAAGTAATCCGTCAACCACTTTGGATTGTGGGTAAAGACATTCAACCAGGCGTCAAGGTTCTCAGTGGTCCCTTTGATCTCAGCCAAATTTCAAGTAATGTGACACCTGAAACAGCACGCCCTAGCAGTGATCCATGCTACAATGCTCAGCTCATAGACCTTGCTGAAACACCAGAATCAGTTCTAACAGAAGAAACTCCTGACATGCACATCACATACTGCACAACACTGGCAGTGGAATCTAAGTTGAAGAAGACAAGTATCCCTGAGAATGTCATTCTAGGAAATGTTAGAGACATGACAAAGGATGATGATGCTGTTCTTGAAGAAGCAGCTGACACTACTGCAAAACAACTTGCAGATGGATGGCTTACTTGGGCAAATACTCAGCAGCCACCTCCTTCATTGCAAACTCCAAAGGACACTGAACATAAACATTGTGACTTAGACTTTTGTGCTCCAAAGCAATGGCAACTTTCAGTCCAAGTGAAAGAAATGGAAGATTCTGGTCTCAACTCATCCATATTGTCTCCTTTCTGTGATGCGCTACCAGAATTTGACTGTCAAGGTCCTGAGTTTCCTCCAGCAGAGGAGCTAACCTGTGACCCTTACTCATCTGCTTACAGTGATGCTATATTTCATGCCTTGGATTTAGATGGCCCAGAGTATTTTAATGTTGATGAAGATATCATGAAGAGATTTAAGGAACTTATCCGTCAGTATCCTACTGCATTTGTCCTCCCTGGTAGTCCACTTGGAGCAGTAAAGGGGTTTGAGCACAGAATTGACACAGCTGATGCCCCTCCCATCTATCGTCACCCGTACAAGAAAAGCCCAGAGGAACTCAGAGCAATCAAAACAGAAATCGAGCGGGTGCTTAAGCTCAAGATAATACAACCAAGTCATTCAGAATGGGGTTCCCCATGCATCCTGGTCCGCAAACCTCCAGAAAAGGGTACACTGCAACCTCCAAGATTTGTGGTGGACTATCGCCGCCTCAACAGTGTGACACAAGGGGATGGTTACCCTATCCCCTCTATCTCTAGCGTTCTTGATGCTGTTAGCCAAGGAAAAGTATTTGCGAAATGTGACTTGGTCAG
This sequence comes from Siderastrea siderea, assembly GCA_964030785.1. Taxonomy (NCBI): domain Eukaryota; kingdom Metazoa; phylum Cnidaria; class Anthozoa; order Scleractinia; family Rhizangiidae; genus Siderastrea; species Siderastrea siderea. The sequence continues at coordinate 20,855,080 of OZ034973.1, read as the reverse complement.
TGGTTACTGGCAAATTCCTATCCGGAAATCGGATCAACAAAAAACTGCATTTTGTACACACCTGGGACTGTATGAGTTTCTCAGGCTCCCCTTCGGATTGAAAACAGCACCAAACACCTTTCAGCGGATTTTAAACACTGTATTTGCAGATTACTTGCACAAGTGGCTGGTTGTTTATGTGGATGACATAATTCAGTGGGCAACGACAGACGAGGAGGCCCTTGAACATTATTCATTGTTGTTTCAGAGATTGGTTAAAGTTGGTATGCAACTAAAACCTACCAAGTGTACATTCTTCGCAAAGGAAATCGAAATACTGGGACATCGGATCACACAAGAAGGTCGAACACCAATAAGCAAAGGAGTAGAAGCAATCTTATCTATGCCCACACCAACTAACACTTCTGCAGTCAAGCGTTTTCTTGGACTTTGTGGATATTTTAGAGACTTTATTCCATGCATGTCTACCCGAACACAAACCTTGCGATCTCTTCTCAAGAAGGGTGTGTCATTTCAGTGGACCGAAGAAACAGCAAGAGAGTTTCAAGACTTGAAGCAAGCAATCACTGGCTCAGATGTTGTTATTCCATCCTGATTGGAATGCTCAGTTTGAATTACATGTGGATGCTAGCAAGCTAGGATGTGGTGCAATGTTGGCTCAAGAGAAGGATGGCATACTTCGCCCTGTAAGATTTGCATCCCGAGCATTTACACAAGCTGAATCACGTTGGACAACGATGCACCAGGAACTCTTTGCGGTGAAATGGGGACTTGAACAGTTTCGCTCTTACATACTAGGCCGAAGAGTGAAAGTTGTAACCGATCATGTGAATCTTAAATGGTTGACTACCATGGCACCACAACAGGCAAAAGTTGCAAGATGGTGCATGAGCATGGCTGAGTTTGACTTTTTCATCGAACACAGAAAAGGGGAAAGAAATGTTGTTCCTGATGTTCTCAGCCGTCACCCTGTAAAAGAGAACATTCCTGAAGACAATGTTGTTATACCTCCAGAGAACAGTGTTATCGCATTTATGATCATTGCAACCTCAGTTGATGTTCCGTACCACACCCCTGAACTTGTTCATGGAACATTTAACAATACCATGGCTTGTTTACACAATGCATGCCTTATACCTCAAGCTCATTGCCTCGACCCAGTTTGTCTGGCTATTGCCGCAAAGAGAAACAAATGTGCGAAGGAAACTCAAAGCAAAACTTCAGTTACTAACCAGACCAAGACTCCTCAAGTTGGTACATCTCAACAAAGTCCATCTTTAAACTGCGACTTTCAAGACTTCGAAAATTTGGAATCTTTAAACCGGAAACGATCAAAGTTTGCTAAGAGACAGCTCCAGGATTACTGGTTAAATCTGCTAATCAAGTTTCACAGCTCAAATCAAGATCTTTCTGCATTTAAGAACATTCCTAAGGAACACTTGCAATGGGTTAAACAAATGGCAAAGCGCTCAGCTGTTATTGACGGTTTGTTAATGTATCGAGATGAATTTATGGAGGACCCAAATCACTATCGTATTATGGTTCCCAATGACATTCAACTTCAACGTCATCTCTTACGTGTATATCATGATTCACCTGTGGGAATGCATCGTGGACGCGAAGCTACTTATGGATCTCTTTCTTATGACTTTTATTGGCGAAATATGACTAAGCATGTGAGGAACTGGATCAGGCGTTGCCCTGCCTGTATCAAATTTAAGTCAGCTGATCCCAAACATGGACCAATGCAAATTCGCATATACGACCGTCCCTTCAGCACCATTGGTATTGACTATGTTGGACAATTGCCTTCTACCCCAGCTGGTAACAAATGGATTCTGACTGCTGTTTGTCCCTACTCTAATTTCTTGCGGGCAATTCCGGTCCCAGACAAACAAGCAACTACTGCAGCACGAGCTTTGTTTAATGATGTTTTCCTGCAATACGGATTTCCAGCAGTCTTACAAAGCGATCAAGGAGGAGAATGGCTTAATGCGGTATTACGCCAACTAACAAAACTTCTCTCAATTGAACACATTGTTACAACAAGTTACCGTCCACGCCTAAATGGAAGTACAGAACGTGTTCACCGATGGCTGAATGCAGCAATAGCAATTTATTGTGAGAAACACCAGGAACGCTGGGAAGAATTCCTGCAGCCAGCTGTATATGCTCACAATGTATCTCCAATTCCTGGTACGGGTCAAATTAGTCCATTCTTCTTGGTATTTGGCCGCAACGCACCATCGCCTGAAGTCATTTCTCTTGACTTACCTGGAGAAAGCCTCTCAAGAAGCACCTATGCAGAGCAGCTTGTGTCTCGTATGCGTGAAGCACAAAAACAGTTCAACAGCATCAAAGCAGACATGAAGAGGACTCAAAGAGAATATTATGATAAATCATCCAGGGAACTTAACATTGCAGAAGGAAAGCAAGTTTATGTTAGAAGACCACCTCCAAGTTCACAACCAAAAGGATCAGCCACACGGTTCATTCGTCGATTTGATGGTCCTTACACTGTTATTGGACATGTCCATGGTCGCCAGGATCTATTGCGACTTCGACACAAATTCACTCAGGATGAGATTAAAACAGTAAACATTGAAAAGATTATTGTTGTGCCAGATGAACTTTCAGAAGAAGTAGATTATGATCTCAGAAATAATGAAGAACCACCATCTAACACAGAGACAGTTACCCCTCCTGAATTACCCACTCTAAAGAGTGCAGCGATTGACCCTGATTTGGCAAAGTTAGCATTTGCTTTTGGACATTATTTGAACAGTCTACCAGGTGCAAAGGCATATGCATCAGAAGCCTGCAAAGTGGTGTACCAGCAGATTCCAGATGCCCAGGAAATTTTGAAACGTTGCGGAAAACTTAAAGGACTGATTTCAAAGTGCCCTTATCTATCCATGTCTGGAGGCTCACATGGAGGAACTTACTTGTTAAAACTTGACAAAGACATGTTTGCAACTTTAGTTTCGGAAAACTAAAATCCCTTTTAAGAAGGGGTGGACTCATGTGGATTATAGACTGTTAAGATTTTCTTGTTAACTTCGTTTCAAATTTATTCACTATGTACATTGTTAGCTTTTGTCGTAAGTTACTCCCTTTAAGAAGGTGTGGACTGTAGTGGAATTATGGGATTCAAATAGTCACGTGACACGAGAGCACGAGGAGCGAGAGTGGGAGGAATCGAAGTTGGGGGGATCGAGATTGTCAGTCTTGTCAGCGTTTGCCTTGTTTACAGTTTACAGTTATAAAGTTGTGTTAGTTCATTCCGCTGTGGTCACTCTTTATTCCCCCGCAAATCCGTCTACAGGTGGGGGGGGGGGGGGGGGCATTTCCAAAAAAAACCTGCTAAGGAAAACTATGGTGGCAACAAAAAAAGAAAAATAAACACAACTTAGACAATAAAAAAAATTTCTTGCACTGGAAATGTTTTGCACCCCTTCCCTCGACTTCTAGTGGTATGGCCCACAGTGACCACTTATAACAAGAGTAATGGTTTCATAGTTCCATTGGCAAAGGGGCAGTGCTACTTTCCTCTTCTGTGTGCCTTTCTCCGCTGCTTTCTTTGATTGATTGGCTGCTGTCACCACTTTCCATGTCAACTGAAGTGGATTTTTTTGAATCTAGGCTGAACCTGCTCTTTCTCTTTAAAAGATCATTCGAGGGGGGAGGAGGTTTTGCAGCGATAGTGGGGGCCAGTACTCGGGGGTCACTTTTATTTAGTGACACATTACGGGTGACAACTGAACTATCACGGATCCTAAGCTCGAAAATTTTTGCTATAAGCAAAGGGATGTATTGAAAGCCCTTGCTTTGCTTCACAACTCTCAGATCCCACTGTTGCGTTCTCTGGTTGTATTTTCGGGATACCATCTGGTCCCCCGACTTGCTGGTAGCCTGTCCAAGATGGAGATGAAAATTCCAGTCGATTGCTGCAAGTTTCTTTCTGGCCTTGAAAGCCTTGTAATTGTTATAAAAGAAAATATGTACTTGGAATGATCTAATAGTCGTTTGAATTTAATGTTTATTTACACTTTATTATCCCTGTAATGTTAATACCACAATTTGGTTTACTGATCACCATTGATGTGAGCACATAGTCCAAAGGTACATAAATGTAACCACAATAATTGAATCATTAAATTGTCATGTAGTTATTGTCTATTTAGGCCCTTAACATAATAAAAAAAGTTATAAAACTAATACTATTCTTACCTCAACGGTGTTCTCTTTGGGGTATAGACCAAGGTAAGACTGTTGGCACATTCAATGCTGCCAGTGTGTCTGTCACAAAGGAAAAGTCAAGGAAAGTAACTTCTACTTTATTCAGTAAACCTAGTGTCTAAGAGTCGTGCTTGTTTCAAAAATCTCTCCAACTACTAACTGGTACATTGTTGTACTTTATTTTCATTTTTGTGTGTGCACATCCACTTTTTTTTTGTTCTGTGTGTGTGTGTGTGTGTGTGTGTGTGTGTGAATGGAAATCGTGTCCCGTTTTTTTATACTCTCTAACTTTATTGCAATATTTTTTTCCGCTTGGCCCAGCCACTTAGCTCGATTAGCCTTAGCTATTTCTAAGTGGGTGTGCTCATTTTTTTTTGTTAATTTTTTCTCCTTGTATCTATTTATCTATTGTAAACTTTTCTGGGCACGAAATAAAAGATTGTTGTTGTTGTTGTTGGAGTTCCGAGGCCCTTTGCCCAGGTAAAAAATTTTATCAACCAGGACAAATCAACTGTGGTTTCCACAGTTTGGCAAATGCTAAGGTATGGATTAAGATGAGCTTAAAATTGAAGCTCTGAATTTTGGCTTGTCCATAACTATTTATAACACTTGAGCCACCAATCCAAAAGGAAAATCTATTCCCTGATGAGCAGTCCTAAAACAAATAAATGGATTGCATGACTATGGGGCAGCATCCTGCAGCTGCCAAAGCACTGCCTACAAAATGAAAATAATTTTTTTTTACCTGAACCTCACATAATACTTGAAACTTGCCAGAAGCTCTCTGTCAAAAATAACATCTTGCAACTTTTGGTAATCTTCATCTCTGCGATCAAACCATGGAAGGTTCGCATCATGACTATCATCATCATGATCACATTTCCCACCATCCCACTCGTGATCTTTACACACATGGTGCACCAAGCCTATCCACTTGTCCTAAAAAAGAAATAGATTTGACACGGAAACCAAAAAAAGTATATCAAAACATTATTACACAAGTGAAAAGTAAGAGAGGTAATAATAGCACACTTGCACAGTGTCCTCATCTGAATGTAAATGCAAAACTTCAATTTGATCAATCCTTTTTGAAAATAAAAACTGTCAAATTTACCAAGATAAACAAAATGTAAAGGAATCTGTTAGTTGTATAATGCAGGCCATCAGGAAAATCAGCAATTGGAAACAATAGCAGTGGTCCATGGTTTTATTTTGATGTGAAAAATATACAAAATATTTTACACTAATTATTTAGATCTCTCTTAGTTCCTTGCCCCAAGGTGGGGGATAGGGCTGGAAATAATTATTTAGATCAGTTGCAGGAAAAAAGTCAGTCATAGTAACCAATGCCAACCTTCATAATTGACAAAGCCTCTTCATCAGATGTTGTTTCTGTTGTCTTGCACACACTGCTACAGTACCAAAAGTGTTTGATGATATGATCTGTCCAGACTTTGATTTTTTGCATCTTCTTGGCTTGCCCAATCTAAAGAAAAAAGACAAAAAAAGTGTCATCATGGTATAATTTTGATATTTAATGATTGATTTATAGGTCCAATAGAAAGCAATATACCTCAATGAAATGAGTTAATTCCATGTCAAAAAGCTGATTCTTAATTAGTTTTCAATAAGAAATGCAAATTAAGCAATGCACATACATTTGTACAGTGTAGTTAAAAATTAATTTGACCTGAATATCGCACATAATGTGAAAATAAACATGTACAACTACATAACAGTACCTTTGCCAAACACTTTCGGATGCTTTTCGACTTGTGCCACACATCTAGGCTATGAAACACATCTTTGAAGTTGTTTTCTTTAGAAAAAGAAAAATGATAAATATATTTATTTATTTGTATATGCTTTTATATAAAATGGAAAGCACTTGCTGCTTGTAGCTAGGACAGTGATAGTATTATTGTCTAATCATTGTCATCATCATTATCATCACATCATTATTGATGTTGCTGTTATTATTACCATCTCATACAACAGTTTTGTTAATACACACTGTAAAGCTTCTCACTCAGGAGGGGTAATGAAATTAGGGACATGTTGCAGTGACAGGTTACAACTACAAAATGTTGAAAAGTTCTCACATAAAAGATGTGTAGCCAGGACATCTAACAGCAACAAAAGGCACAATATGTCAGAGCTACATGTACATTTCTGTGTGTGTATACACAATGTGACTTTGTTGCTGCCATGTTCTTGGCTACACATCCCATATGTGTAAGCAACACAAGATTTTGTTGCTGCAACATGTCTCTGCAGTTGCCCCTGCATCATGACCCCTCTTGTGTGAGAAACTTAAAGCTATTATTTGTACAAGGGTATATCGTACAGTGAAAATAAAAGCAATTCACTTACCAATAAGCTTTTTGATTGATGATGAGGCATCAGTGGCTATCTCTACCACATCCAGGACTTCTTTCAGTCTCGTTAAGGCATTCCTCAGTGCTTCCTTCTCCATGTTAGTTGAAGACAGGCCAACGTGACGCTTATCTCGAACCTCAATTTCTAAAATGTAGTTGGTGGTGATTTCCATCAGGAAATAGCAAAGGTTCTTTGCAGTAAAACCTGGAGAGTCACATTGACCATCCCCACCAACAACAATCTTTTGGCCCACAAACTCTGCTACAAGTTCTTCTCTCATCCAACACCACCACTCTTCCACTGCTGGAACCAAATAAAGTCGCTGCATTTGATAATATGTTGATTCGGATAAGAAGCTTAGATTGAGGAAATCTGCCATTTTGCTGACTTTACTAAAATTGTTTCCGGACAAGAGAATTGCAGCTGCAGATTGCAGATTGTTCACATACATGCCATTCACTCCGTGGGAAGAGGCAAAACTATACTGGTGTCCAGCATCGCATGTGGTACGGACAACAAGTGTGGTACCCACAAAGTGGTGATTCACTTTTGGTACATTGTTGCAACCTTGTACTAAACAGCGTTTTTGAAATAAATCAAGAAACAGATCCACAGAACACATAAACTTCCTTTCATTGATAACATTTAGTTCCTCCAGGTAATTGTTGGTCTCTTCACCTCGACTTAATTTAAGATAAGGGCCATGTTGCAGTCCATCAGCAGCAGTAGAAGATGGAGGAGGCTGTAATAACATCTCATCTTCTGCTTCCTCAGTAGTCTCCTCATCTGAGCTTTCAGATAATGGTTCTATGCCATCAGAATCAGAGGAAGGCTCATCACTGAAATTCACAAAGTAAAAAAAAAAAACGGGCATTAGGAAAGGTAAAAAAATCATAACTTTTCACAGATTGAAAGACAACAAGAACATGAAATGAAAATTAAATGACTCACACTGGGTCAAAATCAGTATCACTGTCATCAGAACTTGTTGCGTCACCTGCATGCAGTTCTTGGATGGCAGAATTGAATAATTTTATGTAGCTAAATGGAAAAGATACACATGCATAGTCAACACATGCATAATATTCTGCAACCTTGATAACAAATAACTACATGCATTTAGATGATGCAGAGTCATTTCACACTTAATGAATAGAGAACACTACTTTCATATAGATTCCAAACCAAACAAATTTGTAGTATAGTGATGGAATTTAGGAATAAATGGGAAAGGGTAAATTGCTTGACAATTGTACCAATAATAATTTAGGTGAGTGAATCAAAGGGAACTATAAAAAATTGACATGCAAATGTGGACAACCAACTTACTTCAAATTGTCTTCAGAACTTGTGTCACTGAGCTCATCAATGGCTCCTTCATCATCAGAAAATAGAGACGTATTTAAGCTCAAACTCAGACTATAAGAAAAAGAATGCCATTAGTTTGAAGCAAAGTGTACACAGGAAAACTAAAAGCAAATTATGGAGTTATTATAATAGAATGGAGGTAGCTAGATTGAGCTATGAAAGTTGACACACAGTTGCGACATACGGCATGAAATATTCAACAACAACGAAAGAGTATTTAGTTAATCATTATCTTACTTTTGTTGATGGTTTCCCGCTTCGCAAACATCCATTGGAACTTCAGTAGCTGGTAAACAAACTGGAGATTCATCAGATGGAACTAGATCGTTTGACGAAGGCTTGAAAGGAGTAGATGTAGATGGACCTATAGAACGAAATGAAATCATTATTGCTTGCTTCTGAATACATATGAAAAAAAAAAACAAACCACGATATATGTGCGTTTAGACGGAAGCGTCTTACAAAGAAAGATCATCGCACCTAAACTTTCATGAACTTATTCCTCGGGCACTGAAGCACTGACAGCACGTCGACTCGGCATATCTTCCGATGTCCTGAAAGCAAACGGAACCACTCTTTAGCCGTTCTGGTTGCCACAAAAAAAAAACCTCCACAACAATGCGATTTAAATCACTCACCTTCTACGATACTCCAAACTTAACAAATGCTCTACGAAAACAGAGTCGGTGTAGTTCTGATATCCAGCCTCAAATTTCGCGTTTATCCAGGCCTTGAATATCTTTTCCTCAACATAAATTCTTTTATGCTTTTTCTCCCACTCTTTCTTCACTCTTCTGGGAGAGCTAAAAATCCTCTTTTGTCCAGCATTTGTCCTTTTTCCACCGTGGCGAGAACCGCCACTAGTGGACACCATCTTGAATTTGTCACTTGGATCTTGAATAATTCCGGCGGAAAGATTCAAGTTTGGGATTTCGTAACTAGCGCATGCGCGAGACTGACAGTGTCCCTTTAACAGTGTAATGTCACAAAGAACATGTTTTGGAATTACAAAGCTTTATGACAAGGGAACAATACCACAAACTTAAAATTTTTACTTTTGGCTCCAAAACAAATTTAAAAAATGCCAAGTCCACTTCAGTGATTGATGGTTCCTTAAAGCCTGTGCAATTGCCATCAGCCTCTGGAAATTCTTTGCGTATCTTGGAAACTACACATGATAGGATCACTTTTCCTCCCCAGACGATTATATATCCACCAGATATACTGCCTGTATGCTGCATAGTGATGTTTCTAGAGATACATGTACATTGGAATGTTGCATTAATATATTTTTCTTATAAGTTATTAGCATTATTATTAATTACGTTTGTCGGTATTATAATTGTATGATCTAATAAGTGGTCCATTACAAAACAAGTACTAGTACTTTCACTCTGGTAAACAAAAAACAAAAAAATGTAAGACTGTCAGTGGAACATTTGACTGCTCATGGCAATACTTTACTTTAAAGTTTAGAATAACTCAAATCAGCTTTAAGAAATAATTGCGTATGTATGTTCTCATGCCACAGCTGCTAAAGAGGTCAGGTAGCTCTCTGGATTGAGAAAGGTTTACAATTATGAAATGTAAACAGTGTGGAGAAATTAAAAAGGTACATTTGTAAACACTCGCCAGCATTTCAGTTTCAGATAATTATCAAAATTCCTTTTTGTTCTCATGTTTTTATCAGGTTAGTATCATTATGTACGCCTGTATAGTGGAAACCACTTTATAATAATATTCACTAGGGCAAATATACAAAAGACCACTGTAATGCTTTATATTCATGAGCCAATGCTGATACATGCTTTATAATATTTCCATAAACTACACAGTATGAAGTAAAATAACATAACATAAAAACTTGAGATTGAATTTTATGAATGCATGTACTTTTTTGGTGATATTTAATACAGAAACAGTGCTTTTTCTTACCGGTTCTGCATGCGAGAAGGGCCAGGTGCTCTGTTACACTAATGGAAGCCTATAATGGCAGTTCTCAACACAGCTCTATCTAGGCAAACGACAGAGAACTCATTGTGTTCGGTAATACAGTCCGTCCCTGATAAACGCAAGCAAAGTACAAATAATAACATTTAGTGCCAAATCAAATCGCTGGCTCCAGAGGTCTTTTCTATAGACTTTAGGGCAAAAAGGTCGCCTTCACTGTCCATATTTACGACGCTTTGAAACCCACTGCCGCGGTTTTGCTGCTCGCTCGCTCTTTCTCGGCAAATAAATAAGAATAAACTGTCACGCAAGGTGAAATAAAACTGTAATTAGGCTACGCATGACAGTTAATATGAAGATAAATGAAAACACACGTGAGACAAATTCTGAGACAAATAAATTCTTGTCCGAGGCTTTAATATTCAGCGAAAATTGCAATTGAAAGTAAAGGTAATCGGCATGACATTACATTGTGTACAAAGTAACTTCTGCCAGCTTGTTTTCAGATTCAGGTTCTTCTAGGCAACAAATACACTCTCTAGGTGTCTCTCTGATATCGCATTTTCTGCAAGTACACCAGGTTAAGTTTTGCAGTCTTTCTACGCCACTGTTTTCATTATGCGGAGAATCACCTTCATCTTGGTCATTCACCACACCAGCCACACGTTCTGGCTTGAAACGATACGGTTCAACCATTTTGTTTTGCAGAAGAGCTAGCACTCAATGACGTCACGCATTCATCGCCAGGTTACTAAGTATATTCCAAGATGGCGGCGTTCGTAGACAATTTTTGGGCTACTTTGGACAAGGATTTCACGAGGTTAGAAAGCTCTTTGGACGCTGAAATTTGGGTGAGTGCCTTATCTTTACATTAACTTTCTATTGTCGGAGAGAAAAGTGTCATTTTGGAGTGACCTTCTCCTTTACGAAAAAATTCCTAGGAATTCTTAGGAATTCCTAGCTTCATTTCGCAAGGGAAGTGTGATCAAAGAAACAAACAAGGCATGAGAGTTTATCAGCATTTACTTTAGGTGTAATGGTTACAAAGAAGACAGTCGTATAATTTGATGAAATTCACGTTATGAAAAATAGTTTAGCCTTTTCTTCACTACTGGCTGGTTTTCCACCAAACTCCAAAAGTCTGCATCTTGTGGTTCCAAAAGATGAGCACTACTTCCTTTCTGTAGTATGAGCAAAGATTTTTTCATGTGCCTGGAATCAAAAACATTTTGTCACCTCAAGAGCGCTTTTCTGAACTAAAAACATATATTTACTAACGAGGATTTATCGGAAAAGCAAGTAATCAAGCAAGAATGCTTTAGCAGACAAAACCACATAAAGGTCTTTTGGCATGATACATATGAATCACCCAAAGACACCGAAAAAACTCCCAGTAAGTTTCTGCAAAATGGAATAAAGACACCAAAGGAAGACCTGGAAAAAACGGATTGAAAGATTTCACAGGATTTCAATTAAACAGAAACAGCATCTGAGGCCAATGATAGAAAAGAAACTGCTTCCAAAGCCAATAATATGACAAGGAATAGAGAAGTGAACAAATCAGTGCTTTCAATAAGACCCAGCACCCGCCAGAGCTCCAGCAGGTACTCTCTTGTGAATCACCCACTATTTCGTGCATTAACATGTTTATGAACAACTGAAAAGGAAATAACAGTTCACCTCAATGAAATGGTTAGTTGCCATTGGAAAACTAACAAAACGTTTAAAAACAAATTATCTGTTTGATTTATACACTCTCCTGCAATTTTATCGCCGTACATGATCATACAACGCTACCAGTAGTCATACACTGTTTGTGTACTTAACATCACCTTGTTGTGAACATCATCGTCACCAAAGGTCACACTCCAGTGCGCATTATATAATGTACCTTGTGATTCACCAAGTCATTTCCATGCTATGAGCTAAAACATGGTGGAAAAAAATTGGAGACGTATCAATAGAATGCATTAATTGATGAATCATCAAGAAATCGTATGCACATTCATTGGTAGAGAACATTACAAACCATTTCAGTAACAGCCTCCTGGTATTAACTGCTGTCAAGATATTTGATCCCCTGGCGCTGTCTGATAGATCAGATGAGTCATTTAAAGAGTATGGGATTTCTGACAACAAAGATCTGAAAGAAGAGTTAATTTGTCAATGGAAGAAGTTCAAGTGTAACCTACTTCAGCTCAAGAGTGACATTCCCTTGCATGTGTTGAACCCACAGAAAAACTTCTACTGAACTGAGTGATTGCTCGAAAAGCATCTATAAAAATTATCATCATCATCATCATCACTGTTGTTATTGCTTAACCACTCATTGTTGATGCGGCACTCACTCCACCATTTTTACCCAACCTTCTTCAAATCACAGAAATGTCTTTCATTGCCCATTTGTAACGCCTGGCCTAAATGGAGCTTCCATTGTAAAGTGCCTAACGAATAGTTTGAGAAACAGCCTAAACAGCAACATGCTCTCCTCCCTAATGCACACAAGCATTTAGTGGGCCTGAAGTGCATAAAAGCGAGTGTGGCACTCTTATTGCGGAAACTGCGAAAGAATGGTTGACTCAGCCACGCAAGGGACTTGCAAGGGGGAAACTTGCTAGGGGGAACGAAATGAATGCTTCTAAGCGTGTAGATGTTAGTGTACAAGTAGAGAATGCTACCTACACACAGGAAAGGAAGACGTGGACCAGGAACTGAGCCAGAGAAGCAGTTCAGACTGAAAGTGATGAATGGCTGCACAACATGTATGCAGAAGTAGTAATGGCAGTTACACTCTTGAATCTTTCCAAAGACAAAGATCGAATATGAGTATGAGTAATGATGCGTCTTTACACAGAACTAAAGGTGTACGAGTATTTGCTCAGCATACTCCTTTTCTCAACTCTGAGTATCAAAACATTTAGTTAACATCCTTTAGGATGAACAGGACTTGCAGTAATTTCGTTAAGAACAATGGACACTACTGAAATAGAGACCAACCATTCAGAGTCAGTTGTGCAACCTGTTCACTTTATTATGACAGCCCCCCACGAAGGATGTGAAAGTATGTCAGAGGAATTTTAATCTTCCTCCAATTTCTCCTATCAAGGTGCTTAAACTACAACAGACCATGCCACCCAACAAAGCAAAAGGTGCCGACGGACTTAGTTCTAGAATGCTGAAGATTGCTGCTCCAGCTATCTATGCCTCAGTTGCCTGTCTCATAAATTACTGTAGGTCCACTGGCACTTTTCCATCGAAATGGAAGACAGCAAAAGTAATCCACATCTTTTAAGATCAAGGAAGCAAAAATGGCAAACAGTACTATCGCCCAATCTCTGTTCTCTCTTCACTCTCTAAGCTGTATGAGAGACATTCGCAAGGCCCTTCATGCACATCTGATAAACAACAACTTGCTGTGGACTGCTGTCGGGCTTTTGCGAATGTCACTCAATAGAGACTGCCCTTATACGCCTACCTGATCAGGTCCTGTTTGATCTTGATAGGAACAGTGTCATTGGCCTTGTGTCTGTCGACTACAGCAAAGCATTCGATTTGATTGACCATGAAATCATCATCATCAATGGTAGGAGTGTGCGTCAGAACACAACTCGAAATTTTTCAACAAAAGACAAGCCTGGAACACTGCCATTAAATGTCTACCAAACTTCACCCCCCAAAGTACTCTACTACAAGATGAGTGAAGTGCTCAACCCAAGGAGAGTGCAAGTTCTAGCTGAGAAACTATCATTCATCCGAAAGGAACATATGTGACATTTCCTCAAAGCCGTAGACCCATAGACGTACCAGCAAGTATATTCTACATAGTCAAACTGCTGGAAGACCTCCCAGAGGATGACCATGTTGCCCATGTTAGAACTGAACGGTTCAGTCAGGACCTTGCTGATCCACTTGTGTTTGCAACAACTGGAACTGAACACCTTGTCACCAAAGATGGGATGAGTGGTACTGTCACAAATGTAAGGACAATTGCCAGTGACGCGATTGAAATTGCTGCAAGTGACTACTACATTCTTCGTGCATCCTTGCATTCATCAGAGGATAGTGTTCTCCCTCACGAAGAATCTGCTGAAGCTGAACCTGAACAGGGAGAAGCCGTGTCCAGTAGGCCCAAAAGAAGGGGGGGAGTGGCTGCATCAATCGACTTTCTTTTCTGTTAGCACAGCCATTATCAGCTGAAACCAACAGTAATTGATCGGAAACTGAGAAGAAACGTCTATGTGATGTTGAAATTTAGGCTTGGATAAATTTTCACTGAGTTACTGATGAGCTCTATTAATTGTCTCAAACCTCAAGACACGGCTTGTTGCACTACAGGTGTTGGAGTGCTAAACGGTAAGCCTTGTACTCCTTGCTTCGCCCATGACTAATTTTGGGTATAAAGCATACCATAGTTTTCTAAATGTTGGTATTTCACACGATTTTTAGTTTATTTTTTGGTATGTTGGGTGGTTTATTTCGGGTATATTGGTACCACCCCTAGCCGACCCTGAATAATGAATGCTTGGGTGTTAATATTTTGCCTCAAATAACTGGAAACACCGTTTCTGAGCTTCCTGGTTTCAAAAACTTCAGCGGGTGCTAACATTATGCAGCCAGCTGCTTCAAATCTTATTAAAAGCACCGCAAAATAAGAAAGCTATCTACCTGTCCCGTATTTAGGGAATGAAGAAGGAAAACAAGGTGGCGTTTTTTGATGACAAATCACTAATCAAGGAATTCACCGAGGAATTCACTGAAAATGTTGTCTATCACGGGCCAGAGACTAAAACCTTTCTGCTCTGTGGTCGAATTATGGAGAATGGCTTAACTATAAATTTATTAACTGACAAAGTCGCATTATGTAGGGAAGGAAAATGGAAAAGACGTCGGTTCTCAGCATAGCACTGCTACGAGACCTACGGAGCGTGGACGTGCTCTTGCAGTTTTTGTCCTGCACAGCCAAAAAAGCACCAAAGCCTTTGCAGTCGAGAATGGTGGATGTCAGTGACTGGAAACTCACTAAAAAAGGACAGGGTCATGTGAACCCTAGTTTTAACTCGTAAATACAAAGAGCAAAACAAACAGGTTCATGACGTTAGCGATGGATGGATCGCTCCTCTTGGCTAGTATGAGTTGAACAGAAGAATATCCCAGTTACCGTTTTTGACCTGTGGAAAGCCTGTAACTTTTTCTGGAAAAGATTTGTCAAGAGTAGAAAAAAATTACCTAAATGTGCAGTAGGTAAGTAAAGATTGTAGGCTTCCCAAATTAACTTATTTTTACTCTGGAAAAGTCAAATTAATATCCCTTGTAAAAATTTTACAGCGATCTCACTGTGATCGTGCCAAGATCACTAAACAAAAGGCTTTTAACCAGAGCCCGGTTGATGAAAACACTCAAATCATTTTTATGGGTGAGGCACATGCCTAGCTGATGGATCCAGACAACTGGAAGATATTAACACAAGGAGGGCTCACAGAACACGACCGCAAATATAAGACTTCAGGCCTGGCAGTCATAAGGTGGCCAATGTTTATCAGGTGCTCTGTGGGGAGCACAACACTGCTATGGAGGCCCGCTTAAGAAAGTTCTTCTTTAGAAGTCTGATCTCGGAGCGTGTAGTGGGAATACAAGAATTCTTGCGAGCTAATGCAGTGGACTGCATTTGGGCACGTGGCCTGAACATACTCCAGAAGATGAGCTCCCCCCTCATCCCATGCCAGGGACCAGTTGGCAGCCAGAAAAGATCGAATTAGAACCATTCAACTAGATGAAAGCGAAAGCAAGCACAAAGGCAGTGACCAAGAGGAACTGAACACACACATAGAAGACAGCGTTGGGGAGGGAGAGATCGAAGACACTGATTCTACTGTTTGGAGTAGAATCAAACGAAAATTGCAAGACTGCGAGAACAACAGCCATTTCACAGTCTCAAGCAGAGGCAACTTGTACTCGCCACTGAAGTAAAATGCGCATGGGTGAAAGGGACAGCCGGGCAGGAGCATGCTCGACTGTGTCCTTGAAGAAACTAAGGAATGCTGGATTTCACTGGGATGATAAGGGAAGAAGATGCCCACTTGCTAGAGTCTATGAACAGAACTTATCATCACAATATAGAACGTTCCAGAGAAGAATACTTTGCACAAAGAAAAGACAAGAAGACCAACAGATTCTCAAAAAGAAGGCGCGCAAGTACTTTAACAAGGGGATCATGGAGAAGGAGAAGGAACTCTGAGAACTCCAGAAAAAAGAGGATGCGGCAAAAGACAAGGATGTGAAGCGTGCACTCCATTACATGGTGGAAGTGACTGTCAAAGCACTCAAGTTGAAATTTCAAAAGGAAGAAGTTTCTGGGCTTGCAAAACTGGTACTGTTGGAACAGAGGAAGAAGGCTGTGGAAATGCAGTGGGTATACCCTTCTCAAGCGCACTGCATTAACAGTATCTTGTGCCCCCTACCCTATCCTTGCCAAAAATTGTAAGTAAAAATCCAGTCATGTTAACAGCTAATTTCAGGTCTGTTTGTGTTACAACCCAAAAATGTGCACGCAAGAATCCAATCTTGTTAACACCTAAAAACCTTATAATCCAAGATTGTGAAGTAGGAAATCCATATTTGAATTGTATTATTTACAAGTCTGATATTCCATAAGTTTCCAACTTTAGATGTTACAAAATCCAAACAGTGATCCAAACCTGGATCACTGGGTTTGGGTAACTGAGAAAATCCAAGTAAAAAAAACAACAACAAAAAAACGAGTAAAATCCAATTTAAATCGTCCTTGGAAATTTGGGATTTTTTCCGGTGCTAGATATCTCAGTATGGAAAACGGTGAGTGTCCCCCCAACAGCGTTTGGAGGGTCAGCAGTTTGAGCCAGTTATTAGAGAACAATACATTTTGAGGCAAACACAAATATTGCAGTGCAGGAGAAAGGTTTATTGATTGACAAAAAGAACCAATTGCTTGCAGCAAGTCTTGATGGCGACGAGGCAAATGATCTCACAGCTAAACACTGCACAACTGGCAACTTTGAGATGAAAGATATACCTATTTCCTCCCAAACTGGAGAGCATTATTGATCCTAACAGCCCCAAATTACTTTGTGTCATAGAAGATGACATCAAAAGATTGTCTTGAAAACAATTATGGCATTTTAAAGCTTAGAACAGATCACAAGCATTTTCCACAATTCAAGGGGGCATGGGAGTGACAGGGCGACCACGGAGTGACGTTGTCATGGAAACCTACTATAAATGTTATGAAGTCACGCAAATTGAAAGAATCTACTTTGATTCGATTTACTAGAAAGATCTTAAGAGAAAGCTTCTTTTTTTTTGTGATATTTATAGGATATTTTGTTCCAAAATTGACCCCCAGTGTAAAAAGGAGCAAGCACTTATACCCCAACTAGTTTGTGACTTGTGACTTGACAATCCCTGTGGTTTTTTAAAAAGTGGAAGTTTTGTGCTTGTTACTGTAGCATAATATAATCCTTACATTTGATCGAATTACTTGTTGTCTGTCTCTTGTCACGTAAATGGTGTGAACTGCAATATGAAGGCTCTACTACTAACACGTTTAGAATTAGGTTAAATAACCATAAGAGCAAACTAAATGCAATGAGAAATCTTTCTTTGAGGCCATATCTAAGGAGAAACTGGTATACCAACACTAACACTTTTATCTTGGAGAACACCAGGGTTTTATCATGTGAAGATTACAGGATCATTGATAAGGGCCCAAACGAGGTTTTACTGAGAGAAAGGAAGGCCCAATTGCTATAAGATCACTCAGCCCATTGGGTCTAAATGTGGACGACTTATTCATTAAAAGGAAAAGAAGATGATTCCATTCTGATACTACGATTTTCAGTTGAGTAAGGTACGAGAGAAGTTTGGTCACAAAGTTTTAACGTTCAAATTACAACATTGTTGAAGGCAACTTGCTCCGTTTCCAAGGGCAACTTTTCGAGCATTGACGTCATTCAGCAACAAAGTGCACGAGAAATTGTCAGACGTTTGTTGCAATTGTCCATACAACATAGCGAAGTTTCTTCCAGTTATGGAGTATCAAGTGAATGTGGAATACACTGGAATGCATGCTTTCATCCTCTGCAGTAAACTGTGGCACTTTGATCACTTGTCCATGGTATTACTAGTCGATGTGCCAGCCTTGAATTTTTTAATTGAGCACACTACACAACTACGCTATTTGGATGATGAAGATAATTGGATCAACTTGAACTTCGACGACCAAAGGGGATTCTCCAAGTTATGGCAATGCGCAAGAGTTGTTGCTAATCAAGAGTTCAACTTTGTTTGTTCAAGTTTGCATGAGTCATTTAAATGGCTCCTCTGGCTGTGTTCATTTTGCAATCGCGAGACTCCATACACAAAGGCAATTGAATCCACGGTATTAAAAAAGGTGCATGTTCTCTACAGGTTTTCCATCTCGAAAAATGTTAACATAAGTTTACCAAATTTTGTTGTCGTGATGAGATTGAATTGTCACGCGCCAAAGTACTATTTTTAGCACCTTGATGACAAGCTGTCTTGTTATTATTCTCGGGAATAAATCCCGGCACTTTTTAAACTAAATGATCCCACAAACGCTTCTTGTAAGTAAAAAGGAACTAATTTCACTCATTTATCTATCTAGCCCTCAAAAAGCTCAACTGGTCGATCCCAGTCAGTTTTACTTTAAGTAATAGTTACGTAGTGAGTCATATTTATCCTCGCAGACATGATGCTGCCAATCATTATTGGACCACTACATTTTAGCAACAAACAAACCCATTTTGAAACGTACACATGTAACTTCTTTTGGTTGTCTTTTCTAGTACATTGTCTAACAGGAGAAACCAGAAATAACCTTTACAGTAGTGAACAGTAGTTTAAATAAGCATGGTTTGAGTTGTTTCACATAAAATTTATTGATGTACCTCTGATCCTGACTTACATGATTTCGAAAGAACAAGATTCAAATTAAAACGTTTCAACAACAATTGATAACTGTGGCTTTTTGCACAGTGAAAACACACTTGTACGAGGAATTCTCTACTAAGTTACAATGCAGTCTGCAATGTCAGTTTCAACCAATCGCAGACACATCAAAATTCATCTTCAAAAGTACATCTGCTAGTAGCAGAACGTGACTGCTGTAAAATGGAGAAGGAATGTCTAAACATTGATGTATGAGGTTCCTCTGAAAAAGTCTTGCATGTTGTCTGAAGTGATGTAATCCACAGCCGCTTGGACTGCCACAAAACCAATGTTTTCATTTGTGAGTTCCCAATGCTTATAACGCATAACAGACCTCATTTTGTTAAAAACGAATTCAACTGGATTGAAATCTGGAGAGGAAGTTGGTGTATAAACGAGTTCAACGTTATGATCACCTAACCATTCCTGTAGCACTTCACCACCAGCAAAATGGTGAGTTGGACACTTGTCCCTATCAACAAAGTCTCCCACTTCAAGGACAGGTCTTCCTGTCTCAATGTTAGCTGCATTCCCTGCTTCACCAAAGCAGGGTGGTATCAGATGGACCCTGTACGATGTTCGTATATTCTACACCATTCAGCCCAGCAAGAAGATTTACTGTTGTGCTCAGCGAATCATGGTAATGCAAGAACTCTGCGCACCTTTCGCCAACAGGAGCGTGTCCATAAAATCGTTTTCCGTGAACGGCAGTTTCAGTCCACATCCATAAAAAAACTTCAGCTTGTAGGGGTTTTGTGCATGAAGGTAGTCAATAAACATTTGCATGTACGCCTTTTTTTTCACTGCAAACCTTTCCTCAGCGAACATGCTTGTTTATTATGTTAAATAGCACAATATAAATTAATAAATTATTTTTTTTTTTTCCTCGAGTTTTTCAACCCAGACAACATGTTGCAATTCAAAGCTCGCAAAATGGCAGCAATGGAAGTTCTATTCGGAATATCGACCAAGTTCATTTAGACCACCATAGATCTCCCTCAAAGATGAAGTAGGCCTTGCCTTTTTCCACGTTTCAGTCAGTTGTAAATCACCGTGAGTTAAACTTAAGGGGTTTCCTCCTCCATGTCACTTGGGTTCAATGGTATGGTCTTCCTGGAGACGCTGTCACACATTTTAGACACAACTTCTACTAAGTCTAAAATGGTTGCTACATCGGTTACCTGACCTGGAAAATACCCTGTGCTAATATCTCCTCCATTTCTGATTATTTTATCGACTATTGATGTTCAAAGTTCTTGAGGAAGTGCCCAACCTTTCACATAGGTTCTACCTTTACTACTAAGTCTTTCCATGTTTATGGACTGTTTGGCGTGCTTTTTTTAATGATGACATGATTGATTCATGCAGTTGCCCT
Source organism: Siderastrea siderea (assembly GCA_964030785.1). Lineage (NCBI taxonomy): Eukaryota > Metazoa > Cnidaria > Anthozoa > Scleractinia > Rhizangiidae > Siderastrea > Siderastrea siderea. Next base: position 20,834,787 of record OZ034973.1, on the reverse strand, counting down.
TGGAAACGGAGCAACTTGCCCTTGACGACATGGTAATTTGAGCGTTAAAACTTTGTGACCAAACTTCTCTCGTGCCTTACTCAACTGAAAATCGCAATTCATTCTCGCACGCTCTACTTACTTGAGCATGCGACGCATGTAAATTACTGTCATAATCATGAGTTTCTTACACAAGATTGGAATGTCACTGTGACTCTGTTGTTTTTCCTCAGTTGCCCTAAGGAAACTTTTTAACCTAGAAATACGTGACTCGCAGAACCTCGTGAAGCTCGGGCACGGGTACACCACAAAATTGATTGATGGGGGTCGGGAGAGGATAGAATTTCGGTTTAACTGGAGGCGTGGATGGGTGGCCACAATGGTCCCGAATTGTGAGTTAAGATCAACATTCTGGTTCCCAGTCGTTTCCATGTAACTTGCATCCAATCCTCTGTCATGTATAAGAAAATACGTTCAGCCCCCACCCCCCCCCCACCTCTCTTCATTCTGACATAAGGTGAATTGCTCTCTAGAGAGGGTGTATATAGTATTGCTGTGGACCTGTTGTCAGGGCCAATGTGTGGTGTTTCTGTATATTTTGGTTGGGTGAGAGTATAGGTTTATCAGAAATGCAGTTCAAATTCCAACTTGGAACTTGTTATCTCCCACATTTACCCAGCCATTTCCTTTAGATTCTGTTGTACAGCTTTTGTTCTATTTACTGGGTATTGACAAGTGTCAATAGCTAAAGCAATTTATTATTTCCATTGAATGGTTGAGTCTACTACTGCTGAAGAGTGATGCGGTGTATTAAAAAAATTATCCATTTTTACCCAAAAATTGAAATGAGAATAATACAGAATAATGGCAAGTAAAGCACAGAGTTTCATATTGATGTGGTAGCATGTTTATTCATTCCCCCCAACACGCTATAAAAATTGGATTAGATAATTGTCACAATAAAATAATAAGTTAACCCTTGAATCCCCAGTTACCAGCATCTCCCTACAATAGCAATGCTTTAATTAGGTCATCAGAGTTAAGGAATTGATCGCCAAACATGAATAGTGTTAATTTCAGTAGAAAGAAGTTCTCTGCACTAGTACTACAAGAAATGTACAAAGACCAGTAAGGAGAATTTGCAGGCTTACATTGGGGCTTAGGGAGGTCAATTGGTATGGAAAGCAAGAGTAGCTAATTAAGGGAAAGGGTGAATGTAGATTATCGCATGTGAAACCTTCAGAAGTAAGTAAACTTTCACATAGACAGATCATGTTGAAGGCGATCAGGATCTCAATTCCCCTGATTTTGGTGCTTGCTTGTGCACTGCGAGGAGACCTGTGATGCTGGTCACTGTATGTAGCATGAAATTATTGTCAATAATTAATGTTAAGCAGTAATTTGTTTCATATCAAATACATGCATGTATGTACCTATGCCCGCTACACATTTTAAAGTGGTAATTGCTAGGCAGATCAGTACTTGTAAGTGCATTTCCAAACCAAATTGTGAACAGAAATTGTCCTTTCTGATCCATCTGAATATTATTTTTTAAACTATTAACAGGGTCAATATCCACGGAAAACACAAACTTTTATAAATTCTTACTGATCCAATATGAATTATTTCTTTAAATATTTTTCGGGAACGTCCTAAACTTAGAATTTAAATTATTTTTACTGCTCATACACAAATATGCAAATTGTTGTGGGAACTGAAACCTATTTTGTGAAATAATTTCATTTCTCTTGTGTAATCTGTATTTTTGATCATACTTGGAAAAGTAATTACATGTTGATAATAATTACTAGTACATCAAGAGTAAAGATAATGGTAGAGAGAGGAAATAATTCTGAGCCAACCTGTTCAGTCACCGTCCGTTGGAAAGGTAAATTTCTAGCAAAAGTATTTTGATGATCGTGCATTTTTTGTCGCCTCTCGTTGCTTCTATAACAAAATCCTTTTGTCGAAGCACTTCTAGTCGGTGTCGCCGGTCCTGATCGGTTTCAGCACAAATTTTCTCAAAGTGTCTGTAGCCGCTGTCAGTTCATTCTCATTATTCAACTGGTGTGACTGAGTTATAATTTCGAAGACCTTGTATCTCCCTTGTATCGATTCTCGTGTTGTTGGGGAATTTCGTTTTGTGGCAGCGCTGTGCTATCAAGCTAAATTTAAGCTACGTTGTATGTTCCAAGATTTCTCGCCTGTAATATTCCAGTCTCCTGTTTGCGTCCTGCTGACGGCTTTAGTCTTGCAAGGCTATTACCTGTAAACGATGTTCTCCTACCCGTGCTTTCTTGTCGTCGACTCTTTCACCTTCGTTGCTCGCGCTGAATTTCAAGTCGGCGTTCACGCTCAGTTTTAGTTGTAAATCTACCCCGGAATGGATTTTGAGCCACTTGTTAAACCTGGGGTTGCTGTCTAATTGCTTGTCCACAGACGATGAATAAAAATATCAGCACATAAATGTATCTAGCGAAGCAGGCAAGAAATGAAGAAACACGTCGAAGAAACATGAGAGTGCGCAACTGTCAGCTAGGAAACTGTGTGGACACCATCGACCGCCCTAAGCAATCCTCGCGCGATCCCCACGCAACAAATTTATAAACCTCGCTACGCTCGGAGGGCCAAAGGCATAAAACCAACTTATTGGCACAGTTCATTTTCCAGTTATAAGTTAATTGCATTACTAGCATGATCACCATGGAGTTCAGATACAAATGTGACTGCCCCATTTGGTGAAATGCCAACAAGCCCTTTAGTTGTGTTGTAACTTTTGTATGTGGAGTACGTCTCGGCTTGTACTCTAAAACAGGATGACCTCTGGATAAAAATTTCTGTACAGTCCAATATAACTCTTGCTAATAGATACACAGATTTCAAACATTCTGGTGTAATCCTGCCCACAGTGTTGCCATGATCCCCACATTGGCAACTGAATGAGTTGTGTGTAAAGGAAATCAATCGTGTGACAAAAATCTGAGACACTTCGGGAACACTTCAATGCAATTGATCAGCAACAACGTTTTCTGGTAAGTTTACCCTAAGTCGTGTCCTTGCCAGAAACAACTCCTCAATGGATAGGAAAGTTCGTTTTCTACCTCCTTTGTCAATACCTTATGATTGTACAGGGGAGTTGTTTGAACCCAATAATTGAGTCTAGAACATATACCAGCATCCCCATCTAAGAACACATTAAATGCTTTAAACTGCTCATAGTTTCCAAAACCAGTGCAACATGTCAGAATCGGGCAATGCAAACCTCTCAACACCTATCTTGTCAAGTGATAGCTTAAGGTGATGTTTTAAAGCCTGGTTCTCTTTTCTCATCCCACAATGCATAATCTGAACTTGTTAAGACTATAACTTCCTGGCATGTGTTTCTTAAAGGTCGCAAAACTTTTTGGGTCAATTTCGGGTAGGATATTTTACACTGTACCTTGTAAACAAAGAGGTTTCCAAGCATGACACTTTGCTATTAGTTTAACATTTCTCATCTCAAAGACAAGCCAACATAACAGCTTTGTAGATTAAGTAGTTCATATTTTTACGAATGGCTTTTTGGGCCTGAAAACTTTTCATGGCTTTCAAGAAATGCACCCCCGGACCTGTTTCAGCTGTCCTACCTGTTTTTGTCCTCTCTGCCCTACCGCATCCACCTGTTATGCCTGCTCTGCATGTTCTACTGGTTTTGTAACTGTTGTTGTTCTACCTGCTCTGCAACACCCTGTCATTCTTGTAGGAGGAAAAATTGTTGGCACATTGTCGAGGTAAGTCTTCCTATCTTCCCTGAAATGAATGCTACAGACTTGATGCCCAGAATTGGAAATAAACTCAGCTTCTCTTCAGCTGTTGCATATCCATGTTTGGTCTATTGCTGGACATGAAATTGTTTTAGTTTTCTTGCTATTTAACTTTAGTTTAGTCTTCTGAAAATGTCGGGATGATGTGTCGCCAGCTGGGGAAATATGAAGTAGAATTATGTCACTTTATGTAATGTAAATACTAGCGTTATGCAAGTATGACTGAAGTTCACGTTATTGGGGCCACTTGTTGTAATTAAGCCCCCATCTAGGGATGGATTGAACTCATGGTTCAATAGTCTGTTGCAACTGTTGGGCAGGTTTGCAGAGCCATCCTGCACATATTGCTGAAATCAAGTTGAATCTGTGTAACGTGGTTTTCCACGGAATCAACACCTGCACCTTGCTCCACTATCCTGAATATCTGGAACATCTTAGTTTGTCAGCAGTCTGTAAACAAAACAATGGGATCTGGTGGAAATTCAATAGACCAGGCCAGTCTACACACAAAAAAATTCTAGAGCTCTGGGCTTTGTTCCCAAAAATGATCATCAGGGCCAAAAAAACTACCCACTATGACCTGGTGTATTGTCAAAACTATCAATCAATTAACAAATACTGTTCCATCATTTTGTCCTGTACAACAGAAGGAGTTAAAAGAAGATCAACAGCTTACGAACTTCCTACAGCAAAAAGGACAAGAAAATTAAATCATCAGCTGCAACTGGAGCAGGCACTGTGGAAATCTATATATATAGCTTGGTCTATATCTGAAAGACCGAGTTGTACCTCGAAAAGTAATACCAAACTTGGTAGGTATATTACACCTTAAAATAATTGAAGTCTCAAGCTCCAACGCTCATCACAAAAACTGTAAAACTCAACAATAAACAATGTACAAGCATATATAAACCATATTTATGAATGACTACCTCTGAAGAGAAGTCATTGTAGCCATTTAAATTTCAGGGAAAAAATAAATGAAGGCTGCGCCTCCCACAAGGACATGTGGCACAAGGTAAAAACAGAAAATAAGGCCTAATGGTCAAAAAGGCAGCATTTGAAGGTTTCACGTGCTATAATGTACATTTGTCCTTTTCCCCAATTAGCAACTCTTAGTTTTACTTTGATGCACCTGTACCAACATTGAGTTGTTATTTTCTGCACAGCATCACACAGTCCGTGCTGGTTTTTGGACATAAAATTCAAGGAGTATTCAAGGAGTATTTCACCCAGCATGCAACAACGTAGGCTTCGCAAAATCCCCGATTTTGAAATCTGCGCTCAATCCCTGAATTACTTTGATATAATCCTATATTAAATCCCATCCGAAAAAAAATTCAAGGAGTTTTCATTATTCAAGCACTTTCAGCAAAGATTCTTCTTTTCGAGGGCTTTTCAAGTGCCCTTGAAATCTAAAAGCAAATTCCAGGGCTTTTCAAGGACTTCAAGGAGTAGCACGAACCCTTGCATCACTTTTCAGCAGCCGTAGTCTCCTGTTATTTCAATATTAAAACTTTTCAATATCCAGTAAATAATAAAATGTTACGTTTACAGCATCCACAGTTAACTGATGTCGTGAACGACTGTGGTCTCCCTGCGATAAGCTCTTTCGTTCAGTGTTTATCAAGAAATGAACTTAAATCTTGGGATGAAATGGATCGTGTCCCAGCGGTTCAAAGTGAAGTGATTGCTGGGCATTAGAATGGAGAGGGGAGCTGCAACTTTTACACGATGGCCTTTTCAATAGCTTGGGCACGACTGTTATTCTCCATATTTCTAAACTGTGGAACAAGTACACATTCTCTCTTTCATGGCAAAATCACCATCAATGATACCGTGGTAGAGAGACGGCAATTTGAATAATTGCCCAGGTAGTTGGTATCGGTCGAACCATTTTGGGCGTTAACAAAACCCGGAACATGGAACATTCCAGAACATCCCGGAACATTCCGGAACATCCCAGAACAGGGAAAAAATTTAAAAAAATTAAATAAAAAAAGAGAATTTTTTTATAAGTAAATTAAAACAATAATTTTATAATAAATAAATTTTTTTTAAATGTACTTTTTAAACATCACGACGACCCATCTCCCATCGGGAGGACCATCTAGTTGTCCAGCTGACCATATTAAGTGAAGGCTCAACTAGTTTCCTGCCAATTTCCTCACGTGATTTTTTACTGTGGTGCGTGGTTCTGCCGTGATGATGGACAATTCACCGTCTTTACCGGATTCGGATGAAGAATGCCAGGTAATATATTGCTTCCTTGGAGAAATGATGCTCTTGTCATGCAGATACAATTTTTAACACTTTACTGTTCGCTTTAAAGATCGTTGATGTGATACACAAGGGCAAACGAGGTGGACAAGTAGCAGTGAGTAATCAAATCTAACTTGCTTCTTCCACATTTCTTATTGGAAAATCAAGATTTTGTTCTTATACCTGTTAAGTATTATTAAGTATGAGGCCATGTAGAGATGTCTTACATTATAATACTTGTATCTCATACACATTTGTACTAATTCTTTGCCTGAATTGAATGTTCAGTGAGGTATTTGTAGTTTACAACATATTACAATAAAAATAAATCTTTCAACATAACCAGAAAATGATTTGAAAATCTCGTTTCAAAAATGTCAGTCATGATTCGACTCGTGGATTTTGAGATAAGTTGACGCCTATAATTCGTAAAATTAGCTTTTGGCTTGTAGTTGGTGTCAAATGTTACCTCAATAAAATTACTATTTAGATACAATGGACTGAAATGGAAACATTCATACAAAGAGCCAGTAACCAATGAGGAAGCACTTGTCAGCTATTATTGTTAAATCCTACCATTAAGGCCCATTTCAAACATCAAACTTTTCATGTGTTGACTGTAAATGAAAAAGATCCAAAACAATACCTTTTGTACATTTGCATTAGTTCCTACACGTGCAAAAGTTGTTTGAAATGGACCTGAACTGCTATATTACCCCCCCCTCCTCCACACACACTCACTCCAAGTAAAAAAGAGACCATATTTAACTATCAGTAGGGTGTTGTACCCAACCCCTGCTGTGAGAAGTTAGAGACTGTTAGCAGGGTTTGTGTTGTACCCTACACTTAAGACAGAGCTTACTAGCAGGGTGTTGTACCCGTAAAAAGTCCCTGTCTTATTAGAGCAGGGTGTTATGTTGGACCCTACCCCTGCGGTAATGAGACAGAGCCTACTACCAGGGTTTTATGTTGTGCCCCACCCCTGCTGTAATTAGTCAGAACCTACTACCGGGGTGTTATATAGTACACCACCCCTGCTTTAATTACAGTAGAACAATATCAGTAAAGGACTGCAAACAAAAATGCTGTACGTGTACGTAGGAGCTAGTAAAACAGACCTAATAAGCCAAAGAAATACTCAAATGACAAACATAGCAGTAATTCTATTAGCGCCGTGTTGATGTCTTGCAAAGTCAAATCTTTCTACGTAGTCAGATCAGCCTTGCTGCTATGTTTGTCCTGCTTTAATTAGTAAGAGACTACTAGCAGGGTGTTTGTTACATTGTACCCCACCCTGTTCTAGTAGGAAAGAGCCTACTACCAGGGTGTACTGCACCCCTGCTCCAATTAGTCAGAGACTATTAGCAGGATGTTATATTGTACCCCACCCCTGCTCTAGTAAGAAAGAACCTACTACCAGGATGTTATATTGTACCCCACCCCTGCTCTAGTAAGAAAGAACCTACTACCAGGATGTTATATTGTACCCCACCCCTGCTCTAGTAAGAAAGAGCTTACTACCGGGTGTTACATTGTACCCCACCCCTGCTCTAGTAAGAAAGAGTGTTATACTGTACCCCATCCCGGCTCTTATGAGACAGTCTACAAGCAGGGTGTTACATTGTACTGCACCCCTGCTATAATTAGTCAGACTTGTAGCAGGGTGTTATATTGTACTCCACCCCCCACCTTAAATTAGTCAGACTATTAGCAGGGTGTTAAATTGTACCCCACCCCTGCTCTTATGAGACAGAGCGTACAAGGCTACAAGCATGATGTCATATTGTACCCACCCCCTGCTTTAACTAGTCAGACTATTAGCAGGGTGTTTGTTATATTGTACCTGACTCCTGTTTTAATTAGCCAGAGCCTACTACCAGGGTGTTAGATTGCACCCCACCCCTATCCAATAAAAAATGCAGACTTGTACTGTAACCCAATGTCATTATTTCACCCCACCCCCAATGTAATAAGACAGAGGCTAGCTACACTTGTATTAGTTTAAGTGTAGCACATCTTTTTCTTTTTTTTTTTAACTTTGATTTATTGATTTCATTTGTTATTATTAATTTAAGGAGTCTGAGAGGTGTTTGCAAATTTCCAAGAAATTGAAGGATAAAGAAGAGGTACGACTTTAGATTGTTAATACACCCTCATCCTTCTTATCACACTGTTTATTTTAAAGGGAATGAAAGCCAGAAACAAGACAAACATACTGAATCAAGCATTCTCAGTGTTCCAATACAAAAAGAAGTCACAGCATCCCTAATCCTATGTAACAGTTTTTGAAATTTGCATCTGGAGCATACCCATACCAAAAAAGATATGGATTACATAACTTGAGTGTAAACGAATGGCCGAGTAATATTCAATGAATTACTTCAATAAACTAATTTCTTGCTTTCATCTCACCATTAAGGTGCTGAAACAAGAAGAAGAAACTCCATCATTGTAAGTTAAGCTATTTTATTTTCGTTAAGTGAAGTAGGCCAAATTTGGAGATCTGTTAATATGACAAAGTTCAACTAGGCGCATTAAACACATCAAGTTGTCTGGAGTAAAGATTAAAGTTTTATTTTTGAAGTTTATTAATGATAGACATATTCAATGTTTTTTGTGCCACCACATTTCGGCTCTTGTCAAGCAATGAAACAACAACATGTATTACATAATAGGTACAACCCATCACTGTCTGTTTCTTTTTTTTTAATTGTATTTTTCTTTTTTATCAGTGACCTGTTATTCTTCACAAAGCAACAGAATAATTACAGACATAACTCAACGGAACACCCATCACTTAATATTGACTACACGAAACAATAGTTTGACAAGATTGAATTTAATAGCGGAGCCAGCGCGCTAGCGTGTCAGCGGAGCTCCATTGCTAAGGAAATTTGGTAATCTATCAAGCCAAAAAATTTTGGTAGTGACGTAGTAGTCACGTGACCGTCCGTCCGTCCGTACATCCGTACGTCCGTCCGTCCACACCACAGGCCTACTAATACACTTCCTACACTGGATATAATCCCGTGCTGAATCCCATGTGCTTTCGGCGCAAAATCGCCTGTTGACCCGCGTTGCAGCAAAACAAGCAAAGACAACAAAAGTCAAAAACAAATTTGTTAATGGAAAAAAAAAAGTTCAAAAGAACACAGTTGTCTTTTTGGTGGAAGGGGAAAAGTTCAATCTAGGCGAAAGAAATTCGGCGATAAGGTGCAGGCAAAAAGTTCAAATTTGCCTTGTCGGTTCTGTTCAAACTCGGTCGGCACACCGCTTGAGTTCGCAGCTTTTCGCAGCGGTTTCGACGCCAAATACAGCAGAGCTAGTGCTTTTTGGTTTTTTCTGTCCACAACCATGGTTTTTACGGTGTTTCGAACACATTTTGCCAGGAAAAACACCAGCATTTTCATGCTGATAGGCAGCTTGTCACGAGGAAAGAAATAAGTATTAAAATTAACTAAACAAACAATGTCAAACGCCCATGGCCTAGTGGACCAGTTACTGGCATGTCACGCCAACGAGCCGGGTTCAACACTCAGCGGGTGCAAGAATTTTTTTCTTTTTTTTCTTTGTTTTTTTTTTTAATAAAACGACTTGGATGAGTATTTTCACAAATTAATAACTGCCAGCAAAAACAAAACAAAAGCAAAAAACAGACAAAACAAAAAGGGGGGCTCCCCTTTTAGACTTGGCTAAATCTATATATTTAGATTAATAGTCAGTACCTCAAGGACAGCCAACTTATGTATTGAAATTCTCACAACTTGATAACTCTCTGTTCAAAATGGCAGGAACAGACATGACCAAAAGCGAGATCATTGTAGTGCTGAACTGCTTTTCCATGAAGGAAATGACAGAATTCCTTTATATGAAAGAACTGCTCGTACCTTTGGTATTAATGATGTCGTAAAAGCTGTCTTGAGATCACAGAATGAGCCTAGCATTGTTTGTGCACAGCAACCCATAAGGGTCACCTACAACGGCGTATTCTTGATCAATTTAAATTGCGTTCCTCTGAAAGACCTTGTGGCTGATGGTAATGGTGTTTATTGTAATACTGGCCAGCCAACTCACACCATCCAGATTTGCAGTAACGAAGATGAGAATGAAGCAGCACCCCAAATTAAGGTCCTTGCAAGAGCAAGATGCCCCCTGAAAAACAGAGCACAATTCCGTCTACAGCGATACTATTTTCGGCATTCAAAGATGAAGGCCTTCTTTAGGCGGATTTACCTCATGACAAACATTGACAATGAAATCCAAGGTAATGTTCCCGTTTTGCAGTATCTGTGGGAAGGAGACGAAGGAGAAGTGAAATTGGCTCCCCACGGAAATGCAAAAGAGAGCAATGTTCCATTTACAGCAACCAAGCATTCTGTCAAGCAGAAATTAGAATGCAATCTTGCAAGGATTCAAGTACGTGAAGCTATCGATCTAACAGACGAAGACTTGGGTTGGTCCATTTTCAATGCTAAATCACCTGCCGAACACGTAAGAAACACACGGCAAGGTCGTTATGTCGCCCTTAAATTAAGAGCCAGAGCTGGAACGATTGACAAACACAAGAAACAGTGGGATGAATTATACAGCCTGATGACAGCTGCTAAAGATGAAGATGGTGATTTCATTCGATCAATTATTAATCACCCCGAGCCTACATGTCTTTTGGCTACAGACTTTCAGTTGAACGGACTGGCACAGTCAGCTTCAGATTCGGTGGATTTTCGTCCAGTGTCAATTGATCCCACTTTCAATAATGGGCCGTTCAACGTAACACCAGTTTCTTTCAGAAACGTTGTGCTTGAAAGTCGGAGAACTGGGCGTTGTCCAGTTTTCCTTGGACCAATCCTCATCCATCAGACAAAGACATTTCAGTCGTATCATTACTTAACCTCCCAGTTGGTCGCATTAAAGCCGAGGCTCCAGACTTTGCAGGCGTTTGGCACTGATGGTGAAGAAGAGCTCATTAAAGCTTGCAAATCCGTTTTCAGAGAAGCAACTGCATTAAGGTGCTTTCGTCATTTTCAGCTGAATGTAGAGGCAGCCATTAAGAACTGCAGTATGCAGGACCAAACGAATGCAATCACTGGTCAGATATTTGGTAACGAGGAAACCCCTGGCCTCCTTGAAGCAGCGTGTGAAGAAGAGTTTGATCTGGCATTGCAAGAGCACATCAAAGCATGGAAACTACTGCCAGGGGGAGAGAAGTTGTGCAAGTATCTCACTGATCGGTCAAAAGTGATGAAGGAGTCCATGACTGCCGATGTCCATGCCAAAGCCGGGTTAGGAAATCCACCAGAGAAGTTCTATACCAACGACAGTGAGACTAAAAACGAACGAATAAAGCACAAAATGGAACACAGAGAAGCTGGAGTCTGTGCCTTCGTAGCTGGAATGAAACAGTTGGCTTACAGTCAAGAAACAGAGTACGCAAGAGCGCTGTGTGGTATGTCAACTGAGTTCAAGGTCCGAGACGTATTTTCCTCTTTCGTCGTACCAGCTTCACAAAGTGGTATGACATGAGAGAAGACGAGAGACGTTCATATGTCTCAAGAATTCACAAGCTTGCAATTAGCGAAATGTATGCTGCAAGTCCCCAACATTGCGTAATTTCAAGCTGCATGGATGTCCAGCTCCCCGGCATAAGCATTGTGCCAGAAAATAGCGGCCTTACCAACATTGTCCCTCTTCCAGTGTTGCAAGCCATCTGGAAAAAAGGCCTCACTCCTAAATACGTTCGAAAACAGTGCAGCCCCGGCCCCATCACCAGCTGGAAATCCAAACATCACGGCCTTCTGCGTCCACAGCCAATCTGACAACAGTCCAGTGCCATATTTCGTTCAAGTACATTGCTGTATCAAGTGCCACAGTCCTCGCTCCCATGTTAAGGTCACCTGCACATGTAAGATGTACAAGCCCAACTGCATCTGCTCACACTCAGTAGTTGTCGCAGAGAAAAGCAGAGTCCTTAATTCCTTTCTGAAGTGGAGGGCAAGTCTACGCAAGCAACTTCACAGCCCTAGCAACAATTAGCATAGACACTAAGTCATCTGGAAAAAAGGGCAACCGTCAACGAGACAGGTCGCAAAGAAAGACTCAATGCAGTAGTGCTCGTCTTCCTCTTGAAGTAGTTTCAGGAAACATGCAGTCATCAGTTGTGGGTTCTAGTTTCCCTTCTCACATCTCAATACCCCAGTCAGCAACTAACCTTCACAATACCGTTAATGGTGATTCTCATTACCCCGTTCAGTTATTATCAGAGAGCAGGCACCCTGCAAGAGTTCAGTCGCCAGTTTTGGAGCACAACCCCTCTTCCCAGTTATCAACAGGCCAAACAGCAACTACTCTTCACAATACCAATGTTGATGGCACTCATGATCCTGTTCAGTTATTTTCAGACAACATGCAGCCTGCAAGAGTTCAGTCATCAGTTCTGGGATCCAGACTGCCTTCCCAATATTCAACAGGCCAAACAGCAACCAGCCATCATAATACCACTGATGATGACGCTAATGATCTTGTTCAGTTATTTTCTGACCACATTCAGCATGCTACAGTTCAGTCATCAGTTTTGGGGTCCAGTCTCCCTTCCCTCTTCTCAACAGGCCAAACAGCATCTGACCATTGCGATGCCACTGTTGATGACACTCATGATCCGTTTCAGTTGTTTTCGGACAACATGCAGCATGCTACAATACAGCCATCACTTTTGGGTTCCAGACTCCCTTCCCAATTCTCAACAGGCCAAACAGCAACCAACGTTTGCAATTCCTCTGTTGATGCCACTCATCATCCTGTTCAGTTATTTTCAGACAACATGCAGCATGCGCGACTACAGTCACCTGGCCTGGGGTCACGTCTCCCCTTGCAAGTCACAACAGGCCGGACAGCAACTAACCTTTCCAATGCCAATTCGCCCAGTGCCAGTTATAGCAGCACACAGAATCTGGGGACTTATCATTACCTCCAATCTACCTTACTGACAAATTGTTGGACCGAGAATCAGCCACAGTATCCAAATCCAGGCGTTTCGACAGTGCCACCCCGTGATATTCTTGCAAGTACCAGTGCCACTCCAAGATTTGATTGCCCGGAATTGTCTCAGATAAGGTACTTCAGCAGCTAACTCATCCTGGAATGCAATGTATGGTTGTTAAAAAATTTTGTGGCAATATCCAGTGTTACTGATCAAAAGTTCCTTTTGAAACTATGTGGGTATTCAAACTACTGTAGTTGGCTAATCAACGCTTTATATAGATTACTATTGTTGCACAAGGGTTCAAACATTCTTGAGGGAAGAACTCCAATTTGCCACCAGTAGTTCCCCTTTGGGCTTCCCAGCCATTTGCTATTCTGTATTTTTATTCGTTATATTTAGTTTTTTCTGTAGTGAAAAAAGGATCATTGTCAGTTCTTATTAGGTGAGGTGGCTCAAATAAGGTTGGGGTGGAAGGCTATTATAAACTTTTTCTTCCATAAGGAGAGGTTATTGGAGGGGGTCGTAATAGAGCTTGTAAGCAATGCCAAATTCAACTAGACGTCTATATTTTGACAGGACACAACCACATGTTGGCAGAAAACCATGGTACAACAACTACCCATTCACGGTGATGAAAATGAACAGGAGAATCAGCAGGTGTACCGGGTGTCGCGGTTTCTTGCCAAAAAATCAAGACAATAGCCCCTGTCCACCTCCGTTGGATCTTGTGGTGCAGCACGTAGAGAGAGACGAGTACCCTTTCAAGGATCCTTTCACAGGAGAAGTACAAAAGAGGATTTCACCCGAGAAGCCTAAATATTACCATCCCAGACCAAGCTGTAGCCTATCACGGCACCCATACTTTAATGCAAGCATGCCATGTGTGCAGAAAGGCTTGATTTGTTTCATAAGGACTACCTGGCTAGTGTCTTCGGTGTTACTATGTAGTTAGCGTGTTATACACGAGTTGACCAACGGTTGTTGAAGAAACGTACAGTTTTGTGTTAACTACTTAACTGCTTCAATTTGGAGTTAGAGAGTGCTGCAGTAGTCTTATAGAGGATACGTTTTCTTTCTTATACATTCTCTTTTTATTTAGTCCAGTGTTTGAAAGAGAGTGACGTCCTTTTTACTTGAGCACATTGTACTGATGGAACCGATATGTCACTGCCAAAATGCAGAACGTTCAGTCATGCATTAAAACTGCCCAGCAGGTGTATTCCACGCTATTATGTAGTCTACCAAAATTGACATGTATTATTTAAGCCAAAGGTTGTTGAAGAAATACGCAATACCGTGTTAACGCACTGCGAACTGAAGATAAAGGATAACGTGTTTAAGAGCACTGCAGCATTTTTTTTGGGGGGGGGGGGCGGGAATGTATGCCCGTCACAATTCTACTTAGTACTTGAAAGCGAGTTTTTTCCAGAGTCAGTATAAGAATAGGTCAGTGCATGAAAACTGTTAAAGCAAGTATTTCAGCTGACTTTTAAATGTAGTTGTAATGAGATCTGTTAGGCTCAGGGTGCAGTAAACTGCAATCAGGGTCATAAACTCCACGCACCAGATTAGCTGTTTCACTTTGAGTTTTAAGAAATAGACATAGGCTGCATATCTGATGGACGTATGGTTGACTGGCATTCCCACGCAGGACAGAAATAAAAAATACTAGGCGGATATAAGTACGAGACTAATTCTAGCCTGGGACACGTGCATTTTCAAGAGCCATGATATCAACATAATAAGAAGAAAACAAGTACCCTGAGGCTATTATATAGAAGTTCACTATGCCTAGAGATAAGGGCATTTTCTTCTAAGTTGTGTTTAGTTATAAAGGGAGAAGTTAATGTTTACAGTGTCATTTTCAAGAAGCATGATATCAACATAATAAGAAGAAAACAAGCACCCTGAGGCTAACATATAGAAGTGCACTATGCCTAGAGATAAGGGCATTTTCTTCTAAGTTGTGTTCAGTTGTAAAGGGAGAAGTTAGTGTTTACAGTGCCATTTTCAAGGGGCGTGATATCAACATAATGAGAAGAAAACAAGTGCCCTGGGGCTAACATATAGAAGTTCACTATGCTTAAGAGATAATGGCATTTTATCTTACAGTATTGTGCAAAAGTAATGCAAGCGAAATGTGCGAATTTCGTTCTTTGTTCTCGCGAACTTTCCAGCGAAAGTTCGCTCGAAAGTTCGCTCGAAAGTTCGAGCGTAAATTTGGGGCGTTTCGAGCGAAATTTCGCTTAAACAAAGCGCGATAATATGGCGATTTTTTGGGACGTCAACGAAATTTCGAGATCATGAGCGTAATTTCGGTAGCCAGTTCAAGAAATTTCGCTGAGCCTTGAACGGCGACACCAGCGTTCGTGCAGTTTTCTTCACGATCTACGCCCCGTCAAGATTGCCAAAAAAATGAAATGAGTTTTACTGTTTTGAAATCAGTGGCTGTGGCGGCACTATTGACTTATTAACCTTCGAGAGGGTAAAATAAAATTTAAAAGATCCGGGCAATTGCAAGACCTCAAGTCTACAGCTGTACATGAATGTCAATTTAGCGAACGGTTTGAAACCGCCAGTTCAGATACCGATGTTGATTCGACACATAGAATACACTGTACAAAGAACTTACCTTTAAGACCTTTTTAAGACTGCGAAGTCAATTTGTTCTGAAAACGAAGGCAAAACACTCTAGTTTTGTGCAGTTAAGTAGCTTACAAATGTGAGTAAACTCATCACAAACGACTTATCCAAGGACGATGATTTAATCGTAAACAGGAGACATGCTTAACATGCAGAATCAAGTTTCGTTTGCGTTTCAGCTATCCACGCATTTTGCAAACCCACATCAGTGTTCTGACATAGCTTAAACTTGATAGAACGGAGATATCCAAGTTTTCTACAAATATAAACGTTTCCCTGCCCTTACATCGACATTGAAAATGCGAACTCTTCTTTGACAGGCAAAACAAAACAAGACTTGCATTACAAGTTCATCAAAACCACGTGCATGATGTCACGGACGACTGTCTGATGGTCTTTGCCTCTTTATCACTAATTTCCCAGCAAAACAGGAATACTCGAAGAAATAGCATAGAAATATATTTTAAGCAACACCATCGCTTTTCAACACAGCCAAGAACGTAGTTTGCTGTCTTGATGGCTTTGAGATCTATTCATTGCGCTACAGAATGAATCATGCAAAATTTGCATACGGTGTATAAATACGTGTCTCAGTTGACATCTTGAATTACCTTTTAGATCACAGAGTTTTCTTCGGGTGTTTTTTCGTTTTCTGCGAAGATTAATGCGATATCGACTTCAGCGTAATGAATGCAATTATTTTTCAAACATTTCGTTGCTTCCTATCCAAAGTTTTCGGATATTAATATTCCTTCTCACCTATTAAAGCGCCATGCTTGCACACTTGTGAAGAAAAAAAATTGAATTTGTTTGCAGTAAAGTACCAAGAAATACTCGGCGCATCGTTGTAATCTCTATTACAAATCGGACCTTTTAATGTAGAGTATTTTCTGGTTTCAATCATCTTTTTGGGCCTTTTAAAACCGGAGTTATGACTTTTTGACGATTGCAAAAGAAAAGCGCTACTGATGCGCTCACCAGCGGCTAATGTTTACTAAAAAAAATATCATTCGCTCGCAATATGGTCCCGAGAAATACTCCACGCATCGTGTAATCCTTATTACAAATTGTGCCTCTAAATGCGGAGTGTTTTCCTGTTTCAATCATCTTTATAGGGCTTTTAAAACCGGAGTTATGACTTTTTAAAAATTTGCCGTGACGCTTGCAAAACAAAAGCCGACTGATGCGCGGCTAATGTTTACTAAATAAATATCATTCGCTCGCCCGTTGACAAGTATCACTAGTTTTAAATACGGAACATATTAGAGCTACAACGCTTTTGGATTCAAGTATAGTGAACAGCAGGGCTTTCTTTGGAGAATAATTAGGTAAGTTTGACACAACAATTACCTAAAATTGGTTCAGTTGATCGAGAGACTGCATACGCAGACGGATCACAGCTGCTTTTTATGCGCACAACCGCACCACAGAGATGGTTTATATCGAGTCGAATTTCAAATGCAGCAAAACATTGCCCAGAAATGCTGGAGAATTGACAGACAAAACGAAAATTCGCTCGAAAAATCGCCGCGAAATTTCGAGCGGCGCGAATTATCGCTCGAAAGTTCGCTTCGAAAGATCGAGCATTGCGAATTATCGCGCGAACTTTCACGCGGAATGAAACAATAGGTGTCACGAAATTTCGGCGATTTATCGCCGCAATTTCGCGGTGAGCGAAATTTCGTCGAAAAGCCGGGAAAAGCCAGGAAATTCGTCGAAATTGACTTGCATTACTTTTGCACAATACTGTAAGTTGTGTTTAGTGGTTAAGGGAGAAGTTAGTGTTTACAGTGTTGAAAATTGTTATGACTTTACAAGGTAGATGTACTTTTCAAGTATAAGTAACTAGCAGGGGACCTACCAATCACAATCGTGGGTACGGGGTGGGACAATTAGCCATTTTATTTTTATCTTTTTTTCGAGTTAATTACCTCAAAGTGCCTAAAACAAAAACAAATGTCTTTTAAATTTTTTTCGGGTTAAGTATTTTTGTTTTCATTTGTATTAATTTTTAGATGTGTTCCCATTCTCATCCCCTATGTTTCTCGGTTGTCCACTGATCCACTAGATCTTTTTGTTCTAGTTTTTATGACAATATAATGCATATATATTTTTTTACTCCATTGTTTTACCTTCCCACTATCCCTTGTCTCTCTTCCCTACAATATATAACTGCTGGATCTATTTTAAGTACTTTATAACAACATCAGATTACATTACACCCAAGGAGACATTGGAAGTACATCTATTTTGCATAGTATTCATATTCAGGTTATGTTTTAAAGTAATAACAGGCATTAACAACAAGTGTAAAGCAGCCTTTTGGATTTGTTGACCCGATACAATTATAATTATTTTGTTGCTATTAAGTTGTCATGCCTTCACCGTGTTGACAAATTTTCCACCTAACCAGACAGACAAAAATTTTTATAAGGGCCAAGGGCAACGTCGGTTGAAACAATGTTATCTTGTAGTGGTGGTCGAAACCGAAAGTTTGTGAGAAGCAAAAGCGAAAGATAATTATTTTTTGACTACAACAAAACCGCTTTAGTATTGTTATTGCCGCATTAGCAATAACAACATTTGGACAAGTTTGCTGTGCTGTTATACTAAACAACCTGTAAACAATTTAACTTAATTCCAGGAACAGATCAGTGCTCGATTAGCAGATCAGACTTGCCACTACCGTCATATGCCGACGATCCATGAAATATCTTAGTCCAGTGATTGCAAGAAGACGAACAAAAACTCACCGTTTACTGAATCTCCATTGGCCAAAAAATCAGCTTGCAGTTGTTTGCGAAGTATGCGATGAAATCGATCAAGTTTGGTGTAAACACGAGCGAGTGGCCTGAAATTGTGACTGAGCATCAAGGCCGCTTTCGCCCCGGCCCCGCTCCTCTTTTCGCTGCAATTCCGCCCGGCGGTACACTGAATGTCTTTTTTAATTAATCAATGGAAGCGTGCCAGGAAATTGAAACTGTGTGACTGCGTGCATGACTGAGAAATGCTTTCCTCGTATCAAGTAAATCTAAATAAGACCTGATATTTTTTAATTTGACAAAAGGCGCCGCATTTTAACCAGGCGCACCTTCGGCACCTTTTCTAATTAATTACTATATCTATTTTATTTTATTTTATTGAAATTAATATTTTTTAAAATTTTTTGCATCAGAATTTTAAAAAAAATTTTTTTTCCGTTCTGGGATGTTCCGGGATGTTCCGGAATGTTCCATGTTCCATGTTCCGGCTTTTGTTAACGCCCAACCATTTTGTACCGCTTACCTTTTCCACTCAAGGTCGACAGCCAATTCATCCAAACCGTCACGTACTCTCGGGAATCGTACTCTCACAGGGTCCAGTTAGATGGCGCGCAAATTTGGACACGACATGTGGAGGATGTTCTACAGAACAATCCCAGGGCTACGTCAAAGGAATTACTCACCACACCAGAGAAGGAAGCTACAGGAAAAAAATCTATACAGCCTGTACTGTCTGAAGCAAGCATACCTCCACAGGAAAACTCAGGACCAGAAGAGGCACCACCTACTTCTGCCAGTCCTGGGCTACATAGACCAAAGGGCACTCTGAAACTGCCTCAGAGGCTGATCAAACAGATCTAATTGTTTCTCAAAAATCGTTGAAGTGCAAAACATCTCTGAGAGGAGGAGTTATAGTGATAAAGCATTACATAGATGTTGAGTGACCTACAATCGTGGCCAGAACGTTTGGGACACTAAGCCAAATTTTTAGTAACACATCAATAACATCTTCTCCCCCCCCCCCCCCTAAACAATGTTGACTGTCCAGAGTCCAACACATCCCGGATATCTTGTACAGTTTCTGTACTTCAACATTGTTTAGGGGGAGCGGGGGAAAGAACTTTGTAAAATTATTTTGAGGAGTTTATTTTATCGCCTATTTTCAAATTGCTCCCAAAAAGATTAAGAAAAGGCCAAGTGTCCCTTAACCAATTGGCCAGGATTGTGGGAGAAGTCTTTTCTGGTCTAGGTGATATGAAAAGGTTTAACATGCACATTTTGCTATTCAGTATTGTGAGAAAGACATAAGAAGACTAGGTCATTCGCTTTATAAAAACTGTACATGCCGTCTTTGATAATAGTTAAGAGCGGTATTTGGCTGTTTTTGTCTGATTGACCATAAACTTATACATTGCACCATGAAAAGCACACGTAACGAATTGTGCCAAAAAATATTGTATCAAAAGCTGCAACGGTTGAGAACTAGCTATCAGCAATCCAAGGGGTCGTCTTAGTCATGACTATACACTGTAAGGGCTAATGAAGTGCACTTTGAAACTACGTAACCTCTTGCATAATCTCTGTACGGGGAGGCACAAAGAACGTTGCTCCAATGTAACGCAACACAGTTCTCCTTCGAATAAAACTTCCTCTCCGTGCTTTAAACCATGGACCACTTATCTTCAAAGAAATAAGAAATAAATTTGAGATTTATTAATACAAGTGGCATTTCAATGAAAGAGACCTTATTATTAATTCTATACTGACCTTCTGATGGAACACTGTTCATTTTCTAACTTAATCATCTCGTTCTCTAAATATTTCATCAATGTTCGGCAGAAATTGCATTCTCAATAGTTTTACTTTGTTACTGAGACACAAAAACGTATTTTTTCACACTAAAAAGGAACATTTTTGATGGAGCACTGTCAAAGAATGTCACGCTGATGTGCGTGATTCGGCTCCACTCTGTTACTGTATGGCTTCTCTGGAATGTTTACATTGAGCAGTCATATTATTTGTCTCCCAGAAAAGTCTGGCAAGACGCTGTGGGTAGTGATTTATGTATATTTTATCTTTTACTGTGATTCGCATCAAGAAATCAAAGCAGCGCCGACGAGCGGACAAAACCTGAGTGATATCGCTTGATTAATCGACGGGTAGTTTAAATTCAAGGACTAGTAAATAAGGGAGTGTCTTTGAAGAACTCGATGTCTTTGCTCCAAAAATTGGTTCTGGTACCGAAAGGTGAAGATATTCCCTTCCAACAGCCATAACAAATCGGACGAAGGGATCACCAAATAGTAAAAACAATGCTCGTTCAACAGTTTATAAAGATCTCCGGATCTCGGACCTTTGTGTCACTGACACTGGCCGCGGGATAACCAGTGCTGCATGCAGGGTTCAAAAATGTGCTATAAATGCAATTTGTAGGAAAAAAGAAAGTTTTTGTGCCCCCATTTGCTGACAAGGGAACAAAACGGATCTGGCAGAATGCTTGCCGTAGATGTAGCACAATGTGAATCGACCCACAAAATTGAGACAACACAAGTGAATTCTTTTGAATTAACCTAATAGTGCATTGTAACCGACGTGCGTGCTTTTTTACTAGCCGTTCAATTAGATTTGAGTCCCCTTGTCAAGAAATGAAGTCAGCTATTTGCCCGGCTCGTTTTTTTGACTGTTTGACAGCAATACTGCAATGACTCCCTTGTTCCTGATCGCTATATCATTATGGTTCTTAAAAAGCAGAAACCCAAACAATACTTTTGCCACACTTGTACTCTCAATGGTGCTCACTGTGGCAATGTCAAGGCTTCTTTGTTAAAGAGAAGCAGAAATATTGCTCCTGCTATAAGTTATTAAGTACAACTGCTGTTTACTGAGGTTTATACCAACAATCGCAGTTGCTAAATAACCTCACGGTAATTCTCTTTGTTGAACCAAGGGAATACCAGTCACTGTTTCCGTGGTAAGCAACGCGAGTTTGTGGCTCTCTAACAACATTATTTTGGGTTTTATACAAAGTGTTGAGAACTTGTTTTGCTATTGAACTTACAAGATTTGACAACAGTTTAGCAATTGAGAAGCAACGCCTTGAACGGGAGTTTGGATAACAGCACAACAGCCAACAATACACCAGGTAAATAGAAAGAATTTCTATTGTTTGTTAAGTGGTTTTATTTCACCCCTTTTAGTTAACAAAACCCTTTAGATTGCTTCTAGAGAGTGCGCCAAGACATCGCTGAACATGCACACTAAATCTACTCAATCGTGGTCTTCCCGTGCTAGAATCATCAAACTTGAGCCAGTTATCTGCTTTAAGCGCAGACCATTAACACTTACACAACACTTAAACTCAACTAAAACTTGTTTACGAAATCTTTTCTTCCATTTCCTAACCATTTTTCTCCTTTTAAAGTATGAACAGGATGACAAGTTCTTACAACATCCATTTCCTAGCGTTAAATTCTACTCGATAAAATGTTCTCGCTTCAGAAACGTTTTTCCAGCTTTGAATTAACCCAGACTACTATTTCGAAAACAAAAGGACCGAAAGCTATACATCATTTCAAGGTAGAGGTCATCCTGTTGGCTCGGACAATCGTGGCCAGAACGTTTGGGACACTAAGCCAAATTTCTAGTAACACATCAATAATATCTTCTCCCCCTCCCCCCCCCTAAACAATGTTGACTGTCCAGAGTCCAACACATCCCGCATATCTTGTACAGTTTCCGTACTTCAACATTGTTTAGGGGGAGCGGGGGAAAGAACTTTGTAAAATAAATCTGAGGAGTTTATTTTATCGCCTATTTTCAAATTGCTCCCAAAAAGATTAAGAAAAGGCCAAGTGTCCCTTAACCAATTGGCCAGGATTGTAGCTACAAATAATCTGTTGTGAGTCCCCAGTGAGTTTCGCTCTCAGAAGGAACTTTATAACACTGATTCATAACTCATTTGTAGTTTTTACACAGACGGCCCTCACTTCAAATATGAAGACATGAATAAAAGAGTGCAGTTTGCTTACCTCTGTTGTTGTGTGTTTGTTTCAGGAATGGCGGCCATATTGAGAAATTCTGGCGCAGTCATCTTTTTGAGGTCTGGGACCAAGAAACCTTTGGAAACCAATTGGAAACTCTAAGAAAGAGACTAGGGATGAAACTAAGTTGACAGTGTTCGAGAATCACATAACCACGGCACTAATAGCCTTTGAAACGTCAGTAAAATTCACTTATGGTAAGGGAAGGTGTTGAACTAGACAACTAGGGCAAAATTAATTCTGGTATTGACAAAAAGGTTCTTTTTTGGTATCATTTGAAGATGCTCATTTTCGCCACCATCAGGGGGTCACAGAAGTGAAAACACCCAACAATTGATTGACAGTTCTGCAGCGGAAAAGCAAAAAAACTCACTCTCCTTGGTGCTAAAGGTGCGAAAATCTTTCCAGCAGATTTGTACTAGCTGCAGAAAGTTGCCTTATGAAAGAAGAGAATTTCCCCATCAGTTTAAATATATTTCCCCATTTAGTGAGCTCAAGAAAGAAAGAAAGAATGGCAGGCTGTTTCTGGCCTCAAAACATGAAGTCTGAGACCAATGTCTATTTGCAATGCCGTTTTGTATTCGATTTTGTATTTAACGTGGATTCTTGTAAATTGACTTCAAGAAGTTCGTTTCAGCAAAACAGATCGAAAGCTTTTCTGTTTTCTCAAGTGGCAAGAAATGTTAGGGAAGTGACTCTTTATATTCGTCAACTTTCCAAGCTGTCATGCAACAACAACAACAACAACTATGGTTATTCAGCAATTGAAGCTTGCGAAAAGAAATGAACCGTAAGGAGCCCCTGTTTAATATATACTTGTTTCTTTTTAGCATCTTAACTGAAGGCCAAAGGAAAGTCTTTGACGCTGTGTTAAGCAGACATATATTTTTTTTTTCGAGGCTGCAGGTAGCGGCAAGTCACACACGGTATCACACTTGGCAACAAAAATATCAGAGCACAGTCAGAAGGTCCTTAGCATAAAAAGCACCACTGGATGTGCCACCAAAATGTTGAGGCAGGCCACTAAGGCCAAAACAATCCATTCTTTCGTGGGAATTGGCGATTACCATGAGCTTAAAGTAGTATGCCATATCTACTCGTAAAGCAACTTTTTTTATTTCAAGAGCACCTAGATGGGGGAGGCGGTTATGCATCAAATAAAGTCACATTTGGCAATTATTCTTCAAATACAAAACTTAGGAAAAAGTGTTGTCTTTGATGTCGCGTAAAGGGTGCGAAGAGGTAGAATTATTTAAAGCAGCACCCAAGCCGGTCAGCCTATGGGCTGTCAGTTAGAAGCTCTAAGAAAGTCGGCCTAATTCGCAAGATTGAGAAAGTAGTTTGGAAAGTTTATGACGTACACAATTTCACAAAGGTGACCACTGAAAAGTACCAACTACCGTAAAAGTTGCCTGGGCATGTAAAGTCCATAAAGACCAAGGCATGACTCTGGATGCTGTAAAAGTTAATGGTTCTGGTATATTTGCTTCAGGACTGACCTTTGTGTGACACTGTCCAGAGTAAGATGCCGCAATGCGATCCAAATGATGGAATTCAACAGAAACAAAGTACTACGTCCTCCACAGTCCGTTAAAGAGTTCTACTGGAGGGGCGGTGATACCAACAATTTGTAGCTGAATCTTGCCTGTTGTAAAAAAAAATGTTGAGAAGACACCAGAAGATTCTAACAATGTGAGCCCCTTATCAGTAGACGTGAGTTGCTTTGATGGTGTGCTTTCAGAGGGAGATAAGAAAAATTGACGAAATTGCAAATGCGTGTTTTGCCAATGAGAACGCAACTGATCAACGTAGTGAGGAGGAAGACATAAACTTCCGTGAAGTGATTGAAAGTTTAAACTTTGACAGAGACCTGAGTCAACCCCTAGAAGGGTTTGACTTTGTGACATGCTTAAATGCTCTAAGGAGCAATAAATTTTAGCCAAGAAACAGAATTCATTGGCTTACCGTAAAAACGCTGTTCTTTACACAATGTTATCAGAAGATAAAGACAAAGCTGGCAAGTGTTTTGCCAAAAATTTTATGGAGTCGACTTTACAACTGCGTTAGGAAAGCACTTGAACAACACAGGACTGAATGCATAAAGTACTTCAGAGCTCATTTCTGTGACCTACAAAACTTACCGATGAGCTATGAGTTACAGAAGCAACTTCTTCCTGTGCTAAGAATCCCAAAGGAGTGTACACAGAAAGAACATTGGTCATTCTTAAGTGACATTGTTTCCACAGTCAATGCAACAATAATTCATGAAGCATCTACCTCGACACTAGATCAACTTCCCGCTTGAGCGACTGCCTTCATTGACATCAACAGTTTACCTGACAAGGTGTGGGGAAAAATAAGATGTTGTGGAGGCTGGGCGCTTGCAAAAATGCATCAGAACCTGCGAAAGTACATAAAGCAAAACTTGCTTTCCAGCAAAGAGAAATTGCTAGAGAACGACACAGAGCGCTTTGTAAAAAAAAGAAAGAAATCAACCATCTAACATGCCCATCGTCGCCCATTCACAGCACGTCTTCTTTTCCAGAAACACTGTATGTGACTGACCGAAGACAGTACAGTTAAGATGGACTAACCCACATTACGGATGCTGCACACGTTTTTTCTAGATTTGGAGGGGAAAAGAGTGCAACTAATGAACAGCAACCAACTGAGAATTTGGAAGTCTGACCTGGTATCATCTTACGTGAGTAAAGTGAAAGGTGACAGTGCACTCCTCAGCACCTGGAACAGTTGCTTGGACGAATCCGGTGATGAAAAAACAGCTCAACAGCTAACTGACAAAATCAGGAAGAAAATTTTTGATGACGTGGTGGAAAGGTATTTAGAGATGGGTGCAGGCCAGTTCCTGCACGATTTTAGACGCGATTACCAAATAAAAGGCACTGAGGCACACAGAAAATGGGTGATAGAGAAAGTGAAGAAGGAGGACTCTGAGAAATCGAAAGTTACGATTCAGCAAATAAAGGAAGATACATCCCTTGGGAAGGTTGTTACACACGACCAGTTACAGGCATTTTGTACAAATGATCCTAAAGTCTTTGAGAATTGCCTTCATAGCAAAATTGAAGTTGCGTCTTTCTGTTTGGCACATGGCATCCCGTTTTGACACAGTTTTAGCAAAGGCAGATTCAAGGAAGTTCTGATAGCTGAAATCCTGAAGCAGAATTGTATCCCCAATACAGAATCAGGTTAAGGGTAAATGGTGGCTTCATTTTTCTGAACGTCAAATGAAAATAAGAACGGGAGCTGAACCTCGTAATGTCAGAGCTGTTAAACCGAAGGATTTTGCAACACCAAATGGTCCACCTGAAAGAGATCCAGTTGCCGTTTACAAGATTTATTCCAAAAAGTGACCTGACGCAATGAATAAACCTGATGCGCCATACTATCTCGGAATAAATTACACAAAAAGCCCTTTGTCAAACAAACTGTGGTGTAAATCAAGTGCAATGGGTCAGAACAAATTGAACAGTTTGATGAAAACCATGGCAGAAAAAGGAGGCCTTTCAAGTAAATGACTGACAAATCACAGCGCTCTAAAACGTATGATACATACAAAAACTAAACGACAGCGACATACCTCCTAGCCACATATTGTAGCTCTCAGGCCACAGAAATGTCCAAAGCATTAACAACAAGAAAGCCCACTGGGCATTTTAACCGGCCATTCTGACCCTCCCGACCCCTAGGTTTCACAAATGTTAGCACGATCCTCTATTTATACGAACCGGCGTGACGAAAAGTGTGATTGTGTGACACAATATTTTGACTATAGCGTCACTGGATGTCATAATGTTTAAACTCTGATGACCCAACTTATCTTTCTTATCGCTTTCATTTGTGCTGAAAAACGCAAATTCACTCAAACGTTGAATGTCGATATAAATTCGTCCACAACTGAGAATGCTCACACAGGGACGACGAAGTATTTACTGCTGTGCCTAGACCTTAAATACAAACAGTGAGCATAGCAGTAGAATCAAAATATAACGCTTGATAACCACGAGCTCGAGCAGATCGTCAGAGTATGGGGCACGTCAAGGCATATCTCATGACGTGATGTTTAAATCCGGTTTGCTAACCCGGGAATCCCCTTGCAAAACTAAACAAGCGAGCGGGCACGAAAGTCGCCCACGTCTTTGAAAGCTGACGCGCCTGTCGAGCCGCAATCGATTTCACGCTCACTCGCTTGTTTTTCTTTTCCTTCCCTATCTCTGAACGGAAAGAGAGTCTGCTCATAGCCTTTAGTGAACACCACGCGCAAACCACACAAATCCGTCGATAACATTCAGATATTTTCGTTCTTTCAATGCAAAAAGACTCGTAACACCTACCCTATTAATTGATCTCCTTATTAATGACGATTCCTTCGTATCTACTTCTCGCCTCAAACAAACACTCGTCTTTCTCTGTTCACAAGTCAGAACTATCATGTACTGATGGTGCAATCCACTAATATTGCATCATCATACTAGTACCAATTCCTTCTCTTCCTAGCCCACGCCGGCAAAACGCAACTGTCCTTTTTGTCTGCTGCGAAATACAAGTTAGCCAATCAGAAACCTTACAATCCACTTTGCAAACCATCCCCCCCCATAAAAACCCCAAGGGAAACCCCCTCTCACGCAGCACAATATCACACCCCTCCTATACAAAATGCAACTTTCAAAGCAAATCACCTTCACAGAAGCGTGATATGCTCCTGACATTCACAAATCCTTCTGACTCCCACATTTTTACATCCCTCAAAATGTCAATCCCAACAAAAAAACTCCTGAGCTAAAAAAATTTTCACCATAACCAATAACTAGATCAGACAACACAGCCAATTTCGCATTCCATCCTATTAGCTGCTTTACTCAATTGCGCATGCGTTATACAAGACAAATACAAAAAACCCCAAACTTAACAACCCTTCGTCGTTGATATCTTAAATACTGTAAATTAAAAGACTAGAACACACAAAGGTAACATTCAGCAGACTAATATGCGCATGCGTCTTATATAAGACAGTACCGCTCTTCAGTACCCGTACCACAAGCTTTACAGCACTTTACAGCACTATGTTAAGCCAACTGACTACCACGACAAAACCGTGCCCATTTCATAAACCGGCGGTCGCCATAGCAACGGCCGGTTAATTATAGCCACATATCTCAGCAACAGCAAAAAAACATGTCAAGAATACTGAGTGCGACCTCAACTGAACCTGCTGCAAAACTTCATCAAGCATTGGTTACAGAGAGTAAAGCTGAAACTCTGTCTTGTAGTTTTCAGTCATCAAGCAGTCCTACAATCCCTGGAGCAAGTGTATTTAGAGGAGCAGTGAACACAGTGAATCAGTCGCCTGATGCATACTCAGCAACAAGAAAGCACACCTTCAAGCTTGTTAAACGTATTTTAGTTTCTTTGGATGAAGATACCCCTCCCTTGCAAAAGAAGTTTTTAGCGTGATTACATATCCTCAGTTCTTATTCGTATACTTTATTTTCGTCCTAAACAGAATCATGGAACACCATGCAGGGCTAACGGGCAGTCCAGGTTCACCTCTTGAGGTTGAGCAGTCCAGGTTTGGGAAAATGAAGTATCACTGCGGTCGCTCCATCAAAGGAAGGTCGGTCTTCAGCTGCATTTGCGTGAAACAAAGGACTGCTACCTTGTTCTGGCAGAGCACAGGGAAAAAGATACTCTTTGCCCATCATACACTCACATATTGCAAGTAACACACGTGATGAGCGGCAAGTGGAAAGCTTGCGATTGCCTACAAGACAAGGGCTACATTCATCTCACAGTGAACCACAGCCATAACTTCGCAGACCCAGACACCAGGGTTTGCCCGTGCAGGAACATCCAAAGAACTCTTGAAAGCTACCTGCAGGAGTATATGTGACGTGAGCACAATGGAGACGATCCTTTTACGTAACAAGGAAGTAACAAGGGAGTAACAAAGAATCGCTCAAAGAATTCCAAGGGGAATTTTCTTCCTCGAAAAGATTGGATAAAATGATGTTTTTTGGAAAACTGAACTATGCTGTATCAATTGCGACAGACTAGAATCAGGAGAATATTAATTAATACTCATTTGCACAGCTTCTAGATAGTATATTTTTCTTCCTCTGTTCATGCGTGAACTTAACAAAAGGTAAACTTTAAATCTAAAATAGAAAACAACAAACTGCACCCAAGAAATCAAGAAGCTGTTTTCTATTACTGTCTGCAGTCATTGCCTAACTTGTACACTGTTCCTAGGAGACCCTCAGCAGATGACCATCCTGAACAGTTGCATCAATTAGCCCGAGATCAACTACGACTACGGAGAACATGAC
Organism: Siderastrea siderea; assembly: GCA_964030785.1. Taxonomy (NCBI): domain Eukaryota; kingdom Metazoa; phylum Cnidaria; class Anthozoa; order Scleractinia; family Rhizangiidae; genus Siderastrea; species Siderastrea siderea. The sequence goes on along the minus strand of OZ034973.1, from coordinate 20,805,972 downwards.
GAGAATCTCAGAAAGGGCAAGACATATCCTCATGCCCCTGGAGGATGTCAAAATTACCTTATTATGAACTTTGAACATTACTAGGTTTCATCAATCTGTTTCACTGTTGTAACCTTTATGCTGCGGTGCTTCTACCATGCGGTCTCTGTTGTATTCGTATGGTCACGTGCAAGTCATATGGAACTAGGACTGCCGTATTTGCATTTTTAGTGTGATTCTAATTCCTTGTCTACGCCAATTCCTTTACTGTTTTTTGCCGTCAGTTGACACTCCATGATGGAGAGCAAAATACTAAACGAGGAAGGACTATTTGCCGATACCTCAGTGCCAACAGAAAAAGAAGTTGCCGAAGAAGATGCCATCTTAGAAACAGACAGCGAAGAAGAAATAACAAGCGCGCAAAAACAACGGCCACCGGTAGCCCCAAAAAGGCGCCAAGATGAACGACCGCGCAAACCTTCGCCTAGAAAACACAAACAGGAAAACTCAAGAGACAATGAAGAGTTCCAGCCAAAGAAAAAACCACGCCAAATCCCTCCAGAAACTGCCAAGGAGATTAAAGAAAAGATAAAAAAATCGGAGGAGTCAATCGCGAAACTTAAGACACATTCCGAGAAAGGAACTTGCCCTAAGACTCTCCGCTATAGAGCAAGGGCTAACATTGCACCCGATGAAGAATTCAAAAATGATATCTCCTTCATCCGAAAAGACGCGGAAAAGAAATTTCTGGATGCTCAAACTAAGTTTCACTACAGGCGAATAGAAACACTTGCTGTCAAACTGAGAAAACTAGAGCAGCTCGAATCACGAAGAAAAACCACTGATGTAAAACTTATTAAGAATAGGCCACTATCAGTTAAAGAACACGCTGATAGGATCGAAAGAATCCAGAAAAAAATGTCAAAACTCAATGAAGAGATGATAGAACTAAAGAGAGAACAAAATAAAGAAGTTGAACCTTACCCTAGAGTGTCATCTGTATCTGCAAAACACCCCCGAACAAGAAAGGGAAGGGAAAATCAATTTATCTCTACTAAGAAACGCAGAGAAAGAAAACGAAAATTGCAGAACGATATTACAAAGAAAACAACGGAATTGAAGAAAAAACATAAAAAACCTCTCAGATTACGATCTGACACGCGACCAAATTAACCTTCTGTCAAGGGGGCTCAAATACATTCCTACACCCGTGACAAACAAAGGTCACATAAGAAAAGAACTACTAAAAGATTTCGCAAATTTTGCTAGGCGAATGCGCCTACAATTTATCTTTCACGGTAAAGATAAAGAACAACATCACTTCCACGTGAAATCAAACTGGGAGCCGCCCATTCAACCGTCGGTCGCACTTGAAACATACTTAGAAGAGGTCAAAATTCAGCTAGCGGAAATACAAATATCTAAGCCTAAAAACAACCTGCCTACCAACGAACGTCTAGCCATCAAAGGGCTGAAACAAAACACGAATATTAATATAAAAAGGGCAGACAAAGGAACATCTACTGTCACTATGAACAAAGAAGACAAATTACACGAGGGGCAAGTACAACTAGATGTTAGAGAAAACTACAGAGCCCTTCCATCACCCATGGTGTCAGAAACTTATGAGAAAGTCACGCAACTCATAAAAACACTACACCATGGCAACCATATTGATACAATGACAGAGAAATGGCTATCACTCACGCAAACCCGCCACGAATTCCTATTTTCCACACTCTAACAAAGATTCACAAACCAAATCCAGTTGGAAGACCAATCATTTCGGGCTGTGAAGGCCCTACAGAACGAATATCATCTTTTCTAGATTTTCTCCTTCAGCCTATAGCCAAACAACAAAAATCGTATCTTAAAGATACGACAGACTTCTTTAACTTCGTAGAAAAAACAAAGGTCGAAAAAAATACAGTTCTAGTATCCATCGATGTGACAAGCTTATATACCAACATTCCACAGGAGGAAGGAATAGCCACTGTATGCAATGCATACGAAACATTCCATAAAAACAGTCCTCCTATACCAACACACTTCATTAGAGAAATGCTTGAACTCATCCTTAAGGAAAACTCATTTAAGTTTAACGGTAAACACTATCTCCAGACGCACGGCACTGCTATGGGCACAAAAGTTGCAGTAGCATTTGCCAACATTTTCATGAGCGTAATAGAGACAGAAATCATTCTCCATAGCTCTATAAAACCACTGGTCTGGAAAAGATACATTGATGATATATTTTCCCTATGGAACATAGACAGAAAAGACATAGACCTTTTCCTAGAACAAGCTAACAATTACCATCCGACCATAAAATTTACGGCTGAGATTTCAGACACAGAGATCACTTATCTGGATACATGTGTTTACAAGGGCGAAAGATTTAAGAGAGAATCTATTCTTGACGTGCGCACACATTTCAAACCGACAGAATCATTCCAATACACAGAATTCTCCTCCTGCCACCCTCCAGGAGTCTGGAAAGGCTTTATTAAAGGCGAAGCCCTCAGACTCCTCAGAGCTAATTCTTCAGAAAAAACTTTTGAAGAAAACACTACACAATTCAATCGAAGACTGCGGGAGAGGGGCTATCCAGATAACCTTTCGAAGAAGATTCTGTCAGAAGTTAATTTTAGCCAAAGAATGTCGGCTCTACAAAACAAACAAAAGACGCGCAAAAGAATTCTACCGTTCGTAACAGAATACCGCCCTTCAGTGCCTAATCTTAAGAATATTCTAATGAAAAAGTGGCACCTAATAGAGAATCAACCAGTGCTAAGAGAAATATTTAAAGACCCTCCCATCCTTTCGTACAGAAAAGGAAGGTCATTAAAGGATATACTCGTTAGAGCAAAACTTTGAAGGTCTGCAATACAGATTTCGACCAATGGGAGTCGTGTTTGGCCTGTCTCTTTTACTTGCTACCACTTATTCATTTACCATGGTGTTCTTGTCAATCGCTGAACTGTTGACACTAAACAGCCGGACCAATTAGGAAATTTGATAAAAGAAGTTATCAAGAATCGTCCGTGTGTTGGAGTCGATTGTGAAGTGATCCAAAAATTCGGCTACCTATCTGTGGAAGTAGAACATAGACATCCTTGGAGATGAGTTTGTTCGAAACTTTGCACGCAATTAATAAAAATTGATGCACTGCAGACAGCAAACAAAAAGAAGTATCAGCCTTAATGCCGATCTTGCTGCCGTGTACTGCATATCCCGTAAGAAACAGCTAGGTCTAGATTTGTCTGTAACAGATCTTGCAAAGGTCTTGTAGACATTTCCTATACCTATTCAAGACAAACTAGATATCCAGAGAGTCTAGTAAATGTTTTACAAGACATTTTGAGGTTTCTCTCACTTGTTTGTCTAGAGAATGTCTTTAAGTACTGTCTAGAATGGTTTTCATTCCACCTTGAAAATCCTCGCAAGCTTGATCAAATTTCAGAATACTTTCACCAGGGTTAATTCGTTTGAGACGATATTTTTGCATACACATGCAATGGCATTAGATGAGGTCTTAAAAGGACGGATTTTCTTATTAACTCTCACACGTGGAAAGTAGCAATTCAAGCAGACGAAATACCATCATATTTGATTATCTTTTAACCAGAACACAAGCTCAAACTTACTGCGATTTAGTTGAATTAAATGTCCCATGAGACGACTGAGGCATCTAATTGGTCATAGAAATGTTTTGAGTTGTTACTGTCTGATCGCATTACAAATTTGACCTGAAAATATGCTCGGCCATTAGTAATTAGACTTTATGGAATAATGGGAACATTTTCAGTGGGAAGTAGCTCCTGTAATGCAGCTTGGGAAACGATTTCTATTTTCATTTTCTCGAACAAAGATGTGAACTGACTGTGTAAACAACAGACTGCTCTGTGGGATTGGCTCTGCGAAGCGGCTTTCACAAGGACGAAGTTCTCAGCGATAAAGTAGGTTTTTTCGTGATTCTGCTTTAAAGTGAAGTGACTGTTGCAATGCTACTAGAGTCTGTTTCTCCATAATGGGAAGAATATCGGAGATCCTCTCAAATATTGAGGTGAGAAAATTGTCCGTGACAATTATCAGTAGCATTCGATTATATACAAGGAAGTCCGTTTAGTTGCAACACCGAAGATGAGCGTATTACTTTTCGCACTGATTGTAGCATAAAAATATTAAGTTCAGGTTAACCTTTGCCTAGCTGTTGTCAGTTTTTAGCTTGATTACAAATAACATTGTGTCATACATTGTGACATACTGCACATGGCAGTATTGCTGTTGTATCGTATACACAGGGTACAATTTAAACTTAATACATCTATGTATTTTGAAATTGATGGTGTCCTTCATAGTGTTATACTCCCAATGACCTGCTGTTCACTGAAAAGTCACATTTGTCTGCTGTGCTAGACAATTTAGCCCTGTACACTTTATCTGTAGACACATTCAAGTTAAACATAGAAATGTCTAGCGAAAGTCCACTATTCAACTACGAATGTCTGGCTGTCAAAATTGTCTAAATGTCTTGCATTTTAGCTCAAAATTGAGACCTTTCCAAGACTTCTCTTTGAAAAAAGGCACCAGATCTAAAATAGACTTCTCAAACACTCGAATCTAGATCTAGTCAAGACATTTTTTAGATCTATCCATTTGGTGCGGGATGCTAAGATACTGTCCAAACAAAGAAGACCTGACGAACAGACAGTCTGTGTCATCCAAGTTTCGGAACAGTTTCTAAAGCCCAAAGAGCCCAAGTGAGCGATTAAAGAACGTTTGGTGATCGAGGAAATCCGTAGTTAGGCAGGGGTGATGATACAGAAGGAATTTCTCAGAATTGCTGTCTGATAGTCCATACCTACCAACCTTATAAAATCATAAATAGGGACCACCTCCCCTCACCCCAGTCCTTGCATAGTGACCTGCCACCAGCACTGAGCAGGGTCCAGGATGCTCCAGGGTTTTGCATTAATTTTTAAAAATATTGCCTGTACTGTACTGTTTTATCATTAGAATTCTCAGGTGTTGTTTAATGGTCTTGAGCACTACACATATTACACAGAACAATAGAATTTAGAAGAGTCAAGACCCATCTTTAACCCAGTTCCAAATTTTAACAAAAGAAGACGTTTTTTTTTTCCTCTTCAAAATCGGAATGTCCCGAATTTTTTAGATTTTGAAACTCAAAAAACAGGGCAATTCCGATTAAATTGGGACGGTTGGCAGGTATCTGATACACGTTGGATCCGCGTTGGATATGTTGATGGAGAGAGTGGAAAGTTCGCCCAATTGGAAGAGGGGAATTTTAAACACGTGTGGTGGATGCAGAAAGATTCAAGTCCAGTACAGGGGCACTACTGCATGAGATATGGAATTTGAAAAAAATGAATTTTCAGAAAAATCAGAGGAAAAAATGAATGGTATCATCAACAATTAATTTTAACTAGAAACACGTGACTTGCAAACCTCACGAAGCTGATCAGTTGTTCATGAGCACTTTACAACTCTTTGCTAAAAGTTGAGTAAAACCTCATGACTTTAGTTTTAATAATACAGTCAAACACCTGTAAGCAGACACATCCACTAGGTAGACTACAAACTGAGGACATGGCAATCTCTCTATTAAAACTCTACATTTTGAACCTCCTATAAGCAGACACCTCTTGTTAGTGGATGCAGACACCCATTTTGAGGTCCACAGAGCTAAAAAAAACATAAACCTCCCTTAAGGTATCAGCCGACCTTCAGAACCATTTGCGCACAGATTGCTCTTTTGTTTGTTTGTTTTTTTAATGAAAGACCCTTTACACTATGCAAGTCCAGAAAATGACTTTTTATTCTATCTCTCTATTCTCTATTCTATTCTATCTATTTTATCTCTCTACTAAAACTCTACATTTTTAAGAGGAGATGTCCACTAACATTGAGCGAGTGGTGGCACATGATGAAAAATAAAATTCCCTCATAAATTTTCCATGGATACCCTATGGTAATCTAAGAAACGTGGTGGAATTTTTTTCCTGAAATCTTTTTTTTGTAAGCCCAAGAAAAAGGATTACACATTTAGCCCCACGTGTTCTGTAAACACGCAAAATAAACGTGTATCATACCTTCTTATTAACTTTGCTCTGTTTGATTCACATCCCAGAAAACCCCCATTTTAAGCATGAAAGTTTGCTTTTGAAGTGTGTGTGAATTGAATCCTGTTTTAGATCTGTGAATTAATTTTCAAGGCCATGGCCAGGTGCCGAAAATCACTCCAATTCGCTTGCTCAAAATTCATAATTTGGCACAGTTTTTCAAGAGAAAGTTTCTCTCCCCGGCAAAAAACACCAAATCACTTGAAATTCAGAATTCTTGAAAGATGAAATACCATTCTAATTTTGGGTTTAAAAATTAGTTTTAGGCTTTTTATCAGCGCTGAGTACAAATGCTCTCAAAATCCCAATAATCACAACATTAACCTGTCAACCAGTACCAACAATAGGCTCGTGCCTCTGACTGAACAGCCAAAAACTTGGCATTTTTTTCTCGTTTCCCTTGGTATTTGGATGAAAAGTACAGTATTAAAAGTCATGTCTAGCTCACCTTGAATAAGATTTTGTCTAAATGCTAGGTTTTGTCAAGTTTTAGGTTCATTGTCCAAGGGCCATCTTGACGCGTGGAATCAACCGTTATCTCCTGTATCTCCAGATTGACTTTCAACTAGTGAACAACGACTCCGCCATCAAATTCACATCCCTTAACGAACGGCAAATGAACTTTTAAAATCTCTTAGTGTTAATTCTCTGAAGAAACCAAACAACTTTGCAGTGATCTCCAAATTCATCTCAGAAACCGCACTGTTATTATGGTCTGATTTAACTAAATTTGTCTGTCACGCAATGGGTTCTGGTCCAGTCACAGGATAGGTTTCAGTGATGGGATTGCCAAAATGGGAAAAAATGGAGAGATTAGGACGTCTGAAATAACTTAAGCTATGAAAGAAATTGTACAAGAAACAAGACAATATAAATAGTGATGGCATTTGTTTCAGCAACTCGACCGGACCGTTTTCATCCCAGATGCCGGACTACCTCAACGTAAAAACAAACAGCACAGATAGCTGAATTTTTAGCATCATTTACACTAAAGCATATCGAATGTTAACAAAGAAGGCAACCATTTGTTTTCTAAAAGATCCCTGAGATTTTTAAGTTCACTTTTATCTATAATCGTGAGTTTTCAATCGGTAGCTTTTGGCTACAACTGTGCAGTGTTTGTTTACTCACAGTCCGTCCTTCTGTTTAGTGTCATGTTACACCGTCAAAGTTATGCCTGAAATATCTTTCGACTAGTAAAATAGTGATGCTACATATGATGGGACTATTCACCACACAATTCTGACCTGTGCAAAACAAGTTACAGATTACGTAGATGTGCATTTTGTGATGCTCTGGCGAGAAGAAAAAATTGTCACGTGTTCACTAGAAGCAGAAAGTATTACCTTTCAAGACTAAAAATAGCAAACATTGATCTATTTTTTTGTTCAACTTTTCAAGACACGAATATTCCCTAGCGTGAATGCATTTTAGGATATTTTTCCCACAGCCTAATTAACTTCATGGTGAAGGGTTTCAGTATCATTTGCAAGCCACCAGTGTTGCGTCGAAGAAGGCACCTCGAGAACCTGCCACTTGCGAAAATAAAACACTTGTTGGAAATCAGGCATGTGAGAATTTCAGGTGCGACATTATTGGAAACCAGACAAAATGTCTTAAGTGCGGATCGGCTTTGAGTAAAGGTTCAAAAACTCATAAAAAGGAAAACGCCAGATTTAACACACAGTGGTTGTAGAGTGCTTACTCTATACTTTGCCATTGTAAAAGGATAGGGTTCTTTGGAGTTCTCGCATTCAGGAGCCCTCTCACCGAGTACAATAGCCAATGAGACCATAATCTCCCTTGGCTGCAAATAAAGGTCACATATTCTTTTCAGAAACTAGTTGCAGGCGTTTACGCCTCTTACAAGTGATATGAACGAGTAGTTGCTGTTCCAGTTGCAAAAAAAAAGACTTTTCAGGTCACACTTGCAGTGCTGGAATCAGCGATATCCACTTAGAAGTTGAGCTTCATTGATTTTCTTTCAGCTCGCGCAATAGTATATTCTAATTAGTATTCCAAACATGGACCATTTGTCCAGCCCATTGGTCTTCCCTGGGAATTGGCTAGCACAAAGGGACTAATCGACGTTGGTCATGTTGAGTTCTACCAGGGCTGTCTAAGTATGCCTCGAACGGGAAAGTAAGAAAAGCAGACCATGGAATTGGCAAGTCGAAGTCCAACGTTACTTTGCAACGCATCAGCGTCTTCGTTCCAGTGGGCTCTGGTAAGTACACTTTTTTCTTATACCCACTTTCGTGCATTCCTCACTGTGATGGCAGACGTCATTTAATAAGCAGATTAACACCACCATACCAGCCCTGAAGACAGTCAGCTACTGACAAGACAACGCTGGCTACTATCACTGCAGGGCCTGCAGGGGCAACATAGTTTGCACAGGAGTACTAGGAGCAGAGCTAGGCGTGGTGTTCAAAATCCTGGCTCCCTTCCCTCCATGGAGAGCCTACGACCACAAGGCCGGCGGAGACTAAGTCGGATACATTTATCCTTCTAAACTCCGGACACTATCAAGATCCCAGTGGAGAACCATCCTTAAGTGTCACCCTGTGTGCATCCATTACAAGCCCTTTACAAGCACTTGGAAGATCGATGGTGTGAGCACACTCTCGAATATATTATAGTTTTTCAAAGAAGGAATCCGTCCGTGTATGAAGAGCACATGGCGTGGGACCTATAAAACTAACATATGTGCTGAAATCTAAGGCCCTGTCATCAGATGGTCTACCTTTCATAGCAGTGCTCGAAGCGAAACCAAGCTCGTTCTCCTCAACCGTGAAAAGATGGAGAAACATCGCACAACCCTCACCTGACAAACAAGGTGATTAGTTTCTAGAGAAACTGTGGTGCTGCGTCGGTGGGGAAGCGAAACACAAACCTTTGGATTTATCAACTAAGTTGATAAGGTAAATTGAGCCACCGTGAAGAGATTGAAAGCTGACGTTTCGAGCATTAGCCATTCGTATCAAGGGTGGTTCTCCACTTTCGTCACCTACACTGCTCAAAAGATAAGGCGGAAAGCGACAAAGAGCCCTGAACATTAGAAGTCCTTGTCATCAAGAGTTTCAACATGAGTTGAGTTTCAAATTCAACTTTATTTTGAGTCTCATGCCTAAATGTGTAATCTGCTAGGTTTGCCATAAAATGGTTTCATAAGCTTATAAAGAAACAAAAGGACGGCTCCGGCACCCCAGGCCACACCCCTGGTTTGTGCTTGAGTAAACTTAACATACATTTTTACTTTCTTACTCCTGTCTTGACCAATTTTTGAAGACCAATACCTAGAGACCTAATAATAATTTCTTTTTCAAAGCCCTAGTAACAGGCAAGGCTGGCCGTTGGCAAGGCTTCACTGTGTCTAATGATAATGATAAACAAATAATCGGTCCTTGCGTCCACAGGTTTTCAAAGTTCTCATTGCTTTGTTTTCGTTTTTTGTTTGTTTGTTTTTTGTTTGCTTGTTTTGTTGTTGTTGTTTCCTGTGCATTTCCCCCTCCAAATCACTTTTCCCAAGGTCAAACCTGACATCAGGTAAAATCAAGTGTGTGACTCAAAATAAACAGGCTTGTGAGCTTTCTGCAAGAAATTATGGTTTCGAAATATTGCAACGAATACAGGAAAGATGCCTTGTAGGAGAAAACTGTTTTCAAGTTCAAATAAAATCATTTTATTTCTGAAGGTTCTTGATTTTAACAAAAGGAAGCATGATGGAAATAAGTCCTTTGGGTTGATTGCTAATACGCGATGCTTCAGTGATGTCGACCCCGGGACATCAAGATGGTTATTATGAGAGTAGGCACAGAACCTGATATTTAGACAATACCATATTCAGGTGAGCTAGACATTACCTTTCCACTGTGGGTTACAACCGAATATCAAACAAAATAGAGGAAATGTCCAAATTTTTTTTTGGTCGGAGGTATGTGCCAATTGTTGACGTGTTAATGTAATTATCGGGATTTTGAGAGCGTTTGTACTCGGCGCTGATAAAAAGCCCAAAACTAATTTTTAAACCTGGTTTAAGAACGGCATTTCCCCTTTCAAGAATTCTGAATTTCAAGTGATTTGGTGTTTTACCGGGAAGGAAAATTTTTCTTAAAAAAAATGCGCCAAACTGAGAATTCTGAGCAAGCGAATTTCAGTGGCTTTCAGCAGCCTGCCATGACCTTGAAAATTAATCCACAAAAGTATAATTTGAGTCAAATTGCTTGTAAACTCTTCCACCACAATTTTCTAAGCTCAAAACAGGATTTTTCCATGATGCGAATTAAACAGAGCGAAGTTTAGGAGAAGGTATGATTCGTGTTTGTTCGGGGTGTTTGTGGAGACACGTAGTGCGGTAACGGTTTTTAAATTTTTTGGAGGTTTAAAAATACTTGACAAAAAATGCCACCAAGTTTCTAGAGCTACCATACGGTATCGCTGGGTGAAAAACGGAGAATTTTGATTTTTCATTATGTGCCACATATTTTCGATTTCACTCGGTCTTAATGGACATTGCCTCTTAATCTCTTATCTCCCTATCTCTCTACTCTATTCTATCTATTTTATCTCTCTGCTAAAACTCTACATTTTTAACCTTCTATAAGCGGACACCTCTCGTTAGTGGATGCAGACACCCATTTTGAGGTCCACAGGGCTAAAAAAATAAACCTCCATTAAGGCATCAGCCACACTTCAGAATCATTTGCGCACAGATTCCTCTTGTGTTTGTTTGTTTGTTTGTTTGTTTTAATATGAAAAACCCTTTACACTATACATGTTTCGGTGGTTCAAGAAGTCCAGAACATGATTGTTTATTCAAAAAGAGGCAGAAGATTAACATGGTCGGAAAATGGGAAGGCTTTTTCACAGGTACATATCTTCGTAGATTAGGTTGCACTTCCTCCGGAAAAGGAGAAAATGAACTGATTAACACCGCATTTCCTTCTTGACAAGTCTGGCTAAAAAACTGTCTCAGATTTCTGGCAAACGCGTTCGTTCTTCTTGTATTAGAAGATGAAGCCAGAGAAGACAATAAAATTGGCAGTTCGCCTCGAAAAACGGTCTAGCTTAAAAACGAAAAAAAAAGGATAAAAATTCGCAGACATGGTTTTGTAGGAAAACTATCTGTCAACAAACTGGCCAAATTTGATTGACTGTTCCTGATCCCTGAGAGCTTGGAAAAATAGCAAGAAATCTCTTTGCTGGAAAATCAAAGTCGGTAAGACAGCTTTTTTATTCATGTACGTTAGAAAACCAAGTTTAAGTTGAGGAGAGCGTCATGGCCATTGGACGCTTCCTCCTTGCTCTGTAATTTGTACATTTTGGGAAGAGCTAGAGTGGTCTATTTCTTCGTCCTGTTTTGTTATCCCTTTGACACACGAAAAAGATAGAGAAATATGGGTTCCATATTGTCACACACAAGTCATTTACATGCTATTGCTTCTTGTTCTAAACAGCTTTCCCCTCGCCATATTATGGTGAACTAAATTCACCAGAAGCTAATCTCTTCCAGTTAACTAAGAAAATATGTGCTGTTTACTGATGCAGGTGCAGAACAAGAGGTTGTGCAACAAAGCACTACAGTTTCTGCCGAGGATATTCCTAGCGTAAGAACTGCTCAGAAGTCTCGAAAATGTTCCCAGTGCAATAAGACAGGTCACACCAAGAGAACCTGACAAGGGACATGGAGATGGTGATGTCCCGCCACCACATGTAAGTCACCCATTGTTTAGTAGCAGACCTTGCTATCCACTTCAAGTTTGATTTAAGTTATAAAATTTCATTGCTTCTAGATGTTTGTAAAAAGGGACGTTCTGATGCATATTTTAAGATTGCCCTAGTCAAAAGGAAAAAATAAAAAAGAATGGAACCTTGTCTTTCCTTAGAACATCCAACATTTTAACTGTTCTGTTCCGTTCTCTGGATAATTTTAGCCGGTAACTTGGATAACTTGAGGAGTATTCAATGTCGCTTCTATTGCCTATCCCACTTCCCTTTTGCAGGTGGACCAAATCTGGGAAGACATGTCCAAGCCGTATGATAAAGTGGGCTGTCTAACATGGAAAGATTTACAAACTATTCACGAAGAGATGCTGGAACTTCATGTGTGCCTTATGGCATCCATCCTGGAAAAGGATGCTGCGTCAAAGGTTGCATGGTTGAATGATGAGGTATGAACAGATTGGAAAGTACGAATTTAGGTTTACGCCATCTTTGATTGAGCAATGATTGTAATATATTAATCTATATTTTTTCCTTTAACAGGTTATGCATAGATACATGACAAGATTACAAGCAAGGGAATAGAGAAACGTAAGTATCAAGATACCTAACTGAAACGAAAAACGAGAAAAATAACAAAAAAAGACCGCCACCTTTTCTTTCCTTAGAACTTCCCACATTCTATCTGTTTTTCCCATTATGGAAGCCAGGCATGCGAGGCCCTGTTTGGAGTTTTAGGGGTGTGGGTGCTCGCACAATAGTTATGGGGATACTACAGCCGAAAATATGCACGTCACACAGTAACATATTTAAAATGTCTCACCAGGGGGATCACAAACTGGAAGTAGGATTAAAATTTAAATTCTTAAGTTACCTGAGAAAAACCATCAACTAAAATAACAAGTTGGCCATAGAGTTAGAAAAAGATGATGCGAAAGTTTTTTATTTGTTTACAAGTGTTGTGCAGTGAAATTTTTTTTTATTTTGGAGTTTCGTGATTCTAGACACATTTCAACGATTGTGCTAAATCTGTATGTTTACTACACATTGTAAAATTAGTAACCTTGAACATGTCAATTGTGAAATCAACACAAGTGGTCACATTGGAAAACAATTCCATATCAACAGGAATTAAGATCTTGAGATATCCTTTCTTGATTATTTGACCAAAATATCGAGACCACCACCAACAATTGCCTTGACTAGTTCACCAGCTTAAACAGAAAGAATAGGTTACACAGTTATATTAGGTTCTCCTTCTACTACTTTGTATCTAGTACTCAGTTGCGAACCAAGGCTAAGGTTGTAGCTCAAGGTTGTACTTTAAGGACAAGACCTAAGTAAGGAATGCAGATGGACAAGGAATTCCTTCCGTCAACCACACCTTCTAAGGAACGTCTTTCAGGTCAACTTGGCTATAACCTAGCTTGAGTGCAAAACCTCTTGCATAGCTTATAATTAGGTCAACTGGTACAAAGATCAATAAACGAGTGGTAAACCAAAGATTCCCGGTTAGCTCTCTATAATTTTGTCAGACAATCCATTTTATAACACAGGGTAAACGCCTTATAACGGGAACATGTTTTTTCTTTAATTCGATGAAGAAAGGCTCACGTTAGAGGGAGAAGATTAGCAGTAGTTTACTGTTATAATGATACCTTCATTTAATAATAATTGTCAAAGTGCACATAACAGTAAACGAACAGGACTGTTACCTTACACATACACTTAGAAAGTTTTACAGCACGTACTGTAAAATGCAGTTAATGGAACGTGACAATGCTCATACACCATGCGGTGCAACAATGTACTTTACCTTTTGCAGCCTTCTGTACATTTGCGTGTTATTTTCCAGTGTTGCAACCCTGTCTAGTTAGTTTTCTTTCGTTTGTTTTGGTTGTCCCAAGACCATGAATGTTCCATTCATTGATGTAGTAATTTACTGCGTGCTGTATAGCTACAGTTTAGTACGTATATTTCTATTGGCTGCACTTGTTGTTCTATGTCTGGCTTACTGTTCTATGCTCAGGGACTCTGTTTAAAGTTCAATTTTCTTGTGGCAAGCATTTGTAATCACTAGCAAGTCAAATACAGAGTACATTTTTCCACCTTTTTCCATGACTCGCCCTCAAGCTTGTACGACTACAACATCAACGCCTGGAAATCGCCAGGACAACCTCTTGTCGCTTTTGACTGGAGTCATGAGACTGCATTTGCAGGCCCTCAACCTGCCAATCGCGGGCAATCATGCCACTCTGCTCGCCTCCCTTTGTCGTGCATATGATGGCCATTCAGCCTTGAATGCTGCTTCAGTGGGGTGAATAAATAAAAGACAATGCCGTGGTGCCCATTGTCAGCCTTGAGCAGATAGAGTGACTGGAGAAGTTTCAAATGCTAATGCTCCACCAGTCCAGGCGTCCAGGGACAACCTTGCTGCCGAAGAAATCGAGGTCGAGTCTGTCTACTCCAATATAGACGCTCTGTCCAATGCTAATTCCTCACCAGACCCAACCAGCAGCCTGAAGCAATGCCTTCTCTGAGGCACAAATGTCTGTTCTTTGCAAGACCATGCAGAACTCAATTCAAGCAGCCCTACTGCAACAACACTCTCAACGACAGCACTTCAGACATTCTTCACTCACAACTACTGTTCCTTCTGACAGGGCACCTGACATTGCTACTCCATTAGGGCTCAGTTGTCCTTTGCACAAGAACTTAGAAGACCGCATTCTTCGGAGTGAGTACACTGCCCTTTGTTTAGTTCTTCCCGACTCAATCCACCAGGCCCAGGTCCCAAAATTCAACTCCGGGTGGCAGATTCAACCCCAGGCTCCCTCGGTTCCATAATCACAATGGCAAGGAAACAGAAGCTTGTCACTAATACTTTTCATAAGTGGATTGACGCCTTCACCACCTACACGGGGGTTATTGTTCCAGTATTTCAGAGCAGAGCCCCAGAACTGGTAAAATATCAGCAGATCATAAGCCTTGCAGCATCAAAATTCAAGGGCCTAGCTTGGTTATCTTATGATGAACAGGTCCATCGCCTTGCAGCCCATGATGTTACTTTGAGCTGCGACAAGATTGACCTAGAACTATGGGCAGTTACCTTCTCCGATTTAGCCAAGCCCCACTGCCCCAGTCCGCACCACTTTCAGGTGGATTGCCCAGTTGCTGATCCTTCTCGTTGCCACAGCATTAACTCTTTTCCGTCATGCCCAAAAACAGTCAAAATTGACCACTTTTTTCTTTTATTTTATTTCTCAACAAGTATTTATAATTATGTGGAAAGCTATACCTCATTTGAAAGGGTAGCAAATAAGGTTTTCAAAAAAATTTTTTTTCCCCAAAGAAACCCCATAATATTTTAATTAATGCGCATAAATTAGCCCACATTAGAGTAAAATGTCCCCATAAATTTGAACTAAAGTCAACTTCTTTCAAAATGATATGTGGCTGTGAGAAAAAGTTGAAAGGAAAAATGTTCCTTGTTATATTGGCACCATCCCCAGAAAATCTGGCAGAAAAAGACTGAATACAGAATTTATTACAAATTATTTGTTACGCCCTTATAAAAAGAGGAAAACAGTCAAAAAACACTCACAATTTACCACACTCATTTCTTTATTTATTTCCTCAACAGGTATTTACAGTAAGTTGGAAAGCTATACCTCTTTTGAAAGGACAGTAAACAAGCTTTCCTCCAAAAATAGTTTTTTGAACAGAAACCCATAATATTTTTAATTAATGTACATAAATTAGCATACATTAGAGTGAAATGTCCACAAAATTTGGAGAGAAAAGTAACATGCTTCAAAATTCTGAGTGGTTACAAGGCAGCTTTGAATATAGTAATGCTCCTTGTGATATTGACACTATCTCCAGCACATTTGACTGAAAAATAACGAATATAGAATTTATATTAGCATTTATGAGTGATCACAACATAAAAAGACAAATTTTCTTTTTGTGAGAGTGTCTCCATGTCCCCCTTGCAGACACACCCATGGATGTGTTATAAAAAATTTGGCTCCCTCCTCACACCCCTGCTGTCTCTTAGCAGGCCCACTGTGCTGCTAGTGTAATGAAATTAGTAGTTTGTTCAAAATTGTCATAATAAATCATAATAAAATGACTGAGCAAAATCCCTATCTTAGGGGTGGGAGACACACCCACCCCTAAGGTGAAATCAGATTAGTAGTTTCATAATGCATGTACTCATGATGCTTTGCATTTTTTTAAACATTTTTTCATAATATTTTTATAACACAACCATACAAAACAAGGATATAAATTATCAACGATTATGATACTCCCTGCTGTGGAACTCCGAGAAGCAGTTTAGCTTACTGGTGACATGCATGAATTTTCCCTCACACTGTGGTGCACTGCAATAGGTTGACACCCTTAGTTCGCTCGTATCCCGGTTATAGCACACTACACAGTTTCTCCTCAAAGTTTCGGAGAAAACTGGCAGGTGTACTGTTTCAAACTCTCTTGGTGGAGGTGGTGTAGGATTAGAAGGCATAGGAGGGTCTTCATATTCTTCAAAATCACATATCTGCCTCACAAGCTCCTCTCGGAAACTAGCCAGGGAATAATCTGCTGTCCTTTGAAGTTCCTGTACATCTGGAAACTGGGTTTGGTGTTCTCTGAAAAGTATAAAACTATTTACAACTGCAATATCAATAAGGTGGAAGAACAAAGTCTTCCACCATCTCTTGCACTTACGCAACACATTGTTGGTGGCCAAAATCTGATCCGACCGATCAACTGCATTCATATACTGATTATATGAAGCAATGGCTTGGGGCTGCTGTACCACTACTGTTCTCCACACACCACCAGTTTTGCTTTTACGCTCCACCCGAACACAATCATTAGCATTTTCAGCAGTAGTCAACATGGAAACAACTTTGTTATCAAACCACTGTAATGCTAGGATGGGTGGATCCCTCTCCCATCGCATACTTCCCCTTTGTACATTACCTGCCTTGGACCATTGGCTCCCATTCTTCAGGCTCGCTGGGAATCCTCTGCTGTTCTCTTTTATGGTACCTGTAGTAGCAACTCCCTGTCGAAACAGATCTTTCACAAGCACAGTTGAAGTATAAAAATTATCAATATACAAATGGTAACCCTGGTTGAGAAATGGTCGCATTAGTAACATGACAACATCATACCCAAGCCCATTTGCACTGACAGCTGCTGCTGCTGCTTTTCCAATGTAGATGTTGAAGTCAATGGTATAACCATTACAGCTATCCGCTAAAACCCAAAGTTTTAGACCCCATTTGGTAGGTTTGTCTCTGATGTACTGCCGGATGCCAGACCTATGTCTAGATTTGACCATACGTTCATCAATGGCAACTTGTTGTCTGGGCTGATACAAACTAAGGCATTTAGATTTAAAATCATTAACAAATGACTGTACCTTACGTAACTTATCACCAGGATTCTCAGCTGCGGGATCTACAACATGTAACAAAGCCATAAGGCCTTTGAATCTATTTCTGGGCATGATAGCTTTTGCCCAGAGTCCACTATACAGGGACTTGATGCTCCAATACTTATCACAGTTAGACACCTTGACCAGGCCAAAGTAAATCAATAATGCAATCAACCTGTTGATCTCATCAGGTGTTGTATCTCTCCAACTTCCATCTGGCTGGGCATAAGACCTGTGGGTACCCTCTGATATATGTTCAACTGCATAACTGTTAGTGTGAGCACATATATCATTTATCATTTCATCTGTAATAAAAAGATGAAAAAAATCAATGGCTTTAGTCATTGTGTTACGGAGTAGAGGTCGGCCAAAATGGATTCCAGGTGGGCGAGTGGGAGTAAATGCAGGGAGGGGATTTCCTACATCTGGGGTGTTATAGCTTTGAAATGCCACTGGAGGGTTAGCACATCTCCCACCACCACGTCCACGACCACCACCACGTCCACCAGCATGACCGGCTACGACAGCAGGTCCCACCACTCTAGGAACTGGGGCTCTAACACCACCTCGAACAACAGGGGGTGCACGGGCAGCAGCACGTCCATAAAATGCTGCAGGGGCACGAGGAACAATAGGGGGAGGGGGAACTACTGGGGCAGCATGAACTACAGGGACAGCTGCAACAACAGGGACAGCCGCAACAACAGGGGCAGCCGGAACTACAGGGACAGCCGCAGCGACAGGGGCAGCCGGAACTACAGGGGCAGCTGCAGCAACAGGGGCAGCCGGAACTACAGGGGCAGCCGCAGCAACAGGGGCACCTGGAGGCACAGGCATATCACCACCATTGCCATCATCATCTCCATCATCAGCTTCTATGAGCTCTTCCTCACTGCAAGGAAAACATCATTGCACTTGTTTACATTATATTTTCTGCATTTATATTACAACAAAGCCATGCAAAGCATACAAATTTGATGCCTGGTTGCAAAATAAATGATCTCCACATGTAAATAAACAGTGCATAATAACTGGCATAATTTTTACAAATTCTATGAAGCAAAATAACACGGTAAACACTCAGAAGATATACTACCAAACATCAAGAGTATAAATACCTGAATACGTGAAATATAGATTAATTTTTAGAGCACCCGAGCGTTTCCAGTGTAGGTCAACGCAGTGGAATGAAATTGGATACGTCACACCCAGCGCTGATGTTTACGCGTCTCGAATTGAACGCGATACTTTTTTCTCTGTCGCTCCAAAAACCTTTTTCCTTCATATATGTTTATCTTCCAAGACTAACATATAAATGCAGACATCTATTCGAAGCAAAAAAGCAAGGTTTCGAACGAAAACGGAGCTCCAAATGGCATTTCATTGCATTTCAGACCACGTGCGTGCTTTCTCGTTTACACAGATGCAGTGATGTTTGTACAGCTCTTACCTTGTTTCGTCGCTTTCATTCGCGAGTTCGTGATCCAGATCGCTTTCTTCGTCGCTGGACATTCCTTCGTTACTACTTGATTCTTCATCCATCAGCTCTACAACCCTCTCACGATCGTTAGTGACAATCTTCGATCTCTTGGCCGAGGACGCCATTTTAACATTCCTCGAGGCAAACTTCGAAAACGTCGTTATATAGGCCACATTTAAGTGTCTTATCTCAAATTTGCAAGGGAACTGGGTAATCTCTTTACGAGGCTACATTTCAAATTTGAGCGCGAAAGATAAAGCGACGAATTTTTGCGAATTTTTTATCATTTCCCGACTTGAGCGTCGGATATTTAAAGGGCCTGACGGTAAAGAGTTAAGCCCTACTGCTATGACTTTAACAGGACTTCTGGATGCCTACGCCAGTCAGCCTGCCCATTCCCCCACATCTGCAGCCGGTGCTTCTCTTCCAGTCATGCCTTCCGCACCTGCCCTCAACGCATGACCGGTGGTGGTACCCGGAATGTAGGCAACAGATTCTTTAACTGGCAGAGCAATTCCTTGGTACTGGCTCTGCTTATGTGCAAACTGAAACATTGTTTAGTGAGCTATCGTCCTCCATCTTGTATCATTCCCAAAGTGCATTGTGTGGTACTGGTGACCTGTGTGTTCCTTCTGCCATCTACGCAGGAAAGATTTTTGACAATCAACAGCAGATCATTATGCCTTCCCGTTCCAGTACAGCCAAGAAGAAATAAATATCACTCCGAAAGCTTGAAAACATTTAGGAGGTGGAACTTTAGTGACAATTTCGCCATCGAAACTGATGCTGAAAGCTAAATCTCTTTGTTGAAACGCAAGATTTGTACCAAACATATGCTTCTCAGTTTGATTCAATTACAAATTTTTCAAGCATTTCATCCATCTCCTTTCCTGTTTTGAATGGAAATTTTCTTTTTTATTTCCCACATTGCCTTTCTGATCCATCTTACAAAGTATTAAACAGCTTATAAACTAAGAGCTAAAATAAAAGTATACACTGAAGTTCTATTTTTCAAATACTTATATTCAGTTCAACATGTTTATTAAAATCAACAAGATTAAGAATGGGTTTCCACAAATATTCACGGAACCAAAAAATAGTTACAGATGGGTTACCATGATCTCTGGGCACGGTACCAAAAGATTTGTTTTCCATGGAAATTGAAATCCTAGGGCTTGGAGATGGCCGCCTCATCTTCAAATAAGCAAAGAGCAGGGTATTAATATAGAGTGACAGGAACTATTGTTGTTGCCTGTGCCATATGGTATGCCCATTTTTCTGGTAAACAACTGCAATTTTGGTGTGACAATGATTAAGTGGTCACAATTGCAAGGCCCCCCGCATAATAGCATTACTGTGTTTTTTAGTCCTCCTTTCTATGAAGCACAATTTCTTTATTAGGCTCGTCATGTTCCTGGGGTTTCTAATGCTATTGCTGACTCCCTCTCCCGTTTTCAGGTTTGGCATTTCAGGGAGCTCGTCTCCAATATTCCCCTTGGTGTTTTTCGGTTTTGCTTGGGGGGATACATGCTTTGCACGTCTTTGTTCTATCGATTTGTTTGTGCAGCTGCCAATACTCTTGTCCGATCCAGCACTGGTTGTTCGTGTGGTGTCAGCATACAGTGCTGGGGAGATAGGTGAGGCATCTAAGGTCACGTGATTGTTTATTCAGACCTAACAATATTCTTGTTCCGTCCCTCAGCATGTAGCGCTGAGAGGACTAGTGAGGCTTAAATGGTCGAGCAAATGCAAGTCGCTTGTCATGCCAAACTGCAAGGGATGTGTCCCCCCATTACGTCAAACTGAGTCTGTTTCTTTCCAAGTAGTCGTTACTATTAAAGCGTTTTTCAATTTCTATAAGCTGCTTAAGATGGCTCGGAACAGGATCATAAATATTGATGTAAATGAAACGACACTATTTTACGGGCATGATTAAATGGAAAATACCAACCATTTTCTTAGGTACTTTTGTAATGATCTTATGTCTCTCATTGAACTAGTTGAACAGCTCACCATAACATCTGACATTGAGTGAGACAATGAATTTAGAGTTGACAAAAGTATAGCAGTCTGAATAACTTTTATAAAACTTCACAATTTTGCTAAGTTCAGTATGGCAAATCTTCACGTGATTCTGGTTTTTCATTTATTCTACTATTTAACACAAAACTGTGCTATTGAGGCCCTCTTTTATGAGAACAGACAGAATGCTGATGATCTCGTTCACTGTTTGCTTATTTTGTAGGACATTTCTTTGTTTTCGGAAAGATCTGGTAGATAAGAACTGGTAGTCAGGAATGGCAGCGCATTGGTCCCAGAAACAGTCAGCTATGGTGTTTATGTCCTAAGGTTGATGACTTAAAAATCGTTTCAGTTCAATTAAAGTACATCGTTTTAGTTGCATAGCATTAACCACAGCTTTTGTCCACGACGGGCATGTGAATCCTGAGAGGATTTTCTGGGCAGCCATGTTAGAGGGACATAAACTTAAGCTTCAGTCTTTAATATAAGCTCACATCTTCACTGAAGTTGAAAATGATCAATGAGCTTAAAAATGTTCCGGTCAATATAAAACGCAGACTGGAGACTAGTGTACAACACAGAGCAAGTGCAACTTTTTGGCCATTCCATTAAATTGTTGCACTACCCAAGTTAAAATACAGTGGACTGTCGGAATATTTTTTCAAAGAAGCCGACCTTTGAATGCAATCTACAAACATTCCAACAACAAAAAACATGGGTGTAGTAATATTCTCTTCTATGGGGGGGGGGGGGGAAGGGGGGTGCATAAAAAATGGAATGTCCCAGTTCTTTAGGGTAAGGGATAAAAGCCATATTGTTGTTGGAATTACTTCGGGGTGAACAGAAATTGCATGGAATTCTTCAGGGGTAACACATTTTAGTGAAATTCTCAAGGGACAAACCTATTTCTGATGGATTTCTTCAGGGATAAGAGTGTAAGGCCAGTCTTCAACCGTCACTTTGCTCTATACATGGCCCATTCTGGATATTCAATCAACCAAAGTGTCACACAATCACCTTTACTTGCTTGCACAGACGTAGTATCACATATACAATTGCATCTTTACCCACCTGGCATGCGGTCGTGCTTCAACTTCAGCCTCCATCAACTCAGGAAACAGTTTTTGCTTTGAAGTATTTAACTGGTGTTAACATGAAATTGAATTTTATTTCCAGGACTATATATCCTTGGTGTACATCATCTAGAACCCATAACACGTCATCATCACGTGTCTTAGCATCACCACCAGGTTTCTCACGTCCAGGTGATCGATATGAAGCCCCAGGACTTACAACCCAATGCCAAAATAGCCATGATACCTTTTCATGACAATGGCCAATGCCAAGTACCACTGGTTTCCCTTCCTGGAGTATTCATATGACATCAAATCTGCAATAATTTATGTACTTCCTAAACGAAGAACCTTACTCTGAAGCCTGTGGCTTTGGACAACGAACAGTTGCCTGCAAGTGAAGGCCAATTAGATGAAGTGCTAACAGCATATTCTTGTTCATAAAAGGTAACCATGTCTATTAATGACAATGATGATGATGGCGTTCATTGCTGATGATGCCATCTCAAAACCCAAGTCATTCCTCCTTACTGTGCATGTCTGAAGAAATGAAGATTTGACAATCATTGGGCAGGAAAATTTGGTCATATTAACTTGGTGGTCATGAAGGAAATCACTAACCATCGCTCGGGCCACAAAAAGTGGTCGTAAAAACTGGGTGGTTTTATGGCAGGCTTTGACACTGTACGTGTAACACCTTGCTAATATATATCTAATTTATATCTTGAATAGTTTGGACCAGGTGGTGTACACACTATGATCGCATTGCATCGTGGTCGTCAAACAAAAATCGGATCATTTGCATTTCCACATGGTTGAGCGAACATCTTCAATGTGCAAGTATTTGAACAGAGCCCAGCTGAATGCCTAATAGGTATTCACTGCTTGCTGCCCTTTCTTAAAAAATTCAGCAAAAAAAGTCAGTATCTGTGAATTTTCTGGCCAAACACCAGCTAAGCTCATGGTCTTTTTCTCCAATTTGTTCCCATCAAGGTGCAGTGAACTTTTCCAAAACTATTTATGTGCGGTCAAGAAAAGCTGGTGTTACGCCATTGGTGAAAGCCACGTTGATCAACCTTTGGCTTACAAATTTCTTGTAAATGTATTTATTTTCTTCACTGGTTTGTTTTAGAGATATAAACACGCCTGAGGACAGCCGAGGAAAAGTTATCTTCCCCAGGTTCAAATTCCCATCTTTGACGGTGAGCCTATGGAGTATGTTCCCTTCATTACAGCCTTCGAGAACACTATTGAGTCCAACACAACAAGCAGTAGCGAGAGCCTACACTATCTTGAGCAGTTTCTTGGTGGCAAAGTTAAAGATCTTAAATCATGTCAAAACCTTCCACCTGACAAGGGTTATGAAGAAATGCGACAGCTTATGAAAAAGAAATTTGGTGACAATTACCACATTGTAGCCACCTATGAGAAAAAAAAATCTTTGAACTGGTCTGAGATGAAGGCTGAGGACACCACAACCCTGAATAAGTTCTCCATTTTTCTCATGAGATACAAGAATGCCATGGAAGGCAACAAGTACCTGACTAAGCATGACCAGCCAGATACCATAAGGAAGCTCATGAAGTCACCTTCCAGTCTTAACAAAAACCTGGCGCCATTTGGCTAATCACATAGTAGAAACCAAGAGAAGGCCTGTTAAGTTTTCCGACCTAGCAGAATTTGTGGACAATGAAGCACGAATTTCCGCATAAATTTCCACTAGTCCCCGTATTTGGAAAGTTCCTTGACAAGGTGGACACAAAAAAGCCATTTGCTGTGTACTTTTGGCCATGATGGAAGAAGGACAAGAGAGTTAAGTCTGGCTAGGTGGGGTGCGACCACAAGTCGCCCTCTGTTTTGTTGCCCTCTAGGCCACCCCCCTTGACAGAGGATAGTAACTATTCCAATTCTTGGTACACCCTAGAAACGGGCAACTCCCTGGCTTATTAGTACAGTTCAGTTTTGACCCCAATCAAAGAGACTGTAAAAGAAAATATGGTCAAGTGGATTTCTCTTAGGATGAAAGCATTAAATACCAACTATTCCACAAAGTTGCATTCGTTAGTTCAACTTCAGATGACCAATGGTTCTCCGTGCATTGACGTGGACGAGTTTGTTACCTTTCACGCAGATGATGAACTTTTAAATGCCAGGCTGGAAATAGAACAAAATGAAGACTGTCTTCCCTCTCACGTGAGCAGGGAAAAAGATTATTTTGAACCGCAACAAGAATGAGACGTCTGCTCACAGAAACTCCCAGAAATTGATCACCAAAAGGCGAAAAATAATGAAAAACACTCTCCCTGAAAAAAATACTTGAGATCAAAGAGGAAGATTTGGTCGTATGGAAAGGACACAACTAAATTTGGCTTAAGCTCACTGAACGATTTTTACCTGCAAGCCATTCAAAGTGTCCAACCTGGCAGAGATACAATAACTGTACAACTGACAGGCAGTGGCAGTTGCCTTTTCTTTTTGAACGTCAAATTTGTTGCTGTGGTAAATCCTACTTTATCACTCATAACCTCACAAATTGAGTTAAAAAAACTTTACATAGATGCTATTGCCTTAGGAAGAGCATCAGGACAAGAAGCAAAACTAAATCATGATAGAATTTTTGCCAGTGATATGCAAGTCCTTTGCCATCAATTGTGTTCATGACTTCTGAGCATTTTGTCAACAATTTATCTTACCATCTGGATGGATCGAGGCAAATGTCAAATCATTGGTCTTGGATGAGGTGCGCAAGATGTTTGATAGGAACTCTGATTTCCGATGATGCTATGAGTATTTCAAGGGAATTAAAGATCGCTTTTTAACCGACGAAGTTGAGTTAGAGCAGTCATGCCAAGAGGGTCGACTGGTTTGGTCGGTCAAAATACGTCGTGTAAGGCTCACAAGGTGTGTATTTCGCTATGGCCCACGGGATGGGATGACGTATTCTGCAGTTAAGCCCATCAATTAGTACACACACGCACGCACGATAGGAGAAGGGTCCACATAAAAAGTATCGTAGGTATAGAAGGACACTTCCGCCGAGCAGTGTTGGTTTTGACCGGACTGAAATATCTGTGCAATACTAGTGAAAGAAAGCAAGGAGGACTGATAATAACAGTAGGTGAAGTCCAGTGGCACTGTTGATGCTGGTGGGACCAAAGTGTTGCTGAGACATCGTAAGGATAGAATCGTTCTCAGTAAAGGTTACGAAAGGAAAATTCTGGTGTGTGTTGTTGTGGTTATGTTTATTACTTGAAAATGTCTACCTGCCAACGTTAAGAAAGGTTATTGGCAGGTGGGAAATGAATTACGACACGAGGCTGGATCTTGTTGGATAGTATACTATAAGCGGAACAGAAGGATTTACCAGTTAGTCTTTTTAATTTTTCTGCTTTACTTTTGATTTTGAACCGGTTTGTTCGATTTTAGAATTCAAGACACTGACTTGCTGACTGCGGAAGAGGAAACCAGATTTAACGATTATGTCATAAGACATGCTTTAACGTGTTTGAGATAAAGCGACGACTTCGCTTTTTACTAATTTCTCCAGATCGATAATCATGTTTGTATAGTGCCATGTTCACAACAGTATATAAATGCCTCGCTTACAACTCTTGATAACGGCATGTTCAGTTGTGGACAAAATTTATCTTTAAATTTTAATTTTAATTCAACAAAATATTCAAAGCGATAAGACAGATGAGCTGAGTCATCCGATTTTAAACATTACGTCATTCAGTAACGCAAAAGACATAATACTGTCACAATTTTCGTCACGCCGGTTAGCACGTTGAGATTCTGACGATGTGTTTGTCTTTATCGATAATCATGTTTTTATAGTGCCCTACTCACAACAGTATATAAATACATAGCTCACAACTCTTGGTAAAAGCATGTTCAGTTGTGGACAAATGTATATCAACATTTAATTTTTTAGTTTAATTCAACAAAATTAAATATTCAAAGCGATAAGACAGATGAGTTGAGTCGTCAGATTTTAAACATAACGTCATTCGGTGACGCAAAGGGCAAAATACCGTCACAATTTTCGTTACGCCAGTTAGCACGTTGAACCAAGTAAAAACATTTGTCGAGGGTGGAGTGGGTCAAAACGACTGGTAAATGCCTATAATGCGCTTTCTTGTAACTTGTACGATAGAGCATAGCAATGATTTATTTCTATTTGCATTCAAAATTTGGCTTAAGGAGCCCTTGACATGATTACAGGAAACTGTGCACAAAGCGTGGTTCCCAGGTAGGGGGAAAGTTCAGTTCTTTTGGGCTGCTTTACTTTTGATTTTGAACCGGTTTGTTCGATTTTAGAATTCGAGACACTGACTTGCTGACTGCGGAAAAGAAACCAGATTTAACGATTATGTCATAAGACATGCTTTAACGTGTTTGAGATAAAGCGACGACTTCGCTTTTTACTAATTTCTCCAGATCGATAATCATGTTTGTATAGTGCCATGTTCACAACAGTATATAAATGCCTCGCTTACAACTCTTGATAACGGCATGTTCAGTTGTGGACAAAATTTATCTTTAAATTTTAATTTTAATTCAACAAAATATTCAAAGCGATAAGACAGATGAGCTGAGTCATCCGATTTTAAACATTACGTCATTCAGTAACGCAAAAGACATAATACTGTCACAATTTTCGTCACGCCGGTTAGCACGTTGAGATTCTGACGATGTGTTTGTCTTTATCGATAATCATGTTTTTATAGTGCCCTACTCACAACAGTATATAAATACATTGCTCACAACTCTTGGTAAAAGCATGTTCAGTTGTGGACAAATGTATATCAACATTTAATTTTTTAGTTTAATTCAACAAAATTAAATATTCAAAGCGATAAGACAGATGAGTTGAGTCGTCAGATTTTAAACATAACGTCATTCGGTGACGCAAAGGGCAAAATACCGTCACAATTTTCGTTACGCCAGTTAGCACGTTGAACCAAGTAAAAACATTTGTCGAGGGTGGAGTGGGTCAAAACGACTGGTAAATGCCTATAATGCGCTTTCTTGTAACTTGTACGATAGAGCATAGCAATGATTTATTTCTATTTGCATTCAAAATTTGGCTTAAGGAGCCCTTGACATGATTACAGGAAACTGTGCACAAAGCGTGGTTCCCAGGTAGGGGGAAAGTTCAGTTCTTTTGGGCTGTTACGGTGCCCATACTGATCAATCGTGAAGATGTGGTTACTTTTATATTGGGAAATTTGTCGCCCATTTTTTGAAATACGTCTGTTTTGAGAATTTTTGTTCCGGGTTTTGAGGAAAACCGACCAAAAGACAACGAAAAATGATCTTGGGTGAAGAATGCATAGTCTGTGGAGCTATGTTTGGTGAGGAGAGGGTGAATAATTCAGTTGACCTCCTTTCCAGGGTATTGGTCGCCTTTTCAGTTGTCAAATTTCAGCGTTAGTTACAGTTACACACTTTTACTGCAACTTGCTGTTACAGATGCTTGAATGTTATTGAAGCTGCAGTGACGCACGGCTCACTTGCTTTCTTTTCGAGACGAACCAACACTTCGTCGGTTCTGCACGCATTGCGGGCCTATGTTTGATATACCTGTGATGATATAATAGCTACCTTAAGTCAGGCCCAGCTGCAAAGTTTATGTGTTGATTATTACAAGCTAAACATCAAATCATACGTTCAATTAGTGAAGATGACCACATCCAATTCAGAGGAAAATGCCAATTCCAGTTTATCTTCCAAAGAAGGCATTTGGTCTGCATCACGGGTGATGAATATTCCATTGTGTACATGGATTACCGTAGTGATGTTGAGCTCATGAGTGCATCACTCAAGCTACAAATGGGAGAGGAAAATGTAAGAACTTATTATGGAAGCAGTATGATGCATGAGTTGCAATAAATGGATAGATGATCGATCGATCTACAGAGAGAGAGGGAGAGAGAGAGAGAGAGAACACATTAGAGAAGTAGATCACATAGAAGAACAATTTCTTCAATCATGGCAGTGAGTAATACTCTATTTACTCCAGAAGATATCTGGAACAGAACATAATTACTAAGATTGGAGAGGGCACACTGGAGCTGCAATGCATAGATGAATGGTGCTCCAGCTGTGATCAAAGACAGTAGGGACTTCAAAGCTAAGAAAGCGTTCTTGGTCAAGTACAAACCCTCAAAGGAAGGAGTAAAAGAGGAAGTGTTCATTGGATGGTTGAGAGGTATCATAAAAGACAAGAAAAATGGAGAAGAAACAGACATATATTGAAGGTATAAAGCAGTTCGGTGATAGAAGTTCAAGATGCCATCTTTCACGAGAGTCTGGAGGCAGTACAAAGTATCCAAGAAAGGGAGGCAGTTTCTGGATTCTCCACATGATGTATTTGTTCTGGATCAAACACACGAACCATTACATGACAAAACTGCAACATTTTAGGCAGGTAACTACTGGCTTAATTCGGATTTTATTCATATATATTGTAACATTTTTGGCCAATCACTTAACCCTCATCCTACCAGGTGGGGTCCAATGCGACCCCCAGTGATAATAAACATTCACCAAAGCTCGTATGTCTGGACAATTTTTGTCAGATTTCATGAATTTGTGTCTTTGTGTCAGTTGCTTCAAATGCAAATGTTACTTTTAAAATCCAAAGGACTGTGTAAAATTGGTGCTTATTTTCTTATTGGGGTCCAAATTGACCCCAGCGAAGCAAGAAGAAAGTTCAAGGGTACTAAGTAAAGTACTGGACAATTCAATGTAATATACATAAGGTGCTAACAAGGACGAAGCCTATTCAATGTAGGATTGCTTTGTCACATTAGACTCCTTTTGTTTCCCTTAAGTAATGGCGGCAAAAGGTAGAATTGTGTATTACAATACAGAGGAAACTCTCCGGGCAGTTCTAGAAGGGCAGTCAGATGAGTCTGAATTAGAAGTTTCCGACAGTTCCGATACAGAAAGTGACCATTTGTCAGAGCCCTCAGACCACAGTGATACTGAGTCAGCTCCTACAGTACCACACGACAGGAATGCAACAGACCAGGTTGTTACTCCTTCTGAACCTCCAAATGAGCCTAGAAGAGGTCGTGGTAGAGGTCGAAATCGTGGCCAAGCTAGAGGACGAGGGCAGCCAGTTAGGGCTGCTGGGGGAGAGGAAGATATCGCTCAGGATGTACTTATTGCCAAGAATGGA
The DNA here is from genome assembly GCA_964030785.1 of Siderastrea siderea. Taxonomy (NCBI): domain Eukaryota; kingdom Metazoa; phylum Cnidaria; class Anthozoa; order Scleractinia; family Rhizangiidae; genus Siderastrea; species Siderastrea siderea. The sequence goes on along the minus strand of OZ034973.1, from coordinate 20,776,910 downwards.
ACCGTTCGGCGGACTAACCCACAAAATGGTGGTCGACATCGCATGCAAGACATAATAAGGACACCTCCAGGAATAACAGATGCTGCTAAATGCAACTCAGTCGAGGAAGCCTTCGGATTTTTCATCACCCCAACTATGGTTGATCTCATTGCTCTAGAAACTAATCGTGAGGCTAGACGCAGGGTCAGGCAATGGAATGAAGATAACCCTGAGAATCAAACAGATTGGCAAGAAGTTGACTCGACTGAGATTAAGGCCTTCGTTGGGCTTTGTCTTTATGCCGGGTTGCACGAATCAAATCACGAAACTGTGTCCTCGTTATGGTCAGAGAATGAAGGGAGACCAATGTTCACTGCAACCATGTCTAGGAATAGATTTACAAGTATTCTCAAGTTCTTAAGGTTTGATAATCGTGCAACTCGGCAAGAAAGACAAGTTGATGACAAACTCGCACCATTTAGGGACTTTTGGAATCTATTTCAAGCACAACTTCCAAAGTTCTACATTCCTGGTCCAGATCTTTGTGTAGATGAGCAACTTGCCGCCTTTAGAGGCAGATGTGGTTTTCGCCAGTATATTCCATCTAAGCCAGCTAAATATGGAATTAAAATTTGGTGGTGCTGTGATTCACAGACCTTTTACCCGTTGAAAGGTGATGTTTATCTGGGAAGGCAACCTGGCCAACAGAGAGAAGTTGGGCAGGGAGCTCGTGTTGTCAAACAGCTTGTAGAACCATGGCGTAGAAGTGGAAGGAATGTCACAGCAGACAATTTTTTCACCTCTATCCCTCTTGCAGAAGATCTTCTGAAGGATGGCTTGACCTTTGTGGGCACATTCCGTTCCAAAAAGCCACACATCCCAGATTCAATGAAAGCTAACAGTACCAGACAGGTTCAGAGTTCCCTGTTTGGTTTCAGTGACCAGCTCACGTTGGTTTCATATGCACCAAAGGAGAAGCAGGCTGTGTTGGTGCTGTCGACAATGCATCATGATGACCTAGTAGATGGTGACACCCAGAAACCAGAAATTATCCTCAATTACAACTCAGCCAAAAGTGGAGTAGATAATCTGGATCACCTGGCAACGATGTACACAAGCAGAAGGAAAGTCAACCGTTGGCCTGTAGCACTATTCGGAAATGTCGTTATGTTGGGGCTGTAGCAGCATTTATTGTCTGGTTAGGCAACTTTCCTCAATGGAAAATTTCCGAAGGTAAACGAAGGAGACGCCTCTACCTTTCAGAGCTAGCAAATCAGCTTGTCATGCCACATATGAGACGCAGAGCACTTACACCCACATTGCAGGCACCGATCAGGAATGCCACGAAGATGGTTGGAGTTGATCTTCCCCTACCTGTCCAACAAGCTCAAGGTCACACAAGTGCGGCAAAGAGAAAGAGATGTCACCTCTGCTCTCGTGGATTCGATAAGAAGGTTCGGTTGACATGCGATAGGTGCAAGCACCCAGTATGTTCAGCTCACAGTGTTCAACAAGTGCTTTGTGATGAATGCTTCTAGATCTAAGACGTCCCATGATGTTACAGGCACTGTTTGGTTACATCCCATCAGAATGAAAACGGAATATCCATCCAGAATATCAAACAATTTTAATTCTTTTATGTATTTTCCAACAGGAATTCGCTGTTTCTGCGGTAAAAGTTTATGATTTTGTTGTTAGAACTTCTATGCAGCCCTGTGATATGCATTGTATGCCACAGTTGGTTTTTAAATAGTCAATAACCGTAATAAAGGATGGGGTCTGACTAGACCCCAGCTGGTACGATTTGCATAAATCTGTTAAGTTTTCTAAGCATGTTTGCCTAACTGGCACGTAAAACGCTACCTTTAATTTCAAGGAACAATTTTAACGTTTGCATTAGTAAATGGAAGTATAATTAACATTAGTTTTCTAAAAACCATGGAATATCGTAACTGAGCATGATTGAAAGCAAAAAAGGGAGTGTATGTTGTGTGAAGAAAAGGAAAAAAAATGGGTTATTAGTACATCAATGTGCCAGGTTGTTGTTAACTGAATACTAAAACACGTTTGAGCAAAGGTTAATGCCATAAAAACGATATTAAGTTTGTATTCTGGCATATTTTGTTATGGGGTCAAACTGGACCCCAGTTGGTATGATTCATATGTAAAATATGTTGGTAGGATGAGGGTTAAAGGTTATTGCAGACCTGATTCTACCTCATCTGAAGGCATCATGCCAAACATCGCCTTAGAAAACGGGCCTGAAAATCCAAAACCCCAGATTACAGAAACAGGCACTCCATCTTAAGTCATCCCGCCGCACATCACCACAGAAAACAGATTTTTACCCCTTCACGATTGCAATGAATCCGATTTCCCACTCAACAGACAGCAGGAAATTGATCTGGAAACTAATACTGACAATACACGAAAGATCAATAATTTATCCAAACCACGCAACAATAATGCTCCTTCAATTCAAACACCTCCTACTCCTGCCATGGTCAACAAAGCTATTTTCCTGTGCGATTCAAATGGAAAATTTCTCGACAAAAGAAAGTTTTTCCCCTCAGGACAAGAATTTACATTTTTTAGATGTCCCAAAATTGAAAATGCACGCACAATTTTGCAATTCTACAAATTACGTTTAACAGCTCCAAATCCATATCCCTTGCCAAACACATCCCTGGATTCTTTGCCAAGGTCATCGTGCTTTGGTGGAACAGCCATCGTCTTATATGCCTGACTTCCTTCTTCTGATTGCATTGTACAAAAAATGTGATTACCGGTATGTTTTTCACGTAGGCAATGAAATAATAGACATTGTTCAAAATTATACTTACCTAGGGATTTGCATCTCATCTTCCGAAAATTTTACTTTTTCACTTGAACATGTTCGACAAAAAGCTCTTCATGCTTTCTTTAGTCTAAGATGGCACACTGATCTCAATAAAATGAAACCTTCTCTTGCATGTACAATTTTTGACTCAATGATCTAACCAGTTTAAACCTACAATAGTGAAGTTTGGGGTACCCTTGTGAAATAAGATTTCTATTGTCGTGAGACGTTCTTTTCTAAAACAGAAACTAAAATCCCATTCTATGACTACCATCACATGAGACCTTATTATCACATCTTATGAATTCTACAGGCTATTTAGCAGTGACAAAAGAACGTCAAAAATGCCCGAAAATTGTACCCCTTTCGAAGAAAATCTCCAATATTGTTCTTCCTGATGGGTGGAAGATGGTCAAATGAGACGAGAAAATTTCATGGGCATTGTACTAGTTCTTGATTTCTGGTCAAATCAATCACTCCGGACTCCACAGTGTTCTCTACTGCTTGTCGACAGTCTTATTCAGCCTGTCTGCAGTGTTAAGTGCACTGCAACATTTCAACTTGAAATAAAGTTTTAATGACTCTATTCTGCTCTGGAGTGTGTGATTGACTTTATTGTCTAAGAGGTTCACACACGGGTTAACATTTAAAATGATACACTCTCCATTTGAAGAATTATCCCAAACCCGCAAACCCAAGACCCTAATGTCATATCCTTGTAGAACACATTGCGTAAGTTCTACAAATGCTATACAAGTTGTCACCGATAGTGTCGTGTGCACCTCTACGCCATGTGAGCCCTTGTTATATGGTTTCAGCCCTTGTGTTACCTCAGTTGTAATAGTATGATACCTTGCTATCCTGTTTAATGCCTTGTGATTAACTGTGTGATACCTTGTGATACCGTGTGATACCTTGATATACTGTGTGATGCCTAATGCAGGAAAGATATTGTCAACTGTACCCGGTTTGATGGCTAAGACTGCAATCTGCACCTTCTGCAAGGGTCACTCAAACTTTATGACTGCTCTGTACCAATGTCAGTTGAGGCTCGCTTCAACAAGACAAGAGAAGCGAAGGCCTGCTTCTGCTGTGGTAAAAATTGAACACCAAATGGCCAAACAAGGTATTAAAAACTGTGCCCGTGTGGACAAGGATCCCATATCCTACAACTGTGTAAATCAGGTGGAGTGACAGTTCCTGTTCCTAATCCTCCTCCAATCAACTCCCAGAGCCACCCAAACCGGAATCCTGCTGCCCCTCCCTATCTACCCAACCAGAACCACTGGTTGTGACACTGGGGCCACATTTTCACTAATGTCATCTCAGTTGGCATCAATTGTGTCAAAGACAGTCATTAAAAAGCACCGACTGTGGATTGAGAGGCTCGGGGATGTGCTGGATGGTCGCAAATACCCTCACCTTTTAAGCTGTAGTGACGGATAATTTATCTGGTGTCTTAAAGAGGGTGGAGTCCGAGTCCTATTAAGCTCTTCAGGAGGTTGTTGGGGCATATCATGAAGGAGCCTCTATCTCCCATGCATATGGCCATTACAGTGTATTGACACCTTGGACTATTTTTAGAATGAGTGTTCCCACAAAATCTTGTTGCCTTTTTCGCCCGCACTTTAAGTGGTCCGCCAAGAAAAAAATGGCAGATTGCTGTGAAGAAGCTGGTAGAGTGTTTGGACAAATCCACCATTCTATTGTCCTTTATTTATTTGCACTATCTATTCCCGATTTTGCTGTTTACCCATGGTACAGTGCAGTATTTGCTGCCTTGTTCGGTCATGTACGTTGTGTTTTGATCTACAAGATGCAATGGGAAATAGCCAGAAGGCATGTGTCTTGTGTAGAGAAACGTGGACTCTTGGAGGAATCTTAATCTTCGATAAGACACAGTCTTAGTTCTGGAAGGCTAAGTGATGTAAGGACTTTGTTTTCATTGCCCTCTTCGACTCGGACAGAAGCAAAGCACAGCAAAGAAGCATAGGGATTCTTCATACATAGCATGCAGGCAACTTGAAGACTAGTATTAAAATCTAAAGCTATAAGAATATGTTTGAGGTGATTTCCTTATCGGAGAGTCGAATCCCATATCTAAAGATAACACCTACAATAATGAGACAGTACCTTTTCAACCAGTAAGACTTGTAGTCTTTTGCGATGGTTCTTGGTGTTTACAGCGCTCCACATATAAATTTCTGGATGTAGCAAAGGGAAAAATACCTTTCCCCAGTTTAGACGAGCTGATTTCTCTGGTCTCCTGTTTGTTAAGCCTGTCCCACACGTTGTCCTGGGCTGATTTACATCGAAGACGAAGCAAAATTAGGGTACATTTCTAAAACACTCAGATCTGTGGCAGGTCATGTCCAGAGGTTTCATTCCATTTCTTGTAAAGTGTGGCATGTTCCTAGTTGTCAAGCTCGCAAGGATGATGATTGACCTTCCAGCAACTATCCCATTAAATACCTTTCCCCAAACAGCAAGCAGAAGTGCTATTTGAAGCTCAAGAATAATCAACTGCACTTGAAAAGAAAGGCAGACAACTTTTACAAGACCAAATCGAGCTTCCAGACAGCCAATCTGTTGAACTGTGTAAACTAACAGAAGCTATAAAGATTCCCCAAGATGGTAAAGACGAGTTAAGGAAGATATCAAAGGAAGGAAACGACTTCAAAGACAAGCATGGAAATACACGGGTTCTATCTTAGCGGAAGTGCGGAAAAAGGACTGCAGAAGTTTCTTCACAGACCAGCAAAGAAATGGTATGCTTTATCTGTATAAAACTATGACATAACAAAATATATGGTGCCTTAAAAGTCACTTGCTCTTTTAAGATTTTCTCTGTGATAGATCAATAAGTTCTCAGGATTGCTATTAACTAGTGCCTTGCATGGCATTGTTTTAAAGAGAAGCGAGATAATTTCTTATCACCACAGCATAGACCACAATGGTATGAAAAGGATGTATCAAAGGACATTTAAATATTGGTGTGTTTTAATGGTATGAAAAGGATGTGTCAAAGAATGTTTAAATATTGGTGCATTTTTAATTTTACAGTAACTGGTAACAAAGGAAACAGATGGTCACTGGCAACCATAAGACTCATTTGCACTTGCACTTGCACTTGCACTTGCAAGAGTCACTTGCTCTTTTAAGATTTCTCCGTGACAGATAAATTAGTTCTCGGGATTGCTATTAACTAGTGCCTTGCACGGCATTATCTTAAAGAAAAGTGAGATAAATTCTTCTCACTGCAGCATAGACCACGATGGTATGAAAAGGATGTATCAAAGGATGTTCAAATATTGGTGCGTTTTTTTTTTACAGTAACTGGTATGAAAGTAAACAGATGGTCACTGGCAACCATAAGAGTTGGTAAGAATGGTTTTGACTTGCTTAATGGTTAAAGTATGGGCGGATGTGATATAAGCGTGTACCATATATATGCATGTTGTTGGAAAGCTGACGTTTTGATGGTGCTTTAATGCTCCTTAGAATTTTAACCATACCAGTAGTTGTTTATGCTTCCTTTAGCACTTGCAGTTAAACACTAATAGCCCAGCTGCATTTGCAGCACTTCATGATCTCAACCATCCTGCACCCTCCTTGCTCAAAATGCTCTTAACAAGATTTTGAAAGATAGTTTGGAAAAGGTAGGCACAGACGAAGAGCACAACACGAGAAATTTGAGAGGTACCAAGAGAAGAGAGAGATGAGTAATCACCAGAAACCACTTGGACTAGTGGTGAATAACTAAATTCACTATAACAGAGGACTAGCTTAAAGTGCTGCATGATGTTTACAGCTCCATGGTGGTGGGTGGTGCCAAGAAGGCTACAATCAGTAACACTGTTGAAACACTGTCGGTACAATTGTGTTTCCCTCCCTCTCCGACAAGGCAATGTAAAATAGTTTCAACCAAATTGATGAAGACAAGCGCTCACAACACTATGCAACATTGAATAGGGGTAGGAACGGATGCTGTTCCAACGACTTATGTCACTGGTTGTAGCTACATTATCAAGTTCCTATAAAGGAATCCATTACTTCAAGTACTGTTCAGGAGTTCGTCATGCTTTGCCTGAAGGCATTCATAGGATATGGTTTCAAGGTGGCAATTGTCTTGTGTGATGGAGCTTCATCTAACCTTAATGTGCTGAAGATCCTTACTGGTTATGAAAGGAAGGAACTCCCAGTCAATGAGTCAACTGACAACTTAAACTAGAAGTTCTTTCTGGATGTTATGTTTCCTAACCCTCAAAAAATCCGTATGGCAGACCCATATTTATCATGATATGCCCGAGTCATCAGGTTGTTTTGGCTGTTGTAATTAAAATTTTTTGGTAAGTTTAATGTTAGAACGTTAAAAGTTAAATAGGTGCAATGTCGTTTGTGGTAGCAGTCCAGACTCCACAGAATAATAGCATTTACTTCTATTTATCTCTTTAAATGTGAAGTGAAAATTATACAATGATATCTGCAACTCCAAAAATCATAACATTACTTTCATTTCAATTCTGTCAGTTAAAGAACATGATAGCAGCATTGTACAGCTCTAGACCCAATGGCTCAAAATCATTTACTCTTGAAGATACCGCCTTTGGCTGGGAAACAATCCAAAAGGTAAATAATGTAATTGGTAATTTATTTTTTGTTGTCAAAAGTTGAGGACTAAAAAAGTTCATACCCTGACTGCAATCAAACCTATGACCTTTGACATGTTGTTCTGGTCATGTCCTAGTTTTTTCAGAAACTGATGTTTAAATTTTCTCATTTATTACCATCAAGTGATACGGTTTTTAGAGACAAAATGAAAATAGCAGAAGAAGGGAATAGCAGAAACGTGCCTGGATTGAAATATGCATGTGTATATCGAGACAACTGGACTGGCCTCAACGTGAGACCAGCAAAAATTATGCAGTTACTTGCTAATCTATAACATAACATACACAACGTAATAGTTTATTCAGGAAGGAACAACAAAATACAAGTTAAAAAGGCCTCTTCAAAGGGGAAATCAGGAGCAAACATGCGGGTTCAAGTATGTCCATACGTGAATCTTGGTTCTGGTTAATAATCTTTCTTGGCTGACTTGGACTGCTTGTTACATATTACACACATTATGTGTCAACTAATTACGTGGGGCTGCTTTTATTATTCTAGCAAAGATGTATGACAGCCACAATTAAAGACCTCACGGGACACTCACATGAACAAACACCAAAATACCTGGAAGACTGTAACAATATTTTTGATGGACTGTTAAGTCGGCAGAGGATAAACAATGTTCAGAGTCCTGTCCTCGGTAATATCCACTAAGACATGGAGTTCTTTGAAGGGTGGTGCAATGCACATTCTCAGAAGGGTGTTTATGTCGATTACTTAATATCTGGCACATCTTTAAAATTGTCTTGTTTGCACTTTTGGTAGCTATGTGAATGTTAATTAATGACCCTTATGAAGTCAGCCCTTCAACACAGGCAGAGTATTTTAAGATACTAGTAACTGAGCACAAGCAATATCAGCTATAAGTTCACAGGTCTGGACCATAAGGGGTCTGAACGCTCTGGTCTTTAAATGAAGGTCAGCCGCTTGCCACATATTTGATTAAGTGACTACTTATTTACCAGGGTACACTGACAACTCAAAGAAGTCAAGACAGAGAAAGTTTCTTGCTTGGCAGGCTAGTCACACTCAGCGTATGCTAAGATTTATGTGCACGGGCATGGGTTCCTGGCTAGGGAAGACAAATATAAATATTTTTTTAGTAAGGTGTCTAGTGTCATCAAAATTTAAATACAAGGACAAATAATAACATACACGAGGTTAATAAGTCAAAGTTATTTTTAGAATAGCTACCTGAATTTCATGATTATTTCATATTCAGACCCCTTGATTTTCGTTCTTCTTTCACAAAAATGGAACCTTCTGCCCATTGCGGTCTATGGATTCCTTGCTTTATGGGAGTGGTTCTTTACCAGTGTGTCACCTGATGGGAAGTCCTTCATAAGCCTATTGATAATCAACAGAAATGCTTTAGAGTCTATCTTTAGTGTCTTAAAGCACACAAGTGTGGGTAACCTATCAGCTTTAAACTATGGGCCCTCTCTTGGTAGGTTTAATTACCATGAAGGGCAGGTGGTGGTAAACCAAAACTCTGAGACAAGTTACTGAGACGATGGGGGATTTTATGATAGCAGTGGTTATTTGATTACAGTTAAAGGAACCGCATACGTAATGATATGTGCCAGTTTCAATTTCCTGTGGAGATCTCTCAATCAACTATAGGGGGAGGCAAGATAGTAATGCTTGCACTTTGATAACAGTACTCCTTGGGGTTTGCTGGTTTAAAGAAAACCTGGACATTTCACTTCTTTGGAAAGAGCTGCCCCAGATTTGGATTAACTCATTTATGAATGCAATTTGTGAAGGGAATGCATTGTGTGATGAGTTGTATGCTGACTCTGCGGTGTACTTGGATGTTGATAACATTTCATCCATAACATTTTGTGTAAAGGCATCAAGTCTATTTTCGAGGAAAGTACTGTTGAGGCAACAAAAGAGAAACAGTCTTTACTGCATCTGGCGTCTTTGTTTCCAGTGATGAAAAAGCTTTTGTCATCTGCGATAGATCGTGCAGTAGTCTATTGCATTCTTAGCTTGTTGCTATGAAGAACCAACATGAACATGCTGTTCAGAATAAACGAGAGTTCGTCAAGCCGAATTCAATCTGAGATAACACAGCTGGCCCTACTAGTGGGAAAGAAAGAAAGAAAGAAGAAGAAGAAGAAGAAGAAGAAGAAGAAGAAGAAGAAGAAAAGGTTAGAATTTAACAGTAAAATTAGTTATTCTTTTATTAACATGAGGTATTTTACAATAATATTTTATGTTCTTATTTTGTCACATATTAAAACTACAGTTATGGCAGGGACTACATGTATGTCACAAATTTTCAGAATCACTTTTAAAAGCCAACAAGCACAAATGGTCAGGAAACACTCTTTTATCATCTACACAATATTGCTAAAATAAGGAAATTCATATCGTTCAAGAACTGTGAGACACTGATCTATGCATTTGTAGCATCTAAGTTGGATTATTGCAATTCTCTCCTGTCTGGTCTTTCACAAAACCAGATTCAGAGGTTTCAGTATGTCCACAACTCAGCCGCACGCCTGCTCACTGGTACTAGGAAATATGACAACATTCCACCCATACTGAGAGAGTTACATTGGCTTCCAGTGGCCGAACGAATTCATTTTAAAATTCTACTTTTAACATTTAAATCATTAAATGACATGGCGCCTTTCTATTGACATGAACTTTTATCGCCATATATGCCCTCCAGAACATTGCGCTCCTCTAGCAAATCCTCGCTTGTAATACCTAGATGCAATCTTAAGACGTATGGCCAAAGAGCATTTTCATATATTGCACCAGTGTATGGAACTCTCTTCCAGAGGATATGAGGAGCTGCAAGTCCTTGACTACTTTTAAAACAAAGCTGAAGACCTTTCTCTTAAAGCGTATTTTTTAATTGACACTGCATTATACACTTATTATTATTATTATTATTATTATTATTATTTTGTTTAATTGAAAATATTGTCAATTCTATTATTTAATTTTAAATATTGTAAAGTGCTGTTGGATACTCTGTAGAAACAGCGCCATAAAAATCATTATTATTAGTTTCCATATGTGCTGTCACAGGCGCATGTCATCTTCTGAAGCTAAGAAAGTGTGTTGGCTCAAGCCAGGTACACCAGCTCACTTGGCTTTGGAGGAAGTGGTCCTGAATCTTAAACTGCTAAAGGATCTCGCCAAGCTGACCGACTTCTGCCACACTGGAAATATTGAAGTGTACCACTCTATGAAGCTGAAATATTGCTCAAAGTGTTAGCACTTCTCATACGATGGAATGGTTGCCAGGACACAAGCTTGCTGCCCTTGACAACAATGCGAACACTGGCCGCAGACAAGCTCAAGTCAAGACAGGGGGACAGGCGAGTGAAGCATGCTAAAAACTGTGTTTTCCAAAAGCAAATAAGCGGTGGGTCGTAAAAGCCATAAGTGAAAAGAAATCACATGGGTATTTCTCAGGTTTGCTATCAGAAGTCTTGAAATGCATCGAGCAAGGAAATGCAGTTGCTCAGCCTGCACCTGTTAAGCTGCCGAAAACCATTACTTTAATAGATGAAAAGAGTTTGTTGCACGACAAAATTTTTTGCACTATTACACAGACTACCAAAGTAAGGTAGAGTCATACTCGAGCCAAGGAGGCCCACGCGACCAGAGCAATCCATTTCCCAGATGCTGGAACTCTATTTTAATTATTTGCTCTCCTTTTCAGGTAAAATATCTCGGTTTCAACAGACATCTTGTAAAAGATGTTAACAAAAATTTAAACTAGAAGCATTAGCCAACCAACCAAAATAAAGTCATTTCTACCCCCGAGTCCCCCTTTAAAATACACATTCTCCTTTCCAACAAGCTTTTTCTTGGTAAACCGATTAACGGGGATTACTCACCGTGGCTTTCGTCATTTTCACTAACTCTCTTATTTCAAGGGAATTTAAAGAATCCCTTCCATGGTTGGGAGGGTAGCGGTTAGGCAATTTCTAAGCTCAGGGACCGAATATTGTCCAATTATTGCCACAGTACGCCTTCATGAAATCCAGTGTAGCAAGGACAGCGAGGTTAATGGAATCTTGTCAACGAAGACTAAAAAGAAACTGGGAAGAGGACCTTACAAGCATGATGACCAGGTAGTCCAAGACAAAGACCTGCTCCTGAAACTCAGAAATTACACTGGTCCTGTGGAGGAGTTCAACTATCAAAGAGGAGAGGACCAAGAAAAGCTTTGGAAGAACTTTAAGCAGGGCACGATAATTGTCTTCTAAGATGTAGACTTAAAGAAAATAACAAAAAAAAAACAGCGAACATTAATTAAATGCAAAAACAGTTAACATAAATGACAGAAGTGTGCCACTAACTATAGCAATAGCCATCGCCTTGGGTAAAGTTTATTATAGATTTTCACTCAGTTGAATTAAGCTCACAATCAAAATATCCACAACAAAAGATTACCAGATAACTTGAATAAACGTTCATCAATTACATTTTTGGAAAAAAAAATTAGGCTACTCAAACGAGGCAGAGAAAAAATTTTTTTTCACCTGATATTTTTTGGCATAGTTTTTCTTGCTCAAATCCCAGCTAAAATTTGGACCAAGCATCAGCATCAGCAAAACTTATAGCACTGGTCAGTCAAAACAAACGCTGCAGGAAAGGGATGAAGCAGGGGAAGTTTCTTTTCCTTTTCCTTCATGTATGGCCAAAAAAGAGCGATCGACTGTGTGGAACAGAACCCTCCAACTACAGCAGAAAAAAAGCACCAATAGTTACTCATCTTATAAATAGCCCTCGTACAAGAAAGATCTTGGGGGAGTCTTCTTTTACAACTTCATTTATTTTTAGATTTAATAATTACCTCTTATTAACCGAGCAGGAGGTCTGTATGGGAGAATCTTGACCGAGGTCGTGAGTACAGACCGAACGCAGTGAGGTCTGTACACACGACCGAGGTCAAGTTTCTCCCATACAGACTGACTAAGCTCGGTTAATAAGATGTTTATTATATGGCCAAACAAGAAAACTTTAATTCGCTTAATGTAAATGGTTCGTACTAGCTGCCATTTTGCTTGCAAAAGTTGATGAGCTGAACTTAAATCTGCCAAAGTTTGCTCGTCCTCTACCTTTTTTCTCGTCAGGCTTGTTGGCGCTTCATTTTAGTATTTTTAGAAGGAAATAGTCAGTATTTTTGTAGTTTAGTTTGCACCTTTGTCACCGCAAAATGTAACCGGTCTAGATGCCGGTCTAGATGGGAAAATCTAGACCGCGGTCAATATCGATTTCAGCCAATCAAATTCGTGAATTCGGTAGTTCCCAGTCCTTGTGAGACACGGCCATATAATAATACTTTATACCAATGTACAAGAACATAGTAAAGGAGAACAGGAGTACAGTAAGCAAAGGAAAGCAATGGGGGAAACTAAATTCCCATTTTAAAACTGCTCTCCTAACTAAAAAGAGGATATATCATAAACGCTCACTAACACTCAATCCCATAAAACGACAATTTTTAAGCAGTCTGATTCATGACAACCGAAAATACATTCTTCTGAAAAATTTACTGAATACTTCACACATAAGGGTTGCAGCTACCATGAGGATTGTCAACAGGCTTTGCGGAAATGCAGGCAGCTTCAACTTGGTAGGCCAAAATGACAGCTGCTGAAAGATGACGACAGAAGCGGTGGTACCTAGGGCTGCGGATACTGCTACGAAGGAGAGAATGGAGAGGACGATAAAGGAGGCATCTGCAAAAAAGGTCAAAGAAGGGTACGAAAAGGAGGATCAAAAGATTGGGAAAAAGAGGGCGAAGGAGGAGGGTCCAAAGAGAAGCAAAAGAGACAGAATAGGCAAAAAGATTGCAGGGGACAACAAGGAGTAACAGCCAATTTTAATATCACTTCAAACCAACTCTTCGATTTCAACATGGCCACCGCTACTCCCAATCAAGTGGGACACAATCAAACCTTGGAGAGACATTGCCATATATGTGCAGTATTTCTAACAAAATTTGATGTTTATGATAGAAGCCACTCCTGCGCTGAAAAAAAGGAATTCCTTGCACATAATTTTGGAATCAACGCTTCAAACAATGACCCTGAAATTTATCCGCTCAATTCTGTTAACTTTCTGTGAACTTTTGTTACCTGTCCCCAACTCATGTTGAACGTCCCATCTTTTGCACATTCATACCAATTTGGACTATGCCACATGCAGTTTTGTTGAGAAAACAGAAAGGAGGAAGACCTAAAATACTGAAACGGGGTAAGAAAAATTTTAAAACTACCAAAGATCAAGAAACTAAAACAACAGAACAATATCAAGATACTGCCTTGAGTCTTACCCGAAAAGTTAAAGAAATAGAGAAGGGCAATCCAGTTTCCTAACAGACGAAAGAAAAATTTGCATTTTCCCCGAAAATCAAGGAAGATTTTTACCGCCCTACTTGTAAGGATATCCTCTTAAAGCCATAGGAAACATTCTGCGAACACTATTTCTGTGGGGAATGTTTTAAACAGGCCCTTGAGACATCTGGTTTCCCCTAGACTGCCTTGTATGTCGGACTGAGCTCAAGTCTGTTGAGCACATTAAACAACCCTCGCAATTTGTACTAAGGCTTATAGCAGAGCTCAAAGTCAAATGTAATGTCTGCGGCTTTGAGTCCTCCTCTGAAGACCACAGTACCCATATCCGTGTGAGGCAACAGCTGCCCACTAATTGTGACACACCTCTCAGCACAGAATACTATTACTTTAAAGGAAGCTATGGAGGAGCTTTAAGAGGGCAATATATCACCTGAAATGGAGAAGATGGGGACTTTGCTTGTGAAATCAAAAATAAAGTCCCCAGGAGATGGCAAAACAGCCCTGCTTAAAACAGGAGGAAAGGTTATTTGAATAATTAATAGAAACAGAGGTAAGACCAAATTGGGGAGAACTTGGAGTCAGAGATGCTTCCCCTGGAGCACACAGAGAAGAGAGGAAACAAAGTGGTCACCATCCAGAAGCAAACCCCCTGTGGTTATGTTGGTGATCTTAAGGAAAAAATTACCTCCTATATCGACAGCAACTCAGAGTAAAAGCAATTCCATTTTGTTTGATTTATAGTTTTGTACTGTTATTACCAATTACTTTAAAGTAGTTTTCGAACAAAAGGACCAAAAAATTATGTTTCACTGCATGAATTCTTCATTTCATTAGGGCAGAGCAACTGACATGGTATGAAGAAAACATTCCTGAAGGCGAACTTTTCGTTAAGGAGGGAGGAGACCATGGTCAGGGATCCATGAAGTTTGGCTTCCAGCTGGCAAATGTTCATTAACCAAATTCCAGCAAGAAAAACGTCGATTTTCTGCTCGTTTGAGGCCAAGGACACCAAAAACAACCTATTGACAGTAACTTTGCCCTGCAAACAGCAGATTGATGATCTAGTGGCAAACACGCATTGTTTGAGTATTGTGGGAACATTTATTTCCTTCTTTATTATTGATATGTTCTTACTTTTCTTTGTGCATTGTACACCGATAGGAATAAAACAATCCGTTTACTTTTGTTTGGTGACCATGAGTTCCTCTGTAAAGTCACGGGAATCTCAGGAGCAAGTGGTGAGCCTTGAAAGAAGTTTAAGTGAACTCTTAAATTAGTATTTGTATGAAAATACTAGATTCTAACTTTTTTGCCAGTTCTGAGATTTCTTTTAGGTCGACATCCTTGCCTTTGGTGCACTGTGATTGCTGTTAAGTTGCTCCTGCCAATGGACCAGAAGGGATCCATAACTGTTAGGACACTGGAACATCTGCACGAAATGCTGGCTAAGTTTCAGGCAGCGGGAGGGGACTTGAAGAAGGCCAAAGAATTCAGTAATGTTATTCATGCTCCGCTTTTCAACATCCCCATTGTTCAAGCAAATGTTTGTTTTGCAGTGAAGTTAAAGAAAGCAGGACACTTAAGTTAATGAAATGTGACATGCTAATCTTCCATTGACAAATAGATCAATTACTAGCTTGATATGAACCGGAAATGTGATCCTTGTTGTGTAAACAAGCATGCAAATGTGTAGTGCAAATATAAAGGGTGGAATAGTTTATGTTTTCCATTGAATTAGGGTGTTTACTAGAAACGAAAACCACATAAATCCCCTTTCATATTTACTCACGTATAATTTAGCTACCAATATGTATAAAAGAACTTTGATTTAGCAATTAACGATGAATGTCATCAGCACTTGCGTGTATGCAAGTCTCTCTGGGTGCTGTTGGCCCGAAAACCAGCCAGGACTAGCGGCAATCAACCAGTCGACACTTATCTGTTGGCCACGAAACCGTCTCCCATTTACAACACTGGTGGCAAGCGGTAGGATAGAATTCAAGTCTTCGTGGGCCAGTTGTACGAAGATCGAGGTAGTTTGGTGATTCTTGGAGATAAGTAGTGCTTGTTTGTTAATAAGTTGCCGGGAAGCTGTTTATCGCAATTGGGTTTGTGGGACTGGCTTGGTTGTGTTTTCAAGTTATCGCTTATTAAATCCGTCTAGTCAACCAGTCGCCAACTCCTGTGACGCCGTACAAGAACACCTCAGTTGGTACCTTCAGTGAGCTAGAAGCATCCTCGACCCAGTTGAGTGTAATCACCTTAAACCTGCAGCACCCAGCAGCAAGATGAAGCCAAAGGTGTCCAGCAAATTTGACCTTGACTACCTGGACCTGACCGGTGGGCAGAGGACTGCTCTGAAATCACTGAAGGATGACTATGCAGACATCTTTTCATCGCGACCAGCAGCCCTGGGTAGAACTGGCGTGGTAAAGCACCATATCGATACAGGCCCCTCCCCTCCTATAAAGCAAGCGCCGAGGCACGTACCATTGCACCAGCAGGCGGTTGTATGCCAGCACATGGAAGACGTGTAGCAGAATGGGGTGGTTTAACGTCTAGTAGCCTGTGGGCCTCACCAATTGTCCTGGTCAAAACGAAAGATGGTGGTACTCATTTGTGCGTGGACTACCGCAAGTTGAATGATGTGACCAGAAAGGACGCCTACCCACTGCTGCACATAGATGAGACCTTAGACTGTTTAGCACCTTGGATCTGGCCAGTGGCTATTGGCAGGTTGAGATGGTCGCCGCTGACCGCAAGAAGACAGTGTTCCCGACTTGCCATGGCCTCTTTGAATTCCAGGTAATGGCATTTGGTCTCTGTAATGCGCCAAGTGCCTTCCAGACGCTTATGGAATTCGCCCTTGCTGGTCTGTAGTGTGTCTGGTCTACCTGGACGATGTTACTGTTTTTGGACGAAACTTCAAGCAACACCTGGAGTCACTATGAGAAGTTTTCGAACAGTTCCGCCACACAAGGCTGAAGCTTAACCCCTCTAAGTGCTTCCTGCTGCGACTGAAAGTCCCTAACCTTGACCATGTAATCTCAGCTGAAGGAGTAGAGCAGTAGAGCAGTGGCCCGTCCCTTCCAAGGTGTCTGATGTAAGAACCTTCCTGGGTCTGGCTTCGTACTTTCACAGGTTTATTGAGGATTTTGCACAGATTGCCTCCTTACACACGAGATTTAAGTAAGTAAATAGGGTGGAACAATACTTAATGGTTTTTGTCAAATTAGGGTGTTTACTAGAAAGGAAAACCACATACATTCCCTTCCATATTTACTCACGTATAATTTAGTTACCAACATGTATGAGAGCACTTTGATTTAGCAATGAACAATGAATGTAATCAGGAATTGAGTGCGTGCAAGTCTCTCCGTTTGCTATTAGCCCCAAAACCGGCCAGGACTAGAGCTAATCAGCCAGTTTACAAGTTTGTCTATCAAAATCAAGATCGTGAGGGTGCGTTTCTTTGGGAAAATCCAAACCCGGATTCTTGTATACAAAAATGGATTCTGCGTTTCTTTACCTAAATCCAAAAATGGATTAATCAGGGATTAGTGATCTGAAGAATCCACACTCCGAGTGGATACATCAGATCAGTTCTAAATCCAGATTTTTAGGATTCATGATCCGTGCGCTTCTTTGGGGGTGGATCCGAAAAAACATTTGGCAAGCGGTCTTCCTCTGAAAGTCTGCCATATTCCCGCCAATTTGTTTTGTCAGGTGGATGACATGGCAAGCGATCAAGGTGAGTTTTCAGTGCTATTTTATCGTAGAATGTACCCAAAATTTTATAGGAAGTCGTGAATTTTCTGTTGAACTTCACTGCTATACAAATTACAATAACCCTGGCCGACTGAAAGTGGTTTCAAATGCAAGTAGCAACAATTAAGCAAAAGTTTAATGGACCTTTTAATCTTTCTAATCACGCAAATCATGCCAAAAAATCCATTTTTGGATTTTTCGTTTCTTTGGTAGTAACGAATCCATGTGACCTCGGATCAAAAATCCAATCTTGGATTCTCCTAAAGAAACGAACCCTTAGTTTCCCTTTCCCTTTCAGATTTGTATTCCTGGACTCCACATTAACCTTGGTTTTCTTCTCAAGCTTTATGTGCTTTATGAAAATGAATGAGTGAAATGGATGAAAGGGTCATTGCGAAGCTTGCTGAAAGTGAGGCAGATCCTGATGATTTAAACCTTAACACTCACTTGCAATCCCTAAGGGAAGTACAAAAACATGAGATGCAAGGCAAGTGGTACCTAGAGCAAGCAACTGCAACTCAGGAGTGTGACACGCTTGATTGCCACATCAAACTTGGACATAGATGAGGCCCAGGCACATCCTTTTATCGTTCAACTCATGGAGGCAGTTTAACTATTACAACAACAGGCTACTCAAGAAGTTAAGTGAACAAACCCACACTACCCCCTGCCACCTCGTAAATCTGTGGGAGGGATAATGTTCAACACCATTTTGAGACTGTTCTTATTTTACTAGGAGACTGCTGCTACGAACATCAGAGCCTTAACAAAGCTTGCATGAGAGAATGGGAAGATACTGCAAAAGCTGGAGAAAGTTCTTCAGTCCATAAATGTGCAATGCCAGGCATAACAGCCACAGCTTTGTGGGGAATCATATAGACATTTGTCTTCAAGCACTTACGTGGTATTGACAGTGTAATGAGAGCAAGCAGTTCAAAACACTGCATGAAAACAAAACACTCAAAATAAATTTGGAAACTTTAAATTATATTGCACCGTTTCAATTGGTCCCAATCATGAACTGACCAAAGAGTCACGTCATGTCCCTTGCTTCCTCTACATTTGCATTCGTCAAATGAAGCCAACAAAATGTTTCCCATGATCCTTTTATAGGCTCGCTCCATGTTTAAAGAGTGATGGGTACTTAGGACTTTTTTTTAATAGTGTCAAAAATATTGACCGAATGAATGGTGGCAAGGTGACATTGTGTGGTGTCAAGGCCTCTACACAAGTGACTGGAAGATGCCAATGTAGAGGGTAAAGAAAATGTAGATTCTGCAATCTACAACTTGCTATTTCTATCATTGAACATATCGTCAATCCAGACGATATGCCAGTATGAAATATAAAAGACGAAAACAAAATAGACAGTTCTGTGAAGCTCACTGTTTTATATTTTGTTGGTGATCAGGTTAAATGCAAATAATTTACCTTAACACCCTTGTGAGTGCTTGACATATCCCAGAGAGAAACTACTATATCTGATGAGACACCACTCAATGAATAAGTTACTGTTCATATTCATGACTTTGTGATGTCGACCTTAGTGATCTAATTCAAGTGGTCTAAAACAAGGATCGTGTCATTGTCCTTAATTGATTTAACACAAACAAAACTACAGAATAAGCAACAAAAGCAACAGAAAGAAAAAGATAGACGGTTGACAGATAGCTTCACATTCTGGAAGGCCATGTCCTTGAAGAAAACCCACAGACAAAAATTATCGGAGAAGATTCAAGTCAATTTGCTGTTAATGTCGATAACTCCCTGAGGTCTACAAACATTTGCACCAACACGTCAAAAGGCAATGACTCGTTACGTTTCTTGTTGATTACCCTAATTTTTCCTCTCACAGTAATGCAGATTGATCCAACATTCAACCTGGGTCCTTACGAATGTACACTAACCTCCTACCAAAATCCACTCCTAGAAACGAGGACCACTGGCAAGCCCCTGTTATTGTTAGACCTGTGCTGATTCACTAGAGGAAGGATGAATGCACTACAAGGGTTTTTTCAAATAAGCTGAAGTCATTAAGACCTGAGTTACCATATATCATTTCCATTTGAACTGATGGTCAAATGGCTCTTGTTAATGCATTACAGAGCTAGTTCCCGAAAGCAACAGAAAAATCCCTTTGTTGTTTCAGACACTTCTGTGCTGATGTGGAAGTCCAACTACAAAAGGAAAATGAGTGGAAATGAGTACATTAAGAGGTTTCTGGAAAGGTGGCATTTGATGGTTCTTATGAGACTGGTTAACTGGAGAGTGAATCAGACACCAAGTTTGACACAATGCTTTATTCTATCCAACCTGTCTAGGCAGCCCGTTCTAATGGACATATGTCTTTGAGTTCATCAAGGATAGGTTAGAGATGAAGAAAAGGCACATGATTGCAAAAGTACACAGAGAGGCTGGTCTTCTGCCATGTCATCAACTGTCAAAGTTCCTGTGATATCCAACACATTGGAAGCTGAAAGCACTAACAACAGGATCAAGGCAAAAAAGCAAACCAAAGCTTCACTGGAACAACTGAAGTTATCAGATCAATTGATGAAGGGATGCAAAAGGATATTGTTATGGCTGTAGCAGGGCCATATCCAAACCTCCAACTGAGACAGAATTTGCATAACTTAAGCATCCAGATTTTCTGGAGCCGTCCATCCATGAGAGGGAAAAGTCTGTTTAGAAACTTCAAAACACAAATCTTGGAAAGTAATTATCAGAGGATCTATCATCAGCTTTGTCTGGACACTGGTACAATGTCTACATTACAGCTGGAAGCAAGAACTGTTCGCGTAAAGCCCCCATGACCGAAAAGAAAATCGAGGAAGACAATCACGTTGAGAAATCCTCGCCTGGTCATCAAATGATGCACAGACCGTGTAAGGGGGTAGAAATTTTCCAGAGAGCCTTTGGCCCCAAACAGGAGCAAGGATCGTAAAAGTAAATTAAACCAGTAGACTGATAATTGTCTGAGTGAATCGGAAAAGAGCAGTAAGCACATATTACGTCTATCTTCTCCTAGCAATAGTCTGGCCACAGCAGTCTAATGGCATCATGGAGCATATAAAATTTAAAGGATTTGGTCGCAACTCACAGCTTGCTCTTTACTGGAGGGGCAATTTTACAGTTGATGGTCTTCCAAATGGTTTGGTATTCAAAAGCCATTTTTCTGTGGGGCAAGGAGTGTCAGCCCACTAGAAAACAGGACATCCTCTACCGTGCACGTCGTAGCTGTTGATGACGAAATTGCTAGTGACGGGAAACACTAGGGAAGCCTTAGGGAAACAAAGCTCAAATATCACACCATTTAACACTAGACAATACCGAACATTAAGATCACAGGCCATCGCAGACCGTGACAGAGAAAAAGAGAGCAGACCAGTTGGAGCAAAGAATGAAAATTCTAGAGAGATAATGAGGAGGTAACTAAGCGCTCACACGGATTTCTAGGCATTAACTTCATAGGCATGCAGGGGCTGATAAAGCCTTTTATCTAAGCTAATTGGCCATTGTATGTTGCGGGTATGTATTGTATATTTGTTAATGCATTCTCTTAGTCACTATTGCTCCAGTGCGTGCTGTACCAGGCAGTAAACGTTTATTCCATTGAACTGACAATGCCTCAAAATGGTGCTGGAGTTTCTGGTTCCCAGGTCCACATTTACAGTTTGCACTTTCAAGGGCAGAAGCCGATTCCATATTGACACTTTCAGTGCAAATTTCTTTGCTGATTGATGTCCGTTTTAAAAGCTTCAAGACGAAAAAACTCCACTTCAGTAGTAGCAGCAGTTAAGCATGCGAAGCGTCACCATTATTTATTGTAGAGCAAGGGAGACAAACAGCAATTCGACCACACTGGCTCTGTCCTGAAGAAATCTGAGACTGCAAAAGATGTTCTTAACAGGAATGTCATCGCCAAGGCAAACAGCACCATCAAAGAACGTATGGACCTTGTTATTAAAAGGATGGAAGTTATTGATATTGCAAATAAGAGCGAGTACTGTTGACCAACAATTCAAAAGTACCTCACAGACATGCAAATTCTGTTGCCCATTATATCAAGTGTTCAATTGATTGAGATTTTACCGAAGATTTGGAAGGCTGCATGACAGGGCAAGTGGAATCTCTTCATTGTACCCATCATCGTAAACATGCTGCAGGTGCTCATGTCATTGACTACACCAGAGGATTTGCTAGTACAGTGCAAGCAGGCCTCCAAAAACAACTCAACAAGCTGCTCATTACTTTAACAACAAAAAGGCTTTCTATCCTAGGCAAACGAATGAGATGAGACAAGATGGCATGTTAATGATAAGCGAGGAGAAAGGTGTGCAAAGATAAAAAAAGAGAATAAATTGAAGAAAATAAATTATTGCTTGCAGATCATGAAAACATGGTGGCTACATTTCAAGATGTAAGTGAGATGCATGGAGATGAAACAACTGATCGCCACATGTTTTAATACTGAGGGGCAAATGTATGTTTCTACCTTCACAGGGAACGTCTTTGCGATACAGCTTGATTCAAACCTTGTCAAACCTTGAGTTTGACTACAGGTTTAAAAGACCAATCAAAGAGCGTTTGAAAAGGTAATATTGGACAGCATGTTCATACTTTACCAGCTTTAGATCATGCTACCCATACCCCTTTGTATCAACAAAGTATTTTGACAAAGTATTTTTTGTCCTCCACAGAGAAGCAAACTAACCAATCAACAAGTTCGTGAAATGAGGGACTGGCGCTTAATTCATGACCAGTGTCTGCCCAAAAAAAACATACGAAACATGACGACCAGGGATAATCCTGGACCTTTGCCTATTAATTTGTATGCAGCTGGACCGCCAATTGAGCCAACTGACATGACCAAGCTAGGAGAACCTGGAGTACAACACCTGCCACATTCACCGCCCATATAAGACAAGTCTAGGACTGCACAGTAGACAGACGTGCTTAAGAGAGCTCTGCGTTTGTTCTCCCCCGAAAGTAAATATCTTCTTGACATAATGTCAAACATGAACACGAAAAAAAAAGTGAGCGCAGTTCAAATGATAGTGTCACCTCAGCAGAACACAAAACCTTGAAAGATCAAGATCCAAATATGGCGGCGTTGCCAACTATGCTTGAACCGCCCTCTTAGCCAACAGAAGTGAATGAGCCTAGCTCAAAGGAAATGCAGGCTTTTTTCGGGAGCACAAGTGACAGTTATAAGCTACTACAAGCAAGTTGCCCTCTAAACAATGAGGTAGCCGAGTTGAAGAACAGCATCGAAAGGAACAGGCAAGAGGTGTCAAATCTTAAAAGTGAAATGGTAAACCAGAACAAATACATTGCATTTTTGGAGAATAAACTATCCCGGACAAGTAAACATGTCAAAGAACAAGCCAGAGAACTGAAAGAGTTACAAATAAGACTGGACAATCTGGAACAGTACTCAAGAAAAAACTTCCTTGAGTTCAGTGGGATGCCCAATGGGGTCAATGTGTCTACCGACCAGACAGTCGAGGCAATTGGGTCATGATTCAAGAAGAAGACATTGAAATCTCTCACTGAGTAAAGCGGAAGAAAGGAGAAGACCCAATCCTGGCTAAATCTGTAAGTCACAAAGTAAAATCTAAAGTTTACAAGGCCCAAGCAAAATTAAAAGATATTATCTCAACCTCTGATCTCTTGTCTAACTCAGTGGAAACTGGTCAATGCCATAATCAAATCTTTATTAACGGAAATCTTACGCCATATCATGGAGACATGATGAGTATTGCTCTAGAGAGCCATAAAGAATGGAATGATGGAAAACGTATGGTCTCTGGATAGTAAAACGTTTATTGTGTCAAATTTATTCGAAAGAAAACATCAAGGAACTCTAAAAAAGCCTCAGAAACCAAGAATCCTGATAAAGTTATCCATGCTACATCCCAGACTGGACAAGCTCCTGTACACTTGTGTTTTTTGTTTCTTGTTATTTCTCCCTTTCTCCCTAGTTTCATGTCAGTTTCTCTCTTTTTTTCTTTGAATCGTTTTCTTTTAGTACAATTCAATGCTTTTTTGCTATTGTAACCGCAAGCTATTCACTGTAATTTGTTTCTTTTTTGTGTAAGTACTTTTTGTTGTTCTAAATAAAGTTCACTGTAGTAAAAAAATGTTCACCACCCATGTGCCAAACCCTAGAAGGCTTTGTATGGCAGAAACAAAACAAAATCAAATAGATTGACTTGTAGCTTACCTGGAACATTTGCCGTATTACGGGTAAATTAATGAGACATATTCTACGGGGTGTTCTGCTAAACTTGATTCCCCAGCAATTGTTATTGGCCCTGGTTTTCAACAAAATTCATTTCCACTGTGCCGCTCATAGTCCATGAGCCAAGGCACCTAGAAATTGAGTTTCGTAGAACGCCCATGGGACATAGTGAAATAAGTATCAAAATAAAGCTCATGACCTATATTTTCAGAATCCACTAGTTTCCAAGTTTTAAAGTGGAGTGCAACTGAGAAGTTCCACTATTCTCGAGGGAGGTGGGGTGGGGAAAATTTGTTTATTATGGATTTAATCAGACAAAACTTGGCCCAGATCTCTAACAAACATCACCCAAATTGATTCAAGTTTGCAAGATATAGTTATGTTATAAGCTATCCATACGTGTTATCGGACCTCAAGTTTGGGTTACCATGGCAACAGACACCAATGGCATATTATTGCACGATGCTGAAAATATGAGGTTTTCACACAATCTGGGCTACAAGAATGAGTTTATGTCCTTAATTTAAGTTAATTAATTGCAAAATTTCATCACAATAATTAAGATACACTTTAGTGGCATAGAATAACCTTAATTGGCTGTTATAATAGCTTGTCCTTTAAAATGGAGAATTTCTATTATGAGAGACCTGTTGTTTGCAAATTATTTCTTGGAATATTTGAATCTCAATATTGCTGGAATTATAAGTGCATTTTGAGTGAATTTTGGTCAGTTGATCTAACTTTGAATAAAGAATATGCAGCGCTTGAATTAGCTTGTGATTCCATTGCCATGGCAATGGTTGCATACGAAACTCAATTTTCAGCAGCAACTAAAGATATGTATCTACGATATACACCGAGCCCTTGGAAAGCCGCTATTTTTTAGGAAATATCTGTCAATTTGTTTTATAGTAAACACGCTTGCTATGAAACACCTTAATTTCCTGAAGATATTTGGAAAATACAATGAAATCTTGGAAATGGCTTTGAACAGAAGCCTGAACTGCGAGGCATAGAATTCATCTCCAACAGAGATGCATAATTCCTTGAGTAGATTTGTTTTAAGGTATCAGTATAACCCATTTTACTGCCCACGCGCAGTCCGCTTTAGCACTCGTTATTTTAACAAAAACCCCCATAAACCATACATTTTTGAAAGCTTAATAATTACAGATTACAACAAATTCCATTTTAAACGGTTAAAATTCACCGTGTTTCAAAAATGTGAATATGTCTACAAAACTACATGTCTGCATAAATCAAGTTATACGCCCGCTAAAATAAGCTTGGAGAAAACGATTAACATGGCATGCATTTCTTCACACACTGATCTCCAAAACAGTGTCTCAGAGTTTTGACACGTGCGTTTGTTATTTTTTTACTACAAGATGAAGTTAGAAAAGAGAAAAGAATAGAACCGCCTGCGGAAAAAAGTCATAACTTTTTAATGAGAAGAATAAAAAGAATTCGCCGACACGGTATTGTGGGCAAATTATCTGACAACAGTCTCTCCAAATTTCAGCCAATTTGGTCCAGAGGCTGCTGACTTGGAATTCAAAATGCATGTTCAACTCGCCTATTTTTTACTTTCGAAAAACAGGGAAAATATAATTTTGGCTGCGCCCAGGAGTAATGAGATTATACTCGGGATTATAACACCTCAGGAGACACCGCAGAGGAATCAACTTTCTCTAACGATGGGACTATGACAGTTAACATGGAACAGGCACAACCTGCCACGAAGGCGGCAAATAATTCTCCTGAATACACCACTTTCTGCACGTGTGAAGCCACAACTCTCAGGTTAGTAAACACAAAATTATATTGTTCGATATACCACAATGGCGTTCAAATTTCCACGTACGAGTTAACGTACAATCGTGACTAATCTTCGAAATTCTGAACAGGTCAATTAACGACGCCCAAGGCCCGCAGAAAGTCGCGGAGAACATCCAAGTGAACAAAAACAAATGCGGCAGATGAGCGAGCGGGCGCCGTCATCGAAAGTTTGACTTCCGATGTTCATGCAAAGGAAAAGATGCTAGAAGAAATGACATTAGCTGGGTAAGGAAGAAGTCACTATAAACAATCATGGTCCACCGGATTGCAAACCGTGCCACGTGCTGGCGGCTACTTTTGTTCAGTCCCTAATAATAATTTACTTTCTTTTAGTTACGATGGGAGTCATCTTGCTTCTTCACTGGAAATCAGCGTGGAAGACAAGATAAAATGCGGAAAACCTCCACGGATTCATTTGGCTCTATTTTTCCGCGGCTCGCGCTCATCTGGTCGACCATCTGCTCTCCCACTTCTTCGAGCCATTCCTGCTGGTTGTAATACAACCCTCTGTCGCTTGCAGCTAAAATGGCTGCACATTCTTGGTTGAAACTTTTCTTTTGCCTCGGCTTTGACGAACAAAACGGGCAAGATCTCTTTCTTTTGCCAGGCATCACCAAAGCGCATCAATCGCGTGTCAACTTCGCATGTGTGCTTTGATGTCACGTGACTTCTTGCCCCGTAATATTCCGTATGACAGAACCTGTCAATGCTCAGTTAAGCAATTAACATGCAAAAAATCTTTTACGTGCAATTGCTATCGACAGATATAACATTTTTTTATCCAGGTTTTTTTATTTTTATCTAACTACTTAAAAAAGTCAAATTATGAAAAATGGCAATTTTTCCGCTTTCTGATACCTTAAAACATTGTTAAAAAGGTTGATGGGCCTTAGCGCGACTCCCACACGCATGACTACAGTTTTGATTTGTTTTTTTTTTTAAGTTGATCCTCTTTTTGGTGTTTAAGAGAGTTACGGGCCAGCGGGACTCCTGTGAGCGTTTCTTAGCGTTTTGCTCTCACGACTATATTAAGGGAATGCCCTCTTTTGTACGATATTAGCAGCGGTTCCTTGAAAATATTGTTAAGCAATGGTTGCTTTGTTATGAAATGCCAGCTGTTCATGGGTATTGGTTTTAAGTTAGGCGCTGCTGGGTGATAATGCATCACAAAGGGCAAGATTCTTTTGTTTTGTTTTTGTTTTTGTCAGAGGGCTTGATTTCTGTCTTCAAAAGCAACTTCTGAGAGGGTTATTTTAACTCATTAACGGCCGCGTGTTTTTTGATCGATTCGCTAAATTAGCAGTTGGTAACAAACAACCCCATGTGCAGTACGAAACGACAATTTATAGGCTCGAAAACACAACACTCACTTGATCTAGAATAGTTAGAATTTCTAACTTTCAAATAAAATACATCAGTTGTCAATTAAGAATTAGCCAAAAATACAATCTTGAAGTCAAAATTTTGAAAATTTACGCAAGAGATTCACATGTTGTCTCGCGCGTGAAATCAAACCACAACAGAGGATTTGTGTCTGTTTAGGTCAGATTACTATTTTTCGAAATTTCATGAACGAAGATTCGCAGAAGAGGAAACAGTAAGCTTTTCTAAATAACACATTTATTAATACACGCCTTTATTTGTTTCTGAAAACCAAACGCGTTCAATTCTTTCTTCGAGGGAAGCTACGCGCAAGCGATTTCGCTCGATGTGCAAGTTATTTTGAAGAGCATTTACTGATGCGACCTGTGCACGTTTTTCAAAACTTTTACGAAAACTTTAAGAAATACAAAGAATCCTTCAATTAAGAAGTTATTTCGGTAAAAATTTACAATCAAATGTTTAATTTACTCTACCGTAGACTCGTAGAAGTGCTTGAGCATTTCCCAGAAAATCCGCAGTTTGAAAAATCTCTTGCAATGGAAGATTATCCTTCGCTTTGACAAAACGGCTGTTCGTCCTCGAAAGATGTTTTCTTCGCTCTGAAAGCTCTAAATTCCATCGCTTAACTTGTCGAGTGTTCCTTAGAGCTTCTTCTTTCGATTTTTAAGTTTCAAAAGGTAATCCTTCCTTCCGAGAGTGAGATATTGCCATCTTGAAAATTCACGCGTGAAGAGCACGGCAGCCATTTTGAGTGAAATGTGATCTTCTTGGAGAGTGACAAGAAGTCTTCCCTTCTAGGACACCCTCAAGCCTTCAAATATATGCGCAGTTGGTGGATTCTGATTGGTTGAACATTTCCCACGACAACTAGGACAAAAGGGGACCAAAAAAGCCTTTCTAGGGGAGGCTGGGGCCAAAAGCGAACACGCGCAAAATCAAGGCCGGCTCAAGCCGGCACGGCCGTTAATGAGTTAATAAAGTTCTCTGGGTATCCTCTCTCAAGAAGATGTGTTTTGAAGTTTGTGATGCTTTCTTCAAATAATCTTTTAGAAGTGAATCCAGTTTTCCCCTCTCCTCAAAAACCAACATTTCCAAATTTCAATTCGATTTCAGTCTCCACAATTAGTAGTGCACTTGCGCTGCTAGAAGCTTGAGACTATAATAAAGTTATGTTTTTTTATTACTATCTGAGTAGTCTTAGAACCTCTCCTTTGATAAAGCCTCTTTTTACGCCTGATGGATGGCAGTTTGAAAAATGGGTGTACTGACATGTTTCAGTGGGCTTGAAGTGGGTGCCTACATCTAGCACCAACTCACTTTTAAATCTTTCACCTTTTCGCCTGTTCAAGAAGCTTGTTTCTGTATCAGATACTTCAGCCGTAAAACTTGATAGTTTGATGGTGTTTGTTAGCTTGTTCAACGAACTGTGTGATCGATCTGTTCTCTGGTTGTGTTCCAGAGGGAGAAGACATCGTCAATAAATCCTTTTTAGACGAGCGGTTTTAAAGTGCTTTGAATTAAGATCTCTGTTTCCACCTTAGCCATGAAAATATTTGGAAAAGCAACTGCCATTTTGGTACCTGTGGCAATTCCATGTATCTGTAGGTAGTTTTTTCCAGTAAGTTGGAAGGAGTTCTTTGCTAAGATAAGTTTGAGCGTTCTTTGCAGTAGTCATGTAACGCTTGAGGTTCGTTTCTGTGGAATACTTTGTACCTGCGTTGCATACTATGTTTATCTCCTTCTCAAGGTATATTTGCAACATCCATTGAAACAAGGATTGTGTTTTCTGGAACCATTGTTTTCTCAAAGAAATTGATTAAGTGAGTCGTATATTTCAGATATGACTTCTGTTGTTGTGCTAGAGGCTGAAGGAGCTTAGGTCACACCCTGATACAATAGGTCTCCCTACTACGGTTGGTTTGTGTATCTTTGTGTATAACATTGGAATATACGGGGCAGTCCTGGTATTTGACGTAGCCGTGTTTTGGTCATGTTATCGATGTGGTTTCCAAGGTAGAGTTTGCATGAGCTTCATCCACTTCCATAGTCATTAGCCTCACGTGATGGTTCCTCAGCAGAGACCAACAAAGCGATTCTCCCCAAGCTCCTTGAAGAAGGCGTGGACAGTCCTCAGAATCTATCAGTTAATACGACAGCTGTCATCATAGACGCAATGGCAATGTTGCAAATGCTTGTCAGAGTTCCTGATCATTTTGGAGACTGAGCAAGGGTGGTACTTGCTGGAATTTTGAGGGAGGCTGGAAACGCATCCAGGATATATCATGTTACAGACCAGTATCCGGAAATCTGAATAATGAACACAGAGCGTCATCAGGGACGGCGGAGCCGGGGGGCTTTAGGCCCCCCCCCCCCACATTTTATTTTGTTTCAGTATATGGTACGTATAAAGAAATAAAAAAGGAGAACAAGAAAACGAAAGAATTCTCTTCAGGTTATTCTCCCAAAGAGGGTTGGAATACCTGAGGCGCGAGTTGGAGACTGGCGCGAGAAATTGTACAGGGCATGCGTCTGTGTAGTGGTGTTTTTGCATCGATGAATCTGATAAATAACGTGCCAGATCTGGTTCTTTGTTTCGTATTTAGCTATTTGACTGCCTTTGAAAGGATCTGCAGGGAAGCCGTGTATGTAAGAGGTGGCATAGTTTAATCAAAAGCTCGTCACAATTCTGGAATTATTAAGTGTATTGACTTTGCCTAGCAAAGGAAAATTACCTCCGAAGTGTTGGAAACTTACGCGTTTCCTGGGTCGACAAAAGTACTGCTTGATGAATGTTGTTACCTGAGGTGGGAAGGACTTTGTGTGATTTTAAAGCAGTGCAAGAGGCTTGAAGTTTCATCTTTATCATGGATTGGTTTCAACGACGCGCCAGTGCCACTGGATCTCATCACCGAACTAAAGATTAGTCAATTGCGTTACCTAAATCTAAGCCATTGTACATTATCTGACAAGCTGTTTAATGCAATCGCATTGAAGTGTGAAGTCTTGTCTGTATTGATACTTCAGGACAGTAAAGGTATATCTCAAGAGGCGTTCAAAACTTCGTGCTTTAAAAGTCACAGATACCTGAAATCGATTAATGTTGCTTATATCACGGAAGCTTTGGCATTCTCCTGTGTTTTGGATTTGTTGGAGTACAATAATTGTACAGTGCAATTGGATATCAGGGGCCACCACTTGAGCGAATTGGAAATAGATGCAATTGAAAGGGCTTACCCAACGGCTTCAGTAAGGATTGTGGAAATCGATCATTATAGGCACATGCTGTATTAACTAAAAAGAAAATGTAAACACGAAAAACCAACCGGTGATGTCGAAAACAAATTCAATTGATAAGTATTTTCAGAAAGTAACGAGCCAACCGAAAATCACTAGAACAGATCAGGATCCCTCGACATTGCCTGGAACATCACAAGAATCTACTGAATCTCCAGGTCAAAATCGAAATGATCCACAGCCGGAACAGGAGACTCAAAACAAAGGAAATTTACTTCTTACACCTAACCAGCCAAGTCAGTATAATTCCCCTAAGAAACGTTATGGAAATCAATATCGCTCTGTTCAGAGCACATGGTTCAGTGAGTATCCTTGGCTACACTCTGATGAAAAAAAAAAGACTATTTTGCTACATTTGTTGAAACCAGTATCTCAAAGGTAACTTAGCATCTGCCAAAAACACTGAACAGGCATTTATATCCAATGGCTTTTTGAACTGGAAGAAAGCACTCCTAAAATTCAAGGATCATCAAACTTCGGAATGCCATAAACTCGCTGTTGACTGTGAGATTGTTCTCCCAAAAACTAACCATAACATCATTGATACGTCCAACAGCAATGCACAAGAAGTCAGGACACAAAATCGTTATTGTCTTGCCAAAGTAACCGAGGGACTGCAATACCTTGCACGGCAAGGGATACCCATCCGAGGGGATGAGGATGAGGATTCTAACTTCACCCAGCTTCTTAAACTATGCGCAAAAGATGTCAGCGTCTTAACCCTTTAACATTTCGCGCCTTAATTTATCGTTCGCCGGCGAACGATGACTTTGCGTGCTCGTTACATGAAGGTTTTTGGCTTAACCGTCCAACCAATCACGATTTTTGATAGATGATTCACATAGCAACTAAAATATAAAGATTGGTTATTGACTAGGTAGTGAAAGCGAGATCGGCTGCATGTTCGCGTCCCCAACGCCGCATGGGGACGCCATTGTATCCGGTTGCAAAGACGCGAGTTTGGAATGAGCGACTTTGAATGGGATTTTTGTCGCTTCAGTGTCTCCAATTCATGGACAATGTTTGAGGAAACTTGTGATTTTATGTTGTACTGCGTTTTTATGGTCGATTTGGGATTAGAATTTGGAGTTTTGTCTTCGGAAGAAGAAGCGATCGGTGCAGATTGTGATCGACTTGCTTGAGTCAGCTGATACAAGGTATGTTATAGAAATTATGCTGTGTTTTCCGCAAAAATATCAACAGAATTGCTCGATAATGATTACTTAGATGTTTTTAATTCTCCTAGAAGACATGCTTCTTTATTTCTACGTTTTTATGTAGCTTTTTTGGGATAATAAACGTTGCGTGTGTCCGAGAAGTTATAATTGAAATAAGTGGTGTCACATTTCATTGTTTACTATTTTCCTCTACTTTTTTCTAACTTATTTTGCGGGCATTAGAGGATCAAAATGAAACTGTTTATCTCCAATACTGCCATAAATTTTCTCTAGCATTCCTCTGCAACATATTTTGGGGGGAAAATAGGTTGAAACTTTACAATTATTGTAGTAATAGTATTTCACATTTCATTATTTTATTATTATATATGAAAAGATTTTATTTGCTAAAATAAGTCATTTTGTTAACCCTTTCATTTACATTTTCTTGTAGCCAGGTAACTGTAAACAGAGTCTAAAGTTATTGGGTTTTGATTTATTACAGATTAACTGCTTTGGTATTGTCTGTTGCTGAGCCTGTTCCTGGATTCATCCACACCATGTCACAATGACATAAAGTCCTGTTTGTGTTCAGCTTCACAAAAATTGTTTTCAGAAGTGGGATTCAGGGTATTCTGACAATTTAAGAAGTTGATCTATTGCAGATTACTTATTTCTGGCATGTAGAAACATTTTTGGAACAATTAAATTGAAATTTTATAAGATAACTATGTTTTGCTATTAGTGTGTTTCTTTGTTACGTGACATGACATCTTTCTAGTTCAACAAAAGTGCCATCAAATAGTTGACCAAATTGTCATTTCAATGTTTTAGAGATTTAACACATATCTGTTGAGGATATTTTTACACTTTTCATGGCAGATTTGTATCTTAAAATCTTCTGAAATTTGGCTGTCCTACATTATGGAGAAAGTTAAGGTGGAAAACGTGACAACTTTGAACCCAACTGTCAATCAATCAGTTTGACAAGTAACATCTTAAGTGCTGTCAGCCTAATCACTACATACTGTAAATACTTTTGCAAGTCCAAAAAGGCTCCCAGCTACAAAAGTCTTGACTGAAGCAAAGCAAAATAGAGTTTTTTCCTCAGTAGAGTACTAAAAAATTTAGCATAAATGACGTCACTACATACTGTAAATACTTTTGCAAGTCCAAAAAGGCTCCCAGCTACAAAAGTCTTGACTGAAGCAAAGCAAAATAGAGTTTTTTCCTCAGTAGAGTACTAAAAAATTTAGCATAAATGACGTCACGACTCCCTAGGGGGGCACCTGTCAATCAAAAAGTTGCCATCAATGAGCAGAAAATTTTATCCTCTCAAAAACCATATGTAGTTTTACATACTTCCTGTGCTTTGTTTGGTTGTAAAAGCCACTAGTAGCTGATCACCTTAAAAGTGGCCCCCAAAAAAGAAATTTTAAAGGGTTAAAAAGGTGGCTGAAGGATAAGGTACAATACACAAGTCATGATGTTCAGAACGAAATAATCACCCTAATGGCAAACGAGGTAATCAGAGATTTGGTGGGCGAAATAGGAGAGAACTACTTTTCAATAATATGTGATGAATATACAGATATTTCTAATAAAGAACAATTGACATTTTGTTTGAGATGGGTCAATAGCAACCTGGATGCTTATGAAGATTTTATTGGATTCTATCAAATCCCAAACATCGGTGCTGATACAATAGCATCAGCAATTCAAGACGCCCTTCTGCGGCTCCCCCTGTCAATAGATAAACGCAGGGGGCAATGTTACAATGGCGCAAGTAACATGTTTGGTAAGAAGACTGGAGTTGCAACAAGAGTCCTACAACTGCAACCTAAAGTCCACCCAACACACTGTCACGGTCATTCCTTAAGCTTGGGCGTTTAAAGGATGCTTGTTGTCCGACACAATGGATACTTCAAAGGAACTAATAACTCTCATCAAGTATTCTCCAAAAAGAGAAACGATGCTTGGTGACTTGAAAGACGGAAAGAAAGGGGAAACATGTAAGGGCGAAGAGAAAGTACCTGGTATAGTGAAGTTTTGTCCAACAAGATGGACTGTGAAAGCTACATGCTACCAACGTATACTTGACAATTATGCGTCTCTTTTCAAAGTATGGGATGCATGTCTTGAAAGTAAAATAGACACTGATATCAGAGCCCGCA
Source organism: Siderastrea siderea (assembly GCA_964030785.1). Lineage (NCBI taxonomy): Eukaryota > Metazoa > Cnidaria > Anthozoa > Scleractinia > Rhizangiidae > Siderastrea > Siderastrea siderea. The sequence goes on along the minus strand of OZ034973.1, from coordinate 20,743,227 downwards.
TTCTTGGTTGCCAAGCCCAAATGAAAACATTTCAGTTTTCCTTTGGTCTTCAATTAAGCCAACGTCTTTTTGCGCACACTGATAATCTACCAAAGTCTCTGCAATCCAAGCGTCTCTCAGCTACCACAAGGCAAAATCTTGCGCGCCTAACCATCAACGCTTTGGAAAGTATAAGAAACGATGAATCATTTAACTCATTTTACAACGTCGTTCTTGTAAAAGTGAAAGAGTATCCCTCAGTTTCCGAGCCAATCCTACCAAGGAAATGACGCGCCACATCACGTTATGAAGTGGGCACTAGTGAGCCACACTATCCGAGCACAGCCCGTGACTACTACCGAGGTCTGTACTTTGAAGCAGTAGATTGCTTAACATCTTCTATAAAAGAGCGTTTTAACCAGCCAGCATTTCTTGTTTACCAGAATTTGGAAAGTTTTCTGATCAAGGCAACGAAAGGGGAAGATGTTGTGAAGGAAATGGGTGACTTGTCATCACATTTCGGCGACGATGTATGTCCAACATCATTGGGCGCCCAGTTTAGTACATTCAAAGTGTTGATTTCGAAACACAACACTGAGGTAGAGTGCTTTCAAGATATCTTAGACAAAGTGAAAGCTTTAAATGAACACGAACGAGATTTAATTGACCAAGTAGCAAGAACCTGCAAGCTAGTACACGTTAATCCTGCCACCAGTGCGACAGGAGAGCGTTCGTTTTCAACCGCTAGACGAGTAAAAACCTGGCTCCGTTCTCAAATGAACCAAGCACGTTTTACTCATTTGTCCGTCCTGAACACTCACAAGACAAGACTGGATAAAATTTGCCTGGTATCAGTTGCAAATGCCTTTGTTTCGCTCAAGGACAATCGCAAGAGAAATCTTGGAAAATTCAAGGTAGTCGATTTCTGTTGAGGACTGTGTTGAGGTATAAGTGATTCCAGAAGTATGCTGTTGCCACACTGACTATTGAAATATGGAGCGAAACTTGTAATACAATGGCCTTTGTAAAACGAAATTTTATAGTTTTTTAGGTATCAAATGTAGTTACTGTTATTGACAGTTGTTGCCATTCCAGATGCATGTTTTAGTAAGGGATCGCTTCTCAAATCATTGTTGACTTAATAGCAAACTACTTCTGTTAATGTTATTTCGATTCATGTACAGTAGTTATTCGAGTTAATACATAAGAGTATTTGCCAGATGAAACTAGTGTTTATACTGTTATTGCTTGATTAAGTCACAAGAATTTACAAAGCTACAATTTTATACAAACCTCATCGGAAACTTTTCACGTTTACGTATTTTTAACATTTTCTCAGCATGTGCTTCCTTCCGACAGACGGGAAGCTTGTGTCATAAAACCGCAGGTTAGCGTAGGAGACCGGAAGGCTGAGAAATAACCTCCAAAATATTGCTGTAAGCACTAAAAGTACCTTTCATTTTACGCTTTATCCAGGCTAATTATTTCAAGAAGTATCTCGCAGAGAATGCTGTAAATACGATTTCTGAGACTCTAGATTTCAAAATTTTCTGGGGGAGGATGCCCCCAGACCCCCTTACCAACTCACACCTCCGCCGCTCGTTTTCAGCCCCCCCCCCCCCCCACTTCAAAATACGCTCCACCGTCCCTGGTCATGGCCACAAATGGGGGAGAGGCGGTGAGCTGGCTATGAATATCAGTAGTCCTGAGCAGTTTTGTCCATGGCAATGGAAGAAGTTCACGGTAACCGGTGAAGTAAGACCACCCTAACAAACTTTCTTGAAAAGGAATGGTCCAACAACCCCCACTTTGCTGAGATGATTGGTGCCATCTGTACAAGGATCATCAATGACAGCGGTTCAGTTTCTGCTAATACAGCTTTCGAGCTCAACAGCAATCAGGAGGAGGCAGATACGAGAATGTTTTTACACAGTTCCTGTGCATCTAACTCTGGCCACTGAAGAATCGCCATCAAGTCATCAGATACTGATGTAGAAGGTTCAGCATGCTTTCACCTGAGGAGCATTGCAGCTGAACTCACCATCACCAGTGGCGCAAAGAACAGATTGCGACTTGTAAGTGTTTCAAGAATGTGTGACCAGCCCGGCCTTCATGCCTTGATGAGGTGTGATATGGCGAGCATGTTTGTAGGGAGAAGGAAGAAGGCATTTAAAGCATGTTGAATGAGAGCGATGTAATGAGGCGAAAGGTCAGAGCACTAGGGAAGACTTACCACCAAGGCAAGACGATTTAAAGGATCTTGAGCATTTTCTTTGTGCCCTTTATGGTGACAAAGAGAGCTGAAGTGTAAACCAAACAAGGTACAACATGTATGGCAAGAGTCAAAGCCTTTACACCCACCAGCTTTCACAGACTGAGTCAGCACTACTACACCACTTTAAGCGTACCAATTACTAGACATATATTTGGAAGAATGCCTTGCCAGCTACCATTCCTATGCAAGAGCCTGAAGGTGAGGGTGGGAAAGTCACAGATGGTCACCTAGAAATTGTATGGACTGCACCTGATGGTGTTATGGAACTTGTTTGCTGTAGCTGCAAGGGAACATATGCGACCAGACGTTGCTCTCGTTTGAAGATCGAGCTTCCTTGTACTGAGGCTTGCTCTTGTCAGGAAGACTGTGTGAACTCTGCCAATGATAACTTTGATGAGGAAGGTGAAGGTTAATTGTGTGCAACCTTAAGTTGTCAATGCTTACCAGCTGCCATCCCATGTTCTCTTGAGTTGCATGAGATATTTGGATTCAAAACTCAGAGCAACTTGATTCCCTACCCTCCCCCTCTCATACAAAAATTGTCAAAATTTTAATGTAAATGACACTGTTTTGCCCAAGTTATGGTTGCTGAGGACCCCTGATATAAGAACACAAAACAACATATCATTTGATATGAATCTATCTTGTTCGCTTGTCTACGTCGGCATTTCTGCAACAAGTAAGTACTAATAGTGGATACTGGCAAGAACAAAAGTTATTCCGGTACCCGCTGTTACCATGGCAACATCATTGCAAACTTTAGATAATATCAGTTGGCCCAGCATAACATGACAACTTATTCTATGAAGTTACACTTAAATTGGGAGGAGTTTGCTGGAGATATTGTATGTTTGTAATTACTTTTGGACAGATACAAATTTTCCCTACCCCACCCCACCCCCTTCCAAACAGCGGAATTTCTCATTGGTGCCTCACTTTAAAACTTGTAAACAAGTGGATTCTTAAAATATAGGTCATGAGCTTTAATTTGGTACTTATTTCACTATGTCCCATGGGGGGGTGCTACGAAACTCAATTTCTAGGCCGCTTTTGAGATTTGGCTCATGGACTATCATACAATGCTCTCTACTTTAGAAGCCGTTAATGCCAATTTTCAATTAAAACAGGATTTCAATGCGACAACAAACAAGCTTTATTACCAAAGAGAAAAAGGAAAAAAGTTAAACTTTTACTTATGCACCAATGCTTCAATTCTTTAACTTAGGAAGAACCTTTTTTCTTTTGCTACTGCCATCATTGAGGGATTGTAAACAAGAGAGTTGTTCGAAAGAGAGTTGTTTCTACATGTTTGAAAAAGAAAACAAAAAAAACTAATTAATCCTATTTTCGCTTTGTAAGGCGATCAAGAAAACAACTTGGTATTTGAAGGAAACTGCAACAATCAGTACTCCTTCTGAGCAACAGCTATCACAAAATCCTGTCAAAACTGCGCCACTTTGCATACCCTCTAAACACCATCCCAAGACTCATTTCTGACAGAGATTTCATTGCATATCTTGAGCCATGCCTCAGATGTGAAGGTTTTGATGAGAATGGTTTGCATCTGCTCATCCTGACACCAAGGCCATTTCTAGAAATAAAAAAATAACAGTAACCAGCCCATCTATTATCTTCCTTTGAAGAGCGGCAAGGCCGTGAGGTACTTTTTAAGGTTAAGTTGCATGGAACAACATTGAATTTTTGTACATCACACAGCAAGAACTGCAGTCAAGGTGCTTCCTTCAAGAAAATGTCTTCTTTCCTTAGTGAGCTTAAGAGGCTAAAAACTGATCAGCAATTGCATGCTGTGAATCCTCCTCTTTCTTTCTTCACTTCTTTCTCTCTGTTACAGCCATGGTATAGCATAGTTGACAAAAAAGATGATCAGGGTAGTTCTAACGATTACCTTAAGCTCTAGAATAGTTGGATCCCCAACTGATGGTTTCAGATTAGCAGGGAGACAGGATTCGGTATCCAAGAAAGCTTAGATGCGAGGCAGGTTCAGTTGTTTTGAAATACAAGAAGGCAACTGGTAGTAGGGAGAAACAGGACCTGAATAACTGTGTGTACACACTGAACATTTTGGGCAGGAGTTAGTGCCTTGTGGAGAGGAAGATGAGTTGCAGAAAGCTAATTTAGCTTTAGAAGAGTGGCATAAAAGATGGTGAGATTTACATAAGGAAAAACAGTCTCTTAAAGGAAATAGCTGAGGCTACAGAAAAGAAGGATGCAGAGATCACTAGCCTTAACAGAGAACTGTCTGAATACATCCAGAATATGGCATATTTTAAGGCCACCTTGCCTCATTAGGGAAAAACAATTGACCAGCTAGGTGAAAGACAAAGGTTGAGAAGAATAAAAGAACTAAAAGGAAGAGCTGACCTAACACTGTGGTTCCTTGAGAGTCATGGTTTAAAATGAACCTGTCTTAAGGTGAGGGAATCTGATTCAGTGACAGAACATAAATTTGAATATAAAAAAGAGAACGTCACGTAGGAGGAGGAAGAAAATCTAGAGCAGCTGTTATTTTTGTTGGATAAGTTTTGTGTGACTGCTGAACTGTACCATGAACTCACCATCTTGTACAATGATTTACCTAGATCATATTTAATCAAACAGAAGAGACCTCTACGACATCGAAAGAGTCCCAGAAAATTATCCAAGAGCTCAGATCTCATTTCAGAATACACTCCACGATCACATAAGGGAATTTCTCAAATCTAACCCAAACAACCCAACGGAAGAGCCTATGAAGGTGAAAATTAGTGGTGGTGGAGTCAAGATGTCCAGAACCATTAATTTTATGAATTTTTCCTTCTCACTTCTACAAACTGGGAAAAGGATACTTTTTTGTTTTAAAACAAACTACGAACCTCCATATCACCATTAACACCTTTCAGAATACACTCCAGGATCACACAAGGGAATTTCTCAAATCTAACCCAAACAACCCAACGGAAGAGCCTATGAAAGTTAAAATTAGTGGTGGTGGAGCCAAGATGTCCAGAACCATTAACTTTATGATTTTGTCCTTTTCACTTCTACAAACTGGGAAAAGGGATACTTTTTCGTTTTAAAACAAACTACGAAGTTCCATATCACTACTAACACCTTAGCGCCACGTTTAGCACAACTCAATTAGGGGAAAACCTCTGATTACAACTTCTTTCAGTTAGAATGCTCCATGCTAAGCAAAAAATACTTCAGAAATTCAAGAGAAAAAAGGGAAAGAACTGCTTCCTATCCATAAATGATAATATCATATTGTAGCATATCTAACTTTTCACATATTACATTGTGACATGGCAACAAATTGCATGATTGTAACATGCTTTTGTTCTTTACTTTTCTACTTCAGTACTTTTGCTGTTTATGTACTTGCCACGTCTATGCCAATTAACACACACACACCATAAACAATTCCAAAGATAATTTGTCAGTTGGTTGTCAGAAAACAGCGGCACAGCTTTACAGATTTCCATTGCTAGACAAAGCTTGTTTGTCAGTTTTTGGATGTTGTTAGTTTAGAGAAATGATCAGCACTCTCTAATTGAGTTTTTGACCTGCCTCGATTGTAACAGTAGCAATGGTGATTATTAAACTTGAATGATAACATTATATTGTATCATATCATATCGCATTGTAGTATATCTAGCTTTTCACATATTATATAGCGACATCGCAACAAATCGTTTTATTGCAACATATAACAATCAATGTCCCTTTTTTGGTTTTTGTTGTTTATTTTTCTACTTATGTACTTTTATCTGTATTTACACTTTCTGCATTGACGCTAATAAACACACACCATTAAAAAATTCCAAGATAATTTGTCAGTTGGTTGTCAGAAAATAGCGGCATAGCTTTACAGATTTCCCTTACTAGTCAAAGCTAGTTTTTCAGTTTTTGGATGTTGTTAGTTTAGAGAAATGATCAGCACTCTATAATTGAGTTCTTGACCTGCCTCGATTGTAACAATAGCATTGGTGATCATAATAAACTTGCTGTTGCAGAAAAAAAACTTTGATGTCTTTCCTCCGAACATTTGATTTAAATATCCCACAGGGTATTTAAAAATGGTACAGGCTGAATTTGCTTCAGGTTTGAAGCAATAATGGTGAAGGACGTTTACTGTAATGGAAGTTGCCAGGACAGAGACACCTCTCAGGTGATGGTTGTGATGTGTATGAATCTAGTGCTGAAACTGATGGCTCTGACAGTTCTGAAGATAATACACCTTTAGAAATGGGTGAAAGTGAAGCGATCATCAGCGAGAGGAAAGAACAATTCCACTCAAAGATGACCTAGAAGGGGAGGCCATGTGGTGGAAGCACTCAGGGAGCTTCTTCAAGAGAGGCAACATCAAGATCCCCTGCAAACCAACATGATTCGGTTAACTCTGAAGATCTTGAAGAGTATGTTGTGATTTCATTTCCAAACTACAGAGGACTGCACGGCTCTTCGACCCTTCAGGAGGCTGAATCTGAGCCACTTAATTTCTGTTCAGCTTGTATTTACTAAAGAACTCCGTCTGAGATGTTTCAGAAGAACAAAAATATTTATGTTGCCCGGGGACACTAATGCAACTGATTGCAAGTCCAGGATGCAATCATGGTGGATGCACACATAGCTTACAAGGCCAATATCTGAATTACAAACATGCCACCTCCCCAAATTCCCCCTGTGGCACTGTCTCAAGACAAATTTATGGCTGCTGTCATCCACAATCTAACTGGAAATTTTTCTTGCTGTCATCAGACTGGCCCACTGACCGCTTTGCCTCCTGCTCCCTTTTACGGGAAAGACCATGACTCTGTCTGTTGTTGATCTGGGGCTGCCGAAATTTGGAAGATGTCAACACTGTTGTATTGGTGTGAAAGGAGCCAAGCCGAAGGAATCTGGGTTAATCTGTTAAGAAAAAGTTTCTTTTTTTCGTTTTGATTTGCATCATGTAATCCAGTTCACACTACCCAAAGTCCAAACCAAAATCAGACTGAAAAAAGATGTACGTTTTCTTTTCATTTGCTTTTTGGTGAGAAATACACCTCTTGACACTGGATTCGATTAAGTGTCGTAAGTTTGCGTATTTCCAGTTCCTGGCCAAGGAGGGCGACACAAGAACAGACCCAAACACACTGGGGGGGTGGGGAGGGAGTTCACCGTCAATCATAATGCAGCCTTGGTAAGTTGCTTTTGTATCTGAGTGAAATCGAGTGACATCAATTGAGATGACCTTAAATCTCCTCTTTGTAATTAGTGTAGTATAGGGTAGTGAATGTAACACCCTGTAGTTGGCACTGCCCACTTGCGAATTTTATTGTAGTTTGAGTTGTGTTTGTTTATTTAGTCTATTTATTGTATATACAGGCCTCCATTTGGACTAGCCTGTATTAATAAAGTTGCCACTTATGGAAATGCCATCCATTCCCAAATTTGCCATCTTGTAAGTTTAGATTTGACGAGACAAAAGGCCACAAAGGTACCTTTGGAAAGATTTACACCTGAGAACATTGTACAAAGGAACAGCTTTCATGAAGTGCTGAAGAACTGTGGATCCAAGTAAGCTTTATGTTATCAACTCAACTTGCTGATGGAGTGCAGACACTGTGGCAGGAACGGCAACGTTCCCTTTGTCACGGACTCAGCAGACAACAGAGCGAAAATGTAGGAACTGATTGGGATGGGATACAACAAGGGAGTTCTTGGCATTTATCCTCTTCAAGGAAGCTTTAACAGGTTCCAGTTTAACCATGGTATGAGACAATTTTTTATGCCTTTGATTCCACATGACTCTTAGAAACGAGACTTGATAAATCTTTTAGCACCCAGAAATAACACACTATTCTCACTGCATACATAATTAGCCCGTCACGCGGGAAGGCTTAAGATTTTCAAATTCCAGCATTCTGTTATTGCGCACTGTTGGCGTGATGCTTTGCGGCCTTCTGCTTTAAATATCGAAGTTTCAGTCACCTCGTGGTCAGTTTAACGGAGTTCGGTTGAGTCACCATAAAGGTTTCTTCTAGTTTTTTGACCGCCACCAGCACTCATGGCCGAAGCCGACGCCGATCCTGTTTTGCCTTTGCCGCCAGCTCCGGCGGCGCCAGTTCCTGATCCATTACCCGTTGTTATACCGGCTGTTGAACCGGCACCTGTTGCACCGGCTCCTGTGGTTGTTCAAGAGGTAGATTTTCATTTCTGTGTTTAGTCTTATGTTACGTTTTGCATTTTCGCGGCGCAGGTTAGGTTTCGCGCTTTAGTCGTTACGCTGGCCTGCTTGTTCGCCTCCTCGCGTTTTCTTGTCTGGCTTTTTCTTCGTGTTGTTTGCCTATCATCGTTTTTGGCCGTTATTGCAGGCGGGTTTTGGTAGTTTTTTCGCTAGCTTAGTGTCCTTGTTCGGTTTTCTATCTTTCACACTGTTTTACGGCTTTTTGGCACAAGGTGCGATTCCCTTTTGTTTTATTTTCAACCTCGTTAGTCTTGTTGTGTTTTTGGTTCGCTGTTTTACAAGTTTTTTGCCCTCTTGGGGTGTTTATTTCTTTTGGGGTCAGTTTTTTGCATATTCGTCCTTTTTCATTCTCTTATTTTAGATTGTTTGTTTCGTAGTTTGTTTCGCGCTTTTCATTGCGGTTTACTGCGTTATTCCTGTTGTTTCGTTGCTCTTTCGCGTTCATGTAGTCTATGCCGCCACCTTTTGCGTGCCTCGAACTATCTTAAGGTCGGCGCTTACTGCTTTATACGTTCAAGTTTTTGATGTTTATATGGCCCGTTGGGCCGGCAACCTCTAGGGTTGTATGTTGTTTTTTGAGTGTGGCCCGGAGAGCCAGAAACCTGTAGCGGTGACACAATTTTTGAAGTATGGCCTGGAGAGCCAACAGCCTGGAGAGCTGTAAATTATTATTTAAGTGTGGCCTGGAGAGCCAACAGCCTGGAGAGCTGTAAATTATTATTTAAGTGTGGCCTGGAGAGCCAACAGCCTGGAGAGCTGTAAATTATTATTTAAGTGTGGCCTGGAGAGCCAACAGCCTGGAGAGCTGTAAATTATTATTTAAGTGTGGCCTGGAGAGCCAACAGCCTGGAGAGCTGTAAATTATTATTTAAGTGCGGCCTGGAGTGCCAAAAGTCTGTAGAGCTGCAAATTATTATTTAAGTGCGGCCCGGAGAGCCAAAAGTCTGTAGAGCTGTGAATTATTATTTAAGTGCGGCCTGGAGAGCCAACAGCCTGGAGAGCTGTAAGTTGTTATTTAAGTGCGGCCTGGAGAGCCAACAGCCTGGAGGGCTGTGAATTGTTATTTAAGTGCGGCCTGGAGAGCCAACAGCCTAGAGCTGTAAATTGTTCTTTGACTGCGGCCTAGAGAGCCAAAAGTCTGTAGAGCTTTGACATAATTTTTCGAGTTTGGCCTAGGGCCGGCCGCCTGGAGGGCTGTGGATTGTTTAGTCCGGGTCTTCAGTTGATTAGGTAAATTACTTAATTATTGTATAGCTTTCCGCAGTCTGAGGGTGTGGCACATTTTTGGTGCGCTCATTTCGCTTTTGTCAGCTGTATAGCTAGTGGCGGAGTTTTAAAGTATAAGTGCGTTGAGGCAGTGGACCTAAGAACTGCAGCATGATTTCATTATCTGTTGTGCTGGTTTGGTCGATAATTTTGATTGCTTCCCGCAGCTTTTGCGTGGTAAACCGTGCAATTTGTGGTTACTTGTGCCGTACTGTTTATGTCATGGTGACATCCTTTATTCTCCCCTTACGTTTTTCTTTAACAGCCAGTTGACCGTATCAGGATGTTGGAAGACAAAATTAAACTTCTCGAGCAGGACAGGTCTGCCGAAAGTTGCGCTAATGCGCTGCTAGCCCTTAGAAGGCATCTGAATAGGCCGTCGTCCCTCTTTGACCGCTTTGAAGCTATCGAGCTTTTGGAGACCCTCGTACGCCTGGCAAGGACGCAGGCGCACGAGAAGGCGGACGAATACGCCGCGGCGCTTGAGGAAGTAAAGGCTAGGCAGCCGTCCCTCGGCGCCGACCATCTTCAGCGTTTGATGCTTGGTCTTGTTGGGGATCCCCTAAGAGCTAAAATGGCCAAGGAGGCTGCGTCGATTCTGAAGGGGATGTCCAAGGCGCCCTCTCCAAGTTTCCAGGCAAGACGTCCCCTGCGCCAGTCTGCCCCGTATTCGGTCCAGTGTCACGCTTGTGCAGGATGGGGGCACATTGCGCGTAACTGCAAATCCAGACGTGGAGGCGGTCCTGGACGTGGGCGTGGACGCCAATGATTGTGTCTACAATTCTATAATTCAAGGATTTTGTATGTTTTGTATTAAATATTTTTCTTTGTTTGTTCAAACTTGTCTTCTTTGCCTTGGGGTGGGTATTTGCCCTTGCCCAGTTGACCTCGGGGGGACCTTCTCAGTGTCTCAATTTCGGACCTAGTTCGGAGCCTGGGGTCAACAAAGGGTTGGGTTCCCTTTAAGCTTTTTCGGGTGTTTGTTTCGGCTCATTTTCGTTTCCCTTTCGTTATGTTTTAGGCAAATCATTCTTCGTTTATTTCAAGACTCAGTATGGCTCAGCTACACGTCTCTGCGGGAGATGTGCATAACACAGGGAGCCCCTCCCTTTGTTGGCCCCTTGCCTCCTCTGGAGCTGGTGGCGTCGCGTCCGGGTTTGGGTAATCTAGCTCATTTGCGCTTCTTCGACCCTGCCCACTTCAGGGCTGGCAATATTCATAACAAGCCGTCCATTTGGCAGGGCCTTCTTGATAAATCGCCCTGTTCTGAAGTTGACCTTTTGGAGGTTATCAGAGATGGAGTTCGCGTCGACCGATTTTTCAGGCCTTTTAGGGGGAATATCAAGGGACAGGCGTACGACTCCGAACGTCCTCCTCCAATAATCCTAAAGAACTCGCCTACCACAGCCAAGTTTTCCCAGTTTGTCTCCGATTCCATAATACAATGGGTCACCGCGGGGGTTTTAGCAGTTTGGGGCCCAGTGGATAGTGTGGCGCCCCCACGTTTGGTTTTACCACTAACTGTCGAGCCTTCAAAGCCGCGGTTGTGTCATGATGAGCGATATCTCAATTTATGGATTCGTGACCTCCCATTCAAGCTTGACCACCTTTGCGATTTGCCGCGGTATGTTCTCCCCGGTCACTTCCAGAGTTCCTGTGATGATAAGAGTGGTTATCAACATGTCTTGCTTCATCCCCCGTCTCAAACTTATTTCGGCTTCCAGTGGCATGGTTTCTATTTTGTGTTTCGTACACTGCCGTTTGGATGGAAGGCCAGCGCATTTATTTACCATAAGCTCGGACTTGCAGTTTCGGCCTCCGCACGGTCTCACGGAGTCCCAGTTTCGCAGTACATTGATGATCGGCACGTTGGACAACTTTTTACTTCTCCATTGCGGGTTAGTCGCGAGCCATCTCTCGAGCGAGCTAAGGCGGCAGTTTATATTATGTGTTATCTGCTCATTGAAGCTGGATATTTCATTGGTCTTGACAAATCACAGCTGGTTCCTTCGACATGGGTTCGTTTTCTGGGTTTTGTTTGCGATTCTGTACGTCAGGCCTTCCTCGTCCCTGAGGACAAGAAAGTCAAGTTCGCGGCGTTGAGGGAAGACATTCTTTCGTCTCCATACGTGGGATTGAAAACACTTCAACGATTTTCGGGAAGGTCATTTCTTTTAGCCTTGCCATTCCTGGATGTAAGTTGTACGTGCGCGACGTCTTTAGGGCGATCTCCCGCCTTTCAGGATCTACTTGGCCTTCCCTCAAGGTAGAGGCGACTCTTCGCACCGAGATAGAGTTTTGGCGTTTTCTTGATAATTGGAAGGACTGCCTTCCATGGAGAACTGAACACCACGCAGTGGTTACGCTTTATTGTGATGCCTCCAAGAGGGCCTGGGGTGGTACTCTGCTACAGGACGCTCGCAGTCTGGAGTCGAGAGATTACTGGATAGACAGCTCGCAAGATATCAATGTTTTAGAGACTCGGGCTTTGCTGCATTCGCTCCTTTCGTTCAGGCATCATCTCAGCTCGCGTAGGGTGGACGTTCACACTGATAGCCTCGTTTTGAAGTCTGCTCTGGCAAATGACGGTTGTAAAAACCAAGACATTAGCAATGTCCTTAAAGACATTTTCGATTGCTGCAGAGAATTCAATTTCAGCCTTGATGTGCATTATGTTCCTTCAAGTGAGAACCCGGCTGACATCCCTTCCAGGAAGGTTTCAGATATCGATTGCATGTTGTCAGAAAGGGCTTGGGAGCCAGTCGAGCGCCTTTTTGGGCCTCACACCTTCGACCTTATGTCTTTGGATAGCAATTGTCAACGTGATGGGGAAGGCCGGTGTTTGCCCCATTTTACACCTTGTGCGACTCCAAGCTCTTGCGGAATTAACGTTTTCGCACAGTCTCTGCCTTTGGACCACAACTTGTATGTGTTTCTTGTATGTGCTAATTGCGCCCCTTCTAAAGTGCATGTTCGAGCAAGATTTTCATGGTGCCTTTACGATCATCGTCCCGGATTTAAAGCCTCAACGTTTCTGGTGGGCGTTGTTGCAGTCGCTTACTGTTGATCGACTCCTTTTGGGGAAGAAAGGCGAAGATGGCATTTTGTTGTTTCCCTCTCAAAACAGCCGTCGCTGGTACTCAAAAGAGCTTCAGTGGGATCTGTGGGCCTTCCGTTGTGTTTGCTAAGCCAGCCTGATCTCTTCTTTTAGGTTATGCGTCCATGGAAGTCAGCCCGACGCTGTTCAGCCTGCCTCTACCCTAACGATTCCGATGCGAATTATTGTCAGGCGTGCGGGACATCGACCGGACTTCACCTTGCTGTTACGTCAACTGTTCGCGTGGATGAAACGGCGATCAAGGAACGGTTTAAAAAATTTCAATCTGTTATACGCTCTAACCCTTACCAAAGGCAGAAATCCGCTTTGGAGCAACAGCTCTCCCAGTTTTTGGGTGCATTGACTCCCCCTAGGACAGTGACTTCTTGTACTGCTAGTGACATTGTCAACTTTCTAATTTTTAAGGATAAGTCAGGGAGAACTGTAGTACATTCGTCTTTATGTTCAAGGGCTTCCTGCACCTGTCCTAAGCGCTTGGCAGCCGGGTCGGTAGATTCCCTTATAGGTCGTTTGAGGGCCGTGTTTAATAATCTAGGATGTCTTAATAATTCTAACCCGGTTGCCCACCCCTTAGTTAAGGACTACTTAAAATTTGTCAGGCAGGAGCAGGCGGGTTTGGCTATAACACCTGTTCAAGCAGTACCTTTGTTTTTCGATAAATTTCGTAGACTCATAGCTTTCTTACGGGGTTTGCTTTTAAGTCACGCGCCTCTTTCGCGCTCAGGTAAATACATACTCGTTTGGGACGCTACGTTTTTTGTGGTGGATTTTTTCACCGGGGATAGGGCCTCTGACCTCGGTCGCCTTCAGTCTTGCAACATTTTTAGGTTAAGGGATCGGGAAGGCTTCTTGCTCAAGTTTACTCTCACTAAAAATATCCGCAAGGGCTCACCTCGCTCTTTTGCTTTGATTAAGTTTACTCATCCCGAGGTTTGCCCGGTTGCTTGGGTCCAGCATTATATTACGGTGTGCCAGTGCCTGAAAATTTCATTGGATCAAGGGTACTTTTTTAGAGCCACGGAACGCGATGGTTCAGTGGGGGACAAACCCTTTACAGGTTCCGCGGTTAACAATCGGTTGAGGAAACACCTTTTAGAGTCCAAACTCCATGCTGGAGAGACTCCACACAGTTTTCGGGTAGGATTATCCAACACTCTAAGGCTTTTAGGCTGTTCCCAGGAAGAGGTTGCTCAATACCTAGGCTGGAAAAGTGGGGAAGTCGCGAGTAGATATATGCAGCGCTCACATGCTGACACTTCCCTTACAATATTAGAAAGCGTGTTCCCCAGAGTGGCTTCCGGCTTGGTAACCCCGGTCTCACATCCCAACAATTTGGACGCTGCTGTTTAGCTAGCTCCGAGATGTACAAGAAGGGGTTGGGGTTCTGAGTAATGGAAGGAATAGAGTTTACGATTCTTTGTGTGAATGTGGTATTTTGGTTTTCTGCATTCCTTGCCCCCCTTTCCGAAATTGACAGCGGAGTGTCTGGGGCAGGAGCGGGTATCCTCCCATAACTTAGCTTCCCGTGCCAGGGCAATTGTTTGCGGTGAGAATGTTTTACTATTCTCACTGCATACATAATTAGCCCGTCACGCGGGAAGGCTTAAGATTTTCAAATTCCAGCATTCTGTTATTGCGCACTGTTGGCATGACGCTTTGCGGCCTTCTGCTTTAAATATCGAAGTTTCAGTCACCTCGTGGTCAGTTTAACGGAGTTCGGTTGAGTCATCATAAAGGTTTCGCCCCTCCCACCTCCCCTGGTGGCGGTCAATCACTGCTGTATCCTACATTCTACACGCCAATTGCCCTGGCAGTCGCGGGTATCCTCCCATAACTTAGCTTCCCGTGCCAGGGCAATTGTTTGCGGTGAGAATGTTTTACTAGTTTAGCTTCTGCCCTATTCCTTCGATTTCAATCCGACAGAACTAGGTTTTGGTTGCATCAAAGTCTATGTAAGAAGATGGTGCAAACTACTTAGAGCCAATATGCCATTTGCCATTGTAAAGGCATTTCGCAGGTTTCTGTGAACAGGGTTCAGAAATTTTATTGCAAGATGTAGGCACGATTTGAGTTAAAACTAATGTCATGTACCACCTTGTACTTGTCAAGTTAGAATGGAGTGATTTCACAGAATGCATATAGTCGCTTACAAGGAAACAACAACAAAACAACAGTACGTGCGGAGTCTGACTGTGGCTGTGGTCCCTTTAGGGAGTTACTAGTAAAAAGTTGGTGTTTACATGAGCAACATGAGTCAACCGAGCAAGGTTTTACCCCTCAGGTGCAATTGTTTATTCCACTGTTTGTTCATTTTTGGCTTTTGGTTATCTTTTGAATTGCTATAACGTCTTCAGTATCCTTAGAGAATGACAAATCCCTTAGCATTGGGAATGTAGTCTTAAATCTCTCATTTGTACCTTTATTTTTAGAATTATGTCTGAGATATTCTTTGGATTTCCTTGTCCTTGACAGGATTATAAGAAGTATGAGAAACTTGTTCAAATTTACCCATCTACTTAACTGTCTGAGTCTACGCGTTTTATCAAGCTAGTTTCCTGGCTAGACGGGAGACCCATAGATTTCTGTCACAAATTCACACTTAGTCGGGTTTCCTGGTCCCATTGTGGGAGAAAACTGCGCCAAAAGGAGTGGAACTAGGACAAAAGCTATGCACTTTGGGAACACAAAATGGCGCCTAAGAAACAAGCAAAGGGTTGCAAAAACAAAGCATGGACAGAAAAGCATACAAAACTCTTTTCTAGTGTTCCAGCATCGACAGAAAAAAGAGTTAAACCTTTTGCATGCATACTGGAAACTTTGGTGCCTACGAAATCTGCCAATGAATCCCTTTTCACCGATGTAAGAGAGGAGTTTGAGGATACGCTGGTGGCTGAGGGGCTATCTGCTGCTTCAAATTGACACCACCTTTACTGCAGAGCAGCTTTGAGCAAGGTACAGATGGTTTAAGAAACAGTGGAATCCGATGAATGCAAATATACTTAGTAGAGGGTACCAGGGGGTGAGACACTGCTGAAACCTATTTTTACAGAGTCAGTGGCCAATTTGACTGAACTTGGCAAAAAACCAGAGGATATACACAGTGAAGATCGTGAAAACTTAAGGGGGCCCTCTGGTTGAAATTTAGAAAATTTGAAAAATGTTTGAGAATTTTTTTTCTTTAGAAAAAAACCTACTTAAATCTATCTAGATTTGGAATATGTCATTTATTTTGACATAAATTTTCTTGTGGAGTCAAAAAATGCAGTTGTTTTGAAGCTTGTTTTTCCGTTGCCATGGTAACCTACTGAAAACAATAGCTTTTTTCCCAATTTTTCAGGCATAGATGTAAATGCATTACCCAGTTCCACAGTCCTGAGCTCCCCTACATCCCGTAGTTCATTCCAGATTCCAAAATGTTAGTTAAGAGGCCTGGATGCAAAGCAAGAACGATTTCGAACAAGGTCGCCATTTTTCATCTCGTGTGTCAGTTCATAGTCTATATATCTCGTTCAAAGGAAGGTAAATTATGCCGAATCTAGGGGAAAAACAGTCAGTTTTGAAGAAAGCTATACCAAAGAGCGAAAAGGATTCAAAGGTGTTCAAAAACAAGCCAAAAGAGCAAGCAATGCTACGAGTGAACAAAACGTAAGCATCACGTTTGTCGGTGAAGATGATGTGGTAAGCGAAATGATTCCACCATCAACAGTGCTGGCTTCTTCTCGCAAACTTAGCACTTGTGTTGTTGATGCCTCTTCCTCGGACGAAAGTACACTGGATGACTTGGAGACTGCTCAAGGATATCGCCTGGTATCAATGGAAAGTCTTAGAAAGTTTGTGAAGAGAATTCATACACATGCACCATGTGCCTCAGGTAAGCCCGTTGGAATTTTTACATATTGTTATTATTAGGAAAAAACGTGAAAATAAATCTGTGTACCGCTAATTTATTGAGGTGTCGACGAACAAATGATAAATTATTTCCTTTTATTTACCATGTAGGTGAAATTGACATATTAGAGAGTTCAGTGAACAATCTTTGCCAAGTGCGACTGTGGCATGACAGAGTTCCTTGCCACTGGTGATCACCCCTCCAATGACACCACTCCAAGGACAATTCCAAGGCAAAGATTTGAATAGACGAATAGTGTATGGTGCTTTTGAGATGGGAGTTGCAAGAGAAGGTATTGCCAAACTTTGTGAAATGCTTAACATGCCATTCAGTATGTCTTTCTCAACCTGGTATGACCATGAAGAAGCACTAAGCAAGGCTCATGAAGAGGTGGTACAGGAACAATTAGCAATAAACAGAGCCAAGGCAAGAAAGCAGGCAATAGCAGAAGGTATAACTGATGCTAATGATCAAACTTTAATTAGTATTCCCGTAAGTTTTAATGGTTCATGGTCAAAACGTGGTTACACTGCCAATCACTGTGTGGGATTTGTAATCTCTGCTGCAACTGGCAAAGTACTTGACCTGGAAGTTATTTCCAAAACTTGTGGCTTGTGCTCTCAAAAGAAAGCAACTTTGACTGAAGAACAGTTTGAAGAATGGTTCCAGACCCATGTGTGTGAAGGCTCTTACAAAGGACCCAGCCCAAGTATGGAGATGGAATGTGCCAAAAGGCTGTGGGGAAGAAGTGAGCGTGATTTCGTCCGGTACACTTGGATGATTTCTGATGGAGACTCGAAGGCCTATAATGCAGTTTGGAGTATTTATGGTGCCTGTGACTCTTGCCACCATTATGAAAATCTCCAAAACACTGACCAAGAATATATTACCTGGAAAAGATCAGATGACTACAAGAAGTGGGAAGAAGATCATCTGGCGGGAACTGCTGGCTGTGACAGGGTCATGAAACTAGACTATTGGCCATGTTCAAAAAAGGCGTGGCAAAGCTCTGTATGAGTTTCAAAAATCATCAGTCAAGTTAGATGATGGCAAACCAATGAAGGGAAGGAATGGGAGACTGACCAAGGCTGCAATAGAAAAACTGAAAAAGTATTATGGCAAGGCAATTCGCAACAATGTAAAGAAAGACGTTACAACAACTGACGAGAGGGACCAAGCTGTGCAACTTATGAAAAATGAAATTCTAGCTGGATTGTTCCACTGCTTGAAGCTGCCAGATAAAGAAAGACACCAGTATTGTCCTTCAAATTTACGGTGTAAATACAAGAAAGGGCTACCTTGCCCTGACAAGCCATATCATCTTGACAAGGTGTTCAAGGAACATCTCATCAAGATTTATGACCGGCTTACAGATTCTGCTCTGCTTGACAGACGTTTGCCTGGTTATACCCAGAATTCTAATGAGTCCATTAACTAGTCTGGAAACAAATGTCCAAAACACAAGTGGCATGGGAAAAGAAGAGTGCAGTTGGCTGCTTCTTTGGCTGCCTTACATTTTAGTGCTGGTGCCTCCTCAAAGCATGCTGTAATGGAGAAGGCTGGGCTATTTGCGGGTGAGAGTGCCAAGAAGGAAGCCAGGAGAAGGGATTCAGAGAGAGTTAAGACGATTTCCGCTCAACATTCGAGCAGTAAGTGCAAAAATTAAGTTACCAAAAAAATACTTGCAGCACTGTCACATTTTGAGAACAGATAAGAAGAACTTATCGTTACTTTTGCTCCCAAGCTGACCCCGCGAGAGAAAATTGAATTTGAAGTTATCCATATTTCAATTAAAAAGACGCTTCATGTCAGTTCAAAACAAAATAGCGCCCGTTTTTAGCATACTTTTACGAGATTTGAAATTAATTTTCTTGAGAATACTTGAGAATTTCATCGCGGGGTCACTTAGGCAAGTGAACTAGAGTGAGATGTTTCAAATAGCATTTAAAATGTTACCGTGCTATGAGTAGTTTTTTAGTAAATATTTTTTGCACTTATTGCTCGAACATTGAGCGGAATCTGTCTTAAACAAGCAGAGAAGAGAGTACAAGATCAGCACAAGAAATACAGAGTTGCTCGGAGACAAGTCAAACAGCGTGATGAAGATCTCAGGATCCGTCGCGAGGGAGTAACATATGAGGCTGGGGCTTTTGGTGAATTAGAACCCTGCAATGAACCCAAAAGAAAGAAAAGGTCAAAGTAGAGCAAGAAAAGACTGTGGACAAATCCACTTCAATATATCTTTTGCCAACATACTGTGTTTTCTGTGAAAAACTAACTTAAAGACATGTTTCCAGACATGGTTAACTTTAAATTGCATTTTCCGAAAATATGCATTTTTCGTGTTTTTTTGGGCTGCCCCCTTAAATTTTTCAAGTTGTATTCATGCAATCACAAAATTTGGCACAAATATTTTTGACATGACAAACTATAAACCTAATGAGCCAAATTTCATTTCACTAAAAATAACTGGAGTTCCGAGGAGTTGATCTTTTCTTGAAATGCTTTGGTTACCATGGTGACACAAAAAGTCAAAACCCGATTTCGCTCAATAGGTTTGTAGTGCCTTTTAATTAGATTCATGAGGCTTAAAACCAGCTCCATAAGATGCATTTTGTGCTTTTAATTTGAGGGGGCAGAAGATAGCTTGAAAAACGATAGTCATTGTTTTTGTTAATAATTAAATAAGAATAAACAATTGTGGTCATGTTCACTCATTGGCTGGCACATGAAGTCCTACACTTGCTTCATGCCAAATTTCAGCCGTTTACCATAAATGGTTTTGATGCTATGACTAGTTTAGTTATGACCTATTGCATTGATAAATTTCAACCAGAGGGCCCCCACAACTTAAACAGCGATGAAGAAAGCAGCGTCACCTTTAGTGCTGAATCTGAGACACTGAGTGAGCAATCAAATGAGGTGCAAAACCAAGGAGATGCTTCAGATGATGACGGTGATGAGGAACAATCCGTTGGGGCAATCCAATTATTGCAATGATATGAAAACATAACCAATTCCCTACACTACCTCCTACAGCAAATGGAATTGCATCTGCTTCAGAAAAGAATGGCACTTTGGGCCCGCTTCTCAAGTCCTGGCAACTTTCCGGGCATGGTAAGTCACCCGGCAAGTCCCTGATAAACTAACCAGTGTTTCTGAAATCTTTCATTGATTATAAACCCGCTACTTTACCCAACAACAGTGGAAATCCACCATAACTTGCCCGGTAAAAGTTACCAGGAGTTTGCAATTTTGTTGCAAATGAAACAAAATGCTTGCCGCAGGCAGAAGTTTTCCAACAGTCCATAGGCCTTGTGCTTTCCAAGAACGAACAATTTTGGATGGCATGTACGAAAATAACATCCTTGAAAGGTACAGGCTCTCCAAAAACAGAATTTAGTGGCTTGTCGAGGAGTTTGGAGAGATTCTTCAGAGAGACACAGCAAGAAACTACCCGCTTTCAGCAGAAATCAGTTGAGCTCATAAGGTGAGCTCTGAAAGTAGTCGGGAACACATTGGGCATTTCAAAACCTAGCGCAAGTAGATCGTTGTTTTCAGTTTTCCACTGTCTTGTGAACATTGCACCAGACTGGATCAATTTTCCAACCTCAAATGCTGAGATTAAGGTTAGTGAACTTCAGTTATTTCTTGTTCAGTTAATAAATTATTATTACGGGTAAAAGGATGTGTTGTGAAATAAGTACGAGGAGATGCACAAAAACTCTCACCTCTTTTAATGTAATTAAAAGTATGGCCTCTTTTATTAAAGTATGACCCCTTTTGGTATTCAATATTTATTAAACGTATGTGTTGTAAGTAACCCTTATAACCCTCAAGTAACCCTTGCTTGAAACTAAAATGCTGTGTTTAATAAATAAGTTTCCCTGATTTTGATCTAGAAATATTTTTGATAACTTAGCTAAATTCTGGCATGTGTCATCGAAGATAACAATAACTCCACGCTGGTTATTTTAGCGGAGCCAGCGCACTAGCGCGTCAGCGGAGCTCCATTGCTAAGGAAATTTGGTAATCTATCAAGCCAAAAATTTTGGTAGTGACGTAGTAGTCACGTGACCGTCCGTCCGTACATCCGTCCGTCCGTACATCCGTACGTCCATCCGTCCACACCACAGGGCTACCAATACACTTCCTACACTGGATAGAAGCCTGTGCTGAATCCCGTGTGTTTTCGGCGCGAAATCGCATGTTGACCCGCGTTGTAGCAAAACAAGCAAAGACAACAAAAGTCAAAAACAAATTTGTTAGTGGAAAAAAAAAGTTCAAAAGAACACTCAGTTGTCTTTTGGGTGGAAGGGGAAAAGCTCAATCTAGGCAAAAGAAATTCGGCGATAAAGTTCAGGCAAAAAGTTCAAATTTGCCTCGTCAGTTCTGTTCAAACTCGGTCGGCACACCGCTTGAGTTCGCAGCTTTTCGCAGCAGTTTCGACGCCAAATATAGCAGAGCTAGTGCTTTTTGGTTTTTTCTGTCCACAACCATGGTTTTTACGGCGTTTCGAACACATTTTGCCAGGAAAAACACCAGCATTTTCATGCTGATAGGCAGCTTGTCACGAAGAAAGAAATAAGTATTAAAATTAACTACGCAAACAATGTCAAACGCCCATGGCCTAGTGGACTAGTTAGCGGCATCTCACGCTGACGAGCCGGGTTCGACACTCAGCGTGAGCAAGAATTTTTTCCTTTTTTTTTCTTTGTGTTTTTTTTTTAATAAAACGACTTGGATGAGAGTATTCTCACAAATTAATAACTGCCAGCAAAAACAAAACAAAAAAACAAAACAAAAAACAAAAGCAAAAAACAGACAAAACAAAAAGGGGGGCTCTGCTTGGCTAAATCTATATATTATTTTCAATTTTCGTCTGTCATTAGTATTCGGGTGTCTGTAGAGTGGGTTCCACTGTTACTCTTATTCTACACTTTTCAGATCAGTTGATACCATCTAGAGCTGAGACAGTAGGCCTTGGGGGAACTATCAACATTACCCTCGCTTGTAGCAGGTGCCTGTTGAGAAGTGTCTCCTTTCAAGGGTCATCTATGGTTAAGGCTTAAGGTCTAAGGGATATCGAAGAATCGATTTTACAAGGTTGTCAAACTAATCTATCCCCACATTCACAACATTTTGATAGAAATAAGTGACGAGGAAAAGGAAAATATGAAGCAGATTGACAACAATGTTTTAGGAAGTTGCATCAGTGCAACAAACCACCGTTAACTGTCGACGTTTGGTTTTCTGTGGTTTCTTTGCTACCCTCGTTCAGCGACCTGTAAAATGGTCCCCAAGAATCTTGAAGATCTCATCTCTTGCACTTAATTGGATGAAGTTGTCGCAAGCACAACATTTGAGTTAAAGAATATTTTTGCCATGGATGAAACTGCCATATGGAATGACATGATATCCAACACAACAGTGGAGAAATGCAGTAGGTAAAGTCCCACACGGGACAAGGCAGCCCATATGGCCGGAGCATATCCCTGTTTCTGTACCATGAAGGGAATGGGATGCCAGTCCAATGCAGGGTTACCCTCAGCAGTATGTCGCCGGTACCCATTTATACACCTGGGTGGAGAGAGACAATGTGGGGTAAAGTTTCTTGTCTTGGGAAACAACACGACAGCAGGGACTGGGCGTCGACCCACCAGCCTTCGGATCTGAAGTCCAACGCACCAACCACTACACCACCACGCCCCCACAGAGAAACGTGGTACTCAGTCAGTAAATCTGAAGTCTACTGGTCATGAGAAGTCCAAAATAACAGTTTGCTTAACTGCAACGGCTGACAGCAGAAAGAACAAGAAAGCCCAATGGGCATTTTAACTGGCCGCTCTGACCCTCCCCAACCCTAGGTTTCACAAATGTTAGTGCGATCCTGTATTTATACGAACCGGCATGACGAAAAGTGTGATTGTGTGACACAATATTTTGACTATACCGTTACTGGATGATGTAATGTTTAAACTTTGATGACTCGGCTTATCTTTCTTATCACTTTTATTTCTGCTGAAAAACGCAAATTCACTCAAATGTTGAATGTCAGTATAAATTTGCCCACAACAGGATGCTTACATAGGGATGACGAAATATTTACTGTTGTGCCTAGACCGTGAATACAAACAGTGAACATAGCAGTAGAATCAAAATATAACGCTTGATAAACACGAACTCAAGCAGATCGTCAGAGTCTGGGGCACATTAAGGTATATCTCATGACGTGGTGTTTAAATCTGGTTTGCTAGCCCGGGAATCCCCATGCAAAGTAAACAAGTTGACTCGGAACGGCTACGAACCAGACTACGCACTCAACCAACACCACACGCAAACCACACGATCTAACTTAAAGACTCATAACAGCTACCTTATTAATTGATCTCCTTATTAATGATCGATTCCTTCATCTTTATGCAATACTCCGATAACACGCTCCGCCATCTTGGATTGTGTGCTGCACCAAAATGAGGTTGGACGGGCATGTTGTTCCACACTCTGCTTTGTCAATATGGTGGAAGGAGCGGCGTGGTCGAAATCTCTCAAGGGTATTCCGTATTTTGACTCATCTTTCATCGAGAAATGGCTTGAGAAGAACGGAAAAGTTCCAAAGAAAGTGATAACTCGCGGTTATAGTAATTTCTGCAAAGGTTATATCTTTGATGCCGAAGGTAAGTTTCAGTCCTGCTGTTGAGTTGTGTTTGCTCTGGGTGAGAAATTGTACGCTAACCTTGGTGCGATTCACACCATTTATGCTTTTTCCGGGGATCGTATATTGTGTTTTTCCTTCGTTTATGCCTTGATTCAGTGATTGAAATCCCCTGTGATGTTATCCGTAGTGTAGTAAACTTCCATATTTGCACTTAAATTTCAGTAAAAATTCAAGACCCAGGAGTCCTCGTAAGAGCTCAAAGCTATAAATCCCAGCAGAAAAATGAAGAGCCATGGAGGTTACAGGTATTTACAGTACACCTTATTATTTCGTATGAGCTGAAACTGATCCAGCAAAAATGTTTAAGTTTGCTTTGTGGTTTGTTTTCATATATTTTTTTTTAAGTTGCTTCAGTTTATTGAACTGCTGAGCAACTAATGAAAATGTGACTGAGTAAAAAATAAAAAAGGCACACACACATTGCACATCAGATATAAATGAATTTTCATTGTTTATTTAGGTTGAAATATCAAAGGCTGCAGAAGTTGAAATAACCAGTACCTCATACAACTGTGAAGCAGGAACAGGGCTCTGCAATCATGCAATAGGGCTGGTGTACCTCCTTGAACACTACAGAAAACTTGGTGTAAGAAGTGTACCTCCTGCCATGTCTAAAACAAGTCTTCCACAGACATGGCATGTTCCACAAAGGACAGCAGGAATCAATCCCCGTGAGGTACAAGAGGTGCTAGTGCAGCAGGTAAAACCTCCAAGCAGTGATGCTCCCGCATAAAAGAAAGTATGCAGGATAGATGGGGTACGGTCCACTCTGTACAACCCCATTCCAGAACAATTCTGGGAACCCAAAATTATTGATTCTGTGAGACATATTCAAAGAATATGAAGACATGCAAATAAATAGCATTGTTCCTGAAACTAACAGATTAGCCTTTGTGGATAGCAAACTGGGAAAAGTAGCTTGTGGCTCAGTTATCTCGTACCAGCAGCGCCAAAACACAACAAATGACCCCAAAATTCACATGAACATTGACGGGCCAGAAAATCCACCAGCTTTTGATATGCCATCACTAGAAAACCATTATTCAGCTGTTCCGACTTTGGCAGAAGTAACCCTTATTGAAGGACTCAGTGTCTCACTAGCACAATCTTGTTTATATGAGGAGGAGACAAGGGAGCAGTCTGACACACAGAAGTGGCATGACTTGAGGGCACAGAGATTATCTTCCAGCAAATTTAAAGATGTCTGTGCACTAAAGGCTGACTTTGAATCGCTGGCAGTCAGACAACTAAAGAAGACTGTTCAAACTGCGGCAATGAAGCATGGCATAAATACAGAAGAAGAGGCAGCTTAAGCGTATGCTGACAGTGGAGATTGCAATGTTTTCCCTGCCGGGATTGTTATTAACCCATCTTGCCCACACCTGGCTGCCTCTCCAGATCGAAGGGTCTATGATCCCTCCGAAAACAATCCCTGGGGGCTGCTGGAAATCAAGTGCCCTATTACGGATTCAATCTCTCAGCTGAAATATCTTAGATGTGTAAATGGAGTTTATAAACTGAAAAAAACACATAGCTATTACTATCAGATCATGGGACAGATGTTGTTGACAGGTTGTCAAAGGGTTGATTTTTATGTTTATTGTAAAAATGACTTTCATTTAGAAAGGGTGAGGTTTGATGCAGAATTTTGATCAAATATGAAGATGAAGTTAGATAAGTTTTACTTTGAATACCTCCTCCCTGAACTGTTAAAAAAAGCAGGGGCATAATCTGCCTTTTGAAGCACTGATAAAAAAATATGCACAACCTGCACCCCAAATTTCCATTTCTCTAGAGGTAAAGTTGTAAATATGAAAATATTTTCTGGAATCGTACAAATTGTAGGCAACTTTCACTTGTGAACTTGGGTTTATTTGGCACTTGTTTGTAAGTACCGGGTTATCTGTTACAACTGACCTTGTGTGGTTCCAAGAAATATCCATACCTCCTCCAAGGATGCTTTTTGGGTTTGAACCCTCCCCCACCCCCCTGGAATTTCCAGCTTAGCTTTATACTTTCTCTTAAAATTTTTGGCTATTGAGACCCCCCTCCACCTCAGATTTTCCATCCACCATCCTTTGGGTGGGTGTGGATATTTTCTGGAACTGCACATTACTGAACCAAGCTTTGCTGAGGAATGTGTAGTCCTCCCCCCCCCCCCCCCCCACCCAACAAAAGGGGTTGTAAATACCTGGAGGTGAAGGGGAGGCAGGGGGATGAAATAAGAAACAAACGTTATCCCGTATTTGAGAAAGAGAAGAGGGGAAAGGTGGCGTTTTTAAATGTCAAAAAATCCATCACTGAAAATGTTGCACTGAAAATGTTGCCTTCATTTTCATAGACATTTTAAAGATATGTTCACAGACATTTTCATATCATTTTTGAGCCTGAGACAAAAAACTTAAAGGCTAGTGTAGATGCTACCATTTGTTGGCCTAATTCAACCAGTCAGAGGTACACTGTATTATGAGGATAGTAATTGGCCCAATTCTTAAAAATCTCGTACAATGCAAAACTGGACAGGTTCTCTTAAGGTAGTTTGGGGCTTTATATCAGTATAAAAAAGACTGTTACTTGCCAGGATAAATGTTCTTACAGCTATTGCAATTCAGTTATTATTATTTCATAATATTCTGACATTGCTTTCAATCATTATGATTGCAGCTTGGACAAACAAGGGAAAATAAGAAATTAGCTCTGTGGACTGATGACATAATAAACCATTTTTGGTACAGCTGTGCAAACTGTGAGGGGCAAGAAAGTACCGTAAGCTCAAGGCAATTTTTTTGTTGTTAACATTTTAATCACTATTTACATGTATAATCATAACGGGAAAAACATAAAGGTGTCATTTGATGTATGTAGGTGTAAAATACTTGTTGTCAACGAGCAAATCACCTGCATATCACTTGTGATATGATCAGGGGGCAACGTAGATAGGGTAGGGTCATGAAAATAATAATTGGAAACAACCAACCATTGCACCTGTGTTGATGAAGGCTGTAGTGAACAAACAAATCAAGTCAAGAGAATCAGCTTGACACAAGTTGTACATGTGTTTTTGTTTTTCCTTGACAGTTAAGATGTCATGGTGTGTAGCAAAGTGTGTGTAGAGAACTTTTTCTGGAAGAATATGGCATTATTTTATTAGTGGAAACCTGATTTTTATCTATTTATTTACTTTTCTATTCAGATAGACACTGTGGATGAGTTTGTTATATCATGTATGCAACCAACACAACTGGATGATGGCAAGTGCGCATGTAAAGCCACTGTTGACGAGGAGTCAAGGACCATGGTTACGTGAGGGATAAAGACTTTCAGGCACTTCAGGAAGTTGTTCTTGCTCCACGACTTTCAGCATCACTAAAATATTACGTTAAGTTCAATTAGGACAGACTGCACATTTTTGCCAGAAAACTTATTAATTTTAATGGCGAAATGCTCAATTCTCACTTCATCAGAAGTTATATTATTATTAAATGAAATAAATCTTGTATTTACAACAATTTAACAGTTGGACATTACTTTCTGGTGAGATATAAATGGGTGTTTAAGGCTTTGTGACATGGGGGGTCTCGATTTTCTGATCTTTATAGTGCTTTGGTTATTTTTCATGCTTTTTTCCTAACCACTAATGCTGCTGACGAAGGTTTGGAAAGTACATGCATTCAATTATGCTGATATTTGATCAGAGTGGGAGAGAAAACCAAATTTTACTGCAGCAGATAAGAACTACTACAGTAACTGAAATGTGAATTTCTTTTGTATATGTAATTTGTTACATAAACATTTTTACTGATGTATCAATCTGTGTTTCAGGTACAAGAATTTCAAAACAAGGAAGGTGTTGCGGGCAATTGACCAAAAATATCATCTCTATCAACAACCCCAGACTGACGAATCAGGGGAAACAAGATTTCATCGCCGATACAATCAATGTACAAAGCACTGGGGAGTTGCTGCAAAGAAAAGTGACAAGGACTATTCCTATATTCCAATGCCTCTTGCAAAGGTTTTCAAGATGTGCCAAAACGATTCTGGGTGCATGTAAGACTACAAGGAGATGTCTTTAAATGATCCCCAACAAATTGCACCAACTATTGCAGCTACAAATCTTTTGCCTACCAGTGAACTGGTAGCAAGACATAGAAGTCGGTTCTCTCAAGGCAGAATGTAAATGCCTCCAACACCTGACAATAACAGAACAAAACACAACTAGTATTGTTATCAGAACAGGTGTAACCGATGAGGACTCGCTTTGTGCATGTATGTGTGTGAATGGATGGGTGGGTGGCGTCTATAAAACAACACCTACAGCCTGTATCTGGTGAACCACATGGACAAAAGAGAAAAGTATTGGGCTGACAACAGACATTATAACCTTATTCAATAAAACAAAATTCTAGCAGATTTGTGTTTTTGTCGCTTCACTTTCGTGTGTTTCTAGTTTCTCGCTTCTGTTTGTTACGCAAGGACAGGGAGTCGATCGACAAACAACAGCATGGATTTTGTCACCTGTCTATGGTTTTTTCTTCCTCTCAACCATCTTCTCCACCAGTTTCTATGCCAGGTAAATTGCCTAATGTGGAGTCTACTGCCATTTCATCTATATCTTCCAATTCAGTCCATGATGTTGCGGTATTCTAGCTGCTTGGCAAGTGAACACCACCCCCTTTTCTGGTTCGGCCGCTCTTGCAGCCAACGTTTTGTCCTCACCAGCGGTTTCCAGCCCTCCAGCCACAGTAGTAGCACTGTCCACAGCTGCTTAGTGAACAAGAGCTCTGAGGATTCAACATCAGGCAGGCTGGCTATTCCGCCATTTGAGAGTATGTTCACACCACTGTCCGCCATTACCACTATGACTGGTTATTTTTTAATGAATCTGTCAAGTTCAAGTAGCAAAGAATGCACGATGGGTATTGCATTGAAGATCGCCACGGGTGAAATATAAATTTCACAAATCCCCAACACTCTTTTGTTTCACAACATCTAAGGAATGTTTAGGCCAAATTTCACAGAAATCTGCAGTATTTTGGTACCCTATTAATTCATTTGTTTGCTGGAATGATGCATGGTCATTTTCACGGTAATTTTTGCAATTTTCTTTTGTGGAATTAAAAAAACTGGGAATTCATATTTTTTCTGAAATCTACATTTTTTAAGCTTTCCAAAAATATATAGGTGCTTTAAAATGGCGCGCATACAAATTTTTTCCTGGAGGACAAGGGAGGACACCCACGAAGGTCTGGAGTAACCTTAAGGACTGAGCACCTCAAATACCCTACCCTATTGGGCGGAACATACCTATATAGCGTATACAAGAGTCCCCCTCCCCCCCGGAGAAATATCTGACAATCCTATAAGCCACCTTTGAAAAGGTTGACGATATTTGCGCCTTGCATTAGAAGGCAAATGTTTACAAGGATCGTAAAAGCCCCCAAGCAATTTCATGCCATTTGGAATTAACTCATGTGCAAAATTGAACTATTATGTACACCACGCGAAAACTGTTAACTGTAAATTGCCGCTAAAATGTGGCGGTTATTTATACTATTTTGCCAGTTTCCAACTTAATATTAAAGCCTCGTGCACGTATAAAAAGCAAAACCAAAAAAACTCCAGGAAAAGAATAAAGTTGCCTTGTTAAATAAGCAAGTCCTTTGGATTTTCTTTCAAAGGATTGCTTCTAGTTTGTCGATTTTCTCTTTACATATTTATTCTGGTTGGCTTTTTGTCCTCGCGATTTTTTTGAGATGCGCTTATAAATAATGAAAATATCACGCACTAAGGTACCAACATACGAAAATTGGCTAATTACGGTATGAAAACTAACTTTTCAGTTCCTGGTCAGAAAGTTCGAATTATTATTACAATGTTGCATGAAAAATTTCGAACAACAAAATTAATGTTTTGAATGTAAAATCCAAGGTTCGCAGCATCGCTAAATTTTTCGAAGAATGAAATGCAAGAGTGAACTAATAGATGAATATTTGAATTTGAGCGTTCATGCGTGAAGCGTGTAACATTTACAATCAACTAAGGGCGCGTTTTTTTATTCACAATTCTGGAATGAGAATGGCCAGAATGTAAAATGCACCCGTTTTTCTATTCCACATTCCTATTCCGGAATGGGCAGAACGCCATTCCATCCATTCCGCTCCCAGGGGCAGAATGAACAGAATGAACAGAATGTTGCGAATGAAAATCCAAGATGGCGGAGGGCGAGATGACGGCTGCGGATTCAAATACGTCTCTACCAAAGAAAAAATCAGGTTACACTTTTGGACACAATGAAACATTGCTTCTAATTTCATTGTACCAAAAGTACGAGGTTTTTTCAGTGATGTTTTGTACAAGAAAAAGGCAATTTGGCAATTGATTGCCGACGACATGAAGAAAAATGGCTACTCTCCGTCTGCAATTAACTGTGAGAACAGCTGGAAATGCCTTACTTCTTCGTTCCGGAAGTGCGAAGACAACAGCAACAAGAGTGGAAGGGGCAGAAAAGGGTGCAAGTTCTATAAAGAGTGGGCAGAAGTGTACGGCTACCAGCCAAACGTGAGGCCTTTTGTCACCTTTAGTAGTGCGGTGGG
Source organism: Siderastrea siderea (assembly GCA_964030785.1). Lineage (NCBI taxonomy): Eukaryota > Metazoa > Cnidaria > Anthozoa > Scleractinia > Rhizangiidae > Siderastrea > Siderastrea siderea. The sequence goes on along the minus strand of OZ034973.1, from coordinate 20,713,157 downwards.
TAAAACAGCAAGAGCAGTTGAGAAAGAAACCCTGGAAAGGGAGTCGAGCTCACAGCGAGAAGTTGCTGTTTATGATGCTGATAATTCAGGAAGTAGCACAGATGTAACCCCTGTAAAGGCAGAAAAAGTTTTTAAAAGGAAAGAAAAGCCCGCCCGTAAAAGGAAATCAACTCAAGAGTCGAGCAAAGTGATCGAGTGGCTGGAGGTTTACAATCTAGAGAGGAAGGTGGAAGAGGAGAAGCGCCGCAAAACACAGGAACAACACCACCAAGAGAACTTATCAGTTTTAAGCAATTTGGTTGATGTGCTTAAAGCATGGAAGAAATGAATTCAACTGCTCCCTGATTTCCCAGGGACAGACTGAACTAAAAGGGAACTGAACTTTGTCAACTTTACAGGACCTTTCATCTATTTAAATGAATTATATTTGCAGGAGTTTTGCATCTATTTATTGGGCTTCAAGCCTGAAAAATGAATTATTTTTGAGGGTTTTGAACTTTTGCATTTTGGAGTGGAAAATGAATTATGACGTTTTTCTGTGCAGACAATCCGAATTATTCCTAGCATTCCGTACCAACCATTCTTATTCCAGAATTGTGGATAAAAAAACACGCCCTAATATTTGCATAAATAAAAACAAACAAGTAAAAAAAATCAAGTTCAAACAAGAATATGATTAGAACCAATGCTTATGAAGCAAACAGCTCCGGCAGAGGTTCAGAAGGCTTCAGCAGTGTCCTTTTTGTGTAAAATAGATTTTAAGGACGTTTGCGCTAATTGTTTCTGTGCATCCTTACTGCGCATGCAATTCACTTCGCGATGTCATGCCACGTCATGCATTGCGCACGCAAAAATGTGAAAATTTTAAAACATCGGTTCTCAAGTATCTGATCTTTAATGAATAATCTATACTGTCCTGGAGTGAATTGAATGAAGTCATCCTGGACGTAGAGACTCAGGTCAATCGTCGCCCACTCGGTTACGTTGAAGACGATGTTGAGCTGCTCGTCCTGACACCGGCTAGCTTTATGTTCCAGCGAACCAACCAGCTTCCTGAGGAGCAGGCCTGGAGAATTCAAGACCCGAATCTGCGCAGATGAGCTAAATATTTGCAGACCTGCAAAGACCACATGTGGAACCGATGGCAACATGAGTACTTAACTGCCTTGAGAGAGCGCCACAACCTTGTACACAAAATGTGACCCTTCACGCGAAAAGGGGGCTTATGGATTGCACTAAAAAGCGTGAATTTTTTTCACGGTCACGGTGCGTGAATTGGAATTTTCACAGCGTGAATTAAAAATTTCACGCAGTGTTCACTCTGTGCTAAAAAACTTTCACTCCTGGCGTGAAACTAATCATTCCGTGAATGATCAGTGGAAACTTTCACGCCGTGAAACTCAGTAATGCAGAAAACTGATCGGTGTAAACTTTCCCTCCGTGAAATTAAGAGTGAAAATTTTCACGCCGTGAAATTGATCGGCCGTGATAAGAAACTTCACGTCATGAAATCTAACCTGCGTTCCTTTGTTTTTCTCTCCGCTGCAGCAACATTGAACAAGTCGAATAAACGGAAAATTTGTAAAAGAATCTCCACGATAGTTGAATCTTAACAAGAAAATCAAAAGAATGAACTAAAACTGACAGATAACTGAAACTAAAACATCACGCGCTGTGGTGACAAGATATCTATTACGCAAATTCTCTACAGTAATTAAATCGTTTGAATTGTACAAAAGTACGTTATTAAATTTTTGTGAAAAATCAACAAACAAACAAAACAAACCGGCTAGACAAAAATTACCTGTAAAGTTGTGTTCAGTATCTTTCAGATACGATAAACAGACGCAATAAACAGATAGTACATGTTTGGCACCACGGAGTCTAGCAACGTTGGCGTAGCCAGCAATATTATTATTATTCGTGAATACTTCGCTTTCCACGAGAGTTTTAAAACGGTAGAGAAGAAACTTGAAAGTTCTATTTGAAAAGATTAGATTTTGGTGAAATGCTTGAAAAAAGTCCGGTTAATTTATACACGACAATATTCGCTTGATCCTGATTCGCGACATAACAGGAGTCACGTTTCGCAATCATTTTTGTGAAAATTGAATTATACATGCCTAAAAGTAAATGTCACGTTCGTCATGCAAAAATAAAACTTGCGAACACTCTGTTGCGTTTTCGTAAATGAAACATAGGCACGCATTGCGTGCTTGACCTATGTTGAAATGACAAGTCTTATCCTCGCTTATTTGCGATTTTTAAGACATACTCTGAGGACAAAACAACACGCGATTATTCTTGCAAATACTTCCCCCCTCCACTATAGCACCTGAGTGCATAAAGCCCAGTTCAGACGCCGCACCTCCCATGTGTCGTACCAAGTAGTACGTAGTTTTTTGGCAGTTGTACGGTGTCCAAATGAGTTTTTTCGACAGATTTCAATTAGGCAAGCCAAAATCTCAGAGTACGGCAAAGTTTGCCACTTAAATACGACCTAGGAGCGAAAATGTATTTGGTACGGCCCATGAGAGGTACGGCGTCTGAACTAGGCCTAAAACAGCTTTTTCGTTTACTCAGCAATACCCTTGGAATGCAAAAAAACATCCCGCTAAAAACCCAGTTGGACCAAAATTGGAGATAGAGCAACCATCGGGCTAGTAGGCTACAGGCTAAAAAGTCAAACTGACACTAGAAAAAAAAACGACTGCATAAAAACTTCAAATTAAATTTAAAACTGAAACCTCAGTTAAGGTCAACTAATGATTGTCTGCATATTACTGAAGAATATTAATCCAGCTCACAACAAGATGTGAAAGAAATAAGTGTAGTAGATAATAATTTGAGGAGAGGACAGTCATTGCGGTCATGTTAAAATGTAGCCTGCAGACTGTGCAGACTGCAGACCATGCAGACTACGCAGACTGGTATTTTGTTTTCTTTAAGTAAACTGTGATTTGTTGTACTTTTTAGGACTTTTCGCTTTTTGTCGTGTTAAGATGACATGGCCAGCAGCTGGCCAAGTTCTCCAAAAAATGCCCCGCTGTAAGGAATTCTCGAACAATTTCCACAGAAAGATTCGCACCTTCTGGGAGTATTTCATATTCCTTTGCCAGACGATTCAAAAGTACATTTTGGTTTTGCAGTTAACGAAGTTTCCGAGCTTGAGCGTACCGTGAACTCGCTATGTTACCGTATACATTACAGGTTTATAAACCTACAGACACGCTTGAACAAGCTAATCTATGCAAATTGCTATCTTAAACACGTCGCTAAAAAATTTCAAAAACCATATGTTCCCGTATATGATAAAACCAAGAAAGAAATCATTTCTATGTCGGCTGGAAAATCTGTGGATGTGACTGATATAAATCATGGTCACAACATCGTAAACTAAAACTAAACCGCATTTTGGGAAGAGAAAACAGGTTTAAAAACCTACTGACACGCTTGAATAAACAAGCTAATTTATGCAAACTGCAATCTTATAAACACGTCGCTATAAATTTCAAATTACCAAACAAAGCGGTTTCAAAAACCTTGCAAAGTACAGTCAAAATTATCCGTATCAAGCACAGATACAATCTTTTCAATCAACATCTTGCTAAAAGATACATAACCAAAACAGCTGTTTCATAGCACAAATCATAACAGAACAAATTAAATTACAGTTTCTCGTCAACAAGTCTATTTTTGGAACGATGTTACATGTAATTGTTTTTGTCAAGTACTCACGTTCCACCGTTGGCCACGACAAAGTTCAATTTTACCTGCCCTTACAATAGCTTTAGGAAATTACCATCAATTCCACCACACCAAGCCTTTACTGAAAATATAATATTCGAGAGGTAAAAGTAGAAAAGCACATTTGCGCTGATCGTTTCCGTCCCCATATGTACATTCGACATGGCCGGTAAGCTTAACCTTGTCTGACCTTCAGCTTCAGTAAGCGAATTCTAACCAGCTCTTTCATTGGTAGAATGTACTCTTAGCTTAGTAGCCTCAATCTGATTGGTGCCACATAGTGCCACATAAATTCCCCCGGGGGGTGTACTCCCATGTGAAAGGTGCACGGATGCACGTCGTCTCGCGTTCTCCGTCTGTTTTAGCATAGCTTTAATTTAAATTTTCCGACGAGCATTCCCGCCCGTCTCACATGAGATTTCCCCCCCGGATCAAAAATACATACATACATACATACAAACAAACAAACAAACATAGAAAGCGAAAAACTTCACGCTGACTAAGACCCTATGTTTTCAACATAGGTCAAAAACTGTTCTATAAACACAAAAGAAACAAACTGAAGTTGCGTGTCTTTTAGCAGGGAAACGCAATAACAAACGCCTGTGTAGCCGTCAACACCTGATCTTCGGAACCGATTGTATCGATTTTGAATGATAATGACTTTCAAGCTTCAATGCTTGAAGCAAATCACTGAAATGCGCCCCCGTAGGTAAGCGTGATTTAATAATACAACAACATTCACGGTAGGAGAGTGATGTTCACGTAAAACGTAAGGAGTAAATTTTTTCCACGCCGTGAAATATTTCGCAGAGACTATGATGACCTTTTTCACGGCGTGAAATGTATATTTCACGGCGACTAATGACTATGACCTTTTTCACGGCGTGAAATATTTCACGGTGGCCGTGACTTTTTTCATGGCGTGTTCACGGTGTGTTGGAGAAATTTCACTCACATTCCAATAATTTTTCTTCATTTCACGGCCAAGACCGTGAAAATAGCCATAGCGTGAAATTTGGATAAGCCCCCTTTTCGCGTGAAGGGTCACAAATGACAAATTACCAAGTCAGAGTTGGCGACACCGTGCTTGTACGATCTGACAGCAAGAATCGAGGGAAGTGGCCACTAGCTATTGTCCAGCAGACCTACCCAGGGTGTGATGGCCACATCCGTGCAGTGCAGCTGAGAACCAGTAAGGGAGTTATAGGGCGTCCTGTTCAGCACCTTTTCCCACTGGAGTTGCAGTGTAAGCCCACCGTGCCAGCAGGAGCAGAACAGCGGTTGAACCATGACGCGCCAAATTTAAGACTGAGAAGAGCCGCTGCGGCTGCGGCAGCTACCAGAATAAAGGAGATTGCTCATAATGAAGAAATTGAACAATTTTGAACTTGAAACGAGTGATTACTAGCAAAGATTCAATCTAGCGTTTGATTAATTTCGGAGTTGTAAAAAAGTTTGTTTCAGTCTCCTAAGTATTAAATGCACCCTTGTGTGCAATGCTGCATGGGGGACTGTGTCGGAGACTTCATCTTACGTGACAGTACAGTGACAGATGTTTAAATTAGGTCTAGATTTCATGAGACAATGAACACTTTAGGTAGAAGAATTGATTGACTTTTTTCTGATTATCGCCTAGCAACAGCCAATGATATCCAATGTACTAGTATAAAATCAAGCGTCCTTTTCCATGTGTTCAGAGTAGCTCTTGCACAACTGTTGTAACGAGTGAATACAAAGTGAGCCAAGTGATTAAATACAAACGACTCTACTGTTTGTCTTAGTGTAGTTCGTTGACCTGAAAACCCTAGTGAACGGGGCAAAGTTCGCATCACGAGAATACAAGAATTAAAAATCAAGAACTAAGCCAACACTTCAAACTAGGTTGAAAATAAACAAATACCATTTGCTGGATTTTCAACAACTTTGGCTAAGTATGCATCACCATTAATTATTTGGTAACAACAGAGCCTAATCAAATTGTCCACTTGTTGCTCACAAAAATAATACTCCCCATTACTGTACATGTAATTCAAAAAATCCACGAATGTAATAAGAGTAACCAACACAAGTAATAAATTACTGAAATCCATTCTAAGCCATAAATGCGATAACCTGGCTCACCAGTGTGGGCATTTGAGCAAGTTTCCTGCAAGTGCCCTTCCATGTCGGCAAATCAACTTAGCATTGACATCACCATCAATCCTCCACATTGTCAAGTTGACGGAGTACAGTGTACATCCACCCCGGTCAAATGCACATGTCCAGCATTCAGCTGTTTCCTCCGGATTTGAAGACTAAGCTGTAATAATCAAAAGCCATTGTGTCAAACACAATGCTGTTGACTCTGATTGGCGAATACCCCCAATTAGTGTGCATGGGGGTTTATACCACAGTCAAAACATTCAGCTTAGATATGACTCAATGCTCCAGCAAGAAAATTCCACTTCGCGGCCAGATCAATAAAAAAAGGGGCATACTTAACCCATTGACTGTCATGCTGGCCAGTACTAGCCATGATTTTGTGCATGTTTGCGTTAAGTTCTGCCCGTCTCCCCAAGGTAGGCTTCTTTGCTCCCCTATTGTTTTAATTGTCTCCAGGAAAGACAAATCAATCAGTATTCACCTACTTGTGCACAAATTTGAAGGAATTAGGAGGTCCTAGACACTGCCACAGAAGATCAGACTTATTTTCAAAAAGGGCTGGCATGCCCTTCAAGCATGATTTTTTAAGACAGTAAAAACCCATTCTCAGAAACAACCCTTGCCTTTTTAGAACTATAAATTGAAGGAAGCCCAAAGAAACACTTCACGGCTTAAACAGTGGAATGTAGAGAGCTTCAAGTGAAGAAATCACTTTTCGATGAAGTAACCATTTTGTCAGAGAGAAGAGAAATCTGTAATTGCAAGACACCACTCAAGCTGTTGACTTTCTGGGAAATGGTCCAGCAATTTGGAGACCAAAGCATTTTTGACAGATTCTTCATACTCCTTATGGCTTTTGCAAACTTTCTGAAAATTATCCAGTGTCTGTTCAATAAATACCCTTCAAAATGACTCATACATTGAACGGAATTGCTTACATGTTGGCTTTCCTCAAAGAGAAAATTGAACATGTTTGGTTTCAGAAGCAAACAGGGACTTATCTGATAAATCTTTACATACACATAGAAACGTTTGTTGTCCCATTTTCTGTGCACCTACATTCATGATACCTCATACTTAAAGTGATCTGATCTAAACAGACACAAATCCACTGTCATAGGTTAATTTCATTCGTGTGATGACACAAGAAAACTCCTGCTTAAACGTGTATATGACACAAAAATTTTTTCTTCGGTTTTTGATTGTTTTATGTGCATAAAAAACGATTCTAAGCTTTAAACCAGGGCTTTCATTAGAAGCCGGCTACCGCCGGAGCTCCGGCGGCTGTGAGTCATCGAGTCGCCGGCTACTTGGCCACGTTTTTCAACAAATACTTCAAAAATAAAACTCTTAAAATGTTTACAGCATACCCATTTTTCAGTTAAAATAGATTTGATAAAATAAAGCGGACACTTGCCTTGAGAATTTGTGTATAAAGCGTATATCAACAAGATTTTTATACATGTCGATCGCGATGGCATGATCGCAAGGATCGCAAGTGATTGAAAAACGTTCAGCCATTTTCAGCGGTATCATAATGAAGTTTAGCCTCGCTCTCAAACAATTACCACGTGGTAGGTTGAACAAAGATGGCGGCCAAGCGTAGCCTTGGACAGACTGAATTGTTTTCATTCTTTACAAAAAAACCACGGACCGGAACAGGTATTTTGAATAAATTTTGACTTTGCAATTGTTTTCTTATAAACCCATTGTGTTGTTTTTCGCTTACTTAAGAATATAAATTGCAGAAAACAAAGCGACACATTCCAATGATTTAGACGAAACTTCGCAAGTCAACCCAACTGAAACTCTACCTGACGTCGCAGGTCATGCATCGTCATCTCCGCAATCTCCCGAAACTCCTGAGCCAGACAAAGAGCCATTAGGTGAAGAAATGAAACAATTTATTCACTCATCGTTTGGAAATTCAGTCGACGAACCTGTACACAGTTTTTACACATGTGTAGGGAGCAGATGCAGTTCTGTCACTCAAACTGAAATGAATCGTCTACGATCAACAAGCCAAAAAGATCGCTTCCAGCATCAATGGGTCCTTGACAAAAACCTCTCTTTCTGCAAAAAGACTGGTTTGAACTGGCTAGTTTATGTAGAAGGTAGGGGTATGTTTTGTCTTTTGTGTAGAAAACATGATGTAACAAATCTACAAAACAAGAGCAAAAAGTTTAACACTGAACCTGCTATCCGTTTTAAACGCAAGTCCATTGAAGAACACTCAACTTCACAACACCATAAAGCTGCTGTTAGTGCAGAACTTTTGAGCCGTGTTTCTGTCTTCCAGAAAGAGTTTGAAGAAAGAGAAAAATCAAAGGAAGATGTATATTTTAATGCATTCTTAGCTCTTTACTGGATAGCGAAAGAAGAAATCGCAAACACAAAGTTTACCAGTCTTTTGGAAGTTGTAGAGAAAATGGGATTATCAAATATGAAGTTCTTTGAGCATCGCTCAGGAGGATCGGTGAGAGAAATGTTTATTTTGATGGGAGAGATGGTTAAATCTGAAGTTGTGAAGAAGGCACAGCAAGCCGGCTCCATTGGCCTCTTGATCGATGAAGTAATGGATATTGCCCAGAGAGAGCAGCTTGTGTCATTCATCAGATATGTTGACCAAGATACCTATGAAGTCAAAACAGATTTCCTTGCTGTGAATGACATTTTAGAGAGCTCAAGTTCTGCCAATGCTGAAACCATCAAGTCAGTTGTTGTGAAACAGCTGTCAGATTGTGACCTCGATATCAACAAATTAACAGGTTTGTCAACCGATGGCGCATCTGTAATGGTGGGAAAGGAAAATGGGTGTTGCTGCTAAGCTTAAGAGAGAAGCTAAGATGTTATTGAATGTTCATTGCATCTGCCATAGATTGGCCCTCGCATGTGGGGATGCTAATGACCACATTTCATATATCAAGACTGTTGAAAAGGTTTTGATTCAACTATGGTCTTTCTTCCACAACTCGGGAAAGCGCACAGCAGCATTCACCAAAGCAGTTATTGCTTCAGCAGAGTTACAGATTTCACATTCTGCAAAGAAAAGGGTTGTAAAGCGTGTTAAGAAGGCTACCCGAACAAGATGGCTGTCTACAGAAAGCACTGTTGATGGTATTTTTCTGAACTTTGTGCCTTTGACCCAAACTTTCCAAAACTACAGCAATGAACGTGATCCTGTTGCAATAAACTTGATCACTCAAATCAAGTCAAAGAAATTCCTTGGAGCAGTGTATTTACTTCATGAAGTCCTGCCAATTCTGAGCCATCTCAGCCGAGCCTTTCAGAAAGGAAACATATCATTTGCTGTCATAGCACCTTCTGTAGAATTTATTTTAGAAGAACTGAAAACAATCACCCTTGGAACGTTTGAGAACAGATCTTGCTGAAGACGGCAGGCTGCACAACAGTGGATTGACTCCTCTAACAGCACATGATGAGACACTTCTCAAAAACCTGACTTCAAAGTATGTCCGTGCTCTGCAAGACAACATCGCTTCCCGTTTCAAGGATAGCCTTCCCATCCTGAGTGCTTTCAAGATCTTTGATCCAGTTGCAGTGCCACCCAAGTCTGAGCAGAGCTTTAGTGACTATGGAAGCAAAGAGATCAAGATACTTGCAGAATATCTGTATCAGCTGGAGACTGGAGAATCAAAGGTACAGAAGACAGAGGAATTGATCTGTGAGTGGCGAAAGTTCAAGTACAGCATCCTAAAACTCAAGAGTGAAATGCCAGCAGATGTCGTTAAACCACCAAAGAACAAGGAACTGACATCCCAAACGCCTACAGAATGGCTTTTACATCACATGTGTGATGTATTCGCCTCGTTCACAAGGCAACCTCGTTTTCACGTACCATGTGCTCGTGTAGTCAGCCATGTGAGTTCTAGTTGAATAAATATTGTTTGGTTCGTTTAGCTGTTCCTTTACCTGTTTCACGATACGTTAACGTCCAAATACGCCACAGTGGCGACGAGGTAAACTGGAGAACGGCCAGCCAAAGACGGAAAGCGGAAATTTAGCGACGAATACAGCTGTTGAGCGAACGACGACCAGTCAAGCGCCTGAAACACGAAACGAAGCGAGCGCTATGGCGGGCAGACCACCGTTCGATGGTTTCAACCCAGACTCGGAAGATATTGAAAGCTACCTCGAGCGTTTGCAAGAATATTTCATTGCTTACGATATTAAGAGCGAGACGGAGACTGCTGCAAAACGAAGAGCGATTCTTCTAACATCCATTGGCAGTAATGTTTATCGAGTGTTGAAAGATTTATCCTACCCGGACGCCCCAAACACGAAGACCTTTGACCAGCTATCAACGCTACTTCACAGTCATTACAAGCCTACTCGCTTAAAAGTCGCGGAAAGATACAGGTTCCATTCTGCTAGCCAGCGACCGGGGCAATCCATTATCGATTTTGTCAGAGAGTTAAAACGCCTTGCGGGAACATGTGAATTCACAAACGAACAGTTGAACGATAGTCTACGTGATCGCTTTATCTGTGGTCTTCGTTCGGAGCAAATTAAACGGAAGCTACTGTCGACAAACTTCACATTTCAGGAGGCAGTGGATACTGCAATTGCCCAAGAAACAGCGCAAAAAGATGTCCGTGACCTTGGTTCAATTTCTCAGAGCGAGAATCCTTCGGCGAGCGTAAACAAGGTCAAACGCGACAATTTGTCGTCACGCAATCACACTTCAGCGCCGGATCGACGTCACGGCAAAAATGACAAACAAACCCAGCCAACGGGGGTTAAGCAAAGATGTTTTCGCTGTGGATTAACCAACCATTCTTCGGACAACTGCAAATACAAGGATTCAGAGTGTTTTCGTTGTCATAAAACGGGTCACTTGCAGTCTGAGTGTCGCAACACGAAGTCACCGCGCCAGAAGGCGGAGAGAAAACAACATGTCCGTCACGCTGATCAGGATTCAGAAGCAGAAGTGTCGGAGGAAGCTGAAGATGAATTTTTCGGCTCGATTTTCAGTTTGGATGGCGTACACCATACTGAGTCACGGAACTCAGGAATTTCGGCTCCTGCAGTCAAAGTTCCTGTACGAATTGAAGATGTTGAATTTCAGATGGAAGTGGACACCGGGGCAGCCGCATCTATCCTCAGCTATGCAGATTACGAACGGTATTTCAAATACCTGGCACTAAGGCCGGTGGAAAGATCGTTTCATGCCTATGCGGGCACACCGCTGGACATTGCAGGACAGATCCTGGTTGATGTAGAGCACAACGACCAACACGCAACGCTACCTTTGCTTGTTGTGCGTGCGGAGCGATACGCCCCTCCATTGCTCGGAAGATCCTGGATGACAAAAATTCGCCTCGACTGGAGAAATCTCTTTACACCTCCAAACGGTCAGTTCTCGGTTAAGCAGAATGAGGATGTACGGATCGAGCGCCTCAAGGAACAGTACGCTGAGATATTCAAGCCTGAGCTAGGAACTGTTAAGGGTGTCACGGCAAAACTTCACCTGAAAGAAAATGCAACGCCAGTATTTCAACGCGCACGCCCAGTACCCTACGCATTACGTTCTGCCGTTGAGGAGGAACTTAAGCGCATGGAAAGCGAGGGTGTTCTCAAGCCTGTAGAAGTGAGCGATTGGGCTACACCTATTGTTTGTGTTCCCAAGACCGACGGATCAGTGCGTATTTGTGGTGATTATAAAGGCACGGTTAATCCAGCAATCCAGACAGAGCAGTTCCCCATCCCGACATTGGAGGAGATTCGGGGAAAGGTGTCAGCATGGAAGAAATTCACGAAAATTGATCTGAGAAGTGCATATCAGCAACTGGTCTTGGACGAGGAGTCACAAAAACTGTGTACGATCAACACCCACAAAGGTCTTTTCCGATACACACGTTTGCCATTCGGAATTTCATCCAGTCCAGCTATTTGGCAGCGCTTTATTGAGCAAGTGCTTGCGGGACTTGACGGAACATGCGTGATCATGGATGATCTGCTGGTGGGAGGCACTAACGACGATGAGCATCTGAAGAATTTGGAAGCGGTTTTCAAACAATTCCTTAAGTTTGGTTTGAGAGTCAAACTTCCGAAGTGCGTGTTCATGGCACCATCCGTGATATACTTCGGATTGCGTTTCTCAGAAAGGGGACTTCAACCAACCGATGAAAAGGTTAAGGCCATAAAACAGGCCCCCACTCCTCGAAACGTGACGGAATTACGCTCCTTCCTTGGAATGTTAGCAGCACTGACTAATTTCATTCCAAAGCTGTCAACCCTCGCTCACCCCCTATACGAGCTTCTGGGAAACAAAGCGTGGAATTGGACGCCAAAGTGCGAACAAGCCTTCAGTGACGTGAAACTAGCGCTATCTTCAGAGACTGTGCTTGCGCATTACAATCCCAGTCTTCCAGTGGAGTTATCAGTGGATGCCTCACCATACGGATTGGGTGCTGTCATCATGCACGTGTATCCCAATGGCACACGACGCCCTATTGCCTATGCGTCACGAACACTGAATGAACACGAGAAACGCTATGGTCAAATTGATAAAGAAGCCTTGGCTATTATGTTCGGGCTAAAGCGGTTTCATTTATACCTGTATGGTCGACACTTTACAATTCTGACGGACCACAAGCCTCTAGAGCGAATCTTTGGCCCCAAGACAGCCATCCCTTCCTTGGCAGCCATGCGTCTACAGCGTTGGGCTATCATTCTGTCAGCCTTTGACTACAGCATCAGATTTATTCCTTCGAAGGAAAACGCAGTTGCTGACGCATTATCACGATTACCCCTGCCATCAACGCTAAGTGGCGAGAATGCTATTTTCAAGGTTGAAGAACGACTGATAGACTCGCTACCCATCACGCATAAGGAGATAAGTCACGCAACGCGAGTAGACCCTGTCCTATCAAAGGTGTTGGAATTTGTCAGGCACGGGTGGCCACAACATGTTGAAGATCTACGCCTGAAACCCTTTTTCAATCGTCGATTTGAATTGTCAGTTGAGCAAGATTGTCTATTATGGGGTTTACGAGTTATCATCCCTACCCGCTATCATGAAGATATGCTGGAAGAATTGCACACGGGTCACCCAGGCATTGTCCGGATGAAAGAGTTAGCACGCAGTTACCTATGGTGGCCGAATGTTGATCTAGAAATTGAGCAAACTGTGAGAAACTGTGCTAGTTGTCAGCAGGTTAGGAAACCACCAGCTGTAGCACCACTAGCGCCGTGGATGTGGCCGAGTAATCCCTGGCATCGAGTTCATGTCGATTACGCTGAAGACGAAAACGGGCATTATCTCATTATCGTTGATGCGCATTCCCGCTGGCCAGAGATCTTCTTTATGGCACGAAACACGTCAGCTAAGGCAACGATCACCATCTTACGAGAATTGTTTGCGAAATACGGATTGCCAGTTCACTGTGTTAGCGACAATGGTCCGCAATTTCGCAGTGAAGAATTCGCACATTTCTTAAAGATGAACGGTGTTAAACACATACGAGTAGCTCCCTATCATGCGGCAAGCAACGGTTTAGCCGAACGGATGGTTCAGTCCTTCAAGAACCACATGAAGACCTGCAAGGGCAGCAAGCTGTCGGTTCAGCAACGTATTGGCAACTTCTTGCTGACATACCGGTCAACCAAGCATCCTACCACTGGAAGAACCCCAGCTAGTCTGTTCCTCGGACGCGAGTTGCGAACGCGGTTAACTCTTCTTCGTCCAAGTACGGGGGAGAAGGTCATGGATTCGCAGGCAAAACAGAAAGCAGCACACGATGTGCACGTTAAATTTAGAGAGTTCTACCCAGGTGACAGAATTTTGGTAAAAGATCTTAGGAGAGAGAACACGTGGTGGCCAGGTTCTGTAGCGGAGCGGAGCGGTCCGAAATCGTACGTGGTAGTGCTTGACGACGGGCGAGTTTGGAAACGACATTTGGATCACATAAGACGAGATAGTATGGACAGCGCGGTTCCTCAGCCAAACGTCACAAGAGAACCACAGGACAGTGCTTTGGATCATCGTTCACACGTCCCTCTTGGTACAGATGTTCCATTACCACCACAAGTACCATCAGACATCCCAGTTATAGATCCAGCGCAATTCAGTACTCAAGTACCATCTGAAAAGGAAGAATCTGTTCCTGTTGCGGAGAAGTCGCCTACAGTCGATACCCGATCCTCTGAAGTGGGCCAGACTCCACTTCGTCGGTCTAGTAGAGTGCGCAAGGCACCGGACAGATTAATTGAGACAGTATGAAAATTGGAACACTGAACGTTACATTTGTTTTATTTCAGTTGCGTATAAGAGCTGCCAGGAAATGAGTTTGAACTGCCAAATCTAGTCACTGACTTACTGTTACTAAGGTTTTCAGTCTCCGTGTAGTTATAGTTTACTAGACACTGGAGCCAAGTTTCAGATCCCGTTGTTCACATTAGTTTTTTGGGTATCACCTAGAAAGGGGGAGATGTGATGTATTCGCCTCGTTCACAAGGCAACCTCGTTTTCACGTACCATGTGCTCGTGTAGTCAGCCATGTGAGTTCTAGTTGAATAAATATTGTTTGGTTCGTTTAGCTGTTCCTTTACCTGTTTCACGATACGTTAACGTCCAAATACGCCACAACATGCTTTCCAATCAATCGACTTACAGTCATTTTGTGCCAGAGCTTCTTCGTCTTGCTGAAGTGTGCATGTCTCTTCCAGTAAGCAACGCCTGGCCGGAGCGAGGGGCATCAGCAGTCAAACGACTGAAAACACGGCTGAGAAGCTCTTTAAAAGGTGATATGTTGGAATCACTAATGCACATTACAATCAATGGGCCAGAAGTACAGGAGTGTGAAAGCCTGGTCAAGAAAACAGTGAAAAAGTGGCATGAAGTGAAACCTCGAAGAAAAATTGCTAAATCAATTCCTGCAAGTGCTTCTACCAGTGAAACAACAGTTTCTAAAAGTAATGCTGCTGTCCAGGTTGATATGCCACTAGATGTTGAAGTTCTAGAACACGTGAATGCCATAGGAGATGGGATTGGAGTTGAAGATTTGGAGAAAGAAGTTAATTCAGTAATCAGTGCTCTTAAACTTCCTGACATCTCCGACTCGGATATGGACTCTCACTCTGACTATGACTCAGACTTTGAGTCAGATTCAGACTGAGCAGTTACGAATGATCTGATCATTTGTAATGGTCAACAGACAGTCAACAGAGTTAGAATTAGAACTGTCAAACTACAGAAATTGTTATTGTCAAAGTATTTATTACTACTAACTTGTGAGTGCTGAAAGTAATCAAAATTCTTTATGGAGAAAGAAGTTTGTGAAGGAATGAAGTACAGTCGAATGACATAACTTTAAGATCACACTGCATATTATATCATGATGTTTGATGTTCTCATGTGCTACCTCATTTGATTTTAGGGATAATGTTTTCATAATCTTTGACCTCAAAAGTCATACAAGTCTTGTAAAAATTAAAAAAACATGTTTCTTTTATTGATAAATATTCATCATTAACTTTACTAATTTCAATGCCCAGAAAGCTGGAAATCGCATTTCCGAGCTTCTAAATTTCAAAATTTTTCTCGGGGGGCATGCCCCCAGACCCCCCTAGCAAAAGGTGGCCTTCGGCCAACTTAATAGTCGCAGACGGCTACTTTGCTATGGTCAGATGCCTACTTCAAATGTTATTGAAAGCCCTGTTAAAACGGCATCAAACTTTTCAAACTTACTTTTTTTCGCGGTTAAAATAGCGCAAATTTAACTTCAAAAGTGTCACCATCTTACGCGGCCAAAATGCCACGTGATAAGCTAATGTGATGTCAATTGACTTGATAACAAAACCAACATGGCGTCAAAGTGGAAGGAACTTGGCACAGTTGGGAAAGGTTTCTCGTAGCTGGACAGCCAAGTAAGCAGTGGTTTGTGTATTCCTTTTGACGATAAAAAGGAAAAGTAGTCAGCACTCCTTGGAACCAGCAATTTGGGACAAGAGAATCGAAACAATTGTGTTGAAGGAGATGCAAGATCGAAGCACTCAGGCTACTTGAAATTTTGATGTTCGCTATGTTTTAAACTTGAACATATGGTAACGAACAAGCATTGTTTCATAAGGATCTGTCTCGATAAGCGAAGAAGTTTTACTGCAACGCCCAGGGATGTTTTTCATTCGCAAAGCAGGACAGGTACAATAGCCTGGCCTGACTTTCGATTGTACAGGCGAACAGAGCTACCAATATGGTCCGGGGCACCCAACAGTTCGTTTCGGGGAATATCTGTTCGGAAGGTCTAAAATCGCCTGAGATATTGGGATTTAATTGGAGTGAAAGCTAAAGATTTCTTTGGCGAAACATCACCTCGGACTTTCGTATTAAGAGGACTTATTAGTTCCTATTGTTTTCGGAGGGACAATCAATCTGTATTAGCTTACACAAATATGCCTTTAAAAAGCTATGAAACTATCTCACGCCGGGCCAGCAGAGGGCACGAAGCTGCACGCTCGGAAAAACTTTTGCGTCTTTTATCCGATAGAGCTCAAACTTTGCACAATGATAGAACTTTTTATTCCAAACAATCGTATCGTTTTTGTTTTTTCATTTTAACGGTTTTTGGCGGGAAAATGACATCACAGTGCTAAAGGCAAATTTTCAATTGTCTCTTATGGCACAAAAAGTATATGATTCTGAAAGAACTCATTGAGATAAAGTGAAATGCGAAGAAATTATTGAAAAAGCTCGATCCGTCTTGAAGATATAAAGATCTGAATTTTATAAATGTTCTAAAAATAGTAACAAAATGGCGGAAAATTCAAACTTCCGAACTTTATATCTTCAAGACGGATCGAGCTTTTTCAATAATTTCTTCGCATTTCACTTTATCTCAATGAGTTCTTTCAGAATCATATACTTTTTGTGCCATAAGAGACAATTGAAAATTTGCCTTTAGCACTGTGACGTCATTTTCCCGCCAAAAACCGTTAAAATGAAAAAACAAAAACGATACGATTGTTTGGAATAAAAAGTTCTATCATTGTGCAAAGTTTGAGCTCTATCGGATAAAAGACGCAAAAGTTTTTCCGAGCGTGCAGCTTCGTGCCCTCTGCTGGCCCGGCGTGCTAAGAAAGCAGAAAATGATATTAGAAGTATTTTGCTAAAATTTTCTCGTTGGGTGCCCCTGTACAGTCTTAAATGAAATTTGTTTTTATTCTTCTCAGGACTTTAGTAAGACATTATGATATCAATATAATTTCAACGACGATCACCTACTCATAACATCTTTACACTGGACTGTGCATACACTGTCTTGACCTGACTGCACTGGATGAAGGGTTTTAACTTAAATAAATCACCTTTTTAGCAAGACAAGAGTTCAGGATTTTGTTTGACTCTTTCTGTGAGGAGGCTGTAAATGCCTTGTTGTTAGAGAGAGAAAATAGAAAGAAAATCAAGAGGTTGCTTAAAGAATTCCAGGAAAATGTCTCACTCGGTTATATTTGTTTATGAAGACAAACATTTTCTAGGAGTTTGTTTAATCCTATGTCTACATATCAAGTTTTTTACCAATCAGGCTGCCTTTTCACTGATGACCATGACCTGACCTGACCTGACCTGATTTACATCAGCTTGCCAACAACGGCTGTTAATACCAACAGCCGTAACTAAGCTAGATCCATCCAGGTCTCGAGAGATCTAGATTGGCTGGTTGTTGATTCTGACACGGGCATTCAGTCCCCCCCCCCCTTGCTTTTTGGTCACATGAGTAAACATGGAATCATTTTCTCTTGTTGCTTTATGTTTGGTGGTGGTTCTGATAACTCAATAAATATCAACTATCAAAATTGAAGATCAAGTGATGATGACAGAAGGACGTTCCTTCTGTTTCAATTATTTTGACCTATTGTCAACAAGAACGATACATTACATTGTATTTAATTTTGCTATTTTAGAAACTTCCCATATAGGAATACTTAGATAAATTGTTGTTGTTGTTGTTTTTGTTGTTGTACTGCCACTCTGTTTGCTGTGACGAAACAGGTACACTATGACATGATGTTACAAACACAATAATTATTCCTAAGTAAAAATTGATTGGTGATTTACAATGTTGGGGATGCCACAAATTCCCCAAGCTTTAACTCTGTCTCCAGTTATTAGGAACTATGGTATTAATTTAGGTGCTCCATACAGGGCTTCCACCTCTCTCCATCAGAATCAGGCTTAAGCAGATTAAGCTTGTGGGGCTAGCGCAGTGTCAGGAACCTGTATTGTGTGCGTGTGTGTGTGTGGGGGGGGGGGGGGAGTGAGCTGCTATAAATAATATCTACAAGGGATGTATGGATCCTCATCACTGTGTCTGAGTGACACATGTACTTTGGTAAATATTTGACCAGTTAATAATGATTATTATTGATGAAGATTGATGTTGATTTCCACTGTTCATAGGAAAATTGTTTGAGGAGTCAATATAGAGACCCACTGTTGATTTGCAAATGTACTCGTCAATTGTCAATTCCTGTTGGTTTCTTCATAATTAACTGTTAGTTTCAGAAGAGTTTGATGTGCTGCGCTCCCCTCCTGTGGTATTAGAAACACCAAAAGCTATCTCACAACTGAGGTGCTTCCACTGATCATCGACTTTGAGATCAGCATCTTCACCACAGTATGAAAGAAGAGAAGACATCGCAAATATTCGTCGTTGTCTGGTTTGATAAGACCTAAAACAGCTCTATTTTTCTCCTACTTGTTCTTTCTCACTGTAGGTCTTGAAAGTTTCGAAAAGATCCCCGCTACTGCTGAACAGTGTCAACATTTTAAGGTGATTTGTAACAAAAACACTGCGTTCGCGGGAACGCAATCAAGTCGATTGACATCACCATGCGGTAAATTCGGTCCCAGTCCCCGGGACAGTTTTGAAGTAAAAAATAGGGTCTTTTGCCCTCGAAAAAAGAGGGTTTTAAAAGTTTTAGACAGGTTATAAGGTAAGTATCATTTTTTTATACACATCAGACTCTCAAAAACCTAAGAAAAAATTTCGTGTCATATACACTTTAAAAAAAATTTTGACGTTCATTTTTTTTACTTTTTTTTGGTGGGGGGCAGTTCTTAATGATTATTGGCACAGGTACATTTATTCAAGAATTAGAAATTGTAATTACTATTCTAGACCAACTGAATGATATGATAGCCTAAAATGATGAAAGATGGATTTTTTTTAACCTTGTTAATGAGCAATGAATTAATATTTGTCAAGGGAAAACAAATAACATTCTAAATTGAAAGCAGACCACGCCAGCTTTCTTTTTCAGCGTCTTCCAAGTGCCTGTTTAGCTTTCTGGAGATTAGCGTCATTTGAGCGGCCAGCAAGTTGAACTCAAATTAAGATGTGAATGTAGAGTCCCATTTTTAACTAATCTTGGAGGAAAATCTTGAGGACAAGGTCACAAAAACAGCATAGAGTGAACCACAATTCATTAAAAGTGAATTAATATCCCACTATGTGAAGAAGACCAGTTGCTCTCTACTCTTGAAGATGTTTACTCCCATAAGGGGGTGCATAACCTTGTCAATAAATTGAACTCAAGAAGCAATAAATTGTAGAGTCCTGGAACATGCTGCTGTTAGAATTATCTGTGCCTCTTACGGCAGATTTACTCCTGCTTTGTAATGCATGCCTAGGACTTCTTAGAATCTTTCAGTTTTAGTCAGAGTTTCAAATAAAGCCTCAGTAGTTTGTTTGCAAAACATGAGATATTTATAATAACAAGAGCTTTAATGTTGTTAACTGTATAATGTTTGTTTCTTGTTGGCTTACACCTCAGTTTGTTTGGGGGAGGGTCCACTAAAAGTAATGGGGGGCTAGTTTGTGACTTACCACTTTGAGTACTGAAATCTACAACTATCAGGTGTCACCATTAGAATTATTTTGGTACCTTTTAAGGATGGAAGATGGACAAAAAAGTTGTTTTTAAAACGTCACAAGCACACCACCACTTCTATAAGGGAGTCTCCCTTCTGGGGACCTTAATTCCATTCTAATTATTAAGCTACAAATGATAGTTATTTACATTTCATTTTCCACCTCCCTTCAGCTCCTGCTTAGGAGCTCTCTCATTCTTTATCATGGATGATGCCCCAAAGAGAAATAAGTTCCTACCAGAAAGGGAGATCTTGTTAGAATTGTTCCAAATTTGAAAGGTTTGAAAGCCAAGAGAGAAGCTCGAAAAAAAAGCTATTTCCTTTCACCACCTGTCTCGATGTACATTCCAAAAGTTGGGTAAAAATCAATTTTATTAGACAAAGAAAAGCTGACTGTACAGCTGGGGTAGTAAATTTTATATCTCTCCAGTAGAAAGCGTTCAAACACATCAATTCCACTGGGGTCACTGCTTAATATATATATATATACATATATATATATATATATATACCTTTGCCCTCTCGACGGTGCATGTCTTACAAGTAACGTGATCTACGAAGCCACAGTCACAACAGCAACCGGGGACACAAAGACATACATTGGAATGACAGAACATGAATTTAAAACAAGATACAACAACCACAAACTCTCTTTCAGAGACCGAAAGCATTCGCACAGCACAATACTTTCAAAACACATCTGGGACTTGAAAGACAGCAACACCAACTATCAAATCAAAATTGGCGCATCATCAAGAGGGCAAATGCATACAGGGGAAACCCTTCCTGCTGCAACCTGTGTCTATCTGAGAAACTCTGCATCTTGTCCGCTCGTGACATTTCCCTCCTCAACAAGAAATCTGAGCTGGTCACCAAGTGCCGTCATGAGAACAAGTTCTTCGCAACAACCAATCAGAACAGGCGCCGTTCCAACCGTTCTTAAATTTGAAATTTTAACCATATAACTGAAACTTTCTCACATGTACACTCAGTCTGATGATCGCTTAGTGCGTGAAACTCGAGTTACAATTACTTTCTATCTTTAAATTTGTATATATATATATATATATATGTATATATAATATATACATATATCTTATTAGATGTTTTGGTGTGAAGTATCGCCGTATATTTTTACGAGTTGTGCTGTATTTTGACGAACCCGCTGGGCGAGTCAAAATACAACTAACGAGTAAAAAATATATGGCGATACTTCACACCGAAACATCTTATAAGAGATTTATTACCCAACTTGACCTTTTTCAACCTTTATAAGCAACTTGAAAGAAAACAAAAAGTATAACAGAATGAGCGTGCGCACAGTACTGCACAATAACCAACTTTATTATTCCACTCTTGCGCCATTTTACCACATAAGGTCAAGAGAACACGCAAAATATGCCACGGTATTACACAGTAAAATTATGTATTGCACTGCAAAGTCCAGGTTTCACAGGTTTTCGGGCAGAAGGACTGGAAAAACCAACTTTTGACGTGATTTTTCCAAGTGGAATAATAAATCTCTTATTCGATGGCTTAACATATAATACGCGCAGACATTTTGCTCATTGCTCGTATTTTAATATTACACAACTTGCAAAATATCCGCGCATATTATATGTTAAACCATCAAATAAGATGTATGTACAATATCGTGGGATATTTGTAAGTTCGTTTCGCGCGCTTTCTGTACAATAACTAACACAGTTGGATAATTATGCGCTTTTTTGCCGGATTGATAACATTCTCTTGTGAATAAGATTTCATACATCATTTCAGCAGGATGTAATGTTTAAAGATCTTTAAACTGGTACATTATATTACATACTACACTTAAGTGTAAGATTAAAGTCATCATCATGAGAGAGATCATAACATTGCAATCCTCTTTCAGTGCGTGGCTTTCGAGGAAGGTATTCAGGGTATTTCGACTACTCCGGATGTATTAACTCTCTTTCGAACAGCTGACAGTTATCATATTTTATTAGCAAACAGTTTCGACAGACATCTTCATGCAGCGTTTGAAAGTTCAAAAATTAATTTTTACGGAGACAATTCGTCATGGGATTCTTAGAAAACAAACATGTTTGCCAAATCCAAATAATGGCGGCCAACCCGGTCATCATGGAAGAGACTGTTCCAGCTTAAGTTGAATTTCACAACTGCAATTCAACCTCCAAGTTCACAACGTAAAAATGCAAACAACGAATTACTAAAATTCATTCCAGGGAGGAAAGTTCAGATTAGTTTGCAGTCTATTACCTCAACCCGTAAACAGCTGACAAAACAGCTGACAGTCTATTCACCGTTTCATTGACACGTCTCTGTCAACTAAAAACAGAACCTACTACTAACTACGAGGACGGCAACATATAGCAAGCTAAAATAATACTCACCATCCCTAGGAAAATGTCTTTTTACATCAACAAGAAAACGCTCCACTCAAGAGCTTTCGACAAACTTGTGCAAGCCAGGCAGCCGACAGAGCAAAGAGCAAACGCAATGCATTGTTGTTTTTTCAGCCTGGGCGCGGGCTTTTTAGGGGAGTCATATTACACCCTCCTCCCGACAAGGGTATTTCTATTACGACTCCCGAAAAAACGACTGCGTGAGAGGCTACGGGGTGGGGTGTTTATCAGCTCGGATCATATGGGCACGGACGGGGCCGTGTATAAAAGTAATATTTTAACAGTAAATTAACTAAAATTTGAATATGTATAGCATCAGAATCTATTTACAGTCTTTAGAAGAAGATTAAGGGTGCGTTCGATTGGGAAATCCGGATTTCGATTTCGGACTTCGGATTTCCCAATAAAACGCGAAATCCAAAAACGGATTTCGACGAACCGAAATCCTTTTCCAAGACGGATTTCAATTAAGGCCCCTTAATTGAAATCCGTCTTGGAAAAGGATTTCGGCTCGTCGAAATCCGTTTTTGGATTTCGCGTTTTATTGGGAAATCCGAAGTCCAAAATCCAAAATCGAAATCCAGATTTCCCAATCGAACGCACTCTAAGTTAAGCTAAAATGCATAAACGTGTCCCATTTGGCTAAAACGCGTAATTGAGACCAAAACGCGTAATTGAAAACGCGAAATTGAGACCAAATACCTGCGGATGCCCAACATCTTCCATGCTCTCATCTTGCAGTCACTCGGGGCGGGGGGGGCGGGGGCACTTGACCTACGTTTGGGTACAGGAGTGCCACTGAGGGTTGAACACTTTGTGCCCCTGATTGGGACAAAAAAGCCCTAAAATTCCAACACTTTCCATTTTAGGCAGCTGTTGAGGTCACACACGAACAATTAAAAGAGTTTTAACTACGACCATGGACACTCCCAGATTTTTTTTCACAGAATACACAAAGTCAAGTTGATACTTGGCCAACAGGAGACAAACAAAACGAAATACATTTTTTATTGCAATGCTCAGTCTCATGCTCACGTAACTTTACTATAGATTTTGGCTAATCGCGCTTTCCATCATGCATCAGTGTTGGGATTTCCTGTCTAATACAGTCGCGTGCACTACACGCAGTCAAGTTTATATGGTACCTCTGATGGGACCATAAAATATTGCATTAACCTATCCTATATTTTGAAATTTGGTTTATAGCAGTCTTTTCCGTAACGTAATTAAGTGTTACAATAGTGTTACGATTCAAAGTTATTGTTCTTCTCAGCACAAACTTCCGTCTCTGTAAGCATACTTGCTGATCAGTTCTCGTGGTTGAGTGCATGCAAGCAACAAAATGACTGCTTTTTAGAAGTGTGAGAACTGTTGTTACATTTGGGTGCAAAGTAATCCGACTAAGGTCAGCAGGTTACAA
Organism: Siderastrea siderea; assembly: GCA_964030785.1. Taxonomy (NCBI): domain Eukaryota; kingdom Metazoa; phylum Cnidaria; class Anthozoa; order Scleractinia; family Rhizangiidae; genus Siderastrea; species Siderastrea siderea. The sequence continues at coordinate 20,689,543 of OZ034973.1, read as the reverse complement.
ACCAACTTTGTCACCTTTCTTTTATTTTACTCGACTGTTTTACCCACAACTAAAAAAAGGCAAATTATCAAGTATATTGTAAGAGATTATTCCGCAAATAGACCCTTCCTAGCGAAAATCTATCGACACCACTCGAAAAAGCGCCTTAAAATCAGAGAATGAGAACCAAAGATATTGCAAGGTCACAAAATTTTACAGATGTTTGTATGCACTTCCTGAGCGGTATCTAGCCGTGGTGGGAGGCAAGTTTGTGCCCCCACCATTCAAACGTCTGTAAAATTTCGCGACTTTGCGGAGCTATTTCTTTGCTCGTTTCTGACGTATCACTCTCAAACTTGGCAAGTTAACTTATTTTAAGGCGTTCTTTCTAACCGTGTGGATAAATTCTAGCTAAAGGGTTTTTGTCAAAAGTTGAAAAACGGTGGAAGTGTCTATTATCTTGCTCTAAAACTGCAACTGGTGCATTAATGACTAATTACCTCTGTATTTAATTTTATACAAGTATATTTCTTTTAACACTGGAAGTTCCTTAACAAATTTCAAGTTACTTCACCGGATCTCTAATCTGTCTGTCAGTTCAATTATGCAAACAATAGAGTGTATCGATGACTAACGTGTAAAATACACGTATATTATATATTTTTGCTCGAATTATGATCCATTTTTCAGAAGACATATTCATCTGCCGCAAAGTGTCAAGTTACATGCAATACATTCAGTTCCATCTGTGAAAAATCTTTGTTGTAGGATCAAAAAAGTGCTTTTGCAGCATTGATTGCTTGGGCTACATGTATGTTATAATAACACTGAGTCCGTTTTTTGTAGTGGGAAAGAAAGCTATCTGGTACAATGCAAACAGAAACAGTAAAAAATGTCACATAACTGTTCACACTCGGAAGGTCTAAAGCCAGAGCAAAAGTTATCTGGTATAGTGTGAACATGGACGACTTAACATATAAAAGTAATTGGGGTGCTTTCCAGAATACACTTCTTTTGCAGGCATGGGAAAATTTGTTGCCAGTTATATGTTTGCTGGTTTCTCCCAAAAAAGATATGAAAATAGTTCCAGTAGTGGTCACCTGTCACACACAAGTTTTAGCCTCTATAAGGTACAACAAGCACTCCCATTACTTTTCCAGTGGAAAGCCACTTTAAAGACACCCTGTCTGCTGCTTACATGTACTACAGGCAGTTGGCCCCCAAAGAAGCCTCATATATTCTCTATATGGTCACTAGTTAATATGGACAATGACATTCTTTTCTCACCCTGGTGACATACATGTACTCCCCTACAAAGTTAACCTTGCTTCACAGATAATTTATGGTCCAAGATTTTTGTGCACTCGACTGATGACATAGGCACCATTCACTCTTGACAATGCATCAATACAACACATACATCCATAGAAAGGGGGGTATTAAAGGGGTTAAAGAGGTAGTATACAGACATTTACATGACCAATCACAGCGTGTACATTTCCTTGAACATTTTTATGAACAGTACCACTGTTATTGATAAAACTAAGGTCCCTGATTTTCTTCATGATGTTAAATTTGAGGGTTTGTCTTCTTGCCAGGTTCAAACTCCCTCTAGCATACTTGTGCAGAAGAACTTGTCACCCAGGCATATAACTCTCACCTAATGCTGAATGGGTTTTGGATTTTTCCAAATTCTGCAAGAGGCCAGACCTGAAAAAAAGTGAAAACAGCCGTCATTAAAAAGACTTGAATACAATGTTATGTGCAAATAATAAGTGTATTTAACAAATAATTCTACTCGGGTGTGTTGGATATCAAATGACAGATAACCAACAAGGCACATAGCGCCGAGTTGGTTATAATCATTTGATATCCAGCAAGCCCGAGTAGAATAATTGTTTTATTAAAAACTTAAAACCACTATTTATAAAAATCAAGAAAGAATGGGAAAAATGAGAAGAGAGATAAAAAGGGAACAAGAATCGATCACATGACTGAACGAAAAAGGCGCCAAAACTTTGCGAAGTGTTGCAGTGTTCCACTCACAAAGTTGAATGAATCAGTGAAAACTGCTCGAAAGTGAACAAAGTGGCACAAGTTTTGGAAAAAAATCTTCTAATTATTGGCTCTGAAATATGGCACATGTTTGATTATTCCTGGAACATTGTTGTAATCATCGTTCAAAGTGGATTGAAGCTGTGCAATTTCACCACATTAGCTGCTGGAGTTGAAACGGAACAACTTTGTAATCTGTTCGCACAATGGAGCCATCATGTGCGTGTTTGATTGAACTGAAGACAGAACTAATTTGGACTTGAAGAGGTAATTTCTATGCAGCTCAGATGCAAGATTACCATAGCAAGGAACATTGGAATTCACAATCATAGTTTGTTAAACGCAAAGCACATAATGCAGTTGTTCTCAAACAACTGGAAAAGTGATTCCACTCCGTTTACATGGCATCTGATTTCTAAGCATTTGGACCTGTTGGAGCACAGAGCTACAACGAGTGCAGGTAAACCAGTGTCAATTTTGCTTGTTAAAGCCCAAAAATAATCTCACCTATCCTTCCTTCTTAGTAGCTTGCAGCTGTAGTTTGTTTAGTACGTTACTTGTTTAGACTGCTTCATGATTTTCGCACCGACTCATCATGAATGTGTGATAGTTTTTATTAAATGCTCCTGCCCCATTTCACTGTGTTTTATTTTATGTCTTGTCTTGATATTTTGAAGTGAAAAGCCTTCCTGATAAAACCTACCGCTTGTGACGATCAATGAAAGAAATTAATTGTAAACACAACACTTAATGCTTATTTCTATTTTCTGCACACAGTTTCTTCAAACAATTTAGACGACACTGTTGGTGATGCTTGTTGCTGACGCTGTTGGAATTTCTGCTTAATTTAAATTTGTTGCCAAGTGATTTTCTCGTCCATTTTTCTCGCCGAGTTGCTCGCGAGGAAAAGAACTTTCAGATCACTTTGTTCATTTTCTTGTTGAGTGTTCATTGACCATATTTGGTCACAACAGGTATATGAGCTGATTCCCATGCAGGAGAAACAAAGTTCTTCCCAATATATATGGTTTTCAAACCAAAGTTAGTATTAAATACGAAACAGAAAAGTTCATTTGCACTAAAAACAACAAATTACACCAATTTCACAGGAAATGGACAATAATTACTTTGTAGCTCAATGTGTAGCGGAAATCTGTTGTGTGTTTTCCTATCAGTTATGTAATCAGTTAACTTTTTACACCCTTTTTTTTCCTTTTCATATTGTAAAACTATTGTAATATTGTTTTTAAGGTTTGTTAATTAATCGTATCCGTACCTTGTTTGCTGTATAATTTATCGTTAACATCGTTAAACTTGTAGCCGAATCAATTAAAAAAAAAAAAAGGTATATGAGCTGATAGCCTACCTCCATTCAGCCAATCAAAATGCTAGAAATCCAATATACCTAGTCCAGTTTTTAATAAAATAAAATATCATATGGTTGTTGCTATTCACAGTCAGACATTAATTATACCATTCTTTACATTTCTCACACAAGGATTGTGACATTTCAACTACTTATGAACCCTCTCCCTTCCTCAGGAAAAACATGGCAAAACATAAGCTCCCTGCCATCCCCTCCCCACCAGGATCTTGAGAGCCTGCAGGTTAAGCCTGGTTAAGCATGTGTAACACCATGTGAGCTTACTCTCAGTTGAGTACCAATGTAACCAACCTTTCTCAAGACTCAACATATGACGATTTTCTAACCTTAAAGCAAGCTCGTCCTCTGATAAGGCCATACGGAACGGCTCCAAAATGTCTGGAATCTTTTGAACAATCTGGATTATCACCCAGCAGCCACAGATGACCTTTTGGAATCTTGAAAAGAAGCAAAATAATATCCTTTCATGGATGACAATTTCCAACAGCATTTAATGGAAGAGTCCCAAAGCATGTAATTTCATGATTATTTTAACATCAGAAAAACAACATCACAGTAATGATGGAACAACCGCAAACAATCCATACTAATAACATTAGTACCACTCAAAAGTAAAGGTATATTGAGTAAATTGCAAAGAGTTGGAACCTTGCTTCTGCAAATGTTGATTTCCACTAAGTGACCACAGATGTATGAAAACAAAAAAAAAGCCCAAGAAAGCAGAAAAATGCTTTGACCAAGTTGATGCTGTAGCACCTTGATAACAGCAAGTAATTAAATGTAGTGTTGTGGTTCATTATCTCAGTATATTCACCAAGGGAGGAGTGAGTTCGTTCAGTTGATTATTGTTACTAGTTCAGCATTACTTGCCACTATTTGCCATCAAACTATTAAGGGGGGTGGGCTAATCTGTGACTTTGTGGGTGAGGGTATGCTGCTAGGGCACTGAGATCTATATCCTATACTAGACTATGTTCAGCATTTTGCAACCCCATTTTAGACTAGACACACAAAAATATTCCTACCCTATCCCAGACTTGCCAAGTATCAGTCACTAGTTTTCCAAGAGATGATACCATATTTTAGACCAAAACTCTCTGATAAATTTTCTTTACCCTATCCCAGACTGAACTACCCTGCAAGCAGAGGTTTCTTGTCCACAAATCCTTTCTATTCAAAACCATCTCATTATTTGATCTGCTGCAGTCTAGAATTTTGAATGAATTAATAGAAAATAGTGGTTTCTGCCTGGCTCTCAACCAGTTTGAAGCTTACACCTGCTGTGAATGTTGTCAAAAAATGCACGCACTGTGATACGCTAGCAAACTTGTTGTACACTACGGATCATTTTTTCCTTTTACAAAACTTCTGTCACTTCCCCCAGTTCCGAAAACCAGCAGAAAGACAAGGCAGAAACCGTTAAAGGTTTATTTTACTGAGAATTGTCGGGAGTTTAAAGTAACGCTCAAATAAACCTGGTACAAGTAATGTTTTCATGGAGTTCACAAGTTTTGGTCAAGCTGACATACAAGCACATGCAAAATATGCAAGACAGGAAGTGACGATGCATATGATGAATGTCTTGCATGCACATGAAATTGGACAGTTTTGCACAGAGGTTACTGATTTGCGTGCCAGAACATAAGGTGGCCGTGAAACCTCTGCTGGCAGGGTAAGACTGAACTAGTTGAAAACCATTACTTGGTACAAGTAATGTTTTCATGGAGTTCACAAGTTTTGGTCAAGCTGACATACAAGCACATGCAAAATATGCAAGACAGGAAGTGACGATGCATATGATGAATGTCTTGCATGCACATGAAATTGGACAGTTTTGCACAGAGGTTACTGATTTGCGTGCCAGAACATAAGGTGGCCGTGAAACCTCTGCTGGCAGGGTAAGACTGAACTAGTTGAAAACCATTCCCTTAACAGCTGTACAGTACATACCCATATAGTTAATAGCGGAGCCAGCGCGCTAGCGCGTCAGCGGAGCTCCATTGCTAAGGAAATTTGGTAATCTATCAAGCCAAAAAATTTTGGTAGTGACGTAGTAGTCACGTGACCGTCCGTCCATACATCCGTACGTCCGTCCGTCCGTACATCCGTACGTCCGTCCATCCGCACCACAGGGATACCAAAACACTTCCTACACTGGATAGAACCCTGTGCTGAATCCCGTGTGTTTTCAGCGCGAAATCGCATGTTGACCCGCGTTGTAGCAAAACAAGCAAAGACAACAAAAGTCAAAAACAAATTTGTTAGTAGAAAAAAAAAGTTCAAAAGAACACTTAGTTGTCTTTTTGGTGGAAGGGGAAAAGTTCAATCTAGGCGAAAGAAATTCGGCGATAAAGTTCAGGCAAAAAGTTCAAATTTGCCTCATCAGTTCTGTTCAAACTCGGTCGGCACACCGCTTGAGTTCGCAGCTTTTCGCAGCGGTTTCGACATCAAATATAGCAGAGCTAGTGCTTTTTGGGTTTTTTCTGTCCACAACCGTGGTTTTTACGGCATTTCGAACACATTTTGCCAGGAAAAACACCAGCATTTTCATGCTGATAGGCAGCTTGTCAAGAAAGAAAAAAATAAGTATTAAAATTAACTACAAAAACAATGTCAAATGCCCATGGCCTAGTGGACTAGTTACCGGCGTCTCATGCCGACGAGCCGGGTTCGACACTCAGCGGTAGCAAGAATTTTTTTCTTTTTTTTTCTTTGTTTTTTTTGTTTTTTTTTTAATAAAACGACTTGGATGAGAGTATTTTCACAAATTAATAACTGCCAGCAAAAACAAAAGCAAAAAACAGACAAAACAAAAAGGGGCGCTCCGCTTTTAGGCTTGGCTAAATCTATATATTATATTACAGCTCATAGGAATTGATAAACTTGGAAACAAAACAAAAATAGTCTACTTAACCTATACTGCATTCTGTTCCTTACCGCAGTTTTGTTAATGCTGAAAAAACTGAGGTACAGTACAACAGAGAAATATGGTTTTGCCAGGTTAATTTAGCTTTTCATACTCCACCTTGGACTGCAATTCAACCACTTGAGGTAAAACGGTGGGAATTTTAACTGCACTTTTAATTACCCAATAGTATGTTTTTATATAGCATTATGAAGGTAAGTGATTTATTAGAGGTGACTTGTGTCCACAAGTCAAATGCCAGTAATTTAAACTACATAATAAAAATTATTGAGGTTCCACATAATGAAACTCACTTTGAATTCCTGCTCGTCTCTTCCAATTGTGACTCTCTCCCCACTCTAAACAAAGGAACAGAATGACTTTAACATGTACACTGTCCAAATTAAGACATCAGCTTTAATATGATGATGTGTGCTTGTAGTTACTTAAGCTAATAATTATTCGCTTAACAAAATCCATGGAAGTTAGTATCAAGCACTGATTTAAAGCACCACGTTTTATTATATTTGACAGACCTTCAAAAAAAATGATGTTTCCTTTCAAATTCTTATTCTGGCTTCTAAGGCCTATTTGGTAATAAGTGCTTTGGCTGTTGAAAAGCAGCCCAAAGCCCTACTTAGCATTGCATCCCTCCACAACAATGTGGCAATTATTCATAGCACTTGAACTCAAAATGATACAGTTTGTCTAAAACCAATAGTGGAAATCTATTCTTAGGTATAACATTGACATTTAAATCTACGTTTTTTATTGCTGTTGCTGTTGTTATCATTTTTTTTTCAAATAAAGTAAGGGTTATAAGCCCTGTGGTGCTCTTTCATGCAATTAGACTTACAGTACTCTCAGTTAAACTACATGTACAGTGTAGTCTGACAGTTCACCAACCATTGCAGCAACCCTCTTGCACAGAAGGCATTTTGGGTCCTCAGGAGACCGTACAATGACAACATCACCTCTGTAAACAATACAACATAGCAAATGAACTAAAACTTCATATAAAGCAAAAATGTACATATAACTGTACAGAGTTGAATTATGCATTGTACTAAGTGGACGAGTTAGATTAACTACAAAACAAACAGATTTTTCAAGATGTCTGTTAAATCTAATTTTGAGCTTTTCTTGAATTTCAAGACTGCATAAGCTGTGGTTGCAGACAACAAACAATGAGCTTCATATAAAAATTACTACATAAAAACCAATTCATTACAATAAGTTATCCAATATTAATTAACTGTGTTCCTTAAACACGCAGTACAAGCAATGTTTAGCCCCCTCTCTAATACACCTGTCCCCACTGAAATATATATGTCAAGAGTTTAAACTAAACCCTCTGCCTCTATTAAGCCTCCACAGAGTTGTGGAAGGAGATAAATGGGTATAACCATAAGGGAAACACTAAAATAATAAAATGAGAAATGTTACATGTACAAAGAAAAGACAGGTGAACATGATAACAAAACAAAGTTTTTGTTTGAAGTCTTCCCTGAAATTACGATTTAGGATAACCCCAACCCTTCTTGAGGCTGGAGGCACCTGAAAGTGCATGTTTAATGGGCCTTTTACAGTGAGTTCAATGCTAAACAGTGCATACATGTACAAATGCCTGTTTAATAGACATTTACACAGCGAGTTTAACGCTAAACATTGGTACAGGGGCTGACGTTGCTTACTTACTTTTTTATTGTCCTGAACTGTGCACTTAAATGTTCTGTGATTATAAGGTCTCCATCATTTTTTACATTGAAAGTGGGAATCATAGATGGCCCAAACAGCTACACTGGGGCAAAAACAAAATATTCATACTCAAATAAATATGTACTTAATTGTACACATGTCTGTACAAGGTATTTTTAAGTTTAAAGACAGCTAAATTTTTGAGAAATGTGAAGCTTATACTGTAAATGAAGGGTTTTTGTAGAGATATCATGCAAACAGTGCCATTTAGCTTCACTGATAGTCCCAAACAGGTTATAATAATATTGTAACGCATGTGAGCGACGTCATAGAAACATTCAAGTCTGAGTTTTCAGTTATCCTTGTTTCTCTAAAACAATGATACACAACCTATTACATGACATGTTTTGAGATGTAATATATTTTTGGGCTTTTTTCGTCAGAAATTTATGATAATTATGGAATAAGCTCCCCTCTCCAAGAAACTCTACCCAAGCATAAAATAAGCCCTTCACCCTCCACTGATGGCTTAAAAAGCTTTGTTTTCATGGTATAACTAATTAAACTAAGGCTCTTCCATACACCAATGTTTAGCTTGTCTTTTAAATGAAAACATGCAAAACACTGCCATATGGAAAAGGAAATTTAAAGGACATGAAAAGTCATAAACTAATGCCTTCAGTTGATAATACAAGCTGACTCACAATAGCAATACCTACTGCCCTTAGGGTGTAATATCTAATCACACAACTTTCAGAGATCAACGAACAAAACAAGTTAACATTTAGTCAAAGCTTACATTATAAGAACTTAATATAAGTGTTTTGATCAGGTGTCTGGTGTCATCTTTAATTGCCTAAATAAATAAAAATATTTTCAAAAGAAATCACAATAATGGGGTCACAGAGATCAAATTCCAAGTATGAAGTTTCCTGTCCTTTTGTGCGTGGAGATGAAATATGAGATAAGAGAGAGGTATTTGCAATTTGAGTGGCCATCAAAACAAAACAGATGTCAGATCCTGTTGTAGTTTTCACTTTATTAAAGTACGTGGAATTAAGATTACTTATCAACATGGACACAGTAAGTGAAGAATTTGATTCCTTAACAAACGCATTTTTTCTTGTAGAATTACTGTATTTTTAAATCTAGGGAAGAGATTTAGAGCAGCTGTCTAACAAATAGCGTGATGTTGCAGATGCGTGTTAAGCTTAACGTTAAGCTAATTATATTTGCACAGAATCAATGGTCACGAAGCTAGAGACCACAAATTAAGCTTATAATTGCCCCACACCAACGTATAAAGTGGTATCCTGAAACCGCATGACATAAAGGCTAAACTGCAGCACCACAATCGACAGCATAAAGCACTAGCTAGCGACATTAATCTTATACCGAAGTCAAGCCGAACCGACAATCTGCGACAATTGAACCACAAAAAAGTACAAAATGGTATGAATCAGAAAGTTTACGTACCACAGTGCATTCGACAACGTGTTCCAATATGCAATTTATATAGCAGAAGCAGCTAACAGTTACAACTCCTCCGTACAACAGCTTGCACGCCAATCTCGTAGCCATTTCGCAGATTTCATGCTACGCTGGTACTGTGTTTATCGATCACCTGTCCGCCATCTTTGTTCCAGTTGACATCATTCTTTCGAAGCTTGGACGCATGCGCGTGGCGGGAGCTCAACATGGCGGCGTATTTGGTTTGTTTGACAACTGAGGGTGGAATTCCACTTTTTACTCGCACCAAAGGAAATCTACCACAGGTAATGTGCTCTTAACTGAATAGAGTTCGTTTGTAAAAAGTCCATCTCTGAATAATGCCCGCAATGGTGTTCTGGATTGTCTTGCTGGAAATGGTAAAGTCAAGTTCTGGAAGTTTAGGACAGATATAAATTTCTTACTCCCTCAGAAATCCTCGATTTTGCTTTGTTAGAGCCAGCTTACAGCTTAGGTCAGCTAACATGGGGTTATGTTTGCATTCAACACACTTTATAAATGTTACTAGAAAATGATCCACTCTGAAGGATCAACTACTAATAAGAGCTAAAATTTGGAAATTTGGAAATGTGTTATGCAGGGTTCAATTCTACCTGTTACCATCCCCCCCCCGGGCACACCCCCGGGGATTTGCAATTTTTTTCTTACTTGGCGGTCTATTCCCCACCCCCGGGCATGCAGAAAGAGACAATTTCCAACCCCCCGGGACTCCTCATCGACCACAAGTACGTTGTTTTGTGTTCAAAATTAATTTCCGTACAATAGCACAACCAGACGTTTTGACAAGAACTTAAACGCTTTTCTAGAGTTTACTGAACGAAGGATATTACATAGTATTAAAAAACATGGACACTACATTGAAAAAGAAAACTGAAGAAAAAAGTCTAACCGCACTGGCATTCGGCTGGTGAGTAAAGAAATGTTCTTCACCACGTGTTTTATCCTAAATATAGCACATGCATTAAAGAGGTCCGGTGAGCAAATTGATGACAGCATTTTAAAGGAGTTTTTCTTAGCTTGTTTTACAAGAACACCGGACTGAGATCTCTGCAAAGCCGTGAATCTGTTTCAGACAAATGTGCTGACGAAATATTTCTATGTTTGTGATGAACGTCATCCATTCGAGTACGCATGAAACGCACCTTCGTTTAACAATTTATAATAAACGTGCCTTTGAATACAGATTTTAATTTCGAGAGTGTATTCTTCTCCAACCAGTCTGCTACAAATTCTAGAGATTTTCCCTGGAAATAGGCAGTCTTCTCTACGTGGTCCGGCGCCATTGTGTCAACTGAGAAGTGATAAGCTACACTGTAGTGACGTGCTTCACAAGAAAAACGAGAAGTTATTTTCGATTTGCCCCGCCTCCCAGCCCCGGGACAAAACAGTTTCAAACAATTCCCCACCCCCAGGCCCGAAGGGCTGGACTTGTCCCGGGGGTTGCCCGGGGGGGATGGTAACAGGTAAAATTGAACCATGCATTATTCAAATGTGCCAACCATTTAAACAAAAGAACTCTTTGTTTTAGCAGCTGATAGTTCTCTGGTTAGCACATTAATACCAATAAGTGACATAACAAGAAACATCACTATAGGCTTGAGTCTTAAATAAATGTAAGACTTGCATGATTGCAGTTGGTTTTTGAGACATTTAGGAGTAACTGCAGGATACCCTGCAACTTACACCCTAAAAACAAGTGACATAGATATACTTGATATGTTCTCATGGCTATGCAGCTACATAGCTATGTGGGCATTGTTGAGTTATAGGGGAAATCTGCAATTACAAACTGTGATGGTCACATCTTAACTTCATTCGTATTTATGCAGTTCACATCATTCTCATTCTGTGACTGTTTTTTGTCATTTTTACATAGTTACCTTTCCCTGTGATTGGATCTCTCAATGGTGTTTGTATGTTTGCCAACAATCAAGATGTCTCTCTGCTTAACACTGTAACAGATGATGCAAAAGTTGTCTGGAAGGTCTTTAATGAAAGGTTAATATATTTCTAATCAACATTAACTGAGAAGGATCATTTCAGTCATGCATGTGGGATTGGGGGGGGAGCTACTTGACCAAAAACATTCACGTTTGGTGCCAAATGTCATGTATGTCTTTACATTCACAGTCTGTTTCAATACTATTCAGGCCCAGTTGAACATCAAAGAGTGGATACCTTTACCCAGTGGATAAGTCGCCATCCAATGGAGCAGTTTTATTTCAACTTGCACTTTTTATTAGATTTTTCCAAAGCCACATACTTGATTATAGGTACACTCTTGCCTTTTCATAAATCATGGGCCTATGTAGAGTTTTTCTTTCATTTTTTATCATCTGCTGGTTTATTGCCTATCCAGTGGATAAAGTTATCCACTCTTTGAACAACTGGGGCCAGAGCTGCAATGAATAGACAATCTTCTGATAATTGTTGATAAAGGGGTTTTCCCATGGCAGATGAAATTCAAACAGTGGCCAAACATGCATGTTTGTTTTCAATAACAATGACTATCATTTTGTGGTGAATAAAAATCTCCCTTGAGAATTCTTTCTGTCCAATTTAGTGGTGACTTCATTGATAATGTGTCCTCCAGGAATAGCATTGGGTCAGTTATGTACATTATTAATTTTTATAGCCCACGTTATGCTTCCAAATCTCATTAAGTCGAACAATCACTTAGTCTTTTAACAACAACAAAAAAAACTAGTTTTTCAATGTTTACCAAAGTGAATTAATCCTCAGTACTGTTTCTGAAAAAAAATGCATTCTGTTTGTCAGCTGTTTACGTTTAAGTTTTTGATGTACTGTTTTGCAGGATCACCTTAATAATCGTTACTTCGGATGACAGTGCAAGTGATATGCACCTCAACAGACTGTTAGAATTTGTCTTTAATTCCATGGTGAGTATCATACTGAAGTCTGTTATAATCTATTTATTTGTTTGTTTATTTATTTAATATTTGTTTGCTGATAACCCGAATCCTCACAGGTGAGATTTATTGGTTAGGTCAGCGTTGAACAGATACATGAGCTCAGTGCAATGCACCATACCATTCACACCTGCACAAAAGTTTCTGATTAGTTTTTTGACAAAATTAATGTTTGAGTCACATCTTTAAAGCAAAAGAACCATTAGAGGTGGAGTTCTTAAGTTTCATGTACACGCAGGTTCTTTAGTTTGATTGGTTCACTGAAATGAAGCCATCGATATGTGTAAGTTGAGAAGATGTCAAAAATTTTCAAAAACTAATCAGAAACTTTATGCACATTGTAGAAATTGGTGAGAGGTCAAGCTTCAGTGAAAAGCTGGGTTCCATTGAGACCTTGTCCTAGGGAAAGAGGAGTTGCAATGAGAGGCAGTTGTTGTAGATCATGGTATACAACTGTGGCGGTGGGTGTATCTGAGTCTGTGTTGCACAGGTCGCAGGTAGTTCCTGGAATCAAACTGAGACTAGGCCATAGTAGATCTTGTAAAGCATTTTGAGGTGGGTGTCAGGAACACACCCAGTGACTGACTGTAGTTATGTCTAGAAATGGTCTTTGCACAAATTTTGCAAAGTGAATTGTCCATCAAAACGAATGGTGGAATTAAAAGTGAAATAAATAAACTGCTAATGAGTGCTCTGTCCAATTTCCCAGGTTTTGTTATTAGGAATAGATGGGCTCACATCCATCAGGAATGTAGAAGTCCTCAAAAGGGAGCTGCGAGTAAGTGCACTTGGAGTTTGGCCCTGTTTTTAAACTGAATCTTTTAGATATCATTTATTTTATTTCATTTGTCAACCATGGATAATTTAATCCTTGAAGTTTCTTCTGTACCAGGGGGACATGATCACTGCCTTTAGATTTAAACTGTTGAGTATAAAAATGGTTTGTGGCCTGCAGGGTTTTAAACCCTTAGTGGCACTTCTATACCCAAACATGAGTCAAGTGCTCTCCCTGGGAAGAAGCCATAATCAGTTTTTAGAAACTTTCCAAGGTACAAACTGAAGAATTTGAAAAACAGTTGGTCTAGTTTTTCAAAGTTGCAATCCAAATCTATCCTAGCCATCCTAAGCCAGACACACTTGTTTATAGTTTCAGAAAGATGGTAAAGCAATTTTAAACAAGACTGAACCATTATTTACTTTTGGGGTTCCTTTGATTCCAATATGTGTTTTAGCCCTTGAAGTAACACTAAAAATAGGTAGCATAGCCCCTTTTAAGTAAAGCTTTGCTAGAATCTGTGAGTGTGTTGTTACACCTTGCTGTAAATTTGTTTCTTTCAGTGCTGTTACAACCTTATTGACAGCCTTTTGGAAGGCACAGATTTAACAGGAAACATAACTCAAGCTGTGGATGTCATTCTTTGTCCTGATGTGTCATTTTTACAGGTATAGCCTTACAAAGTAAGAAAGTAACAAAAACATTAGTTACATGTTATTGTAGGAAATAATTTTTCTAAGCTTTGAGGATTGACGTGTACAGTACATGTACTTCTACATTGATTGTGAACTTAATTAAAATAAGCCATAACCAAGCAAACCTACACGTCAGCAGTTTTGGCATTTGGCTGTATGCTGACAGGCATTGTAACTAGTGAAACAACAGCTTACCAGTAATTTTGTGTGGGTGTGTATGCCATAATTGATAGGATGCTGGGCACAAAATAGCATTGCCAGGGTGTCACATCATTAGAGCATTTTACACAAATTAAACCTTTTCTTACTTTTATATTTTTAGGAATTTCTAGATGCCTTTGCAACAGCAGTTAATAGTGAGTTTGGATGTTTGCTTGTGATGGGCAAAGTGGCTGTGGCAACAGAGCGTTGGTAAGCACGGCAATGAATGTGAACTCCAGTATCATCAGCGGTGGTTTAAGATGGTTTGCTACAGCTAACCTTCAGATCTTGGGCTCCTTTCTCAAAACTCAAGATAAATTAGCAGACCTAAAGACTATTTTACTTATGTCCCCAGTATTCTTTAACAGAGAATCATTTTTTTACTAATTTTGAAAGCTACAGTTTAAAATCTTAATGATATTATGGGACAGATTAACACGTTTGCGCTAATTACCACCCATCAATAAAAAAACAGAGTTGGAAAAATACTTATCGGACCTGATAAGTTATTGGGAGTTTTGTGAAACCGGCCCCTGAGGTCCAATGTGCTAACCTCTACACCCTTCTTCTCCCCATAAGACAGTTTCACTGGATGACCTTTTGTGACTGTCATTTGTCCTACAGGTGGGAGTTAACAGGCTTGGAGACAGTGCTGTTGTCATTTCTTGTTCGATCATTACCACCTTGTTCTTCACGTGATATCCCGGTGTACCTTCCATATGGCAGTCCAAAGGTAATGCCTATTCAATCATTGCAAACTTCCTCTGCCTCATTTTTTCATAAAATGCTGATTGTCTAAAATCAAAATCCACCAAGACCTTGATCTGCTCTTTGTTGTTTGTTTTTATCCTTGCTCTGAGGGTTTTTGCCTGAGTCATCCTGTTTTCTTTCCTTCCTCGAAATGAACATTTCTGAAATCCACCGGAAACAGTGGATGAAGAGCCACCCTGTGGATAGGCCACTGCAAAATATTGGTTGGTTGTGCAGTTTTTTTGGTCTTTTTTTGTGGCTTCAAAGACAACCAGGTTACAGATTTTACCTTTACTAGAGTTCTTGCTTGTTCAGATTGCCCAGGAATGGTTTGAAACCTAAGTGTTGCCATTTCCTTAACATTTTTATACCATTACCAGATGAGTACACGGTCAATCTCTATGAAAATTGGACATCAAAACAATCTTAGGCAGATCTGCATGTGTCTCTTGATTAACCACCCCACCAATTTCTGCAGATTTTTCTTCTTACACTGTTACTATCAGGTCAACATTTGACAAGAAACTAACAGTATGTGATGACAACTGCAAATTAATTTATAGTTTAATAGTATCCCCTATATGTATGAGGAATAATACGTTTTTCAACTTATAAACTTTAATTAATCAACATATTTGTTTGTTTGTTTATTTATTTAATTTTTTCATTTTGTACACTTTTGTAAAGTAATCTGTGACTTCCTTTGTCTTTGGTGGTATCGGTGTCGTTACCACATACCCCAGGTGAAGCCTTTTAAATGGTTTACTTGACATTTGAAACTTGGGTTGATCAAATATACTTGCCATTTTACAAAAGCATAGCATTTTCCATGGGTGTGAAAGGGTTATTAAACATTTTATTTTGTTTAAGACAGATTCCACTCAATGTTTGAGCAACAAGTGCAAAAAATAATTACTAAAAAACTGCTTATAGCACGGTAACATTTTCAATGCTATTTGAAACATCTCATTCTAGTTCACTTGCCCAAGTCACCCCGCATTGAAATTCTCAAGCCTTCTCAAGAAAATTAATCTCAAATCTCGTAAAAGTACGCTAAAAACGGGTGCCATTTTGTTTTGAACTGACATGAAGCTTCTTTTTAATCGAAATATGGATAACTTCAAATCCAATCTTCTCTCGCGGGGTCAGCTTGTGAGCAAAAGTAACAATACATGTAAGTTCTTCTTATCTGTTCTCAAAATGTGACAGTGCTGCAAGTATTTTTTTGGTAACTTAATTTTTGCACTTTCTTGAGCAGAAATGATCTTAATATATGGTGCATTCATATATTTTTTCAGGTTCCTCACAGGCTTCTTACATTTCAAGTAAGTGAAGGATATTACTGCTTCATCTTATAATCAAATAAAACAAATTGTTGCTTTCAAAGTTACCTGATTCTGTCTTTAATTGGCAAAGTGGCAAGAGAATCTATATCTTGGAGTCTATATCCATATGTGCTGTTCATTTGCAGAATGGGTGTTACGTCATCAGTAAAGTAAATGTACTTACTGTTAGTTTGTTGTTTGCAGCTCATTGAAGGTGTAGAGGTGTGTGTGATATGTGGACCCAAACCATCGCTCCAAGAAATTGAGAATAAGGTATAACAGAATCTAGCTTCTAGGGCTGCAAGGATAATTTTTTCAAAGATACGATACATACATCGATACAAGGGCCACGATACGATGCACGATGCAATACATCACTGTGCTCGACAAAACTAGTTTAATACCAACAACTTAGACCATTACTTTCAAATAATTTATTTCCACAATAACAAATTTAACATAGTAATAACACAACATCAAATTGCCTTACAAAGGCTAAAATGTAGAGCTGGGTAAGGAATATTAAAGACAGTGATTTTCACAAGTTTGTTGATGTGGCATATTTTATTTTATTGTATCGTACTATCGCGATATCTTGTTCAAATACCGATATTCGTATCGTGGGAAGGATATCACCGTTCACCAATGCATCGATGTATCGTTACAGCTCTACTAGCTTCAACATGTTTAGCATCATTGTTTATCGTCTCTTCTATCAGCGGGACCAGATGGTTGGTGAGCAAAGGAAGGCAGCTGAATTTACTGCAACAGAAGTCAAATTTGTCTCCCCATTTGCCTTCCTCTCTCCTCCTCCCTTTCCCTTCCCTCTCGTCCTCCCCTCCACCCTATCCTACCTCCCCCTGCCTCTTACCCTTTTACCTTTCCCCTTCTCCCATCTCTTTTACTCCACCCTTCTAACCCTCCTTCTCCGTTCCCTTCTTCTCCCTCCCTCTTCTCCCTTCCAACCTCCTTTTCCTGCCCTCCATTATTCTACTTCTTTTATTGAACCGCCCGAAACCGCCCTTGTTTAACCATGTCCCTTGTACCACTTGTGACATCATTAGTTTCAATGGTCCTAGACAACTTTGACAACAAACTTGTGCAGGGAGATGAGATCTTTCAAGCCACACCCAAATGAGCGCGATTCAGTCAAACAGGCCAAAGAAAAATGCAAAAAAAAACCATGTAACTTTGACCAGAAAATTCCAATGGAAATTTTGTCCCACTACCCACTCATACTTCCTTCAAACAAATTTCATGATCCTCAGGCTTTTTGCAAAACCTTCTCCCGCCAAAAGGAATCCTAGTAAATGCCCCAAAAGAAGAAAAAAATGGGGAAAGAAAAGCGAAATAAGTGGGGAGGAGAGAAAGCGAAAGGTAAAAGATGAGGGGGCATGGAGACTTTTAAACTCGAAATTTTGCTTTCTGTGCATGCCCAGACTTTGAAAGCTGTAATTTGGCATCAGGAACGAAAGCTAGCCTAGTGATCAACTTGTCAGCAACATTTTGGACAGTTTCCATTCTTTTTGGCTAGACAGTGAGGTAAAAATAGCTTGACTCACTTCAAAAGGCATTTTTTGGCAAAATTTCCAGAAGCAAATGGGTTAATTTGTTGACAGCAAAGAGATAGGAAAATTAACAGAGACAAAAACTTTAAGAGAAATCCGTATCCACTTGAACACCACTATAACAATAAAATGTATATTTTTTAGGCTTTTTCTGTCACAGACACATGCAACAGTCTTCCTTTTTGCAACAGCTGTTAACTGGTAATTTTGTTAGTTTATGACTTTTCATTTACGTGGTGTAAAGGTCTATCTGTTTATGAAACTAAAGAGTGTCAATAAATACAGCTAGAGTCAGTTTAAAGTACCAATGTGTGAACCACAAGTTACACATAATTTTTCTTTTTCTGTGTAGTTCTTGGATCAGTACTGGAGACTTGCTATAGACACACTGAAATCCAGTCGCAGATCTCATCCAAGGAACCTTCCTGGTGACATGGTGCTTGATAGTGGAATCTTAGGGTATGTTCCAACACTCCAACTTCATTTCAGCATGCAATTCTAAGCTTGCTTTTGATTGTCTAACATCAGTGCTGTATACATTGAGTCATACAGTATGTCGATTTTATCTACACACTAGCATTTTAAAATAATTTAGAGTTAATTGAAAGAGTATGTTGGTCTTTCCGTGATCAATTAAACAGTTACTGTTCCTGATAGACACAATAATCTGGGAGTTTTTGGTCTCCTAAATGTTGTGTGGTCTCAGAAAATTATATCCACACCCCCCCCCCCACCCCACACACACCCACCCACCCACCCACCATGGATGGTTTTTTGGTGTGAACCTCACCATCCCTCAGGAAATTCCAGTTTGGCTTCTTACTTTCCTGTAGGAATTTTAGCTTTTGAGACCCCTCTCAAAATTTTCAATGACCATCAATGGAGTGCGTATTGATATTTTCTGGAACTTCTCTTTGGGAAACCATATTCAGGATTGACTTATTTACAAGCATTGTATGACAGCACCATTGTGTATTTTTTAAGGTTTTTGCTGGTGAACACAGATGAGCGGAAGTGCTTGTCAAGTGTGCATCCATCAGGAGTGATGACTGGAGTAGATCAGAGCAGTTCTTCAGGTAACAGCTTTTAGCTCTGTTGTCTGTTACATCCAATTTCCCCTGGATTTGTGTCATACATACAAACTTACTGTAACTTACCCCTTGACAACTCAAACCTCTCACTAACTCAAACTAAATCCCTCAAACCGTACTTGACTTGTGGCAATGACTAAGACCATTCCCCAGAACACTAATGTTATTTTGAATTGTTGTGAGCAGCATGCAATCATTCAGGAAGTTTCTAATTGCCATTGGTGTCAAATGCAGAAATAATCAAGCAGTCCATTCACCACTGTTGATATGATTTGTTTGTTTGCTGTAGAGAGACACATGTAGTTTAGCTGACATTATGAGCATTAGATTCCTTTATCAGACCAAGAGAGCACTCTTTCAATAGTTATAAAGTAAACAACAGTGTAAACAAGACACTATTTGATCGCCTTATTTCTGGGCATGCAATGTCATCTAGTGTTAACTTGTATGTTTTTCTATTACTCTTGAAGGTGCAACTTTTCAGTTAAGTCAACTGTGAATATCATCAGCTATGAAACCTGTGAAAACATTTGGATAAATGTATATTAGTCTCCTGCTCTGCGAAGCCTGTCATTGTTTTGCCAAGGGGGTGGGCACCCTAGGCATGTTGTGGGCCACTTGAATTGTAATTTTTATCCCTATCCTCATGCATTAACCTGTAAAAGTTACAACCAGTATGGACCCAGTACAATGTATCTTCTTGAAAGGAAACAATATGCCTAAATTGACTGAAAAAATCTGATCCTTTTTTGGTCCCAGGCAGGAGATTTTGATTAGATCATGTAAATTTGTCTAAAAAGTTAAATATCCCACACCAGGTCCCACACCCATTTGCACCCTCCCCCCCCCCCCCCCACCCCACTTTCCTTGTCTTGCTTAACATGGATTGGTGCTAAAGGAGAAGAGAATGTTGGCCGTGACCCATTAGTAACAAGGTCACATGTGAGATTTCATTGTCAGTTTTATTCTGGACAGGAGGTGGAGTGTCTATAGCCAAGAGAAAGTCAATCTTGGTGTCATTTTACAAGTCAGTAGTTGGAACATTATTTCCACCTCAGGAGTCAGCCACATCTGTGCAAGGTATGATCTGCCTACACAACAGTTACTTTTTCAGCTCAGTGTGCTTCGAGAAACTAATTTTTTCCTTTTTTGTGTAAAAAATAATAATTTTCTTTATTCATTTTTGTCCACGATGTTTTGCTTTAGGATTTTAATACCTATTTTAACATATTAACTAATGAAGAATTTGTACTTACTTAATTAATAATTATTTTAGTAAATTGTCTTCAGGGTAAAAATGACAGTTTGCAGCATGCTTGCATTATTTATCTCTATCTCTGACTCAAGGTGATTATTCATGATGGGAACAGTATTTGAAAGTAATAATGAACTTGTTTGTTCAGGCTACTATGTAGTATTTCATTGTTGAATCATTAGGAGTGGTGCACTTGTATGAAGGATTCTCCAGCTGAAAGAATGGGATGGATTGTTCTCACTTAGATGATGTAATTAGCCTGAACTGTCCTCTTTGTAGACAACATGTCATTTGTGCATTTTTTTCATTATATTTTTTGGGCAAAATGTTGTATACATTAAAACAGAATAGAATGATATCAATTACCTGTATGTAAATTTTAAAAAGATTACATGACATGGCTTTAGAATATGAGAATAAGGACAATTTGGTTTTGAGTAAATAGAAGTGATTATGGATAAGGGTACCCTGGCTATAGAGCCCCATTGTGTAAATGTGAAGGAATGGAAATCCACCACACTAGTGAAGAAAAAAGTAATAACCTCTAGCACACAGGCACTAGTCTAATGGCAAAGAGGAAAAAGGTAGAGGTTAGATGCCATTGCTAAACGCAGTGATACACTGTTGCAATGAACATTTTTGGCACAGGACATGTCTATTGTATGCATTGATACAGTGAAACAATAAACATTTCCTGGTCCACAAATGTTGCTGTTAATGTACAGTGTTCACTGTACAAGGCCTTTTGCTGGAGAAATGGTTGGTTCTTAAATATTAATTTATTTACCAACAAGGCTCAGTCAAGCATTTAACTTTTAATCAAAATTGTGGATACATAATTATTTTAGTATAAACATAGAGAAATATATTTTTGTAGGTAGTATAAAAAGATAGGTATATTTTAGGTACAAAAATTTTTATCTTTCTCTTTGTTGTCCAATTTCGGTCTTTTAATTAGTTTTTTTATTGCGTTTAATGGAACCAGACTGTGAATTATCCTTGACTTGTGTGGTATAACATCTGTCATTGGCTCAGGAAGCTTACTCAAAACCGTCCACAATAAATATATTTTTATATACATTTTATATTCTGAGATGCAGTATATTTGAGTTCAGTTCTGCTTATCTGGGAATGTACAATTACACTGTTCATAAGGCAAAGTCACTCATAGGTCACAAGGTGTCCACACAACCAGCACTTATAACTGTATAACTAGTAGAGTAATACTTCTCTCCTCTCAATGGGATGCTTTTCCAAGGTTACCCCCGAGAGTTTGGCAGTAGTGCCCATTTATACAGCAAATGGAGAGAGACGGTCTGGAGTGAAGTTTGTTTTTGCAAAGAAACAAGACAACACAATGAAAGGACTAAGCCTTAAACCATAAACCCTCTGATTGAAAGTGCAGTGTGCAAACCACTACAGCCCTATGCTCTCCTGCATATACTGTAGTGTATATGAAAATTTGTAAATAGTCAAATCAATCAATTACAGGTGTAGTCACACAATCAACCATTAAGGGATTTTTTAGGGAGTTATGTAAGAAACAAGTTGAGTTAAAGTAAACTTTACATCGACATTTAAATTAAAATAATATTTATACATTAAATCATGTAAATTTGAGCTGTTAGTTAACTAAGGTATTTGCGTGGTCTGTAAAACTTCATTTACACAGTTTATGCTACTTAGCAGTTAGAATGTTTCCTATTGATCTGCCTCAAGAAGAGGATTGTGTTTGAAATGCCTGTTGGGCATCTAAAGAGAGCAAAACAAGGGGCCCTCTCCCGGTTTTCAGCCTGCGCTTTGCTTGCTGAAATCTGAATGCCTAGATTACGCTGGCTGCATTAGTAGCCTTTATTGTGCTATTCAGTTACAGTTGTATGTGCCTTGAAGTTAAAATATATGGTTAACATAGCTCTGTTGTGTTTAGCTGAGCCATCACATGACTTGCACAGCAGTCTCCCTCACCAAGCCATGGAAACATACATGTGTGGTGGTGATCACAAGTGTTATGCAGTTCGAAATTCAACTCATGAGTTGTTTTTACTCTTCTCCCCTGACGTACCTAAGTATGCCCTTGGGTAAGCTTCAGTTGTATGCTATGGCCTAATACATTGTCAGGCACTTCATGAATCAGGGTGGTGATTCCAACAACCTTTACACACACTGATAAACAGTTGGGCCAGATCACACAAACATTTTCCTTTATCAAATGCGATGATAAGGTAAATTGACCACTGTAAACAAATTCAAAAGCCAACATTTCAGGTGTTTGCCCTCATCAGAGCGAATTCACTCTGAGAAAAGGTTAACACTTGAAACATCAGCTTTTTAATTTCTTTGTGGTGCCCAATTTACCTGATCAACTGAAACAATAAATTCAAATTTTCGTTTTTCACTTCCCCACCAAGATAGCACCCATTTTCTTTAGAAACTAACCCCTTCAAAATAAGCTAGGAGAGGCTGCTTGTAGCCAAGTATATTGGAATATACTTTGGAGTTTTTCAAGTGTTTACACGTGTAATGTTATACGATTTGAAGTTGGGCATCGTGTAACAGATAAATAGTTCTTATATTTTGAACATATGGATGTGAATAATTCTCTGGCTGAAGTACTGCCAGATTATGTGGGTTAAACTAGATGTAAGATTTTTCCAGCTTCTAAGTGATCTCTATTGGCCAAGCTTAGCTGACAGATATGATAGGCACACTACAGCTTTTACAAAATACATTGTACGTCTCTGAAAAATTTGTCGTGGTAAACACTATCCACAATGTGCAGTTCTAGAAAATATCCATACCCACCCCATTGATGGTCACTGGAAATTCTAAGCTGGTGGGGAATCTCAAAAGTCAAAATTTTTAAAGGAAAGTAAGAAGCTAAACTGAAATTTCCAGAGGGTTGGCAGCCGGTTCAAACCAAAAAAAACATCTGGGAAGGAGGTATGAATATGTTCTGGAACCACACAATTGCAATTTGTGGGTGCATCTTTGTATTGTATTGTATTGTATTATATCTGTACTTTTGGTTTTATTGGTTATGCTAGTTTCATCGAAGGTTTCCATATATGAATCGTTTCAGGTCACTGGCCAGCAGTACGCTTACTATCCTGACAAAAGGCAAACTAGTGTGAGCCTGGATAGTGTACTACACCTCATCCACAGCAACCGCTGCAGCTACATCACGGTCAGTTTTGCTAATCCTGCTATCTCTTTAAATTGGTCAGGATTTGGTTTTTTTTTTTGGTTTTTTTTTTTGCATCTCAATCCTTAACAATTTTTATTGCGTGTAAATTTAGATGTAATATTGATTTAGTTTGTGCTGTAAATAACTGGTAAGGTCACGATGGCTGTTTCAACAACTTCCTTTTATTAAGGCGATGGTGTTGTTGTTGTTGCTGTTGTTAGTTTTTGAATAGGAATGTCAGTGATCACATTGGCATTCCTAATATTAACACGTCCCTTTGCTAACCTGCTGCGTCTTTCACTCATGTATGTTGGATTTCTACATAATTTAGGACCATCACTGTTGAAGATCGAAGATCTTCGATCTTAGTGGCTGTTATGGTAAACGTTTGTTTTAACATTTTTTAGCCAGAGTAAAACCTTTTTTTTTTTGGTAGATGGTGACTGTTTTTTTTTAGGACCTTTTCAATTTCAAAATGAATGGAGTTGTTTTCTATCGTTTTTGGGCATGCTAACCAAATGAAAATGGGTGGAAAATGATTGACGTGGATTAATGTTTTTTGAAGAATTGAGATTTGGTGTATTGTATGTAGGATACTCCCAAATGGGTATGTCTTTAGAGATTGCGGCAAATCCTTCGCCACCCAGGTTATTAGAAAGCATACAACAGTTTGCTTCAAGAAAAAACAAACAAATTCACTGAATTTTCTTTGTTTCGTTCGCAGGAGATTGCAAAGCTGAGAGATGGTTTTCTGCATTACTTGATCTACAGAGACTGCAAGAGAGAGTGACAGGACAGCGAGACATGATAAGGGTGGCCGTTAGAGTTCAGTTAGGGTTAGAGATTAGGTTAGGATTAACTAAATAAAGGTTACAGATAAGGATTAGGTTTGGGGGAGAGGGGAGTATAGCTGTAAAGGGGACGAATTGAGGGATTTTTAGCTTTGCTTTTAAATCCGGCACCCCAGTTTTGTACCTACCGGTAATACTGTAGGTTTAGTTTATTTACTGTTGATATTTCATTGAGTGGTGTTGTAGCCACCATTATCCAATCAAGAACATGCGTCTAATGTCAAACATCGCGAAAGGTGGTCAGCCTGTTGTTTTTTTTGCAGGATCGTGACTGCTAACAAAGTTAAATAAAAATAACGTGTTTACTGAGATTAGATAGAGGGAGGAGTGTTGGTAAGTCTAAATCTATAGAATATAAATAATTGATTTTTACAGACAGTTGAAAACCTTTCTTAAACTGAAAACAAAACAATTATGTACAAATTATTTTTAACAGAAAATCTGTAAAGAAAAAGCTATTTTATGAAGTGTATATATTATCTTTAGAATAAGTTTTGCATGAATAATTTGTTAATAACAGTATCTTTTTTATTAGTTCTTTTATTGAATAAAAACGTATTTGGTGAGACTAACAAGGATCTTAAATACTGTTATATGCCGAGAAAGTGAAATTCTGTCGTTCCCGGATCATTGTAACCCTGGGAGGAAGCTTAAGGGACGTCTGTGTAATTTCCGTTGCCCTTTCCTCTCAGTTGGTTCTCCTGAGCAATATTTGAAGTGTGTTTCAGTTGAAGGAGTCAATTCTTGTAACGAAAGTGATTGGGGCAGTTATGGGTCCAAAAGGGCACAAGTAAAGCACCTGATACCCAAGGAATGCCTAGATTTGTCTTTCTGGAAGCCAAACGGCCTATTGTTCGGAGTAGAGTGATTTTTAAAGCCTGTGCTGATAACCAAAATCAAATGAACAAGGTATTTTGAATGAGCGTAGAATAACTTCTGATCATGTGACCATATCATGTTCGATCATATGTTCTCTGGAATTATTCTATTGCTTGGGCCCTTCCCTCTGTCTCATTTTACGGATGGAAAGACCGAGGTTGGGCTGTCAATTATTGCGATTTCTAAACAGAAATACGTTTCCAAGTTGACAGTATAAATTGCGTGCACATGTATACCGATTCTCCGGTGTGCCTGTTAGCCAGTGCTAAAGGCTGGTTTTCACTAGCGACGGAATCGGAGTCGTAATCAGAAGCGTAGAGCGTTACGATCTAGTGAAAATCAAACAACGGAGTCGTAAAGGCTGGTTTCCACTAGCGACGGAGTCTGAGTCGGAGTCATAATCAGAAGCATAGAACGTTATGATCAAGTGAAAATCAAACAACGGAGTCGCAACCAGAGTTTCCGACTGTGTTTACGATTCCGTCGCTTACGATTTAGTGAAAACTAGGTTGTCGGAGTCGGAAGCAGAAGCGAAAGAGCCAAACCAATCACAAAGCGTGGGAACGAGCACCGTGATTGGGTTATCCTTTCGCTTCTGCTTCCGACTCCGACAATCTGGTATTCACTAGATCGTAAGCGTCGGAATCGTAAGCGGAGTCGGAAGAAAATGGAAACGTTCTGATTCTTCCCACTCCGTTTCCGTCGAGCCTATGACTCCGATTTCTGAGTTTCACTAGGTCATAAGCGCTCTTACGACTCCGACTCCGTCGTTAGTGAGAACCAGCCTTAATTGACCTCTGCAAGCAATAATTGTTGGGTTCTTTTTGTGTAAATGCGGAAGTAAGAAGTTCAACATACTGACTGTATAGGAACCTTTCTTCTCCTTCCCCTATCCTTGCTTTCATGTTTGCTCGTAGCCACTTAATTTTACGATGCCCAATTACTTGGAAGAGTTGTGGGGTATGATTACAGGGCTGGAATTTCATCTTAGCTGAATTAGGTTTTAAAGTGGTTTTATTTTCATGGCGTTTGTATAACAAGTGTGGAAACAACTATAAGTTGATAGTGGCAAGTTTTGCCGCACGGCTAGGGAAGGGTAGTAATTTTGTTTAGTACTAAGGAGAATATAGACCTGTGTTTTGATTGGCAAGAGTTATGTTTGAGACCTTGTTCAAAACACTATTTATTGACCAAACAAACTTGAGAGACCATTAAACTACGTTTCGATGCCATTACTCAATTTTTATTCAAGATTACTGCAAGTGTACTTCCCACGGGCTGATATCAATTTTTAAGGCTGAAAACGGCCGAGTTTTTAGCTTTTACCAAAGCGTGTGAACAAAAGCTTTCAAGAATTGTCACTGAGCTTTTAAGCCGTTAGATGTACAGGGGTTTAATCAGTTTACATGGCAAATGAAGTGAATACAAAGTCGTTGCTTAAAAAAATTGCTTTTCAATATACTTTAATTGGTTTTATTAAGTTGTAATGATACGTCGTATGAACGGGCCGATGCAAAGCAGAACATTCGGTACAGAACATTCGAAATATTTTTACAAGTAATTTCAGAGATCTATGCCAAATCCCAAGGATCATCTGCAACAAAATAAGAAAAGAGACTAAGATGTAAGAAGCTATTAACTTGCAGTCACTTTTTTTAATTTTTTATGATTTTTTACAGTTAAACCAGTGAGCAGCACTTCTGCGAAGTACTTGAGTTGTAAAACTACTTGAGTTTTAGCTAAAACTGTGGGCCCCAAATAGTTATGTCCACACTCAAAATATGTCACACCTTTAATATTTTTCCGCCTGTTTCCTAGACGCATTACTGAGTGGTTTGTATACGCAATTCCGTAGGTGCGTTTTTTCGAAATGTAGACTGTGTTTAGGTATATATACAGGTATACTTGGTTGTATTGTAAAACTCCCTGAAGAAGTGTGCGCTAGTCACACGAAACGCGTAGGAGAAATAAAAAAGTTTTACAACTCAAGTAGTTCGCAGAAGTGCTGCTCACTGGTTTAACTTTAAAAAAAAAAAGCTATTAACTTGCAGTCACATCAATCTGAGTACAAAACCCTGTTTTTGTGGACGGTGGAGGGTGGCTGGAAAACTCACTTGTATTATCTTGGGCATGGATAAATCAGAGCGTAACATCCTCTCTTCGAACGTAACAATGGCTGGTTTTATTGGGAGGAAAGTTTTGCTGACACGTGTTTGTTTAAAATGTGTTCGGTTAATCTCAATAAGGTTATCAATCGACACACGTTTATTTCTTAAAAGAAAAAAGGTTTCGTGGCAGAAAGAAAGTTAATCAAATATGTCAGATGGTTCATCGCCTAGTTGTCGCTTTCATACCTGAGGCTATAAGTTAATCAATTGAAGGGAAATAAGAATCACGTCGTGATACTTTAGTAGAGTGAACGTCTTCTGATCCATGATCTACAAGGCCCGGAAGGTTCCACGCCTGAAATCCAAAAGAAAATTCAACATTACGTGACTTTGAAAGTTCCATAACACAATATAGAAATGACATATATAAGCGTAATTTCTGACAGACTCTCTCATTGAACCATAGTATACACAAATGACATAATAAATAGCGAGGAGTCGTTTTAAAGGGTAGCAATTTTCATGTCTTAATTGGGAACTAACTTGAAGACTAATGAACCATTTTATGGATGTCATGGATTTAGCCTCTAACTTTCTTTTTTTACTGCTTCTGCGACGGCAAGTTGCAATAAAGTTTAAAATTATTGTGAAATTATGAGCCAGAGGAAAGTCTCCTATCATCTTTTCTCATTCTTTTCTAGTTACCATAGTATACTGATAATTTTCATAAATATAGAAATCACCCATGCACTTGGCTTTTCTTAAAGATGTCATTTTATTTTCTAAATATCCTTCGTTTCTAATACAAATTACGGTTGTATCTGCCGTGTTTCAATTTTATCCTTGGCTCAATTTTTATTTTCCTTATTTTTTGCGCATGGTAATGTATGATAATGAGTACAAAATAAAGGAAAGTAAAAATTGAACCAAGGATAAAATTAAATCACAACATATCCATTGTAAAACTACTTACCAAGCCATCAGCTGGTGGTAGGAAAGACGGCTCCTCTAATCGCGCCGCCACGTTTTGCCAGTTTATATTTAAAAAGAAAGAATGGTCCCTTATGCATGGGCAGTCACCCTTTTTGTAGCCTAGTCTTATCTGGGGAGTCCGCTCGAAAAGCTGTATTGGATAGATAAACAAAGAATACAATGAATGCGAGAATTTTTCCTTCATTTGATTTTTATGACAAGGTAAGCTAACGTTCGAAGTCATCCTAAGTATTCGCTGATGTTAAGAGACAAACGAGTTGCATACTGGTCTCTTATTCGCGACATTGCATCGCATTAGACTGCATTATGCAACACCACCTTACCTTACCTTACCATACCTTACATTAACTTGCCATACATAGCATTACATTACATTACATTACATTACATTACATTACATTACATTACATTACATTACATTACATTACATTACATTACATTACATTACATTACATTACATTACGTTACGTTACGTTACATTATATTACATTACATTACATTATGGTATTTCTAGTTTCTATTGTTTTTGGAACAATCAATAAAAGCATTTTCATGATTGGCTCTTTTTAAGGTTGCCACTCTCTGAGCCTTGGTTAAATGTAATTAAATGCCTTTTTATTCTTCAACCAATGAATCATTGCATTTGAAGTTTTTATTAATGTGGCTGCAAGTCGGACAGTGACGCACCCCACTTTACAGCCTAAAAAGCGCTCTAAACACCCACTTGACTGCGCTTAAATTAATTTTTTAATAGGCATACGGAAACCAACCAGAAACGTGCAATTTGATAAAGATACGATATGCTAAAACAAGTGTTGACGTACTTGTGTGAGGAAGTCCTCCGCCTGGGTCGTCAAGTGGTCGGGGTAAAACACAGCCCAGTATAATATCATGTTTTCTATTTCCTTATCGTCGTCAGAGTCAAAAGGGTACTATGACATGAAACAAATAGCGAGAATACAAAGATGAGCATCATAGATAAACAATGTATCTTCTTGAATGCGTAAACAGCTGTCATTTTCAAAAGAAGGTGCACTATGTTACACCAACATGAGGAATTGCCGACTTTATTCTTAAAACACAGAGCGTGTGTGGTTGCCTAATGTATACACCTGTCTAGACAGAGGTAATGAAGAATTACGTTTCTTTTTCTAGGAAGTAACCCAAAAGAGACCTAGTAAATGACTTTTATACTCTACATATCTTACTCCTTAAAGTGCATCTAACCCCAAAATATTTTTTCCGCTAATATAAAACTTTGCACCTATTTCAAAAACATTTAGCTATTATTTGCAGTTTTTGACTTTTTTATGGGCTTCAAAACTTAAGCAAAACTAAGCATCATTTGTTGCACGACCGAGTCAGAAGGGGCGTGAGTCTATTCCTAATTTGACGTCACAAGCTGCTTTGCATACATGTTTACAAAGACTTAAGGAGATACAAATCAGTTTATGATGTCAAATCAGGAATAGACCCATGCCCCTCACCAGCTCGGTCGTGTAACAGATGATGGCTAGTTTTCGTACCTTTTACATCCTACAAAAAGTGAAGACTGAGGGGGATTTTGTAAAAGAACAAGGCCCAAGGCGTTCTAAAGAGGGGCAAAGAGTTATTTTAACGAAAAAATATTTTGGGGTAAGGTGCACTTTAATGCACGAATGCCCTATCTTTGAGGTTTCATTAAGTATGATATAGAGATTTAGCCAAGCCTAGAAGCGGAGCCGCCAAGGAAAGAACTGGTGTTCTTTTCTCAGAAATAGTTCTGAAACTTTTCGGTCCGAAATAGATTTCGGGGCTTTTTTTGGCTTGTTTGCTTTTGAAAAATTTTTCTCAAAAAGCCCGAAAGTGTTCCGAATTGTTCTCCGATATTTTGGGGATCTGTTCTGTAAAACCAAGGTCATTCAAGCCGTCTTGCTTGGTTTTTGCAATGTTTCCATATCCTGTCATTTAACTGTCAAGCCTTGTCAAATCTCCTTGGAATATTGACTGTTCGCTTGAATGAACTTGAAACGGCGCTTATTTAGAACAACAAAATATAACTTATTCTGAAGCAAATGGGTTATTTTCATCGCGTTTGGATGTTAACAAATGACATGAACTGCTACTCTTAGTCTGCTCCAAAATTTAAACTGGCATTTCACCAGCGTTTTCTGGGATCACCCGAAAGAAAGGATTTGGGGAGCTTCGAAGCACCTGTAATAAAATTATCGAATAAATGTCACGTAGGTTTTAGCAGCCGCGAAGAAGTTCGAGCACTTTGAGGAACACACAGAACTAACAGGATAAAAAAGCTTTAAATCCAAAACTGTTTCGCTTATAGCTACTTAAGTAACTTTTATATTTCGTCCTCTAACTTGAGGCCATCGAGATTGAAAACAAACAAACACCAAACATGCTTAACTCTATCGCATGAGTTTTGCGGCTGCGAATTGTTTAAATTCGGGCGTTTCACTTATAGCTTATATTTCGTCCTTCAACTAGAGATCACCAAGATTGAAAACAAACAAACACCCAACACGCTTTAAATTATGGCATAAGTTTTGCGGCTGGGAAGTAAGCTTATATAAGGCTAGGGGCTTTGAGGAACGCACAAAACTGTTTTCGGAAGCTTTTCGGATAAAATAGCTTTAAACCGACAACTGCTTCGCTTAAAAGATTATTACTATTGAAAACTTCTAGGACAAGAAAATCGACAATTGCACAAAGAGATGGACCCGACAGTCAAAATTGCGACTGTGCTTTGACCTACTGTTATGAATGAACAAACACAAAATAATAGACAGAGGAATCATTTTTGAAAAAGTTTATTCGAAAACCCGTAAGTTTATTCTTAAATGCAATTCGCGTTACACTTCCAGCATCGTGGGTCCGTCCACGCGAGTGAAATCGGCTGTACATGGCAAAACATTCAAGATTATATCTGTCACAAATCTGAGCGCGTTTCCAATAATTTTTTAAAGTCAAAAGCAGGACATAAATTAAATTTCCATTTCAAAACGTAATTTCTTTGACCATAATACTCAAAATCGTGTACCTTAAATCCTTTAAAAACTTCACTTTAATACTCGGTTGTTTCAGAACAGGACAAGCTCTCCGCCGTGAAGAAAAGCAACATGAAATCCTCGAAGGCAGATTTCGTAACTTGAACTTTTCACCTTCAACCAAAAAGACAACTGAGTATTCTTTTAAACTTTTTCTCCCCATTTATAGATATTATATGTTTTTTCTCAAGTCTAAAACTTCACTACTGTAGAATAATCGGTTTGGTAAACAAGCTACAAACGAGTTTCAAAACACCTCTTCTTCAAAAGCGACCGTGGTCATGCGATTTCCCGCTAAGAAAAACGCTGGTTGCCCAAAAGCACCGCGCAATTTCCCACCAAGAAAAGATGGCATTCTCCACCCCCCGTCAGGTTGCCTTGGGACTCCCTCCCCCTCCCCCAGAGTCTGTATGGGCGTACGGGCGTACGATGACGTCACAACCAAAATTTATCGGATCGATAGGTTACCAGATTTGCTTAGCAATGGTATTCCGCCGACGGGCTTCGCTATAAGCTTTCATGGTTAATGAGGGTGGTCAATAAATGTTTGCGGCTTCATTTTCTCGACGCTTTCATAAAAATAGAATACACGACAAAAGTGGCATCAAGAGAAAACAGGCGACGTTTCAGGACGCCACTCAAGGATCCGTTAACGACGTCTGGGGAATGGCCTCAAAATGTCATAGTGATGACGTAGCGCTGCCGGGGATGTACTTTTCAACAAACTTTAGTCGCAACACAGCAGTGAATTTTCCAACAGGTCACTACTCTACTCACATTGATAGATTCACTTCAATGAGTCTTAGAGCTAAATACGTAGACTTCTATAAGAATCCAAAACCATTTCACTGATAGAAATTTAGCTTTAAGTGGCATACTTGTTGAACGGGACAAAATAACTTCTTGACAAGGACAAAGTGTAGTGCTACAAACTTCAAAACCTCTTACCGCGAGTGGCACCAAAAAGTTTCATAAAGAGCGAATGTAGTGCTGCGAAGTTAAAAACCTCTCACCTCGAGTGGTGGCGGTAAAACTCGAGACCACGATAAAAATTTTTTATGTTCATCTCCGTGTGACTTTAAAGTCATTTCGCATGTAGGAATTAACGCTTTCTTACTTTTAAAATGGTAAGAGAAAGGTAAGAATGTTGTTCAATTTATTTCTGCGCTGCGAAGGTAAGAATAGTACTCAGATCAGGGAAGCTTTACGTCACGGGTATCACCTTTTTGGATTCATTCCTCATAGGCCGTTTCGCGGTTAGGCTATAATACAAACCTCGCCTGTCAGCAATCTGTACATTAAGACGCCAAAGGACCACCAGTCTACACTCTCATCATACGGTTCATCTTCAAGCATCTGAAAATGGGAGAAGCAAGGTTTAGAGTTTGAAAGTCTGAGCTACGTATACGTCAAGGTTATGATCCCATAAAATGTGACCCTTCAAAATTCTTACTTAAACGTAAAACTGACTTACCTCTGGCGCCATGTAATAGATAGTACCACAAATCCCTGTGGTCTTCTCTTTTTTTAGAATTTTCGAAATACCAAAGTCGGCAAGTTTGATGTGGCCTTTTTTGTCAACAAGCACGTTTTCAAGTTTCAGGTCCCTAAGAAGACAACCATTAAATGAGGTAAGGTAAAGTCGTACATGAGCCAGAGGACACTCACACCGCGGGAGCTTAACCCGGTTTCTATGGCATGAAGTAACTGAGAGTATTGCTACTCCCCCCTGAATGGAATGCTTGTCCACTCCAGGGTTACCCCCAGCAGTATGTCACCGGTAGCCATTTTATACACCATGGCGGAGAGAGACAATATAGGGTAAAGTTTCTTGTCTTAGGAAACATCACGATGGCAGGAACCAGGCCTCAAACCACTGACCCTTAGTCTAATGCGCTAACAACTACCACAGCACACCCACTTTTGATGTGCACTGCGCGCCAGTAAGGACGTTTTCATATTTTTGGTCCCTAAGAAGAAAATCACTAAATTAACAAAGATCCCTTTTAAAATTCTTGCATTAGTTATGAACATTCCCAGCAAAGGGAACCCTGTATACTTGCAAAACTTCTGACTGCCGATGTGTCATGTTTGACTCAGAGTCTTGGCTTTAAGTAAATCCTTGGATCAGAGTGAAGGAAAAGAGAGAGTAAGGAAAACTAAACAACCTAAGAAGGGATATTTCTACTAAGTCAGCAACAGCAATCACATATACTTCGATATTTTAGTTTCTAGGCATCAAAATGTATTAAAATTTTTCCAGGGTTGTCCATTAAAAAAGGAGGCTATGAAAGCTTGCATAACTCAAGTGGAAAGGTAGAAAGATTGAAGGTTAGCGACGGTTAAAAAGAATCCATACCATATAAACTGAACTAAAAAATAAGTTTAAGGTGCATATTGTTGGTATTTATTCACCTGACTTAAAAATATCCACAGTCTCACATTTCGTTATAATAAGAGCTGCTATACCTGTGTATTATGTTATTGTTGTGAAGAAACTCCAACCCGCAGATAATTTCACAGGCATAAAATCTGAAAGAAAAGATACGCATTCAGAAAACCAACAACTATGCTGCTAAATTTGATAACAAAAAATACGGTTATTCACTTTTAAGATTTTGTGAGACAGATGTTCTTGAACTGAATACCTTGCCGCGGCCTCTGTAAACTTTCCAACGTCCAAAAGGTGGCCTTCCAGGTCTCCGCCAGCAACGAATTCCAGAATAATAAGCATAAGGTTCTATTGATGAAAACAATGGACAGAGAGAATAAAAGTTTTACGTTACCCGTATTATAAAGGTCACCGGGGGGCTACTCGATAAAGTTTTATACGGGGAGGCTCCGCCCTTATGCTAATTTTTACCTAAATAGCATCCCATTCATAAACTTAGAGTAAAAAATTGCACTTCTTTCTTACGTTTCTATCCTATAGTTGCGGTGTTTTAATTTGGGTTTTCACTTGCTCTGGGTGAGCTACTCAAAGCACTGAGCTTTCGTGTGTTGCACGTTGCTATTTTTGCCAAACTTTGACACCCTTTCCCTGCTATCTCCTTTGCTTAGCAGCGGATTTCGGTTACCCTTTCAATTATCCCCGGCTACCTTTTAGTATACTGTGAGCTTTAAAAGGCACCCCTGACGGTCAGAGCCTCCATGGATAGCCCACTACAGGAAGTGCCCCCGGTTGTCACTGGTATTCAGTTTTTAGTTTTCAGGGTTTTTTTAAAGATACTGACAGTGATTACTTATCTTATGAGATATCAGTAGCAGTTCTATCTGGCAAATGTTACTAAACCAGACACTGTTATCTGTACATTACCTTAACAGAAAAGAAGGAACACAATTTTGACAAGAAGGAGGATTTTCTTCCAATCTCCAGAACTTTTAGTTCGGTTGTTAGCATTTTAGTGTCAGTTTTCCTGATGATTTTCACGGCGTAGTTCTTTGGTATATATCTACTCGTAAACAGCAATACCTTTTGGTAATTCAAAATAATATACATCAGTCTTCCATTAATAGATAGCTTGAGACATACATGAGACATACATTACTATAGGAAATTAGCGCTCCATGAAATTAACGCGAACTGTAAAATTCGCGTTAATTAAAGTCGCGTTAATTTTTGTGAGCGTTTATTTCCTCGTTGTTAATTAAGTTAAGCGTTAATTTCTGCGACTTTGATTTCCACAGGAGCCATAATTGGCTCCTGATTTCCATCATTTTAATCCCAAATTTTGTATTTGGTGCAGACATTCTTGACGCCTGGAAAACAATAGCTGTCCTCCATTTAGGCAGAATTTATCGCATGTTGTCTGTTTAACAAATTGACGTCAGTTTTTTATACGTCTGTCCTCTTATTGATGACAAATTTCGCCATTGAAGACTGCTAGATTTTTTGCACAATTCTCGCCTCATCAAGAGTGCAGCGCTGAAAAGTTTGACAAAACTCTTTTGCTGATTGCGTCAGCTTTACGTGTTTCATCCGTCTGTACTCTTATTGACAATAAAAATTAGCCAATCAGCGCGCGAGAATTCGCTCAGTTATTGTAAAAAAAGAAATTGTCTAACAGACCTATAGAGCTTTTTTTGTTCGGATTTTGAAATCTAATCTTAAAATAAACTTGTTCCAGTCGCGACCGCAAACTGTGTTTCTTTGTGCTAATCGCGTTAATTTCCCTCATTTTAAAAATTTACCCCTCTTTCCCGTTAATTTCCTTTATTGGATAGTAATTTTCCCTTCAACTCGCGTTGATTTCAAATACCTTAAATAACAGAAGTGAATATTATGGGTTGTGGCACTCTAGGGTCGTGACATCATTCAAAATAGTGACCAAAAAGGCCACCACCTTGGCCATTACTGGAAACGGGAAAAACTGGAAATTTTTCATGTTAGCACTGTAGAATTTTATACTTCTTACCATCGAGAAATACTGTCATATTTCGTAACCATGGCAACCAACTTCTACAAATCTATACTAAAATGTGTCTAAGGGATAAACATACTATCGATCTGAGACGTCCTTAGGCCGCTTCACAGACGGTTGATTTCACTCCACGATTGGAAAAAATTAAACGTGTTCAAATGTTTGTTGGCTGCATGGTGAGTAAAGTTTCTTGACCAAGCTCGATAACACTCAACTTTCCCTGAATGAATTTTTTACTAGCTGTCGCATTTCATGTCCTCATAGATCACCTTTCCCAAATTTTCCCTTAACTCCTTCCCTGCAGAAGTCGACTTTCCCCGGCAATGGAGTCGTAGACATTGAACCACTTGTGACGTCATCATTTTTTCGACGACACCAGATTGTTTTGATAAGCAGCTTACACAGCAAGGACAATTCCATCCATACGTGTGTCCATTTTGAATAAGGACCAAATTCTGGCAGAGCTATTCCAGAAAAACGTGTTCATTTTTGGGTGCCAGATTCTGGTACGATAGGCGAAGCCACCTACAGTTGATCAATGCTCCATTTCCAGGGTTTTTGAAGGGCTGAGGTCAAAACTTTTCCAGTGGATAGAAAGGGGATAAAGGGTATAAGATAAAGAAAATAAAAAAGGAGAGAAAAAGGAAAGCAAAAGAAGCAAGGAAAAAATTGAGAATGACTCGGCAAAAAAACTTAAGCTTATGCGCATGCGTTAAAGGAAAATATGGTACAATTTACAACAGAAGCTTGTTCAAAATCTAGCAAAGTTGTAAACAAATGCCTTTGTTGCAAAGTTTAGTGGCATTTGGCAACATAGCACTTAAAAAACCGGTTTAACGGTTAAAAAATGTTGTTTCTTTTCTTTAAAACGTGTACCGTGAAAGGGTTAAGGTAACGTTTACTGAAC
This sequence comes from Siderastrea siderea, assembly GCA_964030785.1. NCBI lineage: Eukaryota > Metazoa > Cnidaria > Anthozoa > Scleractinia > Rhizangiidae > Siderastrea > Siderastrea siderea. The sequence goes on along the minus strand of OZ034973.1, from coordinate 20,653,039 downwards.
CAGTGAAGGGCGATATTTTAATTCAACAGACTGCGTTTTAGGATGTTTGTGATGATTTTGAGATGAAATTCATTCGGTTCATGTTCAAAGTTAATGACTTTGCGGTTGACTTGTGGTCAACAAACTTGTGCTCACATGATTGTTTCTTCAAACCGAGGATGAAATCAACGGTCCGTGAAGCAGGCTAAAATATCCCTTCTCAAAGGGCGTTTGAGATGGATATTTAATAGCCATTGAAAACAGCAGGTGCTAATAATAATTCCTCTTGAACTTTTAAGAAAAATATGCCACCTTAAAGGAACTACGTCACGGTATTTTCATTATCTTTTTTGATCTGACAAAATTATTTTCTTATTGAAGGGAATCTCAAAATAATAGTTTCCTAAGGCAGAAAAACACCAAAGAAGTAAAAATAAACCAAAACTAAACAGAGATGGTTACGATTGAGGGAGATTAAGACGGATTACGAATGAAAAACTTGAAAAAACTTGCCAATTTTTTCAAGATGCGTTTTCCGTGACGTAGCTCCTTAACCTTTACACCCCCCCCCCCCCCCAACGAACCCCCTGTCAGTGCAACCAAAACCTTGATTAATTTCATTTCAAAAGACTTTTAAAAACTGTACATTTTTTAAAATGTCCTTACCTTTCCGAAACCTCCTTCACCCAGAAATTTTAAGAATACGAAGTCTTTAAGTTTCTTTGCCCACTTTATGTTTGACAGACGCTGGACTTTAGCGGGTGGCTCCTCTTTTGAATCCACGGTGGGTTGTTTTCGCTTTAACCCGATCTGTAAGTTAATGAAGTTAGGCATGATAAGGTTACCATACAACCTTGACAGAATTGCATCAACCGTTTTACGCATTTTGCAACTTTTTAATCGATTGAAGTGAAATTTCCAAGGAATAGAGTCGTAAACGGAACATTTAATTGTTATGAGCAAAACAGTTGGTATTCGATATCTGATTACCACCCGTCCGTTCAGATAAATTCGAACGTGTCATTAGGGACTTTCATACCGGGAAGTCTGGGTACTAGTTAAGCGGCTTGTAGGGACAAAAGTATCAAACATGGAGGCCGTCTGTGAGAAAGCGTGACCATCATGGTGAAGTGGTTTTGCTGCTCAGCGTTTTGTAACAACAACTTTCGAACCCGAAACTCGAAAGGGGAACCCATTAAGTTTTATCGTCTACCCCGTGACCCTAAGGTTCAAGTTGCGTACACGAGGATTCTTCAAACGTCGGGTATAAACTGGCATTCTGGTCATATCTGTCCTGAACATTGGAGCCGTGGATGCAGAGAAAGTGTGAGTTCTGATTTACCTGACATTCCTGTTCCAGCCTCCCAATTAGTGACACTGGAAAAGAAACGTAATAAGGCGAAAGCTCAACTGAAGAAGAAAACAACAAGGCTGACAAACTAAAAGTACGTCAGCTCGAAAGGAAATTCTTCCTGGCCAAGGGGATGTCTGGCAATTCTAGAAAACGAAAAGCTCCAGCAGAAAGAGACAATTTTCAACCGGCTGCAAAAAAGCCAAAGGACTTATCTAAACGACAGTTATCTACTTGTTTGCATGCTTCAGAAGAAGATAAGCAGAAGTTAGCGGAGCAGCTGACCAATGCTCAGGACATGATTAAAAAACTCAGGACTGAAAATCTTAGTTTAAAAATTAAAATGCGAAACATTGAACAAATCCAGCAAAAGACTACTAAACGGAATGAAGAACTGAAAATGACTATAAAAATGCTACAACAAGAGCAATTAATCTACTCCAACCTCATTAAGAAACCAAATACATTTAAGTACTTGTGTGGATTATCTGTTGAACAATTCAATATTCTTTGGAACTGTGTGCGGCCTTATTGTCACGTGATTATCTATCCTGACTGCAAAGGTAATGGGGAGAGAACTCTAGATAAAGCTACAGAGCTTTTAGCAGTTCTTACAATCTGTAGACATTCTCTCCATCAGGGTGTGATGGCTTACTTGCTCAAGGTAGGAGAGAGCACAGTTCAACGCACATTCGTTGCATGGATAGTTTTCCTAGAAACAATCTTCAATTGTATTGACCTGAAGCCCGAAGCAGATTTTTTACTAAAAAAAATGCCAGACATTTTCGTAAAGACTGGCCATGGACTCACAGACATGATCATCGATTGTACTGAATTCAAATTTCAGCACGTGTCAAATTTGGATTTGAATTCTCTCATGTTTTCCAATTACAAGAATACCATAACAGGCAAAGCACTCATAGGAATTGCCCCACATGGGATGGGTCTTCTTTTCAGTGATATCTACCCAGGTTCTATATCAGATAACAACATCACTGAAAAGTCCGGGGTTATCCACTGGATTCAACCAGAACATGAACTAATGGCAGACAGAGGGTTTGCCGTTCAAGATCTTTGTGCATTGAAAGGAGTACACTTGAATCGCCCTGCTCAGAAGATGTCAGACCAGTTTACACAGGCAGAGGTTGCATCCAATTTTGACATCGCATCAACAAGAATTCATGTTGAAAGGTTTATTGGACGAGTTAGAGAATGGTCTATTTTGAATGCTGTTTGGCCTGTTCAACGAATGGACTTATTATCCTCCACCTGGCAGGCATTGTGTCATATTGTCAGTCTGACAATGCCCCCTATTGGTCCCAGAGAAAACAAATAAGGTAGATGGTTTGTAAATCCAAGTTGTGACTTTATTAAACACAACTGTTTCAAAATTTAAATAAGACAGTCTAAGTGAGTTTTATTTGACTTTACTTTGAGAACGCGACCCTAGGAACTGACTTTACCACTGTATTTATGTAGGACCTTAGGGGTTTGATACTTGCAAAGTCTGGAATACGTCCAGCCACATTTTCTCCTAAGCGTTTGTAGTAGTTATTTTCTGAATGTGACCACTCCAACAAAGGTTTGTCATTCAAAATACTGTTTGTGATGTCCTTTACAACTGACATTAAAACATTGTCTGTCTTGACAAGGAAAAATGATGCTTGTTGTGTTTCAGGGTGATATGATTCTAAAATACAATAAGGGGCACCAGTACACACCATTTCTAACTGAGGCTGGATGTAATAACTTGGCATCTGTTTCAGTGATGAAAGTGGCCCCTCAGTTTTAGCTGCTCTTGTTTTGACTTCCAAAATGAAAGGAGATGCAGCCAGTGCATCTGGACTAGCACCATAATTTGAATCACTTGGATCCTCAAAGAAACCACAGGTTTCAGTTTTACTGTTGGACAAATGGCGAAATACTGATATTGCTTCCTTCTCAAATTTGTGACCCCGCTTGAAATTCTCAAAGTTTGTTTTAAGAACATCACTTTCTTCCAAACCTTGTTTAACCACTTTCCAGTATTTAGTGAACTTCTCTTGTCCATATAAACCAAGGAGTGCAGGTAGTCTACTTCCAGTTATTTTGAATTTACGTAGATCTTTCCATTCATTGGTGTTCTGTAGAACATCATGGTAATTTGGTCCACAAGGGGAAGGAGCCTTCAAATTGCTTATATTTACTGTCATTAAGGGCCTCTTTTCTTGAAGCTGAGTTTCAATACTGGCAATGACTTGGTTATTCTCTTGACTGACTGCCTCATACAAAACTTTGCTATCTCTTGTCCCTGAGTCTGAGGTTTGTTCCCTAACCTTCTGTTCACTTGCTTTAACAACACATTTAGAAGTTAGAGCTCTCTGAATGCTGTTTGCCACTAGATCCATCTTAGTTTGATTACAATCAACTCTTTCTTGACAAAATGATTCCTCACAGTAATCATGATCAACTAGAGCCTGAGATTTTCTTAAAGGGTATCTGTAATCTAAATGTTGATATAGGGATGTTGTTGGTCCAATAATTGGATTTTCAAGTACTGTGTACACATGGTGTTCAAAAGGTTTAAAAGTTCCCTCGATTTTAGTGATTTCTCTTTTCATTTCCTCGCTTATATTTTGAACATTACGCTTCATTGTGCTATTTTGGGGATCAGCTGCTTGAATGCCACCTCCTTTTCTTTCAGCATGTACAGCAGATTTAGCTTTTAACTCCCTCAGTGGTACCATTGGTATAGAACTCTTGTGTGAACATCGATGCCATTTTTGTAGCTGTTCTGTACTTGTTAAAGCTAGTATTCTTTCTCCAGTTTCATGATAGTGTTTCAAGAAGAGAAGTAGTGCTAATACATGGCAACAGATTCCACTAAGTCCTACTGGACAACTACAGTGAGCTTTGCTGGGTATTCCATTTTCAAACATAATAACTGTGGGGCGTTGCATGGACCCGTAAGACTTTTTTATCATAGCTTTAACATAAACGTCTTGCCCATCGGCTAGAGTTTTAACATTGACAATTTTTCTACTTGTGAACATTTGTAACGCTTTCTTTTGCTGACCAGCACTACCCTCTTGTTTCTTTGAAACATACTGAGTAAACATTTTACCATCGACCCTGGGAAGATCGTCGCTAGCTGCCCTCCATTTGGCTGTGGCTGGTGGAATTTCAAAGGAATCAAGACTACAAGGAAATACATAGGCTTTTTCTGACTTTGCTTTGAGTTTCTGGACTAGTCCTGGATACCTTGATAATCGATTTATCCTGATTGTTAGTTCTTGTTTTGAACCAGATGTAGAGGCTCCGATATCTGCCAGCCACTTCACGCAGTTTTCCTTGTTATGTTCTACACCCTTCTCCATATTTCTTGAATTTCTTTCTCACCTGAACTTGATAGCCCGTATTTTCTTAACTTTTACGTGGTGTTATCTATCTTCGAGGTCTAAATTCACATGAAAACGTTTATACAACTATTGCACTTTTCGAAGGGCCGCCAAGTTATTGAATTTTCCCGCGAAATTTTGTCCCTACAAGCCGCTTAACTAGTACCCAGACTTCCCGGTATGAAAGTCCCTAATGGGGATCTATTATAGCCTGGCGGTTAGAAGGTTTTGGCCAATTTTGGGGGCGGATAGATCCTCATTTTCGTAGCGGTTTATGGTTAAGAAATTATCGTGCGATAGCGGGAAGTTACTTTTCGCAAGGTTTTCAGTTGTTTTGCATTTTCAGGAGCGGATTACGGTTAAATGTTTTGTAGCGGAGCTCCCATGCGGCTGAGAGAGCGGGGCACCATGGGTAACCAAATCTGGTAACCTATCGATCCGAGAAATTTTGATTCAGACCTCAGCGTACGTCCATCCACCCACCCCCTGCCACGAGGCTTCAACAGGCCCGAGTAGAAGCACCAACCGTGATTGTAAAGATCAATACGTAGAGTAGCGTATGTTTCACACCACCCTGAATCGGCGGAATCGGCTTAATCGATGAATCAGTAGAACGTTATTGTCACAGGTATCTTGAGGAACGGGTGAAGCGTCTTGTGACCAAGAAGGCAAGAAGAACAGCCCCCAGAAGAAAGACCCTCAAGAAAGCCATGCGTTGCCAGAACACCAACGATCGAAATGCACTAGTGACTCACTAGTTGCATCATCTGCGGCATCGCTATCTACATCTCAAGTGACTCATTATCAAGACACAAAGCTAAAGCTTAATCCTGGTGATTTCCTCCTGTTTTTTTTTCAAGTGATGTGTTGTTAAGAATATCGGACCAGTACGCAACTGCCAGATTTGCTAACCACTAGACCACTGACTGTCATCAAGTGATAAGGCCTGATAAAGGAAGCGAATTCAACCTACATAGAATATTTATAACTATAAATGTTGATGAACTAAACAGACAAATAAATGCGCGCATTGTTCTGTATTTGTCCCCGAAAATTCAACATTTATATATCTATGTGTTTCGCAATGAATAACATCTGTGTTTGAGGAGTCCTTTCAGTTAACTTCCCCAAGAAGTCAATCGAATAACTGGCTGTGTTTTGAGGATTTTTTTAATAAGGTCTTCGCCAAGTCAGAAAAAAAATGATTGCAGTGTTGGCCTGTGTTCGCGTTACGTTCAGTAAAACTACTTGCGACAAAAATATACAAATGTATGCTTTAAGAAAGAATGGCCGTTACGGTTTTCTAAACAAAATTGGCGGTTAAAGCTGTTTAGAAAAAAATAGGAGGAGTTAACGGGGTAAGGAACAAATCACAGCGGTTTGCGGAAAGCTCGTACCCCTATAACAGCCCCCCACATCTTCAGGTACGATGGGTTTTTAAAACAAGGTAATTGAGTAAAAAAAGCCCTAGTTGACGCCATACGATTAGCTCGTGTCCATCTTTAAATTTTTAACCATCTATTTTAATTTTAAGTAAGTTAATATGCCAATAATTTCAACTTTTCTTATAATGCATCATCATCACCTCCTCCTCTTTCTTTTTTCGCTCTACACTCGTTTTTAAAATAATAAAGATGTCTTTCAGATTGATCGGAGATCGCATTTCTTCAAACTTATGAAGGCATTTTGTGACTGAATATAATTAAACCTCGAGGAGAAAACTGAAAAGAAAAAACGGTTAAATTGTTGAAAAAGCATTGCACCTAACTATAAGCTCTTTCAAAAAAGTGGGTGTGATGTGAAAGTCAGAAGAAGCGGAGAGGAGAAGAGGCGCAGAGGGACTGATTCGTCAAATATGCTTTTATGCGACCTGTAAAACGATACTGAAATAGAAAGATGCTCTTCTCACCTCAGTCAATTTCACTCTTCTTGCCTTGTTCCTTTTAAAACTGTTCCACGCTCTTTGAATAAGGCGGACAGCGTGCTGTTAAATGTAATGGCACGGAATATGGCAATGATAAGTATATCGTTCCTGAATGAATAACCTTACCTAACTCATATTTGAACAAACCTGCAAACAAATGGTTTTGTTTTGATCCGATGAATGTTATATACCAGATTTTCATTTTAATTTTCTTACAGCCAATTTCACTGCTATGTGTAGACCCGGGTTTTTTAAAGCATGATTTGCCTGCTATGATTTCTCATTCGCGATTCTCTCATAACCACAAAGCGAAGAACGAAATTAGCAGATCTTCTGCTTTTTATGATTTCTCAGAAAATAAGCTTTTCTTCTGTTAACTCATTTCATGGGCAAATTTCCAGAATTATCTTGTCATCATGATTCCACCATCGAGATTCGCTATGACCACAAAATAATTTTGGAAGTTTGCTTTCTTGATATTTGAAATTATTTGTAAAGGACACTGGTCCTTCGCTGTGGTATGCTATTTCTAATATTAAAACCCAAGAGATGCTAATCTCTTCTGGGTTTTAATATGTTTCGGACTTTATGATCGGGTTATAATTTATGAGTTAACTGGTTAACAGTCACGTGAAGGGAAGCAATGGATGAACAATACAATACAATACAATACAATACAATAAACTTTATTTAACGAGGGTGAACGTATTAACCTTTTACAGTTTTCTAACATATGGCCCTCAAAAAATAATTTCAAACAGACAAGAAAAAAGCAGAATTCATTCGAACAAAAAGAATAAACATTAAACATTACAAAATAACAGATAAACTAAGCTAAACTAGAAGTAAGAGAAGCAATAAGCTAAGATACATGAAGTAGTCACATACTAAAAAAAACAGCGGCATTTAAGAAGAAAGCGGGCATTCATGGCAACAGAGCTCCTCAAGATGGGAGAGAGTGTTGAGGTTTTGCAGGAAAAGGCCACGAAGTTTATGCTTTAGCGAAAACGAAAAGGAAGACAAAGCACTAGGCGAGGCAAGGGGGTGCGCAGAAAGTATCTTAAAATCAACCTCAAGGGCATTAAAGGGAACAGTGGCGGAATACGAGAAGGTGCGCTTACCCAAATTTGTTCTAGGCTGGGGAATAACTAAATTATGAGAAGTTGTACCTCTAGTTATACGAGTAGTCCGTGTAGTGGATAGAAAGGACGCACAAGCCATGCGGCCGAATGAATGGCCATAAAACGAACGAGCGAAAGCAGCGAATGGACGAACGGACTATACTATGTATGAACGAACGAACAAACCCAACAACCGAACGAGCGAAATGACAGCCAAACAAACGGAGAATGGACCAATTGCACGAAATTTTGCGGGAGATGATCCCCTTTATAGTTGAAACTGCGGTTATTTCGTTAAACGTCAGTGTTTTAAAAAAAATGTAACGATTAACCTACGTTTTGATTTACATTTTACTGTCGAGAAGAGCTGAATGTGAAGTGGTAATTTTTCGACAAAAAGCTTAATATTTAGCCCTGATTGCTCATTAGCCATAAACAATAGAAAAATTACAATTATAGTTATAAATCAGGTTAATTTCCCTTATGCTACATCTAATTGAGTTTCGATACCTAGAGAATAACAATTCCACGGAAAGATTTCACGGGCCATGAGGTGCCTTCCCAGATCCATCTCAACCTAAGTATACAGGTGATAATACAATCCAAAAGGAAACGCAATAAACACCCGGGGTAACTGGTGCAATGTCGTTCTACAGTCATATCCATATCTATATGGACAGAGAGGTCTGACACAACTGACCCAAGGAGAGTAGGATCTTAGGTTGGACATGGTCCGCGATATGGTGGGACATTGGTCCGGCATATGGATCGTTAAGCTTTTTAATACATAATTAATGTACGAATTTTATTTCAAGCCGCTCAGAAATACTTTTCTTTGTTCTAAACCAAACTGGCCCAGTATTTTTTCCTTCGTTTAAAAAAGAAATAGGTGTATTTCAGCCATTTGTTGGGTCGCCGGGTTTGCGGGCGTTTGTTCGTGCCATTGGTCCATTCTCCGTTTGTTTGGCTGTCATTTCGCTCGTTCAGTTGTTGGGTTTGTTCGTTCGTCCATACATAGTATTGTCCGTTCGTTGATTCGCTGCATTCGTTCGTTCGTTTTATGGCCATTCATTCGGTCACATGGCGTGTGCGTTCATCCATTGCCTTCAGCCTTCGGCTTCCCTTCATGTGACTGATAACCAGTTAACTCATAAATCAGAAACCCGATCATAAAGTCTGAAATATATTAAAACCCAGAAGAGATTAACATCTATTGGGTTTTAATATTAGAAATAGCATACCACAGTGAAGGACCAGTGTCCGTTACAAATAATTTCAAATATCAAAAAATAATTTCAAATATAAAAAACACTATAAACCTAACTGAGTTTCTTATAGCTGCTTTCACTGCTATGTGTAGAGCCGGGTTTTTTAAAGCATGATTTGCCGGCTATGATTTTCTCGTCTTGATTCTCTCATAACCACAAAGCGAAGAAAGAAATTAGCAGATCTTCTGCTTTTTATGATTGTTTATATCTCAGAAAGTAAGCTTTTGTTCTGTTAACTCATTTCACGCGCAAATTTCCAGAATTATCTTGTGATCATGGGCTAATCATCATGGTCTATGATTCCACCGTCGTGATTCGCTTATGACCACAAAATAATTCTGGAAGTTTGCTCATGAATTATCCTCGAAACTGGGCGCTTGTGAGACCTTTTACACGAGAGTGAGGGCCTTCGTGAAGGCTTCACATAGATCGTAAGGCATTCGAGGCTTTTTCATGTCCCCTTGGCCCTTGCAGTTCACTCGGTACGAGGAAGTCGACGACAGGCAAACCATGAGAAACAAAAACCGACAAAACTGATCGAAAGCACAGTCGCATGGCATGAACGTAATCTTTTGACTTATTGAGTTAACTGTTTAAGACTGCAACGATAACTGAGGGCAGTGAAAAGTGGAACCCTTGATTGAATCCTGAACTGCAGTGTTCGCGTGTTTTTGAAAAGAGCAGTAAATATCCAGCCGCACACTGCCTACCAATCAGGAAGAAAAACACGGGTTTGTCTCAAGCGATGTCACGTGGCCACACGTGAGGTCATATATACATTTCTTCATTACTTATTTTAAATTTTTATCAAAGGAGCGTGGGTTTCATTCTCTTGGTGAATAACAAATCTTTTAAACTTTATCTGATTCATATAACGAGAAAAGAGATCAAGAACAAAGTTAACCTTTACCAAGTTTTTTTTTAAAAATGCCACATACTTTTTCTTGTTTTCTCACCTCAACGGTAGCCATTCTCCTCGCGTTTTTTCGTTTAAAATTACTCCACGCTGCTTGCACTACTCGTGCCGCGTTCTGTTAAATATAATGTCACATGTCGTAACATTATTAGACTGATTTATAAGCTCTTTATCCATACAGCTACCTTATACCTACTATTTTTCGCGCGTACTTTCTTTTGCGAAAATTCGGGAGCTGTATTTCGCGAGCATTAATCTTCGCGATTCCAGGAAAAAAGCGAACAAAAGTATATTTAATTTCGTGGTTTTGCCATTGCATTTTGGTCTTCTAAAGTCCTAGGGCGTCATTTCACGAAAAAGGGCATATTTGGAAATGAGCCCCACTAGAATGAACGAGAAGAAATTACTATTAAAGAAACTTGCTTCTGGAAATTGAAGGAAAATGTGTATTAAAACACTCGTTTAACAGTGATTCGGAAAAAGAGTGCAAGCCAAATACAATACTGGAAAGAAATATTTTCATCGACAAAAAGTACTAATTTTTTATCCAGAACAACTATCAACAAGCCCGTGGCTCACAACATTTAAAATTCATGTGTCATTTTTTTTGTAATATGGCACTAGATTTCGCGTGTTTAATTTTCGCGCTCTCTTCTTCTGCGAATATCAATTTTCGCGATTTTTTTCCAAAACGACAAAAATTGCAAAATTACGTAAGTGCAAAAACTAGTAAGACTAGTAAGAATAAGGTAGCAAAATTGTATTTGAGCGATCTGTGACGTCATTACCAGATTCTTTATAGCGGAAATAACATTTTTTCATTGTTTGATGGTTAATTTTTTTCTTTAATCAATTTCACTTACTCCACTGTTCAACAATTGAGATGTTTTTCCCACCTCAACCATTGCCATTTTCCGGGCTTTGTTCTTCTTGAAATTTTTCAAGATGGACAAAACGTGGAAAAATTTCAAAATTTTAATGTAATGTCATGTAAGTTGCCGTTAAAAGTGGATTCAAATAGAAATTTTGTGTCAAATATTTGTATAACTAGCGCACTTTCCAAACGATGACCAATGAAAGAGCTTTTTTTTTCTCTCCACTAGTACCATTAAAAGCTTATGATAGTGTACTATTTATTATTTCGTAGAAGTAGACAAATGTGTGGCGAGATGACTTGTTTCATAAATTGATTGACCCTTTCGCTCCTTTCAGTTATAGAGATATTTAAGGTGGTTCTAACTGTTGAGACTGTCGATGAAATCCCTTAATGCTATCATTCAAATGAGACCTTTTCAGCAGTACCTTCGCATGGTATTATTTGTTTTGTAGGTTTGAAAAAGAAACTTAAATTTAGGTTTTTCTTAATTTTTACTTTGGCCACCAATAGATTACTTCTTCTACCACCATAAATTACTTCCTGCATAACTAGCACCACGTCACTCATATTACTGATTCAAGAAGCTGATTACGAAGTGTTGTCTAAAATCCTGTATATAACAGGATAAATATGGCATTATGTATACATTTCATGTGCAAGAGCTTCTACAAATTATGCATCGTTGGGTAATAAGAGATCACGTGATACAACGTCATAAGTGGATTCCTTGCAGCCTGGATAATGCATCAAGGATGTCCTGTTTCACTTTTTCTGAATTTCATTTGCTAAATTTTCAAAACAAAATCTTTTTCCTACCTCTAATATTGCCATTTTTCTGGCCTTCCTAGTTTTGAAACTTTTCCACGCTGTTTGTATTATGCGTGCTGCATTCTGCAAAAAATCACGTGATATGACGTCATATGTGTATGAACTTTACTTTTTACCAAACATTTCATTTTTAACTCCTATTGCTGGATTTTTTTAATCTTTCTTACCTCTAATATTTCCACCTTCCTGGATTTTCTGCCTTTGAAGCTCCTCCACGCATTTTGTATAATGCATGCTGCATTCTGTTGAATATAATGTCACATGGTTTGATGGCATTTTTCTTCTTCTAATGTTTATTATTTTATGACTAACATTTCATTCAACATTTTAATTTCTGCGGCGTCTTTCTTAGTGATACAACCACTGTAACATCTATACAAAACTCAAGGGAATTACGGTGCAATTTTTTCCTGCAACAAATGGCCTGCTCTTGCGCAGTTGTCTCATCTTCAATCACAATGTCTGCTGGTTTTATCTAAGAGACGGAAGAAGCAAGTACATATTGCATTTTGCTTGCTGAACAAAACGATTAACTTTTTGAAAGCAATTTGCACGATGCGTCGGTCTTTTTATGAACGTGTTGGCAGGTAACAACAATGATATACCTTGTTTTTCTGCAGTGAAAGATATAAACGGTCACCAAATACACCAAATATTTTGTTGTGCAATATCTCAGCAAGTTAGTACTGCGTCCTCTTCCGACTGATTTTAGTTTTGTTGCATTACGTCGAACATGGTTTAGCGCGGTCTAACATGGGAAATAGAGAGACGCTATTCTCACCTCAGTCAATTTCACTCTTCTCGTCTTGTTCCTTTTAAAATTGTTCCACGCTCTTTGAATAACGCGGACAGCGTGCTGTTAAATGTAATGGTACGGAATATGAAAAAAACTTACTCTGCTTAATTTATATTTCAACAAACCTGCAAACAAATGGTCTTGTTTTGATCCGATGAATGCTATATACCAAATTTTCATTCTAATTTTCTTACAGCCAATTTCACTGCTATATGTAGACCCGGGTTTTTTAAAGTATGATTTGCCTGCTATGATTTCCCATTTGCGATTCTCTCATAACCACAAAGTGAAGAACGAAATTAGCAGAACTTCTGCTTTTTATGATTGTTTATTTCTCAGGAAATAAGCTTTTCATCTGTGAACTCATTTCATGCGCAAATTTCCAGAGTTATCTTGCCGTCATGGGCTAATCATCATGATTCCACCATCGTGATTCGCTTATGACCACAATATAATTCTGGAAGTTTGCTCATGAATTATCCTCGAAACTGGGCGCTTGTGAGACCTTTTACACGAGAGTGAAGGCCTTTGTGAAGGCTTCACATAGATCGTGAGGCATTTGGGGCTTTTTCATGTCCCCTTTGCCCTTGCGGTTCACTCGGGACGAGGAAGTCAACGACCGACGAACCATGAGAAACAAAAACCGACAAAACTGATCGAAAGCACAGTCGCATGGCATGAACGTAATCTTTTGACTTATCAAGTTAACTGTTTAAGACTGTAACGATAACTGAGGGCAGTGAAAAGTGGAATTCTTGATCGAATCCTGAACTGCAGTGTTCGCGTGTTATTGAAGAGCGCAGTAAATATCCAGCTGCACAATGCCTACCAATCAGGATTAAACACGGTGTGCCTCAAGCGATGTCACTTGGCCACATGTGACGTCATATATACATGTCTTCAGCACTCATTTTAAATTTTTATCAAAGGAGCGTGAGTCACTTTCTCTGAGTGAATAACAAATCTTTTTAACTTTATTTGTTTCATATAACGATAAAATAGACCAAGAACAAAGGTAACCTTTACGAAGTATTTTAAAATGCTATATACTTTTTCTTGTTTTCTCACCTCAACTGTTGCTATTCTCCTCGCCTTTTTTCGTTTAAAATTACTCCACGCTGCTTGTACTACTCGTGCCGCGTTCTGTTAAATATAATGTCACATGTCGTAACATAATTAGACTGATTTATAAGCTCTTTATCCATACAGCTACCTTATACCTACTATTTTTCCCGCGTACTTACTTTTGCGAAAATTCGGGAGCTGTATTTCGCGAGCATTAATCTTCGCGATTCCAGGAAAAAGCGAACAAAAGTATATTTAATTTCGTGGTTTTGCCATTGCTTTTTGGTCTTCTAAAGCCCTAGGGCGTCATTTCGCAAAAAAGGGCATATTGGGAAATGAACCCCATTAGACTGAACGAGAAGAAATAGATATGAACTGTTTCATAAATTGATTAACCCGTTCGCTCCTTTTAGTTATAGAAACATTTAAGGTGGTTCTAACTTTTGAGTCTGTGGAAGAAATCCCTTGGTGTTACCATTCAAATGAAACCTCTTCAGCAGTACTTTCGCATGGTGTTGTTGTTTTGTAAGGTTTGAAAAAGAAAATTAAATTGAGGATTTTTCTTAATTTTTACTTTGGCCATTAATGGGAGTGAAAGGGTTAACCACCACTCTAAATAGCTTCTTGCATGACTAGCACCACGCCGCTCGTGGTATTCAAGAAGCTGATGACGGAGTGCTGTTAATACAATGTTTATAACAGGACAAGCATAGTATTATGTAGACATTTCATGTGGAACAGCTTAATGTAGCATCGTCGGGTAAATAAGAGATCAAGTGATACAACGTCATTAGTGGATTCCTTGCAGCATCAAGGATTTCTTGTTTTACTTTTTCTGAATTTCATTTGCCAAATTTTTAAAACAAAATATTTTTTCTTGCCTCTAATATTGCCATTTTCTTGGCCTTCCTAGTTTTAAAACTTTTCCCGCTGTTATTATAATGGGTGTTGCATTCTGTAAAAACATCACGTGATATGACGTGATATGTGTATGAATTTTACTTTTTACCAAGCATGCCATTTTTAAATCATATTGTTGAATTTTTTAAATTGTTGTTACCTCTAACATTTCCATCTTTTTGGATTTCCTGCTTTTAAAACTTCTCCACACGTTTTGTATAATGCAAGCTGCATTCTGTCGAATATAATGTCACACGATTTGATGGCAGTTTCTTTCTTCTACTTGTAATGTTTATTATTTTACTAGTCATAAAACTATTTTAGTCATTTTCATCATTTTAATTTCTGCAGCGTTTAGTCATACAACCATTGTAGCATCTGTTATCAACTCAAGGGAATTACGATGCGTTTTTTAACTGCAATAAATACCCTACTCTTGCGCAGTTTCGCCATCACAAATCTGGTGGTTTTACTTCGTACTCGGAAGAAGCATGTACATATTGCATTTTGCTTGCTGAACAAAACAATTAACTCAGTTTTAAAGCAATTTGCACGGTGAATCGGTCTTCTTATGATTGTATTGGCAGGTAACAATAATGATATACCTTGTCTTTCCACAGTGAGCGATATAAACGGTCACCAAATGCACCAATTATTTTGTTGTGCAATATCTCAGCAAGTTAGTACTGCGTCCTCTTCCGACTGATTTTAGTTTTGTTGCATTACGCTGACGATACGTTATTATTACTACATAACTCTATGCTACGTCATCCTTAGCCAATTATTCCGTCCTGCGGGGTGAGAGTGTTACTACATGTAGTAAGAATCTTGGGTTATGGTATGCCACTATAGGACCCTGACCATACTCAAGAGAAAATCGCTTTGATTTCCCTGCCCTCATTTACGACCGAATTCCTTAAATTGTGACAGTAGCGGTTTTAAGTGATTTTTGCTGACGGAGCCAACGTAAATTAGTTGTCTTTGTGAGTGATAAAATGCTGTCTGTAACACAAGGAGTTTGTTGTTGCTGTTCAACTTAAAAGAGAACGTTTAAGTGTCTTAAAATAACATGTATTTTACCTGGGCTTTGTTCTTTGCTGCTTCACTAGTGTCTTCGTGTGTCTTACTAATCAGTCGAAAAAAAATAAACATTCCATCAGTTGCTACACTAACTGTCCTTCTTCTTCCTTTTTAACCCATGCGGCCCAAAACCTCCCGATTTACACAAAGAGAAGTCCAAGGAAAAACTATTAAATGGCCTAGAAGCTAAAAAAATCGAATTGAGAACCAAACATATCAGAACGAAACTGGGAGCTGAAACCCGGAAAGAATTGTGCGCGTGCCCGAAATCAAATTTGCAAAACACGAAATGGAATAGTTTCCATACTGCAGAGGAAGTTATAGAAGTTTGAGCCAAGACTTGAGCAGACAAGAGCCAATTTTAGGGAAAATTTTTATACACACTCCCGGACAGTTAACCCCCACACGAGAGCACTTGGGCTCGTTTGTTGTCTGTTTTGGTGTCCATCTATTAATTATCAGCTTTCATTTTTTTTGCATTTTTTAATTTTAACTCACCTTTTAATTCTTAACAATTTTCAGGTTTCTTAAAATTCATCAATTCTCGTTCTTCTTCTCTTTTATATTTATGGTGCCTCCTTTTGTTACTACGCATATGCTCTGTGCATTGGGTCTGGTCCGAGATCAATCTCGTCCCCAGAGTCCGCTTTCCTTTTGGTCAGCACCAAGGACGTCCCCTGAGCCCGCTTCCCTTTTGGTCAGCAGCAAGGACGTCATCAGAGCCCACTTTCCTTTTGGTCAGCACTAAGAACACGGAAAGCTTTGCGTCCTTGGTGCTGACCAAAAGAAAAACGGGCTCTGGGGACGAGACTGGTCCGAAAAACTTTGCCTGCTAATATAAAGGTAGTTTTGCGCGGTTTAAGAATGTGGAAAACGCTATTTTAGCAAGGGCTTTCAGAGTCCAAGAAAAAATTGGCATAGGGGTAACCACGCATTTCAGAGATAATTGAGTTTAAATTTGGAAAGAAAATGCCATACATCCTTTGTATTTTAGAGCGTTTTGAATTTGAATATGAATATATAATTATCTCTGAAAAATGCGCGAAAAACCTACATTTCTCTTTTTAGATGCCACTAACCCTTTCTAAGATCTGCCTTTAACCTTTGCAAAAATACCTTTGTATTAGGAGGCACCTACTTAAAAATCGCGAAAAAATTCTCTCAGATTTATGGGAGCTTGCACTATAACGCTACGATAGCATTTTTGGATTGAATGAAATCTCAATGAGATAAAATTAAGAAAAGATGCTTGAACGTTGGGGGGGAAAAGGCATCCACGTATATTGCCCCCTTAAAGCCTTCATGGCTTAAACTTGGGGTTTTTCTAAAACAGGTTGGGAGTCAATGAGCTAATATACCATTATTATACCTGTTTGCTTTGACTATTACGTCACTACCAAAATTTCTTGGCTTATTTGCTTAGCAACGGTACTCCGCAGGCGCGCTACGCCCGCGGGCTCCGCTATAAATTCTTTTTTTTTCAACTTTTCTAAAGATACGCAAAAATAGGTCTTACCCACAAAAGTGCAAGTTTAAGATTAGTTCACATGTGGCGATATAAGGGATATTCCTTGAAAACACTTTTTTTGCTATGGGTGTTTGCTGCGTTTCTATGTGACGGTCGGCAATTGCTTACTTTCAGTACAAGCTAACTTGAAAACGATCGTTCTTCGATTTAGCGTTGCTACGTAAAAAAATTTATATTATGATATCAGTCTTATTGATGTTTCTTAATTACTTTTAAAATTGAAAGATTTAGATTCCGCAAAGGTTCCACATCGTGAAATAAAATGCCCCAAACATTACATGCCATACTGTACCTTTAAAGTATTTTAACACTGACATTTTATCAAAGCAAACGGAATTTGTCAGCCCTAAAGGGATTTAAGGTATTGGTATATTAAGTCGTACACTTTAAGTTCACGCTTCAACGTCGTACGCTCGGTAAGGAATAAATGCTAAATGATGTTTCCAAATAAAACTTCAACCTTTTTAAAAATAATTCTAATGATCAAATATTTTGGGGGAAGCTATAAATCGCACAAAAACTTTCAAAAGAGTGGCTAACCTGCCTGATGCAAAGTCGTACAGATTTATCTTAAGTCGTACACCGGAGTTTACAGGAACCTCGCTCGCTTTCTACGGAGTTTTGAAGCCTAACCTGCCTTTCTAAACAAACATGAATCCATGTCTTCTTGACTGAAACCAACTAAAATGTTTTTTCAAGCAGAAGAGGGAGACCGGCTTGTTTTAAGCGAGCGCGCGTGGATTTCGCTAGGATTTAGACGAAATTACAAGACTTCATATGGCTGTACGACATAATATCAGTCCCGGATGCCTGCTAAACACTACTGTGGTCCAGCGGAAACTGGGTGAATCTAGCCGATTTGAATTTTGGGATACAAGATGGCGATAAGTTTACGAAGAATGGATTTTCCGAAGCTATCGGAGTTTGCTAGATTTTTTTAGCGATTTTTTTCTTCCGTACGTACGGAAATTTTAACGTCTATTTCGTGCGCCATCATCCGCAGCTGGTAAGAGAAAAGTTTTCTTTTTCTTTTTCTTTTACAGGAAATAAAAAAGAACTACTTCGACAGAATCCTCCTAATGTGTACACCCTGTTGATGACCAAAAACAACGTTTTTTGCCTTTATACAGGGCTGGGAGCGACCTTTTCTTTGACTGTACGACTTAATATACTGTACGACTTAATATACCAATACCTTACTGAAGCGATGTTATTTCCAGTGCAGGTTTTAGTTAAAGATGAAACAAAACACTTTTACACTTACCTTTCGTTGTGAGGTTCACTTCCAATAAATGTTTTAACGATATTTTGAATGGCTATTACAGCCATCCAAAACGTTGGATTCATCGCTAGATTCAGTTTGAATCAAACATGGAAACTGATTTCAAATAATGCGTCACAATTGCATTTTAGGTGTTCTTTCCTCGCGCGCTTTTATTCTAAAAGTCTGAGTCAGTATTTTAGCGGTGATTGACAAAAAATGACCGAGAAACGTTCAAATTTGTTTTGCCACTGGTTAATTTGTATTAACAATTCAAATGGGAGCCAGGCAAAATCCCGAATTGTCTCGAGTTTGTTCTAGCCGGCCGCACTTTATTCCCGTCGGATTTGTTTGTATAATTATTCCGCTCGTGCGCACCAAGAAGCTGGACAGGAGATTGAGGAAGGAGTTGGTCGCCAGGTCGCACCTGCATTCTTTTGTCTTAACTAAGAGTTTTCATTGCTGACAACATGACTGGAAAAATCGAGAAACAGAATTCAGTAACAAGAGCATGCATACATAATTCCATTGACGCGTCGTATGCCGTCCGTGTTCCATTAAAAGACTTCAGCAAGACTTTTGTCGCTTCTGGAAGCCGATAAGGGTCACACGTTGTCATGTCCGAGTTGTCGCTTCCAAGTTGTCGCTTCCGAGTTGTCGCTTCCATTGTAATATATTTTTCCAAGTTGTCACTTCGGAGTTGTCGCAGTAACATCATCTCTATTGTCACAAATCACCATAAAATTGCAGAATATCATGTATTTATAAATAAAAACGCTTGAAAGGCTTGATGATTATAATACCCTTTTGCCTAGTACAGCTGTAAAGATTGATTTTCGGTCGAATTAAGCCTTAAATTGATTAATACAATGGTTGTTCACAGTTAAAACTGGTATCGTCATTAAAAAAAATTCCGATTGAATTTAACTTCATAATGTACAAAATTACATGACATATCTGGAAGGGGAGGAAGCGTACAATTTCCAAACGAACATGTAAATAGAATAAAAAGCCCACCGTACGGAAACTTCACGAACAGCATGGCTGACAATATAACTCTTTTTCCGTGTTCTCTCGTGACAACTCGAAAGCGACAACTCGGAAGCGACAACTTGGAAGCGACAACTTGGAAAGATTTATTACGGAGGAAGGGGATTTAAAAAACTAGCAAACAAACAAAGCGTAACAAACCTCTTTTAGATTCTTTAAGTTTCCTCCGACACCCCCTTCCCCCGTCTCACATTGTAATAGATTAAGTCGCTCCAGGAATGGAAGCGACAACTCGGAAGGGACAGCATGTGACCCGTATCGGCTTCCGCAGTACGAGTATATAGCTTTTATAAACTAAAGCAGCTGATGGAATGACAACCAGATCGACCAAACACTGAAGTAGACCAGACAGACGAGTAGCCGATTTTAAAGTAAACACCGATGAGTAATCTATCCGAACGATAGAGAACAAATCGAAAACATGACGCGAAATACAGGTCAGTTCGTTTCAGCGCTTCTGATTCCGATTTAGTGGCATTTCGTGTTTTGTCAACATCCGAATTTGATGGAAACCTTAAACGATAACTCGTTTAGTTTAAAGGGAGTTATATTCAACTGTTGTAGGTAAGCGACGTTTCTAGTTCATTCAAGCGAACAGCCAGTTGTCTGAGATGATTTGCGGTGAAATGACAGGATATTGAAACATTGTAAAAGCCAAGGAAGACGACACAAGAAAAGAAAAAAAGTGCAGTGCAGTACAGTACAGTACAGCACAGCACAGTACAGTACAGTACAGTACAGTACAGTACAGTACAGTACAGTACAGTACAGTACAGTACAGTACAGTACAGTACATGTAGATTACTTTATAGAAAGTGCGACGTACGGATTTTTATTCACAAGCTGTTAAACTTTGGAAAACGAAAGAGTGAGCACAGCACGGCACGGCACGGCACGGCACAGCACGGCACGGCACGGCACAGTACAGTTTGTAGCCCGAAAATTAGTAATAACAATAAAGCTGTGCTCTCGAGTGACTTTCGAGTTCGGATTGACATGACCAGCCCGAACACTTACGCAAATTGTGGGACAATTTCTGAACAATTTGCGGGGCTTTAAACAACACTTTCGCCTTTTTAAGAACGGATTGTTTGGAAGAATATCGCGCCCGAAAATAACCCCGCAAAAGTTTTGGGGCCGAAGAGTTTTCGGGTCCTTTTAACAAACGAACACCAACTTATTCGTGGGAGCTCCAGTATTAGGCTATCTATATAAGCTTATATCACTTTAATGACTTATGACTGGACTATTCTGTATGGACATTTATGACATGATAGCCTCAAGGTGGCCCGTCATATATCATGGGGGGGGGGGGGGGGGCAGTTTTCAGGGAATGATATTAGGATTTGAGTTTCGCTTATGGTTTATCTGAATCTGGTGTACCTTTCCAGGATGGGGGCTAGAACAAAATGACAGCAAACGTAAGTACTAAAGAGAATTAGTGTCTTTTTGTTATCGTTGTTCTTTTTTTCTGGGGAGGGGGAGGCGATTTATACCCCCAGGTGTGTAAATGGGTACCGGCGACATACTGCTGGGGGTAACCCTGCGATGGACCAGCATCCCATCCAGGGGGAAGTAGCATTACTCTCAGTTGCTTCATGCTACAGAAACCGGGATAAGCTCCGGCCCTGTGGGCTTCCATGGCTTGTGTCTTCACCGTTTTACATAGCCTTTCCGTCCACAACTGAAAACGAATAAGATTCTCTCCCTCTTCTCCTAGAAAGTGTGGAAGGTAAAACATAACCAACAACAGACTCCCCTAATCGAACCAGCTGTGACACAAATATAACAGTGCCCATTCACTTCATTAAAGTTTATCTTTTATTCTGCTTTGCAAATTTTACATTTAGATAGCCAAACATTGAGTGACTGACCGCACCTAGATAATATGTGGCTATTTTCATAAGAACGAGTGTTTTTTTAAAGTTTTAAAGTTAAAACCAAAATATACAGGAAGATTATTCTAGTAAAGATCAACAGTAAATGAATACGATCTTTGATCACTGACCCAGACACCTAATAAAGTAGGACGGAAGTTTACATTGTCTAACAATTTGCACCCCTGTAAAACGAACATATAAATAATTTACTCTTCCAAGGCTATGTATGGCACATAATTTAACGTTGCTTAAAAACGTTTTATGGATATACAAATCTATGTGAATTAATTTACGAACATGACATCACTTTTCCAAAAGTACCATTTTTACATATGATGAGAACAGTATTTGAAAGTAATAATGATCTTGTTTGTTCAGGCTACTATGTAGTATTTCATTGTTGAATCATTAGGCGTGGTGCACTTGTATGAAGGATTCTCCAGCTGAAAGAATGGGACGGATTCTTCTCACTTAGATGATGTAATTAGCCTGAACTGTCCTCTTTGTAGACAACATGTCATTTGTGCATTTTTTCATTATATTTTTTGGGCAAAATGTTGTATACATTAAAACAGAATAGAATGATATCAATTACTGGTATGTAAATTTTAAAAAGATTACATGACATCGCTTTAGAATATGAGAATAAGGACAATTTGGTTTAGAGTAAATACAAGTGATTATGGATAAGGGTACCCTGGCTATAGAGCCCCATTGTGTAAATGTGAAGGAATGGAAATCCACCACACTAGTGAAGAAAAAAGTAATAACCTCTAGCACACAGGTACTAGTCTAATGGCAAAGAGGAAAAAGGTAGAGGTTAGATGCCATTGCTAAACATAGTGATACACTGTTGCAATGAACATTTTTGGCACAGGACATGTCTATTGTATGCAGTGATACACTGAAACAATAAACATTTCCTGGTCCACAAATGTTGCTGTTAATGTACAGTGCTCACTGTACAAGGCCTTTTGCTGGATAAATGGCTGGTTCTTAAATATTAATTTATTTACCAACAAGGCTCAGTCAAGGATTTAACTTTTAATAGAAATTGTGGATACATATTTTAGTATAAATATAGAGAAATATATTTTTGTAGGTAGTATAAAAAGATAGGTATATTTTAAGTACAAAAATTTTTATCTTTCTTTTTGTTGTCCAATTTCGGTCTTTTAAGTAGTTTTTTTTATTGCATTTACTGGAACCAGACTGTGAATTATCCGTGATTTTTGTGGTATAACATCTGTCATTGGCTCAGGAAGCTTACTCAAAACCATCGACGATAAATATATTTTTATATACATTTTATATTCTGAGATGCAGTATATTTGAGTTCAGTTCTGCGTATCTGGGAGTGTACAATTACATTGCACTGTACATAAGGCAAAGTCACTCATAGGTCACAAGCTGTCCACACAACCAGCACTTATAACTCTATAACTGGTAGAGTAATACTTCTCTCCTCTCAATGGGATGCTTTTCCAAGGTTACCCCCGAGAGTTTGGTAGTAGTGCCCATTTATACAGCAAATGGAGAGAGACGATGTGGAGTAACGTTTTTTTTTTGCGAAGAAACAAGGCAACACAATGAAGGGACTAAGCTTTAAACCATAAGCCCTCTGATTGAAAGTCCAGTGTGCAAACCACTACAGCCCTGTGCTTTCCTGCATATACTGTAGTGTATATGAAAATTTGTAAATAGTCAAATCAATCAATTACAGGTGTAGTCACACAATCAACCATTAAGGGATTTTTTAGGGAGTTATGTAAGAAACAAGTTGAGTTAAAGTAAACTTTACAGCTACATTTAAATTAATTAAAATAATATATATATATATTAAATCATGTAAATTTGAGCTCTTAGTTAACTAAGGTATTTGCGTGATCTGTAAAACTTCATTTACACAGTTTATGCTAATTAGCAGTTAGAATGTTTCCTATTGATTTGCCTCAAGAAGAGGATTGTGTTTGAAATGCCTATTGGGCATCTAAAAAGAGCAAAACAAGGGGCCCTCTCCCAGTTTTCAGCCTGTGCTTTGCTTGCTGAAATCTGAATGCCTAGATTACGCTGGCTGCATTAGTAGCCTTTATTGTGCTATTCAGTTACAGTTGTGTGTGCTTTGAAGTTAAAATATATGGTTAACATAGCTCTGTTGTGTTTAGCTGAGCCATCGCATGACTTGCACAGCAGTCTCCCTCACCAAGCCATGGAAACATACATGTGTGGTGGTGATCACAAGTGTTATGCAGTTCGAAATTCAACTCATGAGTTGTTTTTACTCTCCTCCCCTGACGTACCTAAGTATGCCCTTGGGTAAGCTTCAGTTGTATGCTATGGCCTAATACGTTGTCAGGCACTTCATGAATCAGGGTGGTGATTCCAACAGCCTTTACACACACTGATAAACAGTTGGGCCAGATCACACAAACATTTTCCTTTATCAAATGCAATGATAAGGTAAATTGACCACTGTAAACAAATTCAAAAGCCAACATTTCAGGTGTTTACCCTCATCAGAGCGAATTCACTCTGAGAAAAGGTTAACACTTGAAACATCAGCTTTTTAATTTCTTTTTGGTGGCCAATTTACCTGATCAACTGAAACAATAAATTCAAATCTTCGTTTTTCACTTCTTCACCTAGACAGCAACACATTTTCTTTAGAAACTAACCCCTTCAAAATAAGCTAGGAGAGGCTGCTTGTAGGCATGTATATTGGAATATATTTTGGAGTTTTCCCAGTGTTTACACCTGTAATGTTATACGATCTGAAGTTGGGCATCATGCAACAGATAAAATAATAGTGCTTATATTTTGAACATATGGATGTGAATAATTCTCTGGCTGAAGTACTGCCAGATTATGTGGGTTCAACTAGATGTAAGATTTTTCCAGATTCTAAGTGATCTCTATTGGCCAACCTTAGCTGACAGACACTACAAAGCTGTAGTGTTATAGGCACACTACAGCTTTTACAAAATACATTGTACATCTCTGAAAAATTTCTCGTGGCAAACACTATCCACAATGTGCAGTTCTAGAAAATATCCATACCCACCCCATTGATGGTCACTGGAAATTCTAAGCTGGTGGGGAATCTCAAAAGTCAACATT
Organism: Siderastrea siderea; assembly: GCA_964030785.1. Taxonomy (NCBI): domain Eukaryota; kingdom Metazoa; phylum Cnidaria; class Anthozoa; order Scleractinia; family Rhizangiidae; genus Siderastrea; species Siderastrea siderea. The sequence continues at coordinate 20,628,721 of OZ034973.1, read as the reverse complement.
TTTAAAGGAAAGTAAGAAGCTAAACTGGAATTTCCAGAGGGTTGGCAGCCGGTTCAACCAAAAAAAAACCATCTGTGAAGGAGGTATGAATATTTTCTGGAACCACACAATTGCAATTTGTGGGTGCATCTTTGTATTGTATCTTTGTATTGTATTGTATTATATCTGTACTTTTGGTTTTATTGGTTATGCTAGTTTCATCGCAGGTTTCCTTATATGAATCGTTTCAGGTCACTGGCCAGCAGTACGCTTACTATCCTGACAAAAGGCAAACTGGTGTGAGCCAGGAAAATGGTGTACTACACCTCATCCACAGCAACTGCTGCAGCTACATCACAGTCAGTGTTGCTAATCCTGCTATCTGTTTAAATTGGTCAGGATTTGTTTTTTTTTTTGCATCTCAATCCTTAATAATTTCATTGCATGTTAATTTACATGCAATATTGATTTAGATAAGTTGTGCTGTAAATAACTGGTAAGGTCACGATGGCTGTGTCAACAACTTCCTGTTGTTAAGGTGATGGTGTTGTTGTTGTTGCTGTTGTTAGTTTTTGAATAGGAATATCAGTGATCACATTGGGATTTCTAATATTTACGCCTCCCTTTGCTAACCTGCTCCGTCTTTCGCTCATGTATGTTGGATTTCTATATAATTTAGGACCATATATATCTTACTTTTACAGATTTAATTCCATCACTGTTGAAGATCAAAGATTTTCGATCTTAGTGGCTGTTATTTTAAACGTTTGTAAAACAATTTTTAGCCAGTGTAAACCTTTTTTTTTCCCTTTTTTTTTTGGTAGATGCTGATTGTTTTCTTTTAGGACCTTTTCAATTTCAAACTGAACGGAGTTGTTTTCTATCGTTTTTGGGCATGCTAACCAAATGAAAATGGGTGGAAAATGATTTACGTGGATTAATTTTTTTTGAGAATTGATATTTGGTGTATTGTATGTAGGATACTCCCAAATGAGTATGTCTGTAGAGATTGTGGCAAATCCTTCGCCACCTAGGTTATTAGAAAGCATACAACACTTTGCTTCAAGAAAGAAAACAAACAAATTCACTGAATTTCTTTATTTCGTTCGCAGGAGATTGCAAAGCTGACAGATGGTTTTCTGTATTACTTGATCAACAGAGACTGCAAGAGAGAGTGACAGGACAGAGAGAAATGATAAGGGTGGCAGTTAGAGTGCAGTTAGGGTTAGAGATTAGGGTTAGGATTAAGTAAATTAAGGTTACAGATTGTAATGTTCTCAAACTAACGAAAGAATGTCAAAACATCCAACGGGATGAACAAACACGTGAAACAGTCCGCCATGTTTCAGAACACCAACGCATGCGTAGTGCATGCTTTAACAGGATGATGCAATACTCTGTTCCAGTCTCAAACCTATCGTCAAGTGACTATGTTACATCTCCCCTTCGAAGTACGAACGCACGTACTGCACGTAGTCTCTGAGATTAGTAGGCCTTCGGACAACTCGCCCACTGGAGGTTTGAACTTGACGATCTCCATCTTGATCGGGAAATAATGAAGGAATCTCACCAGCTTCTTGGGGTCGGGTGACTGCAGAAGAACAAGGACTTTGTCTTGTTGGTTGTTCCTGCGGTCGGGACGCGGGCGTAGCCGGGAAACCCATCGGCGAGGTCATGGTTGCAGGTAATCGTCTTTCATAGGTCTTGAGCAACTGACTTCTGTTACGTCTCTTCTCTTGACCGTTATGATTCACCGTGTACGAGCGCGGGCTTGAATGAATTCCAGTAAGCATGGCAGGTTGCCATTCATTTCCGACTCTGACTCTTACGGCTTCTCCATGGTTGAGAGCTGGAAGTGGCCTGGTACCTCGGTTGTAGTACCTGATCTGCTTGAGCTTCTGTTGCTGAAGTTGCGGGTGACCATCAACAACACGAGGACGAAGAGCGCTAGATGTAGCGGGCAATTTACTTCTCAGCTGTCTACTGTAAAGTAACTGGGCTGGCGAAAAGTCAGTGCCAGTGAAAGGGGAGGCACGGTATTCCAACAGGGCCAAATAAGGGTCACGCTCTTCGTCAGCAACTTTCTTCAGCAAACCTTTCAGTGTTTGGACGAATCTTTCACTCTGTCCATTGGCCTGGGGGTAACAGGGGCTGCTTGGGTTTAACTTGATTCCCCAATCTTGAGCAAAACGCTCGAAAACTGCTCTGCTAAATGGCATGTTGTCACTAACCAGTTCCAAGGGGATGCCATGCCGAGCAAAAATAGACTTGAAATGCAAGATCAGAGTAGCTGCAGTTTTATCCTCAAGAATGGAGATTTCGGGAACTTCGAATAATAGTCAACGACGACCAGATAATCTTTGCCTTTGAGAGTCATAATATCAGTACCAACCAACTTTCACCCAGGGGCGTTCTGGTATGTCATGTGCAATCATTGGCTCTCTGACGTTGCTTGCTCGGTATCGTAGGCATATCGGGCACTGTGAAACCATCTCCTCAATGTCTGAGTTTATGCCAGGCCAGTATACCAGATGACGCGCTCGGGTCTTGGTTTTTTCAATTCCTAGGTGTGCCTCGTGCAGAAGGACTCTGATTCCTCTCCGCATTGCCTCAGGGATGATAATGGCCTCCCCACGAAATAGCAACCCCTCTGCCTCATGAATCTCCTCTTTACAGTGCCAGAATGGGCGAACTTCCATCGGGAGCAAATTTCTGTGTTGTGGCCATCCCTCACAGACGACATGGAGTAACGTTTGAAGAGTATTGTCCTGGGCTGTCGCTGCTTTCAGTTCAATGAGTTTCTGGTCACTCACGGGTTTGTCAGCCACCAGTTCATGGACCATGATTTCCATTTCTTCCTCCAGCTCACTGCCTTCAGCGGTATCCTGGTTTTCCAGATAGGCCCGTGATAAAGTGTCCGCAAGAAACATGAGACGACCAGGCGTATACGTTACGCGAAGGGAATACTTTTGGAGCTGGAGAAGCATGCGTTGAAGTCTAGGTGGAACCTTGCTAAGGGGCCGGTTGAAAACAGTTTCCAGTGGACGATGATCCGATTGAATTTCACACTCCTTGCCATAGACGTAAGGATGAAATTTTGCGACAGCAAAACAGATAGCAAGTGTTTCCTTCTCAATTTGGGAATAGTTCTTCTCTGCACTTGTCAGAGCCCTGGAGGCATAGGCGACGGGCTGGTTCTCTTGTAAGAGGCAAGTACCAAGCCCGGATGATGATGCATCCGCTTGAATTGTGACAGGTTTCTGAACATCGTAAAATCGAAGCAACGGTTGACTGGATAGCAGATCTCGAATCTTCTGTAGCGCCTCCTCGTGTTCGGGCATCCACTGCCATTGGACATCTTCTTTCAGCAAAGACCGAAGTGGCTGGGTGATATCTGACTCGTGTGGAATATACTGTGCTAGGTACTTGACTAGGCCCAGAAGTCTTCTCAGTGCTTTCCATCAGGAGGAGGCATGTTTACTATCGCCTGTACCTTGGAGTCGTCGGGACGCAAACCATCTGCTGTTACGATGTTGCCCATGAAATGAACTTGGGGTACTCGAAACTGAATTTTGCTCTGATTGAACTTGACATTCTTCAATCTGGCTCTCTCCATCACTTTCTTCAGAATTTGATCGTGATCTTTGTCATCCTCGCCTGCTATGATCATGTCATCTATGATGCAGTGAACGCCTGGGATGTCTCCAAATGTTTCAAAGTTCCTCTTCTGAATAATTTCACTAGCAGAGCAAATTCCAAAAGTCATTCTTTGAAACCGTTTCCTGCCCCATGGAGTGTTGAATGTGCACAGAAATGAAGACTGTTCCGTCAGCTTAACTTGCCAGTATGCATCGCGTTGATCCAATACAGTAAACACCTTCTTTCCACTGAGTTTGGCCTGAACTTCCGCTGGGGTAGGTAGGGTAAAATGCTCTCTTTTAATGGCTTGATTGAGCGACTTAGGGTCTAAACAGATTCTGATGGATCCATTTTTCTTCTTTGTGACCACCAGGTTGTTGACCCAATCAGTGGGAGAGTCAACTGACACTATTACACCTTTCTCCTCCAGCTGTACAAGAGTTTCGTTTAATTGATCCCGTACAGCAAAGGGAAAATTTCGCGCTGGCTGTATCTTTGGCTCCACATGTGGTCTCACTTGGATGTCGTACTCTTTCTCAAACTCGCCCAGACCACTAAACACGTCGTGATAGTCTTGGAGAAACTTCTCTTTCGATATCGGAGAATACTCTGCATGACGAAGTTGCTGAATTCTCTGCACCAAGTCGAGCGACTCACAGGCTGATCTACCCAGGATGGACAGACCAGAGTCCACAACGTAAAACTTCAATTTTTGACATGGGCGCGCTCCTATCTTACAGTCAAGCATGACAAAGCCAGAAGGTTTGATGATGTTGTTTCCAAATGCAGTTAGTACAGCATGGGTAGGGAAAATTGTGGATTCACCGAGATCTTTAGCATTGATCACATTTGCGTCAGCGCCAGTGTCAAGTTTCATCTCCACCATCTTACCATTTCCAATATTTACACTGACGTTCCAGGCATCTGATTTCTCAGTATTGATTCCACCAATGAACAAATCATCACATGGGCCATCGTCCCCTACGTTATCTGCTTGAAGAATGTTGAGTGACTTCCTTTGGCTAGGATCTACGGTATTACGAGACATACACACTCTAGCAAAATGATGTCTCTTGTTGCAATTTGTGCAAGTCTTTCCATATGCAGGACATTGACCATAGGGGTGAGAACTACCACAATAATGGCACATACCTCGTTGACTGCCCTGTTGTTGGAAAGGTGGAACATGGCGTTTTGGTTGCTTCTGACCTTGAATTACATCAATGTTACCTCCAGACGGCGTGCTTTCTTGTCTCATGCGCTGAAATTGCTTTGTTGAAACTTCGTCCACTCGACAAATCTCGACGGCAGCGTTCAAATCCAGATCTCTTTGTTTGAGAAGTTTCATCTTTACACGCTCACTTCGCACGCCAAATACGATCTTGTCGCGAATCATCGTGTCAGTAACGTCAGCAGAGCCGAATTCACATCTGCTTGCCTTGGTTCGCAGATCCGTTAGCCACGAGTCGACCGGTTCATCCTCTTGTTGATCTCTTGTCCAGAAAAGGTACCTCTCGTACACCACATTCCGATGAGGTTCCACATATTCACGAAATTTCTGAAGAACATCACTGTATTTCTCCTTGCTTTCTCCGGACCTGAACTGGAACGTGTCAAAAATTGTTAGAGCGTCGGGTCCAGCTATGTGCAACAACAACGCAACCTGAACTTTTTCCGGCTTCTTGAACGCTTCGCGAGCGGTGCGGTACACTTCAAAAGACTTCTCCCACTTTTTCCAGCCTTCTGCTACATTCGGAACGTCAAAGTTCATCGGAGAGGGTGTGGGAAACTCCATTGCAAAGGAGAACTCACCGCTGCCACCATGTAATGTTCTCAAACTAACGAAAGAATGTCAAAACATCCAACGGGATGAACAAACACGTGAAACAGTCCGCCATGTTTCAGAACACCAACGCATGCGTAGTGCATGCTTTAACAGGATGATGCAATACTCTGTTCCAGTCTCAAACGTATCGTCAAGTGACTATGTTACACAGATAAGGATTAGGTTTGGGGGAGAGGGGAATAAAGGGGACGAATTGAGGGTTATTTCAGCTTTGCTTTTAGATCCGGCACCCCAGTTTTGTACCTACCGCTAATACTTTAGGTTTATTTTATTTATTGTTGATATTTCAAGTGTTAATATTCCAATATTTCATTGGGTGGTGTTGTAGCCACCATTATCCAATCAAGAACGCGTCTGATGTCAAACATCGCAAAAGGTGGTCAGCCTGTTGTTTTTGCAGGATCCTGACTGCTAACAAAGTCAAATAAAAATGACGTGTTTACTGACATTAGATAGAGGGACGAGTGTTGGTAAGTCTAAACCCATAGAATATAAATAATTGATTTTTACAGACAGTTATGTACAAATTATTTTTAACAGAAAATCTGTAATGAAAAACCTATTTTATGAAGTGTATAAAAACTACATTGTTATACAATCTTTAGAATAAGTTTTGTATGAAGAACAATTTGTTAATAACAGTATCTTTTTTATTAGTTCTTTTATTGAATAAAAACGTATTTGGGGAGACTACCAAGGATCTTATATACTGTCATATGCCCAGAAAGTGAAATTCTGTCATTCCCGGTTCATTGTAACCCGGAGAGGAAACTTAAGGGACGTCTGTGTCATTTTCATTGCCCTTTCCTCTCAACTGTTTCTCCTAAGCAAATATTCAAAGTGTATTTCAGTTGAAGGAGTTAATTCTTGTAACGAAAGTGACTGGGGCATTTATGGGTCCAAAAGGGCGCAAATAAAGCACCTGATACCCCAGGGCTCAAAGTTTATTTTTCGCTTTGGGAGTACTTGTGCTACCAGGTGAAAATTTCTAGGCGCACTGCCAAAATTTTAGGTGCACAGCTAAAAACGTTAGGAGCACAGTACTGGTGGCACCAAAAAGAAAAAACAGAAAGCTTCAGACGTTGGTTAAGTATTCATGATATCTTTTGTTTCAATCCTTTTTTTATTCCTTTCAGGCTCTTACTATATGTTGAAGATAACACTAATACTGTTACGTTTTTTAAATCAACCTTCTCAATCTCAAGAAGTATAACACTTTATGGTACATTCAAGATAACAGAAAAATTCCACATTCATTTCCTTTGAAATTAACATGAGTAACTAAGAAAATATACACTGTCAGTTTACTGCTCACAACTTTCATTTCATTTTAGTTTAAAGCTGATACAGACTTGAAAGTAGATCCACATCATTTGATTAATACAACATTAACTCAATCAGTCGAAATCCGGTGATTGCCATGAATCAGCAACTGAAATTAATTCATCTGGCCACATTCTGTAAGCACAGTTAGGACGCCTCGATCTCTGACCATTGTTGAACCACTTGACAACTGCTGGAGTTGGGTCAGATGAGTTCAATGACACCACTGCGAACTCCAAGGTTAACAGAGGCTTTATCTGAAGCAAGAGAAACTAACTTAATGTATCCAATTTGGAAGGCCATCTTCAACAAGGTCACTGAATGCATTTTTTATTGCAGCTAGTACACCTAGTAGAATAGAAAAACGAGTTGTAAAAGAATTTTACATAACGTTATCGTAATGTACGTAACGTTACCTAGAGTCGCTGTACAACTGCCGTGTCTCGTGTTTAAAATTGTCGCATCCATTGACTAAGGATGAAGATCCATCCATTGGGAAGGCTTTACAATATCTGCAGCGCATCATTTCTTTTTCTAAATCCCACTCAAGCCATCGAATTCCTTTAACCATGCTCTCTGAAACTTGTTCACTTTTCTTTTTTTTCTCCCTGACTCGTCTTTTTTATCTTGGACTAAAGTATCATTGGAGTTCAAGGCTGATGAAGTTTTGGAGTTCGAGGCTGAAGAAGAAGGCGGCGGCCGGCTGTTTAATAATAAACAAGAAAAGCCCCAGGGGCATTAACCCCGCCGTTGTTCGAACTGCCCTTGGGGTCCAAAATATATTACGGCCACGTAAGATACAAGCCGAAGTGGTATTTTTCGTAGTTTTTACGTGTTTGCAATGATAATATAAATCAAGACATGACTTGCCTAATCACCCTGTCTTAGCGTGCGTGACGAAGAGTTTTGATGAAATATTTTGATCATAGCGTGACTCAGCCTGGCCTCGTAGCTCAGTTGGTAGAGCGACGGTGTTCTAATCAGGAGGTCGTGGGTTCAAATCCCGCCGGGGTCAAAGATTTTTCTTTTATCTTGGTTCTCATTTCTAATTTCTTCTTTTAAGGCCTGTGACCGGGGGAAAATTATGGAGGGCAGCATTGCTCACTTCTTGGCACTCTATCATACACTTCACATCATAATATTACTAAGCTCATAGCGATGGCGAGTTCATGCCAGCTTTCAAACTAAAGCTCGCTAGTACATTCGTCCTTGCTCTCGTCGAAGAATAGTTAAGTCCATTGAATTCCTTGTACTTTTCTACACAATTTTCCTTAAAGATTTTGGCGAAGCAAAGCAAAACTGCCCCAAAAAATGCTTGCATTTGACTGTTGAATTATTCAACTTTGCGAAAGTAAGGGACTTCCCCGAATCGGCTTCTGTGTTTTCAGTGATCTAATGTTTACGTGCCAGGGCATTAGTTAGGCGAATTCATGCCAGCTTCAAAGCTCGCTAGCACCTTCGTTCTTGCTCTCATTGAAGAGAAGTCAACTCCACTGAATTTCTCGTACTTTTCTACACAACTTTCCCTAAAGATTTTGGCGAAGCAAGGCAAAACTGCCAAAAAAATGCTTGCATTTCACGGTTGAATTATTCAACTTGGCGAAAGCAAGGGACTTCCCCGTATCGGCTTCTGTTTTCAGTGATGTAATGTTTACGTGCCAGGGCAAGTTTGGCGAATTCATGCCAGCTTCAAAGCTCGCTAGCACCTTCGTTCTTGCTTTCATCGAAGGAGTTTTCATGCCGTTAAATCGCCAGTAATTTTCTACACCAACTTACATGAAAATTCTGGCGAAATAACGCTAAACGAACCAAGATTTTATAATACCGGCAAGTATCGTTTTGACCGGGCGGAGGTCTGGGGCAAGTGACCACGACAAAAAAAAAAAACAAGAAAAGCCCCAGGGGCATTAGACCCCGCCGTTGTTCTCCCCCCCCGGGGTGCAAAATATGTTACGGTCACTCAAGATAAAAGCCCTTGGCTGTGTAGCGAAAGACACGACGAGTATTTCTTTGGCCGAGCGAAAACTGGAGGTCTGGGGCAAGTGACCACCAAAAAAAAAAACCACGGAAAAAAAGGGTATTACTAGACCCCGTCCTGACGGCGGAGTAAAAAAAAAAAAACGGGTATTACTAGACCCCGTCCTGACGGCGGGGTAATTATAGTTATGCAAATGAGCATTTCGTAAGAGAATAAATTACATTGTTGACTGCGCATTGATTCTTATTTAACAAGAAAAGCCCCAGGGGCATAATAGACCCCGCCGTTGTTCTTCCCCCCCCCCTCCCGGGGGTGTAAAATATGTCACGGTCACTCAAGATAAAAGTCTTTGGCTGTGTAGCGAAAGACACGACAAGTATTTCTTTGGCCGAGCGAAAACTGGAGGTCTGGGGCAAGTGACCACCAAAAAAAAAAAAACCACGGAAAAAAAATGGGTATTACTAGACCCCGTCCTTATGGCGGGGTAATAACTGGGATATAATTCATTGTTTTAAAAATTGTTCTTACCTTGAAGAAAAAAGTCTCTTAACCCAGGTTGTTCAGCCATTCTTGACTCTGGATTGACCTTTCACATCGGCAACGCAAACTCGATTGCACAAGAAGCACGTGTTTTCAAGGTAGCCTTCACTCACACATGTCAGCGGAGTCTTTACAAAACCGAAAAGAGTTGAAAGAGTCTGGGATGGAATGGAAACGTCGAGAAGAAATGGACCTCCGAGATCGGAGAAACCACGGAGGAAACGACCAATAGAACACACACTGATGCAAGGGAAATGATGAAACTTTATTATTTGGAGCCTGGTTGTGTTATATCTACCTATCATAAGGACTGTATAAATTGCGTGCACAGGTATACGGATTTTTCGGTGTGCCTGTAAGTGTTAGCCAGTGCTAAAGGCTGGTTTTCACTAGCGTCGGAGTCGTAATCAGAAGCGTAGAGCGTTACGATCTAGTGAAAATCAAACAACGGAGTCGTAAATGCTGGTTTTCACTAGCGACAGAGTCTGAGTCGGAGACATAATCAGAAGCAGAGAACGTTATGATCTAGTGAAAATCAAACAACGGAGTCGCAACCAGAGTTTCCGACTGTGTTTACGATTCCGTCGCTTACGATTTAGTGAAAACTAGGCTGTCGGAGTCGGAAGCAGAAGCGAAAGAGCTAAACGAATCACAAATCGTGAGAACGAGCACCGTGATTGGTTTATCCTTCCGCTTCTGCTTCCCACTCCGACAATGTGGTTTTCACTAGATCGTAAGCGTCGGAATCGTGAGCGGAGTCGGAAGAAAATGGAAATCTTCTGATTCTTCCGACTCCGTTTCCGTCGAGCTTACAACTCTGGTTTCTGATTTTCACTAGGTCATAAGCGCTCTTATGACTCCGACTCCGTCGCTAGTGAAAACCAGCCTTAATTGACCTCTGCAAGCAATAACTGTTGGGTTCTTTTTGTGTAAATGCGGAAGTAAGAAGTTCAACATACTGACTGTATAGGAACCTTTCTTCTCTTTCCCCTATCCTTGCTTTCATTTTTGCTCGTAGCCACTTAATTTTTCGATGCCCAGTTACTTGTAAGATTTGTGGGGTGTGATTACAGGGCTGAAATTTCATCTTAGCTGAATTAGTTTTAAAAGTGGTTTTATTTTCATGACATTTGTATAACAAGTGTGGAAAAACTATAAGTTGATACTGGCAAGTTTGGCCGCACGGCTAGGGAAGGGTCGTAATCTTGTTTAGTACTAAGGAGAATATAGACCTTCTGATTGTGTTTTGATTGCGAAGAGTTATGTTTGAGACCTTGTTCAAAACACGATTTATTGACCAAACAAACTTGAAAGACTAAACTACATTTAACTACATTTCGATTCCATTACTCAATTTTTATTCAAGATTACTGAGAGTGTACTTCAAAAGGGCTGATATCAATTTTTAAGACTGAAAACGGCCGAGGTTTGAGCTTTTGCCAAAGCGTGTGAACAAAAGCTTTCAAAAATTGTCACTGAGCTTTTAAGCCGTTAGATGCAGTTTACATGGCAAATGAAGTGAATATAAAGTCATTGCTTAAAAAAATTGCCTTTCAATATACTTGATTGGTATTATTAAGTTGTAAAAGCAGAACATTCGGTACAGAACATTCGAAATATTTTTACAAGTAATTTCAGAGGTATATACCAAATCCCAAGGATCATCTGCAACAAAATAAGAAAAGAGACTAACTAAAGATGTAAGAAACTATTAACTTGCAGACACTTCAATCTGAGTACAAATTCCTGTTTTTGTGGACGGTGGAGGGTGGCTGGAAAACTCACTTGTATTCTCTTGGGCATGGATAAATCAGAACGTAACATCCTCTCTTCGAACGTAACAATGGCTGGTTTTATTGGGAGGAAAGTTTTGCTAGCAACTGTTCACAGTTTTCTGGCACGTGTTTGTTTAAAATGTATGCGGTTATTCTCAATAAGGCTATCAATCGACACACGTTTATTTCTTAACAGAAAAATATTTCGTGGCAGAAAGAAAGTTAATCAAATATATCAGATGGTTCATCGCCTAGTTGTCGCTTTCATACCTGAGGTTATAAGTTAATCAATTGATGGGAAATAAGAATCACGTCGCGATACTTTAGTAGAGTGAACGTCTTCTGATCCATGATCTACAAAGCCCGGAAGGTTCCACGCCTTAAATCAAAAAGAAAATTAAACATGACGTGACTTTGAAAGTTCAATAACACAATATAGAAATGACATATATAAGCGTAATTTCTGACAGACTCTCTCATTGAACCATAGTATACACAAATGACATGTTAAATAGCGAGGGGTCGTTTTAAAGGGTAGCAATTTTCATATCTTAATTGGGAACTAACTTGAAGTCTAATCAACCATTTTATGGATGTCATGGATTTAGCCTCTAACTTTCTTTTTTCACTGCTTCTGCGACGGCAAGTTGCAATAAAGTTTAAAATTAGTGCAATAAAGTTTAAAATTAGTGTGAAATTATGAGCCAGAGGAAAGTCTCCTATCATCTTTTCTCATTCTTTTCTAGTTACCATAGTATACTGATATTTTTTCATAAATATAGAAATCACCCATGCACTTGGCTTTTCCTAAAGATGTCATTTTATTTTCTAAATATCCTTGGTTTCTAATTAACAATTAGATTATGGGCTCGAGATTTCTATCGCGTGATAGTTGATTCGGCATTCGGCCTCATCAACTATCACGCATAGAAATCGAGAGCGAATAATCTAATTGTTTTAGTATAAATCTCGATTAATATACCACGAAAGTGAAAAGTTTTACTTAATTGCATTGTTATTTTGAAGTATAAGACTGCATCTGCCACTCACCTTTTCGCTACTCACTATCTATCACCGAATAGATAGCGAGTAGGATAGCCAATCAGATTGCAGCATTCATGATAGGACGCTATTAGATTTATACTAATACAAATTACGGTTGTATCTGTCGTGTTTCAATTTTATCCTTGGTTCAATTTTTATTTTCCTTATTTTTGCGCATGGTAATGTATGATAATGAGTACAAAATAAAGGAAAGTAAAAATTGAACCAAGGATAAAATTAAATCACAACATATCCATTGCAAAAATACTTACCAAGCCATCAGCTGGTGGTAGGAAAGGCGGCTCCTCTAAACGCGCCGCCACGTTTTGCCAGTTTATATTTAAAAAGAAAGAATGGTCCCTTATGCATGGGCAGTCACCCTTTTTGTAGCCTAGTCTTATTTGGGGAGTCCGCTCGAAAAGCTGTATTGGATAGATAAACAAAGAATACAATGAATGCGATAATCTTTTCCTTCATCTAATTTTTATGACAAGGTAAGCTGACCTTCGAAGTCATCCTAAGTATTCGCTGATGTTAAGAAGCAAACGAGTTGCATATTGGTCTCTTATGCCGTGACATTGCATCGCATTAGACTGCATTATACAACACTACTTACCCTACCTTACCTTACATTAACTTGCCATACATAACATAACATAACATAACATAACATAACATAACATAACATAACATAACATAACATAACATAACATAACATAACATAACATAACATAACATAACATAACATTACATTACATTACATTACATTACATTATGGTATTTCTAGTTTCTATTGTTTTTCGAACAATAAATAAAAGCATTTTCATGATTGGCTCTTTTTAAGGTTGCCACTCTCTGAGCCTTGGTTAAATGTAATTTTAATTACATTTAAAAATGCCCTTTTATTCTTCAACCAATGAATCATTGCATTTGAATTTTTTGTTGTGGCTGCAGTCGGACAGTGACGTACACCACTTCACGGCCTAAAAAGCGCTCTAAACACCCACTTCACTGCGCTTAAATTGATTTTTAAATAGGCACAAGGAAACCAACTAGAAACGTGCAATTTGATAAAGATACGATGTGCCAGGAGCCATAATCGGGGACGGAGACCGTAACTGAATACCATTTTCAGTGATGGGGCTGGCCCCATCGAAAAAGACAAATGTGCTATTTTAGAAAAAATTGCGCCATCGCGTGCGTGAAACACGCGTGTATGTTGCGAGGGTGCCGCGCAAAGAAAAAAACAAACAAAATGGCGTCGGAAATTACCTTCGTTGGAGATGAAGAAATCCAGTTTTTGTCATCAGTGACAATTCCAAATCTAAGGCAAGCCCTTGAGGAGAACTTTTTGGATAGTGACTCTGGATATGAGGATTGTACAAGTGATTCCGATGGTGGCAGTGAGAATATTTTAGAAAAATCCTGTAGCGAAGATGCGTCGGACATGTCGGACGAGGATTTCCCCGTTAGACGGAACAAACGTTTTGCGGGCCGAAAAGGCGTCGAACGACGAAAAAATCAGTTGAAGGCGAATCAGTTAGGAAAAGGGAAAATACATCCCGAAAATATATTTCCTCTGAGGACGTACAGAGATTGAAGGGCAGCCGCAAAGACTGTAAAATGATTTTCCAAGCACGTTGTGAAGAAAAGTAACCATAACGCACTGATAAATCGTTGTCACTATTTCCCCAGCAAGAAAAATAGTAACATAGATTCAAATACCGAATCAGTAAAGAAAACGTTTGCCGAGATTTCGCAGCGTATGTTTCTGAAATAGTGCCCGCCTTTACCGAAATGACCGAAATGTTTATAATGAAGACAAAGAATAGTGAAAAGCGCGCTTTGTTTTCAATCAAATACTCTCGCCGTGCGTTATCAATCGTCGACAAAATAGAGAACTGGAAAAACACCAAGAAAAAAACTACTTCCGTCGTTGAGAAGGAGAAAGATGAAGTGAAACTTATTGCTGCCCTAGTACTGAATATGACTTACTGGGTAATTTACGAACCTAGAAGGGATACATAGCGCAGTGGACATGGCAAGGGTTTCAACGACAGAGTGAGCTTGGTTTTTTCTCCGCCAGCAACCCGGCGAGAAAAATCACTTTGTATCGAAGCAAAATTAAGGAGAAATTACAACTGAACGTCACTGAGACACAAATGCTTGATTTAGGACGAACAGAAACTGTAGAAATAGAAATATAAGCATTTAGCGCTGTGTTTACAATTTCTTTCATCGTCAACTCAATCACTTGTTCTTAAAATTTCACAAACAGTAGGTTCACAAACAGTAGGTTTTATACGGAAGGCTTTGAGTCGGAAATATCGACACAAGACAAAATAAGCACAGTAAAATAGGAAAGAAGCATTTAATAAAAATTGTCACACCTTTTATGGCGAGTGAGTACAAAAATCATGCAGCAGTCTGAACAAAAAGCATTAGACAAATTCAGTACCAGAAAAGGCGACATTTTTAGGCTATACCACGCAAAATTGACACTGGTTTACCTGTACTCGTTGTGGCTCTATCTGTGTTCCCTTGAGCAGCTCCATACATTTAGACACAAGTCGGATGCCATGTAAAATACGTTGAATCGCCTTCACAGTTGTTTGAGTGTTGTTTTTACCATTCCGTCCGCGGGCTCTAAACTAAGAACAATTGCGTTTTGTGGTTTGCGTTTAAAAAGTAAGATGGTGAATTCTAATGTTCCTCACCTCCGTAGTCTTGTTCCAGTGAGCTGCATAGAAATTATCGTTCAAGCTTAATTATTAATTCTGCCTTCAGTTCGATCAAACAAACACATGATGGCTCCGTTGTCAGCGTTGTGCGAACGGAGCAATTACAAACTCTTTCATTTGAACTCCAGCAGCCATAACGGTGAGATCGTACAGCTTCAATCGGCTTTGAACGACGATTCCAACAATTTTCAGGAAAACTCAAACACGTACCACATTTCAGAGCCCATAATTGGGAGATTTTTCCCAAACCTTGTGCTTGTACGTTCACTTCGGAGCAGTTTCGTTGATTCATTCAGCTCCGCAAAGAAACGCTGCAACACTTCGCAAGGTTTTGGCGCCTTTTTCGGTCAGTCATGTGATCGCCATCGATTCCTGTTCCCCTTTATATGGGAGTTTCTCTCTTTTTTTTTCTCTTTCTTGATTTCATAGCAATTAGCGATTGCGTTTTTAATAATAAAAACCAGTATGTACTCGGGCATACTGGATATCAAATAATTATAACCATCTTGGTCATATCCACGTTGAACGCAAATTTGCGTGTAGCCACGCGCGTTTATGACGTTGAGGGTGGCGCAATTTTTTCTAAAAATAGCACATTTGTCTTTTTCGATGGGGCCGCGTGGACCCCGCGCTTACGGTCTCCGTCCCCGATTATGGCTCCTGGATGTGCTAAAACAAGTGTTGACGTACTTGTGTGAGGAAGTCCTCCGCCTGAGTCGTCAAGTGGTCTGGGTAAAAAATAGCCCAGTACAAGATCATATTTTCTATTTCCTTATCGTCGTCAGACTCGAAAGGGTACTATAACATGAAACAAATAGCGAGAATACAAAGATGAGCATCATAGATTAACAATGTATCCTGCTGAGTGCGTAAACAGCTGTCATTTTCAAAAGAAGGTGCACTATGTTACAACAACATGAGGAATTGCCGACTTTATTCTTAAAACATAGAGCGTGTGCGGTTGCCTAATGTATACACCTGTCTAGACAGAGGTAATGAAGAATTAAGTTACTTCTTCTAGGAAGGAAGTAACGCAAAAGAGACCTAGTAAATGACTTTTATACTCTACATATTTTACTCCTTAAAGTGCACCTAACCCCAAAATATTTTTTCCGCTAATATAAAACTTTGCACCTATTTAAAAAACATTTAGCTATTAGTTGCAGTTTTTGACTTTTTGTGGGCTTCAAAACTTAAGCAAAACTAAGCATCATTTGTTGCACGACCGAGTCAGAAGGGGCGTGGGTCTATTCCTGATTTGACGTCACAAGCTGCTTTGCATGCATGTTTACAAAGACTTAAGGAGATGCAAATCAGTTTGTGATGTCAAATCAGGAATAGACCCATGCCCCTCACCAGCTCGGTCGTGTAACAGATGATGGCTAGTTTTCGTACCTTGTACAGCCTATAAAAAGTGAAGACTGAGGGAGATTTTGTAAAAGAACAAGGCCCAAGGCGTTCTGAACAGGTGCAAAGAGTTATTTTAGCGAAAAAATATTTTGGGGTAAGGTGCACTTTAATGCACGAATGCCCTATCTTTGAGGTTTCATTAAGTATAATATAGAGATTTAGCCAAGCCTAAAAGCGGAGCCGCCAAGGAATGAACTGGTGTTCGTTTCTCAGAAATAGTTCTGAAACGTTTCGGTCCGAAATAGATTTCGGGGCTTTTTTGGCTTGTTCGCTTTTGAAACATTTTTCTCAAAAAGCCCGAAAGCGTTCCGAATTGTCCTCCGATATTTTGGGGATCTGTTCTGTAAAACCAAGGTCATTCAAGCCGTCTTACTTGGTTTTTGCAATGTTTCCATATCCTGTCATTTAACTGTCAAGGCTTGTCAAATCTCTTTGGAATATTGACTGTTCGCTTGAATGGACTTGAAACGGCGCTTATTTAGAACAACAAAATATAACTTATTCTGAAGCAAATGGGTTATTTTCATCGCGTTTGGATGTTAACAAATGACATGAACTGCCACTCTTAGTCTGGTCCAAAATTAAAACTGGCATTTCACCAGCGTTTTCTGGGATCACCCGAAAGAAAGGATTTGGGGAGCTTCGAAGCACCTGTAATAAAATTATCGAATAAATGTCGCGCAGGTTTTAGCGGCCGCGAAGAAGTTTGAACATTTTGAGGAACACAGAGAACTAACAGGATAAAAAAGCTTTAAATCCAAAACTGTTTCGCTTATAGCTACTTAAGTAACTTTTATATTTCGTCCTCTAACTTGAGACCATCGAGATTGAAAACAAACAAACACCAAACATGCTTAACTCTATCGCATGAGTTTTGCGGCTGCGAATTATTTAAATTCGGGCGCTTCACTTGTAGCTTATATTTCGTCCTCTAACTAGAGATCACCAAGATTGAAAAGAAAAAAACACCAAACACGCTTTAAATTATGGCTTATATGAGGTTAGGGGCTTTGAGGAACGCAGAAAACTGTTTTCGGAAGCTTTTCGGATAAAATAGCTTTAAACCGACAACTGCTTCGCTTAAAAGATTATTACTATTGAAAACTTCTAGGACAAGAAAATCGACAATGGCACAAAGAGATGGACCCGACAGTCAAAATTGCGACTGTGCTTTGACCTACTGTTATGAATGAACAAACACAAAATAATAGACAGAGGAATCATTTTTGAAAAAGTTTATTCGAAAACCGGTAAGTTTAAGTTTAAGTGAAATCGGCTGTACATGGCAAAACATTCAAGACTACATCTGTCACAAATCTGAGCGCGTTTCTAATAATTTTTTAAAGTCAAAAGCAGGACATAAATTAAATTTCCATTTCAAAACGTAATTTCTTTGACCATAATACTCAAAATCATGTACCTTAAATCCTTTAAAAACGTCACTTTAATACTCGGTTGTTTCAGAACAGGACAAGCTCTCCGCCGTGAAGAAAACCAACATGAAATCCTCGAAGGCAGATTTCGTAACTTGAACTTTTCGCCTTCCACCAAAAAGACAACTGAGTATTATTTTGAACTTTTTCTTCCCATTTATAGATATTATATGTTTTTTCTCAAGTCTAAAACTTCACTACTGTAGAATAGTCGGTTTGGTAAACTTCACTACTGTAGAATAATCGGTTTGGTAAACAAGCTACAAACGAGTTTCAAAACACCTCTTCTTCAAAAGCGACGGTGGTCATGCGATTTCCCGCCAAGAAAAACGCGCGCAATTTCCCACCAAGAAAAGATGGCATTCTCCATCCCCGCTCGGGTTGCCTTGGGACTCCCTCCCCCTCCCCCAGAGTCTGTACGGGCGTACGGGCGTACGATGACGTCACAACCAAAATTTATCGGATCGATAGGTTACCAGATTTGCTTAGCAATGGTGTTCCGCCGACGGGCTTTGCTATAAGCTTTCATGGTTAATGAGGGTGGTCAATAAATGTTTGCGGCTTCATTTTCTCGACGCTTTCATAGAAATAGAATACACGACAAAAGTGGCATCAAGAGAAAACAGACGACGTTTCAGGACGCCACTCAAGGATCCGTTAACGACGTCTGAGGAATGGCCTCAAAATGTCATAGTGATGGCGTAGCGCTGCCGGGGATGTACTTTTTATAAACTTTAGTCGCAACACAGCAGTGAATTTTCCAACAGGTCACTACTCTACTCGCATTGATAGATTCACTTCAATGAGTCTTAGAGCTAAATACGTAGAGTTCTATAAGAATCCAAAACCATTTCACTGATAGAAATTTAGCTTTAAATGGCATACTTGTTGAACGGGACAAAATAACTTCTTGACAAGGACAAAGTGTAGTGCTACAAAGTTCAAAACATCTTACCGCGAGTGGCACCAAAAAGTTTCATAAAAAGCGAATGTAGTGCTACGAAGTTAAAAACCTCTCACCTCGAGTGGTAGCGGTAAAACTCGAGGCCACGATAAAAATTTTTTATGTTCATCTCCGTGTGACTTTAAAGTCATTTCGCATGTAGGAATTAACGCTTTCTTACCTTTAAAATGGTAAGGGAAAGATAAGAATGTTGTTCAATTTATTTCTGCGCTGCGAAGGTAAGAATAGTACTCAGATCAGGGAAGCTTTACGTCACGGGTATCACCTTTTTGGATTCATTCCTCAAAGGCCGTTTCGCGGCTAGGCTATAATACAAACCTCGCCTGTCAACAATCTGTACATTAAGACGCCAAAGGACCACCAGTCTACACTCTCATCATACGGTTCATCTTCAAGCATCTGAAAATGGGAGAAGCAAGGTGTAGAGTTTGAAAGTCTGCGCTACGTATACGTCAAGGTTATGATCCCATAAAATGTGGCCCTTCAAAATTCTTACTTAAACGTAAAACTGACTTACCTCTGGCGCCATGTAATAGATAGTACCACAAATCCCTGTGGTCTTCTCTTTTTTTAGAATTTTCGAAATACCAAAGTCGGCAAGTTTGATGTGGCCTTTTTTGTCAACAAGCACGTTTTCAAGTTTCAGGTCCCTAAGAAGACAACCATTAAATAAAGTAAGCTAAGGGTAAAGTCGCATACGAGCCACAGGGCACCCACACGGCCGGAGCCTATCCCGGTTTCTGTAGCATGAAGTAACTGACAGTATTGCCACTCCCCCCTGAATGGAATGCTAGCCCATCGTAGAGTTACCCCCAGCAGTATGTCACCGGTAGCCATTTTATACACCATGGCGGAGAGAGACAATATGGGGTAAAGTTTCTTGTCTTAGGAAACATCACGATGGCAGGAACCAGGCCTCAAACCACTGACCCTTAGTCTAATGCGCTAACAACTACCACAGCACACCCACTTTTGATGTGCACTGCGCGCCAGTAAGGACGTTTTCATATTTTTGGTCCCTAAGAAGAAAATCACTAAATTAACAAAGATCCCTTTTAAAATTCTTGCATTGCTTCTGAACGTTCCCAGCGAAGGGAACCCTGTATACTTGCAAAACTTCTGACTGCCGATGTGTCATGTTTGACTCAGAGTCTTGGCTTTAAGTAAATCCTTGGATCAGAGTGAAGGAAAAGAGAGAGTAAGGAAAACTAAACAACCTAAGAAGGGATATTTCTACTAAGTCAGCAACAGCAATCACATATACTTCGATATTTTAGTTTCTAGGTATCGAAATGTATTAAAATTCTTCCAGGGTTGTCCATTAAAAAAGGAGGCTACGGACAGCTTGCATGACTCAAATGGAAAGGTAGAACGAGTGAAGTTTAGCGACAGTTAAAAAGAATCTAAGAACTAAGAAATAAGTTTAAGGTGCATATTGTTGGTATTTATTCACTTGACTTAAAAATATCCACAGTCTCACATTTCATTATAATAAGAGCTGCTATACCTGTGTATTATGTTGTTGTTGTGAAGAAACTCCAACCCGCTGATAATTTCACAGGCATAAAATCTGAAAGGAAAGATACGCACTCAGTAAACCAACAACTATGCTGCTAAATTTGATAACAAAAATACGGTTATTCACTTTTAATATTTTGCAAGACAGATGTTCTTGAACTGAATACCTTGCCGCGGCCTCTGTAAACTTTCCAACGTCCAAAAGGTGGCCTTCCAGGTCTCCGCCAGCAACGAATTCCAGAATAATAAGCATAAGGTTCTATTGATGAAAACAATGGACAGAGAGAATAACAGTTTTACGTTACCCGTATTATAAAGGTCACTGGGGGCTACTCGATAAAGTTTTATACGGGAAGGCTCCGCCCTTATACTAATTTTTACCTAAATAGCATCCCATTCATAAACTTAGAGTAAAAAATTGCACTTCTTTCTTACGTTTCTATCCTATAGTTGCGGTGTTTTAATTTGGGTTTTCACTTGCTCTGGGTGAGCTACTCAAAGCACTGAGCTTTCGTGTGTTGCACGTTGCTATTTTTACCAAACTTTGACACCCTTTCCCTGCTATCTCCTTTGCTTAGCAGCGGATTTCGGTTACCCTTTCAATTATCCCCGGCTACCTTTTAGTATACTGTGAGCTTTAAAAGGCACCCCTGACGGTCAGAGCCTCCATGGATAGCCCACTACAGGAAGTGCCCCCGGTTGTCACTGGTATTCAGTTTTTAGTTTTCAGGGTTTTTTTTTAAGATACTGACAGTGATTACTAAACTTGAATAATTATGAGATATCAGGTGCAGTTCTATCTGACAAATGTTACTAAACCAGACACTGTTATCTGTACATTACCTTAACAGAAAAGAAGGAACACAATTTTGACAAGAAGGAGGATTTTCTTCCAATCTCCAGAACTTTTAGCTCCGTTGCTAGCATTTTAGTGTCAGTTTTCCTGATGATTTTCACGGCGTAGTTCTTTGGTATATATCTGCTCGTAAACAGCAATACCTTTTGGTAATTCAAAATAATATACATCAGTCTTCCATTAATAGGTAGCTTGAGACATACATGGGACATACATTACTACAGAAAATTAGTGCTCCACTGATGAAATTAACGCGAACTGTAAAATTCGCGTTAATTTAAGTCGCGTTAATTTTTGTGAGCGTTAATTTCCTCGTTGTTAATTAAGTTAAGCGTTAATTTCTACGACTTTGATTTCCACAGGAGCCATAATTGGCTCCTGATTTCCATCATTTTAATCCCAAATTTTGTACTTGGTGCAGACATTCTTGACGCCTAGAAAACAATAGCTATCCTCCATTTAGGCAGAATTTATCGCATGTTGTCTGTTTAACAAATTGACGTCAGTTTTTTATACGTCTGTCCTCTTATTGATGATAAATTTCGTCATTGAAGACTGCTAGATTTTTTGCACAATTCTCGCCTCATCAAGAGTGCAGCGCTGAAAAGTTTGACAAAACTCTTTTGCTGATTGCGTCAGCTTTACGTGTTTCATCCGTCTGTACTCTTATTGACAATAAAAATTAGCCAATCAGCGCGCGAGAATTCGCTCAGTTATTGTAAAAAAAGAAATTGTCTATTACTGTAACAGACCTATAGAGCTTTTTTTGTTCGGATTTTGAAATCTAATCTTAAAATAAACTTGTTCCAGTCGCGACCGCAAACTGTGTTTCTTTGTGCTAATCGCGTTAATTTCCCTCATTTTAAAAATTTACCCCTCTTTCCCGTTAATTTCCTTTATTGGGTAGTAATTTTCCCTGCAACTCGCGTTGATTTCAAATACCTTAAATAACAGAAGTGAATATTATGGGTTGTGGCACTCTAGGGTCGTGACATAATTCAAAATAGTGACCAAAAAGGCCACCACTTTGGCCATTACTCGAAACGGGAAAAACTGGAAATTTTTCATGTTAGCACTGTAGAATTTTATACTTCTTACCATCGAGAAATACTGTCATATTTCGTAACCATGGCAACCAACTCCTACAAATCTATACTAAACTGTGTCTAAGGGATAAACATACTATCGATCTGAGACGTCCTTAGGCCGCTTCACAGACGGTTGATTTCACTCCACGACTGGAAAAAATTAAACGTGTTCAAATGTTTGTTGGCTGCATGGTGAGTAAAGTTTCTTGACCAAGCTCGATAACACTCAACTTTCCCTGAATGAATTTTTTACTAGCTGTCGCATTTCATGTCCTCAGAGATCACCTTTCCCAAATTTTCCCTTAACTCCTTCCCTGCAAAAGTCGACTTTCCCCGGCAATGGAGTCGTAGACATTGAACCACTTGTGACGTCATCATTTTTTGACGACACCAGATTGTTTTGATAAGCAGCTTACACAGCAAGGACAATTCCATCCATACGTGTGTCCATTTTGAATAAGGACCAAATTCTGGCAGAGCTATTCCAGAAAAACGTGTTCATATTTGGGTGCCAGATTCTGGTACGATAGGCGAAGCCACCTACAGTTGATCAATGCTCCATTTCCAGGGTTTTTGAAGGGCTGAGGTCAAAACTTTTCCAGTGGATAGAAAGGGGATAAAGGGTAGAAGATAAAGAAAATAAAAAAGGAGAGAAAAAGGAAAGCAAAAGAAGCAAGGAAAAAATTGAGAATGACTCGGCAAAAAACTTAAGCTTATGCGCATGCGTTAAAGGAAAATATGGTACAATTTACAACAGAAGCTTGTTCAAAATCTAGCAAAGTTGTAAACAAATGCCTTTGTTGCAAAGTTTAGTGGCATTTGGCAACATAGCACTTAAAAAACCGGTTTAACGGTTAAAAAATGTTGTTTCTTTT
The DNA here is from genome assembly GCA_964030785.1 of Siderastrea siderea. NCBI lineage: Eukaryota > Metazoa > Cnidaria > Anthozoa > Scleractinia > Rhizangiidae > Siderastrea > Siderastrea siderea. The sequence goes on along the minus strand of OZ034973.1, from coordinate 20,605,712 downwards.
CTTTAAAACGTGTACCGTGAAAGGGTTAAGGTAACGTTTACTGAACCAGTGAAGGGCGATATTTTAATTCAACAGACTGCGTTTTAGGATGTTTGTGATGATTTTGAGATGAAATTCATTCGGTTCATGTTCAAAGTTAATGACTTTGCGGTTGACTTGTGGTCAACAAACTTGTGCTCACATGATTGTTTCTTCAAACCGAGGATGAAATCAACGGTCCGTGAAGCAGGCTAAAATATCCCTTCTCAAAGGGCGTTTGAGATGGATATTTAATAGCCATTGAAAACGGCAGGTGCTAATAATAATTCCTCTTGAACTTTTAAGAAAAATATGCCACCTTAAAGGAACTACGTCACAGTATTTTCATTATCTTTTTGATCTGACAAAATTATTTTCTTATTGAAGGGAATCTCAAAATAATAGTTTCCTAAGGCAGAAAAACACCAAAGAAGTAAAATTAGACCATGCAAAACTAAACAAAGATGGTTACGATTGAGGGAGATTAAGACGGATTACGAATGAAAAACTTGAAAAAACTTGCCAATTTTTTCAAGATGCGTTTTCCGTGACGTAGCTCCTTAACCTTTACACCCCCCCCCCCAACGAACCCCCTGTCAGTGCAACCAAAACCTTGATTAATTTCATTTCAAAACACTTTTAAAAACTGTACATTTTTTAAAAATGTCCTTACCTTTCCGAAACCTCCTTCACCCAGAAATTTTAAGAATACGAAGTCTTTAAGTTTCTTTGCCCACTTTATGTTTGACAGACGCTGGACTTTAGCGGGTGGCTCCTCTTTTGAATCCACGGTGGGTTGTTTTCGCTTTAACCCGATCTGTAAGTTAATGAAGTTAGGCATGATAAGGTTACCATACAACCTTGACAGAATTGCATCAACCTTTTTACGCATTTTGCAACTTTTTAATCGATTGAACTGAAATTTCCAAGGAATAGAGTCGTAAACGGAACATTTAATTGTTATGAGCAAAACAGTTGGTATTCGATATCTGATTACCACCCGTCCGTTCAGATAAATTCGAACGTGTCATGGGGATCTATTATAGCCTGGCGGTTAGAAGGTTTTGGCCAATTTTGGGGGCGGACAGATCCTCATTTTCGTAGCGGTTTATGGTTAAGAAATTATCGTGCGGTAGCGGGAAGTTACTTTTCGCAAGGTTTTCAGTTGTTTTGCATTTTCAGGAGCGGATTACGGTTAAATGTTTTGTAGCGGAGCTCCCATGCGGCTGAGAGAGCGGGGCACCATGGCTAACCAAATCTGGTAACCTATCGATCCGAGAAATTTTGATTCAGACCTCAGCGTACATCCATCCACCCACCCCCTGCCACGAGGCTTCAACAGGCCCGAGTAGAAGCACCAACCGCGATTGTAAAGATCAATACGTAGAGTAGCGTATGTTTCACACCACCCTGAATCGGCGGAATCGGCTTAATCGATGAATCAGTAGAACGTTATTGTCACAGGTATCTTGAGGAACGGGTGAAACGTCTTGTGACCAAGAAGGCAAGAAGAACAGCCCCCAGAAGAAAGCCATGCTTTGCCAGAACACCAACGATCGAAATGCACTAGTGACTCACTAGTTGCATCATCTGCGGCATCGCTATCTACATCTCAAGTGACTCATTATCAAGACACAAAGCTAAAGCTTAATCCTGGTGATTTCCTCCTGTTTTTTTTTCAAGTGATGTGTTGTTAAGAATATCGGACCAGTACGCAACTGCCAGATTTGCTAACCACTAGACCACTGACTGTCATAAAGTGATAAGGCCTGATAAAGGAAGCGAATTCAACCTACATAGAATATTTATAACTATAAATGTTGATGAACTAAACAGACAAATAAATGCGCGCATTGTTCTGTATTTGTCCTCGAAAATTCAACATTTATATATCTATGTGTTTCGCAATGAATAACATCTGTGTTTGAGGAGTCCTTTCAGTTAACTTCCCCAAGAAGTCAATCGAATAACTGGCTGTGTTTTGAGGATTTTTTTAATAAGGTCTTCGCCAAGTCAGAAAAAAAAATGATTGCAGTGTTGGCCTGTGTTCGCGTTACGTTCAGTAAAACTACTTGCGACAAAAATATACAAATGTATGCTAAGAAAGAATGGCCGTTACGGTTTTCTAAACAAAATTGGCGGTTAAAGTTATTTAGAAAAAAATAGGAGTAGTTAACGGGGTAAGGAACAAATCACAGCGGTTTGCGGAAAGCTCGTACCCCTATAACAGCCCCCCACATCTTCAGGTACGATGGGTTTTTAAAACAAGGTAATTGAGTAAAAGAAGCCCTAGTTGACGCCATACGATTAGCTCGTGTCCATCTTTAAATTTTTAACCATCTATTTTAATTTTAAGTAAGTTAATATGCCAATAATTTCAACTTTTCTTATAATGCATCATCATCACCTCCTCCTCTTTCTTTTTTCGCTCTACACTCGTTTTTAAAATATAAAGATGTCTTTCAGATTGATCGGAGATCGCATTTCTTCAAACTTATGAAGGCATTTTGTGACTGAATATAATTAAACCTCGAGGAGAAAACTGAAAAGAAAAAACGGTTAAATTGTTGAAAAAGCATTGCACCTAACTATAAGCTCTTTCAAAAAAGTGGGTGTGATGTGAAAGTCAGAAGAAGCGGAGAGGAGAAGAGGCGCAGAGGGACTGATTCGTCAAATATGCTTTTATGCGACCTGTAAAACGATACTGAAATAGAAAGATGCTCTTCTCACCTCAGTCAATTTCACTCTTCTTGCCTTGTTCCTTTTAAAACTGTTCCACGCTCTTTGAATAAGGCGGACAGCGTGCTGTTAAATGTAATGGCACGGAATATGGCAATGATAAGTATATCGTTCCTGAATGAATAACCTTACCTAACTCATATTTGAACAAACCTGCAAACAAATGGTTTTGTTTTGATCCGATGAATGTTATATACCAGATTTTCATTTTAATTTTCTTACAGCCAATTTCACTGCTATGTGTAGACCCGGGTTTTTTAAAGCATGCTTTGCCTGCTATGATTTCTCATTCGCGATTCTCTCATAACGACAAAGCGAAGAACGAAATTAGCAGATCTTCTGCTTTTTATGATTTCTCAGAAAATAAGCTTTTCTTCTGTTAACTCATTTCATGGGCAAATTTCCAGAATTATCTTGTCATCATGATTCCACCATCGAGATTCGCTATGACCACAAAATAATTTTGGAAGTTTGCTTTCTTGATATTTGAAATTATTTGTAAAGGACACTGGTCCTTCGCTGTGGTATGCTATTTCTAATATTAAAACCCAAGAGATGCTAATCTCTTCTGGGTTTTAATATGTTTCGGACTTTATGATCGGGTTATAATTTATGAGTTAACTGGTTAACAGTCACGTGAAGGGAAGCAATGGATGAACAATACAATACAATACAATACAATACAATACAATACAATAAACTTTATTTAACGAGGGTGAACGTATTAACCTTTTACAGTTTTCTAACATATGGCCCTCAAAAAATAATTTCAAACAGACAAGGAAAAAGCAGAATTCATTCGAACAAAAAGAATAAACATTAAACATTACAAAATAACAGATAAACTAAGCTAAACTATAAGTAAGAGAAGTAATAAGCTAAGATACATGAAGTAGTCACATACTAAAAAAAACAGCGGCATTTAAGAAGAAAGCGGGCATTCATGGAAACAGAGCTCCTCAAGATGGGAGAGAGTGTTGAGGTTTTGCAGGAAAAGGCCACGAAGTTTATGCTTTAGCGAAAACGAAAAGGAAGACAAAGCACTAGGCGAGGCAAGGGGGTGCGCAGCAAGTATCTTAAAATCAACCTCAAGGGTATTAAGAGCGCTTGTCTGTAAAAATCAAACATAACGCGGCAAGGGTGGAAAATTCGATTTCTTTCATATTTTAATGTTAGATAGGTTAGGGTATAACTAAAATCACTGGATACTTTTTTGGGCAAAATATCCTTTTATTTCAAAGAAAAATGCAAATAACGAACTTCCGTTAAAATCGCCATTTGAAGCAGTAAATCTTGACATCAATTTGAGGCGTTCGCGTGCAAAAACAAATCCCTCTGTCGTCCTTTAAACACTCAATTTTACTTTTGCAATCTCTAAAGAGCTTCAAAACTGATTTTGGTAGAAACTGCGTTGTTCTTTGTGTTTGAAATAATTTAATTTTGAAAGTATACATTTCTCATCAGGAAAAGTACTTCGTGAATTAAATTATTTTTCACGATGTGCTAAACCTTCAAATCGATTCAGCTTCTGGCTGTTGAGTTAAGAAAAGATGTTCTCAGGATTGCTGCAAAAATTTCTTTGGGCAAATGATTGAGAGCGACGCGAGAGCTTTTCAAAGTTCGTTAAAATGCAGGTTGTTTGACCTTTCTTAGCAACATTCCATTCGCGAGTCACGCACATATTTTAATGTGTTTCGACCCATATGAGATCGAAAACGTCAAACAGAAAAACAGTTCGAAGTGCTCTTACCTCATTTGCTGTAGAGGACAGGTCCAGAGGCCATTTCCGAGTGATTCTCTTGCCGTTCGACGTATTTTGGTCCTGTTGATGCCATCCAATGAACACCGCCAACTGGGTCAGTGTATTGTAAACGGTCGAACAGCTCAACAACAACCTTTCTTCCAAAACGTTCGACATCTTTCTACACTGTGACATCTTACTCAACGGTTCAGTTGCTGGTCAGTGTTGCTTAGTTGGCAATACACAAAAAGGTTTTTATCACCACATGTCGCCGCTACCGTGGCCAGAGTTCTGTCTAGAGCCGCGTCACGCAATACAAATCATCGGAATGGACATTTTACTAGAGGGTAGGGGAAGGGCAAAATCTGCTCTGATTCTTTTTAAACGGCTCAGGGTTCGAGAAATGGGAGGAACTAGTAATGGACCCAGAATACGAAACAAAATTAGTGCTACATTTAGGCACCTCAACCTCCCGTGCCAGAATGCAGAAAAAGTAGTCACCCCTCGGCGTGAGTTGTAGGCATGCAAATAACACTGTTCGAACACGAAAATTAGCTAAAAAGGGTACGTGTAGTAGTTTAAGTTAAAAACCTCTTCAAAACGTCGAGTCCAGAACATTAAAATCGTTTTTATCAGGGAAATTGTGATGTGACTAACTAGTTTGTGCTTATTGTTTTGGCTTAGAGGGGGGACCTCGGACTTTTTTTTTCACAAATCATACATATTTACATACATGAATTGCTTCGTTACACAGAAGACGGTTGTTGTTGGTTCCATTTTCTTGTTGTCGGAGTTTGTGGTTACAACACCAGACGAATCAAAAGCTTGAAAACAATTGTTCCCTTAGTTTCATGCACCAAGAATACCCAGGCCCGTAGAAGGGGGAGGGGGGGGGGGGGGGCTCGAGTCCCCAGAAGTTTTGGAAGTTGAAAAAACATGACAATAAATGAGCCAAAAAATATATAATTAAAACGAATTAATGTGCAACGAATAGTCTTAAATGCTGATGCTAAAAGTTTCTTTTATTATTTTACAACCTTCAACAGGGTTTGACATCTGTTGAGTCACTAGCCACCGGGCAAGTGGGCTTCAAAAATCTACTAGCCCACCGCACATTTCAGTCGCCAAGGTTCCTTCCCAATGTCTTTCTTCACCCATATCACCTTGACCCTGGCAGTATAGCTTTACTGTGAAGGACCTTAATGCCTTTAATAGCTAAGCGACTGATGTGTATTTGCTGCAAGCCTTAAGCTCATCATGTTGTTTTAAAACAAGTCTAAGGAACAAAACTATTTTTATCTCACCAATCGAGTGATAAAAGTTACGTAAACGTTTACGAGCGTCAGGTAAAACAGGTCCAAGATTCGTAGCTTGGCTGTCGAAATGTTTCAATTTTAACAAACCTTGTAACTTTAAGGGTACTTTTTTAAAACTGATGCTATAAATCTGGTGGATGTTGCCAACAACTTTGTCGGCAAAAAAGCAAACAGGAAGCAGCTTTTTGGCAAATTGTCAACGAAGGATGCCCCCAAAAAGGTGTCGTGTTTGACGAAATCGACACAAACTGTGGCATTGTGAACAGAATTAGTATCTATGTGCATGAGTGTGTATTTTGAAGGGGGGGGGGGGGGTGGGGGAGGCTTTGACAAGGCCAATTTGATCGCAGCATTTATTTCAGCCTTGGTGCGGGCCTGATACCACAAGTTACAAGTCAGTTTTTACGACGAACGCTTGAATACAACGACGATATGTCCCAGCCATCGTGCAAAACCTGGAATAGTGTCTAGCAGAAGCTGCAGCACAAGGGGCCGGCTCACGGTAAGGAAAAGAAGAGTGGCCAAAAAGTGAAAGAGGACTGGGGAAAAAGGGATCTGAAATTATCTTACGCGGGACTACTTCGTTTGTAAAAGTTGGATCAGGTGAGTTTTATATTCGCTTGTGGTCTATCCGAATATTAGCCAGGTTATCGATGGAAGCCTCACTCTTCTCTTCGTCCTCATTAAGGTGTATGTAGAACGTGAAAGACGTAACAGACCGTTAAGGGCAAGATGCTTGACGTATTTCTGTTATGATATCCTCATATCCATTATGATAAGTATGCTGGCTGCTGTGAGAGATCTCGCTCACTGGGAACCTGTCTCAGTAAGATTCGTAAACAGAAATTCAGGAACACAACCTCATTTTTTGTTACCATGGTTACGTGCCATATTCACAGTCTTCAAACAGCACTGGCGTGCTGTTAGAAGCCCCACTCATTAGTCAGGACACACTAATGTAGACTAAGTCAAACAGCTGACAAGAGAGCACAGTTAAAAACTTCGATTGCACCCATTTGTTATGAAGAGAGAACCCTTCCTGTCCAAAACTCCATCCAACCCTTTAACAGCGAGCTGACTTTCACTCCTGATATAACTGTTCCTTGTACCGGTCCTGTGCCAGCTGAGAACCAGCAGACTGACACCAATGATCATAGGTAGAATACCCACTCGTCAATTAACAAAAGGGAGCCCCTTGTAGTTATAGGTTTCCCCGTATTAAAGTTGGGTCTAGCTAATAATAGCGCCACTTCTGTTGCACCACTCACCTGTAACCATGTCTGTAAGCTTGTACAACGGTTGGCCGATTGCGTTTCAGACTACTAGGCTAGGGTAGCAAATACAATTTTTAATGGTTGTAACAACACTGGTAATAAGTAAGAAAGACACACAACGCCATTAAAACCACGAATAATCCCTGCAATTAACACTGTATGTTATTTTACTTCACCTCAAAGGTTTTGCCCTTCCAATACCCGCTAAAATGCCTTTGATACGCATTGCGTGACAAACCAAAGACGCACGCGGCGCCATCCACGTTTGGTCCCAATTTAGCAGTCAAATCTGAATATGCTTTTGTGCACTGAAAACTGAGCAACACTCGTATTAAATCAACTGGACCGTTGGGTAAGATGTCACAGTGTAGAAAGATGTCGAACGTTTTGGAAGAAAGGTTGTTGTTGAGCTGTTCGACCGTTTACAATACACTGACCCAGTTGGCGGTGTTCATTGGATGGCATCGACAGGACCAAAGTACGTCGAACGGCAAGAGAATCACTCAGAAATGGCCTCTGGACCTGTCCTCTACAGCAAATGAGGTAAGAGCATTTCGAACTGTTTTTCTGTTTGGCGTTTTCGATCTAATATGGGTCGAAACACATTAAAATATGTGCCTGACTGGCGAATGGAATGTTGCCAAGAAAGGTCAAACAACCTGCATTTTAACGAACTTTGAAAAGCTCTCGCGTCGCTCTCAATCATTTGCCCAAAGAAATTTTTGCAGCAATCCTGAGAACATCTTTTCTTAACTCAACAGCCAGAAGCTGAATCGATTTGAAGGTTTAGCACATCGTGAAAAATAATTTAATTCACGAAGTACTTTTCCTGATGAGAAATGTATACTTTCAAAATTAAATTATTTCAAACACAAAGAACAACGCAGTTTCTACCAAAATCAGTTTTGAAGCTCTTTAGAGATTGCAAAAGTAAAATTGAGTGTTTAAAAGACGACAGAGGGATTTGTTTTTGCACGCGAACGCCTCAATTTGATGTCATAATTTAGTGCTTCAAATGGCGATTTTAACGGAAGTTCGTTATTTGCATTTTTCTTTGAAATAAAAGGATATTTTGCCCAAAAAAGTATCCAGTGATTTTAGTTATACCCTAACCTATCTAACGTTAAAATATGAAAGAAATCGAATTTTCCACCCTTGCCGCGGAATTTTGATTTTGTCTGATTTTTACAGACAGGCGCTCTTAAAGGGAACAGTGGCGGAATACGAGAAGGTGCGCTTACCCAAATTTGTTCTAGGCTGGGGAATAACTAAATTATGAGAAGTTGTACCGCTAGTTATACGAGTAGTCCGTGTAGTGGATAGAAAGGACACACAAGCCATGCGGCCGAATGAATGGCCATAAAACGAACGAGCGAAAGCAGCGAATGGACGAACGGACAATACCATGTATGAACGAACGAACAAACCCAACAACCGAACGAGCGAAATGACAGCCAAACAAACGGAGAATGGACCAATTGCACGAAATTTCGCGGGAGATGATCCCCTTTATAGTTGAAACTGCGGTTATTTCGTTAAACGTCAGTGTTTTAAAAAATGTAACGATTAACCTACGTTTTGATTTACATTTTACTGTGGAGAAGAGCTGAATGTGAAGTGGTAATTTTTCGACAAAAAGCTTAATATTTAGCCCTGATTGCTCTTTAACCATAAACAATAGAAAAATTACAATTATAGTTATAAATCAGGTTAATTTCCCTTATGCTACATCTAATTGAGTTTCGATACCTAGAGAATAACAATTCCACGGAAAGATTTCACGGGCCATGAGGTGCCTTCCCAGATCCATCTCAACCTAAGTATACAGGTGATAATACAATCCAAAAGGAAACGCAATAAACACCCGGGGTAACTGGTGCAATGTCGTTCTACAGTCATATCCATATCTATAAGGACAGAGAGGTCTGACACAACTGACCCAAGGAGAGTAGGATCTTAGGTTGGACATGGTCCGCCATATGGTGGGACGTTGGTCCGGCATATGGATCGTTAAGCTTTTTAATACATAATTAATGTACGAATTTTATTTCAAGCCGCTCAGAAATACTTTTCTTTGTTCTAAACCAAACTGGCCCAGTATTTTTTCCTTCGTTTAAAAAAGAAATAGGTGTATTTCAGCCATTTGTTGGGTCGCCGGGTTTGCGGGCGTTTGTTCGTGCCATTGGTCCATTCTCCGTTTGTTTGGCTGTCATTTCGCTCGTTCGGTTGTTGGGTTTGTTCGTTCGTCCATACATAGTATTGTCCGTTCGTTTATTCGCTGCATTCGTTCGTTCGTTTTATGGCCATTCATTCGGTCACATGGCGTGTGCGTTCATCCATCGCCTTCAGCCTTCGGCTTCCCTTCATGTGACTGATAACCAGTTAACTCATAAATCATAAACCCGATCATAAAGTCTGAAATATATTAAAACCCAGAAGAGATTAACATCTATTGGGTTTTAATATTAGAAATAGCATACCACAGTGAAGGACCAGTGTCCGTTACAAATAATTTCAAATATCAAAAAATAATTTCAAATATAAAAAACACTATAAACCTAACTGAGTTTCTTATAGCTGCTTTCACTGCTATGTATAGAGCCGGGTTTTTTAAAGCATGATTTGCCGGCTATGATTTTCTCGTCTTGATTCTCACATAACCACAAAGCGAAGAAAGAAATTAGCAGATCTTCTGCTTTTTATGATTGTTTATATCTCAGAAAGTAAGCTTTTGTTCTGTTAACTCATTTCACGCGCAAATTTCCAGAATTATCTTGTGATCATGGGCTAATCATCATGGTCTATGATTCCACCGTCGTGATTCGCTTATGACCACAAAATAATTCTGGAAGTTTGCTCATGAATTATCCTCGAAACTGGGCGCTTGTGAGACCTTTTACACGAGAGTGAGGGCCTTCGTGAAGGCTTCACATAGATCGTAAGGCTTTTCGAGGCTTTTTCATGTCCCCTTGGCCCTTGCAGTTCACTCGGTACGAGGAAGTCGACGACCGGCAAACTATGAGAAACAAAAACCGACAAAACTGATCGAAAGCACAGTCGCATGGCATGAACGTAATCTTTTGACTTATTGAGTTAACTGTTTAAGACTGCAACGATAACTGAGGGCAGTGAAAAGTGGAACCCTTGATTGAATCCTGAACTGCAGTGTTCGCGTGTTTTTGAAAAGAGGAGTAAATATCCAGCCGCACACTGCCTACCAATCAGGAAGAAAAACACGGTTTGTCTCAAGCGATGTCACGTGGCCACACGTGAGGTCATATATACATTTCTTCATTACTTATTTTAAATTTTTATCAAAGGAGCGTGGGTTTCATTCTCTTAGTGAATAACAAATCTTTTAAACTTTATCTGATTCATATAACGAGAAAAGAGATCAAGAACAAAGTTAACCTTTACCAAGTTTTTTTTTAAAAATGCCACATACTTTTTCTTGTTTTCTCACCTCAACGGTAGCCATTCTCCTCGCCTTTTTTCGTTTAAAATTACTCCACGCTGCTTGCACTACTCGTGCCGCGTTCTGTTAAATATAATGTCACATGTCGTAACATAATTAGACTGATTTATAAGCTCTTTATCCATGCAGCTACCTTATACCTACTATTTTTCCCGCGTACTTTCTTTTGCGAAAGTTCGGGAGCTGTATTTCGCGAGCATTAATCTTCGCGATTCCAGGAAAAAAGCGAACAAAAGTATATTTAATTTCATGGTTTTGCCATTGCATTTTGGTCTTCTAAAGTCCTAGGGCGTCATTTCACGAAAAAGGGCATATTTGGAAATGAGCCCCACTAGAATGAACGGGAAGAAATTACTATTAAAGAAACTTGCTTCTGGAAATTGAAAGAAAATGTGTATTAAAACACTCGTTTAACAGTGATTCGGAAAAAGAGTGCAAGCCAAATACAATACTGGAAAGAAATATTTTCATCGACAAAAAGTACTAATTTTTTATCCAGAACAACTATCAACAAGCCCGTGGCTCACAACATTTAAAATTCATGTGTCATTTTTTTTGTAATATGGCACTAGATTTCGCGTGTTTAATTTTCGCGCTCTCTTCTTCTGCGAATATCAATTTTCGCGATTTTTTTCCAAAACGACAAAAATTGCAAAATTACGTAAGTGCAAAAACTAGTAAGACTAGTAAGAATAAGGTAGCAAAATTGTATTTGAGCGATCTGTGACGTCATTACCAGATTCTTTATAGCGGAAATAACATTTTTTCATTGTTTGATGGTTAATTTTTTTCTTTAATCAATTTCACTTACTCCACTGTTCAACAATTGAGATGTTTTTCCCACCTCAACCATTGCCATTTTCCGGGCTTTGTTCTTCTTGAAATTTTTCAAGATGGACAAAACGTGGAAAAATTTCAAAATTTTAATGTAATGTCATGTAAGTTGCCGTTAAAAGTGGATTCAAATAGAAATTTTGTGTCAAATATTTGTATAACTAGCGCACTTTCCAAACGATGACCAATGAAAGAGCTTTTTTTTTCTCTCCACTAGTACCATTAAAAGCTTATGATAGTGTACTATTTATTATTTCGTAGAAGTAGACAAATGTGTGGCGAGATGACTTGTTTCATAAATTGATTGACCCTTTCGCTCCTTTCAGTTATAGAGATATTTAAGGTGGTTCTAACTGTTGAGACTGTCGATGAAATCCCTTAATGCTATCATTCAAATGAAACCTTTTGAGCAGTACCTTCGCATGGTATTATTTGTTTTGTAGGTTTGAAAAAGAAACTTAAATTTAGGTTTTTCTTAATTTTTACTTTGGCCACCAATAGATTACTTCTTCTACCACCATAAATTACTTCCTGCATAACTAGCACCACGTCACTCATATTACTGATTCAAGAAGCTGATTACGAAGTGTTGTCTAAAATCCTGTATATAACAGGATAAATATGGCATTATGTATACATTTCATGTGCAAGAGCTTCTACAAATTATGCATCGTTGGGTAATAAGAGATCACGTGATACAACGTCATTAGTGGATTCCTTGCAGCCTGGATAATGCATCAAGGATGTCCTGTTTCACTTTTTCTGAATTTCATTTGCTAAATTTTCAAAACAAAATCTTTTTCCTACCTCTAATATTGCCATTTTTCTGGCCTTCCTAGTTTTGAAACTTTTCCACGCTGTTTGTATTATGCGTGCTGCATTCTGCAAAAAATCACGTGATATGACGTCATATGTGTATGAACTTTACTTTTTACCAAACATTTCATTTTTAACTCCTATTGCTGGATTTTTTTAATCTTTCTTACCTCTAATATTTCCACCTTCCTGGATTTTCTGCCTTTGAAGCTCCTCCACGCATTTTGTATAATGCATGCTGCATTCTGTTGAATATAATGTCACATGGTTTGATGGCATTTTTCTTCTTCTAATGTTTATTATTTTATGACTAACATTTCATTCAACATTTTAATTTCTGCGGCGTCTTTCTTAGTGATACAACCACTGTAACATCTATACAAAACTCAAGGGAATTACGGTGCAATTTTTTCCTGCAACAAATGGCCTGCTCTTGCGCAGTTGTCTCATCTTCAATCACAATGTCTGCTGGTTTTATCTAAGAGACGGAAGAAGCAAGTACATATTGCATTTTGCTTGCTGAACAAAACGATTAACTTTTTGAAAGCAATTTGCACGATGCGTCGGTCTTTTTATGAACGTGTTGGCAGGTAACAATAATGATATACCTTGTTTTTCTGCAGTGAAAGATATAAACGGTCACCAAATACACCAAATATTTTGTTGTGCAATATCTCAGCAAGTTAGTACTGCGTCCTCTTCCGACTGATTTTAGTTTTGTTGCATTACGTCGAACATGGTTTAGCGCGGTCTAACCTGGGAAATAGAGAGACGCTATTCTCACCTCAGTCAATTTCACTCTTCTCGTCTTGTTCCTTTTAAAATTGTTCCACGCTCTTTGAATAACGCGGACAGCGTGCTGTTAAATGTAATGGTACGGAATATGAAAAAAACTTACTCTGCTTAATTTATATTTCAACAAACCTGCAAACAAATGGTCTTGTTTTGATCCGATGAATGCTATATACCAAATTTTCATTCTAATTTTCTTACAGCCAATTTCACTGCTATATGTAGACCCGGGTTTTTTAAAGTATGATTTGCCTGCTATGATTTCCCATTTGCGATTCTCTCATAACCACAAAGTGAAGAACGAAATTAGCAGATCTTCTGCTTTTTATGATTGTTTATTTCTCAGGAAATAAGCTTTTCATCTGTGAACTCATTTCATGCGCAAATTTCCAGAGTTATCTTGCCTTCATGGGCTAATCATCATGATTCCACCATCGTGATTCGCTTATGACCACAATATAATTCTGGAAGTTTGCTTATGAATTATCCTCGAAACTGGGCGCTTGTGAGACCTTTTACACGAGAGTGAAGGCCTTTGTGAAGGCTTCACATAGATCGTGAGGCATTTGGGGCTTTTTCATGTCCCCTTTGCCCTTGCGGTTCACTCGGGACGAGGAAGTCAACGACCGACGAACCATGAGAAACAAAAACCGACAAAACTGATCGAAAGCACAGTCGCATGGCATGAACGTAATCTTTTGACTTATCAAGTTAACTGTTTAAGACTGTAACGATAACTGAGGGCAGTGAACAGTGGAATTCTTGATCGAATCCTGAACTGCAGTGTTCGCGTGTTATTGAAGAACGCAGTAAATATCCAGCTGCACAATGCCTACCAATCAGGATTAAACACGGTGTGCCTCAAGCGATGTCACTTGGCCACATGTGACGTCATATATACATGTCTTCAGCACTCATTTTAAATTTTTATCAAAGGAGCGTGAGTCACTTTCTCTGAGTGAATAACAAATCTTTTTAACTTTATTTGTTTCATATAACGATAAAATAGACCAAGAACAAAGGTAACCTTTACGAAGTATTTTAAAATGCTATATACTTTTTCTTGTTTTCTCACCTCAACTGTTGCTATTCTCCTCGCCTTTTTTCGTTTAAAATTACTCCACGCTGCTTGTACTACTCGTGCCGCGTTCTGTTAAATATAATGTCACATGTCGTAACATAATTAGACTGATTTATAAGCTCTTTATCCATACAGCTACCTTATACCTACTATTTTTCCCGCGTACTTACTTTTGCGAAAATTCGGGAGCTGTATTTCGCGAGCATTAATCTTCGCGATTCCAGGAAAAAGCGAACAAAAGTATATTTAATTTCGTGGTTTTGCCATTGCTTTTTGGTCTTCTAAAGCCCTAGGGCGTCATTTCGCAAAAAAGGGCATATTGGGAAATGAACCCCATTAGACTGAACGAGAAGAAATAGATATGAACTGTTTCATAAATTGATTAACCCGTTCGCTCCTTTTAGTTATAGAAACATTTAAGGTGGTTCTAACTTTTGAGTCTGTGGAAGAAATCCCTTGGTGTTACCATTCAAATGAAACCTCTTCAGCAGTACTTTCGCATGGTGTTGTTGTTTTGTAAGGTTTGAAACAGAAAATTAAATTGAGGATTTTTCTTAATTTTTACTTTGGCCATTAATGGGATTGAAAGGGTTAACCACCACTCTAAATAGCTTCTTGCATGACTAGCACCACGCCGCTCGTGGTATTCAAGAAGCTGATGACGGAGTGCTGTTAATACAATGTTTATAACAGGACAAGCATAGTATTATGTAGACATTTCATGTGGAACAGCTTAATGTAGCATCGTCGGGTAAATAAGAGATCAAGTGATACAACGTCATTAGTGGATTCCTTGCAGCATCAAGGATTTCTTGTTTTACTTTTTCTGAATTTCATTTGCCAAATTTTTAAAACAAAATATTTTTTCTTGCCTCTAATATTGCCATTTTCTTGGCCTTCCTAGTTTTAAAACTTTTCCCGCTGTTATTATAATGGGTGTTGCATTCTGTAAAAACATCACGTGATATGACGTGATATGTGTATGAATTTTACTTTTTACCAAGCATGCCATTTTTAAATCATATTGTTGAATTTTTTAAATTGTTGTTACCTCTAACATTTCCATCTTTTTGGATTTCCTGCTTTTAAAACTTCTCCACACGTTTTGTATAATGCAAGCTGCATTCTGTCGAATATAATGTCACACGATTTGATGGCAGTTTCTTTCTTCTACTTGTAATGTTTATTATTTTACTAGTCATAAAACTATTTTAGTCATTTTCATCATTTTAATTTCTGCAGCGTTTAGTCATACAACCATTGTAGCATCTGTTATCAACTCAAGGGAATTACGATGCGTTTTTTAACTGCAATAAATACCCTACTCTTGCGCAGTTTCGCCATCACAAATCTGGTGGTTTTACTTCGTACTCGGAAGAAGCATGTACATATTGCATTTTGCTTGCTGAACAAAACAATTAACTCAGTTTTAAAGCAATTTGCACGGTGAATCGGTCTTCTTATGATTGTATTGGCAGGTAACAATAATGATATACCTTGTCTTTCCACAGTGAGCGATATAAACGGTCACCAAATGCACCAATTATTTTGTTGTGCAATATCTCAGCAAGTTAGTACTGCGTCCTCTTCCGACTGATTTTAGTTTTGTTGCATTACGCTGACGATACGTTATTATTACTACATAACTCTATGCTACGTCATCCTTAGCCAATTATTCCGTCCTGCGGGGTGAGAGTGTTACTACATGTAGTAAGAATCTTGGGTTATGGTATGCCACTATGGGACCCTGACCATACTCAAGAGAAAATCGCTTTGATTTCCCTGCCCTCATTTACGACCGAATTCCTTAAATTGTGACAGTAGCGGTTTTAAGTGATTTTTGCTGACGGAGCCAACGTAAATTAGTTGTCTTTGTGAGTGATAAAATGCTGTCTGTAACACAAGGAGTTTGTTGTTGCTGTTCAACTTAAAAGAGAACGTTTAAGTGTCTTAAAATAACATGTATTTTACCTGGGCTTTGTTCTTTGCTGCTTCACTAGTGTCTTCGTGTGTCTTACTAATCAGTCGAAAAAAAATAAACATTCCATCAGTTGCTACACTAACTGTCCTTCTTCTTCCTTTTTAACCCATGCGGCCCAAAACCTCCCGATTTACACAAAGAGAAGTCCAAGGAAAAACTATTAAATGGCCTAGAAGCTAAAAAAATCGAATTGAGAACCAAACATATCAGAACGAAACTGAGAGCTGAAACCCGGAAAGAATTGTGCGCGTGCCCGAAATGAAATTTGCAAAACACGAAATGGAATAGTTTCCATACTGCAGAGGAAGTTATAGAAGTTTGAGCCAAGACTTGAGCAGACAAGAGCCAATTTTAGGGAAAATTTTTATACACACTCCCGGACAGTTAACCCCCACACGAGAGCACTTGGGCTCGTTTGTTGTCTGTTTTGGTGTCCATCTATTAATTATCAGCTTTCATTTTTTTTGCATTTTTTAATTTTAACTCACCTTTTAATTCTTAACAATTTTCAGGTTTCTTAAAATTCATCAATTCTCCTTCTTCTTCTCTTTTATATTTATGGTGCCTCCTTTTGTTACTACGCATATGCTCTGTGCATTGGGTCTGGTCCGAGATCAATCTCGTCCCCAGAGTCCGCTTTCCTTTTGGTCAGCACCAAGGACGTCCCCTGAGCCCGCTTCCCTTTTGGTCAGCAGCAAGGACGTCATCAGAGCCCACTTTCCTTTTGGTCAGCACTAAGAACACGGAAAGCTTTGCGTCCTTGGTGCTGACCAAAAGAAAAACGGGCTCTGGGGACGAGACTGGTCCGAAAAACTTTGCCTGCTAATATAAAGGTAGTTTTGCGCGGTTTAAGAATGTGGAAAACGCTATTTTAGCAAGGGCTTTCAGAGTCCAAGAAAAAATTGGCATAGGGGTAACCACGCATTTCAGAGATAATTGAGTTTAAATTTGGAAAGAAAATGCCATACATCCTTTGTATTTTAGAGCGTTTTGAATTTGAATATGAATATATAATTATCTCTGAAAAATGCGCGAAAAACCTACATTTCTCTTTTTAGATGCCACTAACCCTTTCTAAGATCTGCCTTTAACCTTTGCAAAAATACCTTTGTATTAGGAGGCACCTACTTAAAAATCGCGAAACAATTCTCTCAGATTTATGGGAGCTTGCACTATAACGCTACGATAGCATTTTTGGATTGAATGAAATCTCAATGAGATAAAATTAAGAAAAGATGCTTGAACGTTGGGGGGGAAAAGGCATCCACGTATATTGCCCCCTTAAAGCCTTCATGGCTTAAACTTGGGGTTTTTCTAAAACAGGTTGGGAGTCAATGAGCTAATATACCATTATTATACCTGTTTGCTTTGACTATTACGTCACTACCAAAATTTCTTGGCTTATTTGCTTAGCAACGGTACTCCGCAGGCGCGCTACGCCCGCGGGCTCCGCTATAAATTCTTTTTTTTTCAACTTTTCTAAAGATACGCAAAAATAGGTCTTACCCACAAAAGTGCAAGTTTAAGATTAGTTCACATGTCGCGATATAAAGGATATTCCTTGAAAACACTTTTTTTGCTATGGGCGTTTGCTGCGTTTCTATGTGACGGTCGGCAATTGCTTACTTTCAGTACAAGCTAACTTGAAAACGATCGTTCTTCGATTTAGCGTTGCTACGTAAAAAAATTTATATTATGATATCAGTCTTATTGATGTTTCTTAATTACTTTTAAAATTGAAAGATTTAGATTCCGCAAAGGTTCCACATCGTGAAATAAAATGCCGCAAACATTACATGCAATACTGTACCTTTAAAGTATTTTAACACTGACATTTTATCAAAGCAAACGGAATTTGTCAGCCCTGAAGGGATTTACTGAAGCGATGTTATTTCCAGTGCAGGTTTTAGTTAAAGATGAAACAAAACATTTTTACACTTACCTTTCGTTGTGAGGTTCACTTCCAATAAATGTTTTAACGATATTTTGAATGGCTATTACAGCCATCCAAAACGTTGGATTCATCGTTAGATTCAGTTTGAATCAAACATGGAAACTGATTTCAAATAATGCGTCACAATTGCATTTTAGGTGTTCTTTCCTCGCGCGCTTTTATTCAGAAAGTCTGAGTCAGTATTTTAGCGGTGATTGACAAAAAATGACCGAGAAACGTTCAAATTTGTTTTGCCACTGATTTATTTGTATTAACAATTCAAATGGAGCCAGGCAAAATCCCTAATTGTCTCGAGTTTGTTCTAGCCGGCTCCAATTTATTCCCGTCGGATTAGTTTGTATAATTATTCCGCTCGTGCGCACCAAGAAGCCGGACAGGAAATTGAGGAAGGAGTTGGTCGCCAGGTCGCACCTGCATTCTTTTGTCTTAACTAAGAGTTTTCATTGCTGACAACATGACTGGAAAAATCGAGAAACAGAATTCAGTAACAAGAGCATACATACATAATTCCATTGACGCGTCGTATGCCGTCCGTGTTCCATTAAAAGACTTCAGCAAGACTTTTGTCGCTTCTGGAAGCCGATAAGGGTCACACGTTGTCACGTCCGAGTTGTCGCTTCCAAGTTGTCGCTTCCATTGTAATATATTTTTCCAAGTTGTCGCTTCGGAGTTGTCGCAGTAACATCATCTCTATTGTCACAAATCACCATAAAATTGCAGAATATCATGTATTTATAGGGTGTCAGTAAAACGCGGGGTCGGGGTCGGGGTCGGGGTCCATTGTTCTTTTGTTTCGTTTTCGGTTTTATGTTTTGGTTAGGGCAAGACAACAGAAAACGAAACAAAAGAACAATGGACCCCGACCCCGACCCCGACCCCGCGTTTTACTGACACCCGTATTTATAAATAAAAACGCTTGAAAGGCTTGATGATTATAATAGCCTTTTGCCTAGTACAGCTGTAAAGATTGATTTTCGGTCGAATTAAGCTTTAAATTGATTAATACAATGGTTGTTCACAGTTCAAACTGGTATCGTCATTAAAAAAAAATTCCGATTGAATTTACCTTCATAATGTACAAAATTACATGACATATCTGGAAGGGGAGGAAGCGTACAATTTCCAAACGAACATGTAAATAGAATAAAAAGCCCACCGTAAGGAAACTTCACGAACAGCATGGCTGACAATATAACTCTTTTTCCGTGTTCTCTCGCGACAACTCGAAAGCGACAACTCGGAAGCGACAACTTGGAAGCGACAACTTGGAAAGATATATTACGGAGGAAGGGGATTTAAAAAACTAGCAAACAAACAAAGTGTAACAAACCTCTTTTAGATTCTTTAAGTTTCCTCCGACACCCCATTCCCCCGTCTCACATTGTAATAGATTAAGTCGCTCCAGGAATGGAAGCGACAACTCGGAAGCGACAGCATGTGACCCGTATCGGCTTCCGCGGTACGAGTATATAGCTTTTATAAACTAAAGCAGCCGATGGAATGAAAACCGGATCGACCAAACACTGTAGACCAGACAGACGAGTAGCCGATTTTAAAGTAAACACCGATGAGTAATCTATCCGAACGATAGAGAACAAATCGAAAACATGACGCGAAATACAGGTCAGTTCGTTTCAGCGCTTCTGATTCCGATTTAGTGGCATTTCGTGTTTTGTCAACATCCGAATTTGATGGAAACCTTAAACGATAACTCGTTTAGTTTAAAGGGAGTTATATTCAACTGTTGTAGGTAAGCGACGTTTCTAGTTCATTCAAGCGAACAGCCAGTAGTCTGAGATGATTTGCGGTTAAATGACAGGATATTGAAACATTGTAAAAGCCAAGGAAGACGACACAAGAAAAGAAAAAAAGTGCAGTACAGTACAGTACAGTACAGTACAGTACAGTACAGTACAGTACAGTACAGTACAGTACAGTACAGTACAGTACAGTACAGTACAGTACAGTACATGTAGATTACTTTATAGAAAGTGCGACGTACGGATTTTTATTCACGAGTTGTAAAACTTTGGAAAACGAACGAGTGAGCACAGCACGGCACGGCACGGCACGGCACGGCACGGCACGGCACAGTACAGTTTGTAGCCCGAAAATTAATAATAACAAGAAAGCTGTGCTCTCGAGTGACTTTTGAGTTCGGATTGACGTGACCAGCCCGAACACTTACGCAAATTGTGGGACAATTTCTGAACAATTTGCGGGGCTTTAAACAACACTTTTGCCTTTTTAAGAACAGATTGTTTGAAAGAATATCGCGCCCGAAAATAACCCCGCAAAAGTTTTGGGCCCGAAGAGTTTTCTGGTCTTTTTAACAAACGAACACCAACTTATTCATGGGAGCTCCGGTATTAGGCTAGCCTATCTATATATATTACTTTAATGACTTATGACTGGACTATTCTCTATGGACATTTATGACATGATAGCCTCAAGGTGGCCCGTCATATATCATTGGGGGAGGGGGGGAGGGCAGTTTTCAGGGAATGATGTTAGGATTTGAGTTTCGCTTATGGTTTATCTGAATCTGGTGTACCTTTCCGGGATGGGGGCTAGAACAAAATGACAGCAAACGTAACTACTTAAGAGAATTAGTGTCTTTTTGTTATCGTTGTTCTTTTTTTCTGGGGAGGGGGAGGCGATTTATACACCCAGGTGTGTAAATGGGTACCGGCGACGTACTGCTGGGGAAGGGGGGGGGGGGGGTTGGGGTAACCCTGCGATGGACTAACATCCCATCCAGGGGGAAGTAGCAATACTCTCAGTTGCTTCATGCTACAGAAACCGGGATAAGCTCCCGCCCTGTGGGCTTCCATGGCTTGTGTCTTCACCGTTTTACATAGCCTTTCCGTCCACAACTGAAAACGAATAAGATTCTCTCCCTCTTCTCCTAGAAAGTGTGGAAGGTAAAACATAACCGACAACAGACTCCCCTAATCGAACCAGCTGTGACACAAATACAACAGTGCCCATTCACTTCATTAAAGTTTATCTTTTATTCTGCTTTGCAAATTCTACATTTAGATAGCCAAACATTGAGTGACTGACCGCACCTAGATAATATGGGGCTATTTTAATAAGAACGAGTTTTTTTTAAAGTTTTAAAGTTAAAACCAAAATATAGAGGAAGATTATTCCAGTAAAGATCAACAGTAAATGAATACGATCTTTGATCACTGACCCAGACACCTAATAAAGTAGGACGGAAGTTTACATTGTCTAACAATTTGTACCCCTGTAAAACGAACATATAAATAATTTACTCTTCCAAGGCTATGGCACATAATTTAACGTTGCTTAAAAACGTTTTATGAATATACAAATCTATGTGAATTAATTTACGAACATGACATCACTTTTCCAAAAGTACCATTTTTACATATGATGGGAACAGTATTTGAAAGTAATAATGAACTTGTTTGTTCAGGCTACTATGTAGTATTTCATTGTTGAATCATTATGCGTGGTGCACTTGTATGAAGGATTCTCCAGCTGAAAGAATGGGACGGATTCTTCTCACTTAGATGATGTAATTAGCCTGAACTGTCCTCTTTGTAGACAACATGTCATTTGTGCATTTTTTCATTATATTTTTTGGGCAAAATGTTGTATACATTAAAACAGAATAGAATGATATCAATTACTGGTATGTAAATTTTAAAAAGATTACATGACATGGCTTTGGAATATGAGAATAAGGACAAGTTGGTTTAGAGTAAATACAAGTGATTATGGATAAGGGTACCCTGGCTATAGAGCCCCATTGTGTAAATGTGAAGGAATGGAAATCCACCACACTAGTGAAGAAAAAAGTAATAACCTTTAGCACACAGGTACTGACAATATGGCAAAGAGGAAAAAGGTAGAGGTTAGATGCCATTGCTAAACATAGTGATACACTGTTGCAATGAACATTTTTGGCACAGGACATGTCTATTGTATGCAGTGATACACTGAAACAATAAACATTTCCTGGTCCACAAATGTTGCTGTTAATGTACAGTGTTCACTGTACAAGGCCTTTTGCTGGGTAAATGGTTGGTTCTTAAATATTAATTTATTTACCAACAAGGCTCAGTCAAGGATTTAACTTTTAATAGAAATTGTGGATACATATTTTAGTATAAATATAGAGAAAAATTATTTTTGTAGGTAGTATAAAAAGATAGGTGTATTTTAGGTATAAAAATGTTTATCTTTCTTTTTGTTGTCCAATTTCGGTCTTTTAACTAGTTTTTTTTATTGCATTTACTGGAACCAGACTGTGAATTATCCGTGATTTGTGTGGTATAACATCTGTCATTGGCTCAGGAAGCTTACTCAAAACCATCCACGATAAATATATTTTTATATACATTTTATATTCTGAGATGCAGTATATTTGAGTTCAGTTCTGCGTATCTGGGAGTGTACAATTACACTGTTCATAAGGCAAAGTCACGCATAAGTCACAAGCTGTCCACACAACCAGCACTTATAACTCTATAACTTGTAGAGTAATACTTCTCTCCTCTCAATGGGATGCTTTTCCAAGGTTACCCCCGAGAGTTTGGCAGTAGTGCCCATTTATACAGCAAATGGAGAGAGACGATGTGGAGTAACGTTTTTTTTTTTGCGAAGAAACAAGGCAACACAATGAAGGGACTAAGCTTTAAACCATAAGCCCTCTGATTGAAAGTCCAGTGTGCAAACCACTACAGCCCTGTGCTTTCCTGCATATACTGTAGTGTATATGAAAATTTGTAAATAGTCAAATCAATCAATTACAGGTGTAGTCACACAATCAACCATTAAGGGATTTTTTAGGGAGTTATGTAAGAAACAAGTTGAGTTAAAGTAAACTTTACAGCTACATTTAAATTAATTAAAATAATATATATATATATATATATATATATTAAATCATGCAATTTGAGCTCTTAGTTAACTAAGGTATTTGCGTGATCTGTAAAACTTCATTTACACAGTTTATGCTAATTAGCCGTTAGAATGTTTCCTATTGATTTGCCTCAAGAAGAGGATTGTGTTTGAAATGCCTATTGGGCATCTAAAAAGAGCAAAACAAGGGGCCCTCTCCCAGTTTTCAGCCTGTGCTTTGCTTGCTGAAATCTGAATGCCTAGATTAGGCTGGCTGCATTAGTAGCGTTTATTGTGCTATTCAGTAACAGTCGTATGTGCTTTGAAGTTAAAATATATGGATAACATAGCTCTGTTGTGTTTAGCTGAGCCATCACATGACTTGCACAGCAGTCTCCCTCACCAAGCCATGGAAACATACATGTGTGGTGGTGATCACAAGTGTTATGCAGTTCGAAATTCAACTCATGAGTTGTTTTTACTCTTCTCCCCTGACGTACCTAAGTATGCCCTTGGGTAAGCTTCAGTTGTATGCTATGGCCTAATACATTGTCAGGCACTTCATGAATCAGGGTGGTGATTCCAACAACCTTTACACACACTGATAAACAGTTGGGCCAGATCACACAAACATTTTCCTTTATCAAATGCGATGATAAGGTAAATTGACCACTGTAAACAAATTCAAAAGCCAACATTTCAGGTGTTTGCCCTCATCAGAGCGAATTCACTCTGAGAAAAGGTTAACACTTGAAACAGCAGCTTTTTAATTTCTTTGTGGTGCCCAATTTACCTGATCAACTGAAACAATAAATTCAAATTTTCGTTTTTCACTTCCCCACCAAGACAGCACCCATTTTCTTTAGAAACTAACCCCTTCAAAATAAGCTAAGAGAGGCTGCTTGTAGCCAAGTATATTGGAATATACTTTGGAGTTTTTCAAGTGTTTACACGTGTAATGTTATACGATTTGAAGTTGGGCATCGTGTAACAGATAAATAGTCCTTATATTTTGAACATATGGATGTGAATAATTCTCTGGCTGAAGTACTGCCAGATTATGTGGGTTAAACTAGATGTAAGATTTTTCCAGCTTCTAAGTGATCTCTATTGGCCAAGCTTAGCTGACAGATATGATAGGCACACTACAGCTTTTACAAAATACATTGTACGTCTCTGAAAAATTTGTCGTGGTAAACACTATCCACAATGTGCAGTTCTAGAAAATATCCATACCCACCCCATTGATGGTCACTGGAAATTCTAAGCTGGTGGGGAATCTCAAAAGTCAAAATTTTTAAAGGAAAGTAAGAAGCTAAACTGAAATTTCCAGAGGGTTGGCAGCCGGTTCAAACCAAAAAAAACATCTGGGAAGGAGGTATGAATATGTTCTGGAACCACACAATTGCAATTTGTGGGTGCATCTTTGTATTGTATTGTATTGTATTATATCTGTACTTTTGGTTTTATTGGTTATGCTAGTTTCATCGAAGGTTTCCATATATGAATCGTTTCAGGTCACTGGCCAGCAGTACGCTTACTATCCTGACAAAAGGCAAACTAGTGTGAGCCTGGATAGTGTACTACACCTCATCCACAGCAACCGCTGCAGCTACATCACGGTCAGTTTTGCTAATCCTGCTATCTCTTTAAATTGGTCAGGATTTGTTTTTTTTTGTTTTTTTTTTTGCATCTCAATCCTTAATTATTTTTATTGCGTGTAAATTTAGATGTAATATTGATTTAGATTTGTGCTGTAAATAACTGGTAAGGTCACGATGGCTGTGTCAACAACTTCCTTTTATTAAGGCGATGGTGTTGTTGTTGTTGCTGTTGTTAGTTTTTGAATAGGAATGTCAGTGATTACATTGGCATTCCTAATATTAACACGTCCCTTTGCTAACCTGCTGCGTCTTTCACTCATGTATGTTGGATTTCTACATAATTTAGGACCATCACTGTTGAAGATCGAAGATCTTCGATCTTAGTGGCTGTTATGGTAAACGTTTGTTTTAACATTTTTTAGCCAGAGTAAAACCTTTTTTTTTTTTTTGGTAGATGGTGACTGTTTTTTTTTAGGACCTTTTCAATTTCAAAATGAATGGAGTTGTTTTCTATCGTTTTTGGGCATGCTAACCAAATGAAAATGGGTGGACAATGATTGACGTGGATTAATGTTTTTTGAAGAATTGAGATTTGGTGTATTGTATGTAGGATACTCCCAATTGGGTATGTCTTTAGAGATTGTGGCAAATCCTTCGCCACCCAGGTTATTAGAAAGCATACAACAGTTTGCTTCAAGAAAAAACAAACAAATTCACTGAATTTTCTTTGTTTCGTTCGCAGGAGATTGCAAAGCTGAGAGATGGTTTTCTGCATTACTTGATCTACAGAGACTGCAAGAGAGAGTGACAGGACAGCGAGACATGATAAGGGTGGCCGTTAGAGTTCAGTTAGGGTTAGAGATTAGGTTAGGATTAACTAAATAAAGGTTACAGATAAGGATTAGGTTTGGGGGAGAGGGGAGTATAGCTGTAAAGGGGACGAATTGAGGGATTTTTAGCTTTGCTTTTAAATCCGGCACCCCAGTTTTGTACCTACCGGTAATACTGTAGGTTTAGTTTATTTACTGTTGATATTTCATTGAGTGGTGTTGTAGACACCATTATCCAATCAAGAACATGCGTCTAATGTCAAACATCGCGAAAGGTGGTCAGCCTGTTGTTTTTTTTGCAGGATCGTGACTGCTAACAAAGTTAAATAAAAATAACGTGTTTACTGAGATTAGATAGAGGGAGGAGTGTTGGTAAGTCTAAATCTATAGAATATAAATAATTGATTTTTACAGACAGTTGAAAACCTTTCTTCAACTGAAAACAAAACAATTATGTACAAATTATTTTTAACAGAAAATCTGTAAAGAAAAAGCTATTTTATGAAGTGTATATATTATCTTTAGAATAAGTTTTGCATGAATAATTTGTTAATAACAGTATCTTTTTTATTAGTTCTTTTATTGAATAAAAACGTATTTGGTGAGACTAACAAGGATCTTAAATACTGTTATATGCCGAGAAAGTGAAATTCTGTCGTTCCCGGATCATTGTAACCCTGGGAGGAAGCTTAAGGGACGTCTGTGTAATTTCGGTTGCCCTTTCCTCTCAGTTGGTTCTCCTAAGCAATATTCGAAGTGTGTTTCAGTTGAAGGAGTCAATTCTTGTAACGAAAGTGATTGGGGCAGTTATGGGTCCAAAAGGGCACAAGTAAAGCACCTGATACCCAAGGAATGCCTAGATTTGTCTTTCTGGAAGCCAAACGGCCTATTGTTCGGAGTAGAGTGATTTTTAAAGCCTGTGCTGATAACCAAAATCAAATGAACAAGGTATTTTGAATGAGCGTAGAATACACTTCTAATCATGTGACCATATCATGTTCGATCATGTGTTCTCTGGAATTATTTTATTGCTTGGGCCCTTCCCTCTGTCTCATTTTACGGATGAAAAGACCGAGGTTGGGCTGTCAATTATTGCGATTTCTAAACAGAAATACGTTTCCAAGTTGACAGTATAAATTGCGTGCACATGTATACCGATTCTCCGGTGTGGCTGTTAGCCAGTGCTAAAGGCTGGTTTTCACTAGCGACGGAATCGGAGTCGTAATCAGAAGCGTAGAGCGTTACGATCTAGTGAAAATCAAACAACGGAGTCGTAAAGGCTGGTTTCGACTAGCGACGGAGTCTGAGTCGGAGTCATAATCAGAAGCATAGAACGTTATGATCAAGTGAAACTCAAACAACGGAGTCGCAACCAGAGTTTCCGACTGTGTTTACGATTCCGTCGCTTACGATTTAGTGAAAACTAGGTTGTCGGAGTCGGAAGCAGAAGCGAAAGAGCCAAACCAATCACAAAGCGTAGGAACGAGCACCGTGATTGGGTTATCCTTTCGCTTCTGCTTCCGACTCCGACAATCTGGTATTCACTAGATCGTAAGCGTCGGAATCGTAAGCGGAGTCGGAAGACAATGGAAACGTTCTGATTCTTCCTACTCCGTTTCCGTCGAGCCTATGACTCCGATTTCTGATTTTCACTAGGTCATAAGCGCTCTTACGACTCCGACTCCGTCGTTAGTGAGAACCAGCCTTAATTGACCTCTGCAAGCAATAATTGTTGGGTTCTTTTTGTGTAAATGTGGAAGTAAGAAGTTCAACATACTGACTGTATAGGAACCTTTCTTCTCCTTCCCCTATCCTTGCTTTCATGTTTGCTCGTAGCCACTTAATTTTTCGATGCCCAATTACTTGGAAGAGTTGTGGGGTATGATTACAGGGCTGGAATTTCATCTTAGCTGAATTAGGTTTTAAAGTGGTTTTATTTTCATGGCGTTTGTATAACAAGTGTGGAAACAACTATAAGTTGATAGTGGCAAGTTTTGCCGCACGGCTAGGGAAGGGTAGTAATTTTGTTTAGTACTAAGGAGAATATAGACCTGTGTTTTGATTGGCAAGAGTTATGTTTGAGACCTTGTTCAAAACACTATTTATTGACCAAACAAACTTGAGAGACCATTAAACTACGTTTCGATGCCATTACTCAATTTTTATTCAAGATTACTGCAAGTGTACTTCCCACGGGCTGATATCAATTTTTAAGGCTGAAAACGGCCGAGTTTTTAGTTTTTACCAAAGAGTGTGAACAAAAGCTTTCACGAATTGTCACTGAGCTTTTAAGCCGTTAGATGTACAGGGGTTTAATCAGTTTACATGGCAAATGAAGTGAATACAAAGTCGTTGCTTAAAAAAATTGCTTTTCAATATACTTTAATTGGTTTTATTAAGTTGTAATGATACGTCGTATGAACGGGCTGATGCAAAGCAGAACATTCGGCACAGAACATTCGAAATATTTTTACAAGTAATTTCAGAGATATATGCCAAATCCCAAGGATCATCTGCAACAAAATAAGAAAAGAGACTAAGATGTAAGAAGCTATTAACTTGCAGTCACTTTTTTAAATTTTTTATGATTTTTTACAGTTAAACCAGTGAGCAGCACTTCTGCGAAGTACTTGAGTTGTAAAACTACTTGAGTTTTAGCTAAAACTGTGCGCCCCAATTAGTTATGTCCACACTCAAAATATGTCACACCTTTAATATTTTTCCGCCTGTTTCCTAGACGCATTACTGAGTGGTTTGTATACGCAATTCCGTAGGTGCGTTTTTTCGAAATGTAGACTGTGTTTAGGTATACAGGTATACTTGGTTGTATTGTAAAACTCCCTGAAGAAGTGTGCGCTAGTCCAGCGAAACGCGTAGGAGAAATAAAAAAGTTTTACAACTCAAGTAGTTCGCAGAAGTGCTGCTCAATGGTTTAACTTTAAAAAAAAAAGCTATTAACTTGCAGTCACTTCAATCTGAGTACAAAACCCTGTTTTTGTGGACGGTGGAGGGTGGCTGGAAAACTCACTTGTATTATCTTGGGCATGGATAAATCAGAACGTAACATCCTCTCTTCAAACGTAACAATGGCTGGTTTTATTGGGAGGAAAGTTTGCTGACACGTGTTTGTTTAAAATGTATGCGGTTAATCTCAATAAGGTTATCAATCGACACACGTTTATTTCTTAAAAGAAAAAAGGTTTCGTGGCAGAAAGAAAGTTAATCAAATATATCAGATGGTTCATCGCCTAGTTGTCGCTTTCATACCTGAGGCTATAAGTTAATCAATTGAAGGGAAATAAGAATCGCGTCGTGATACTTTAGTAGAGTGAACGTCTTCTGATCCATGATCTACAAGGCCCGGAAGGTTCCACGCCTGAAATCCAAAAGAAAATTCAACATTACGTGACTTTGAAAGTTCCATAACACAATATAGAAATGGCATATATAAGCGTAATTTCTGACAGACTCTCTCATTGAACCACAGTATACACAAATGACATAATAAATAGCGAGGAGTCGTTTTAAAGGGTAGCAATTTTCATGTCTTAATTGGGAACTAACTTGAAGACTAATCAACCATTTTATGGATGTCATGGATTTAGCCTCTAACTTTCTTTTTTCACTGCTTCTGCGACGGCAAGTTGCAATAAAGTTTAAAATTAGTGCAATAAAGTTTAAAATTAGTGCAATAAAGTTTAAAATTAGTGTGAAATTATGAACCAGAGGAAAGTCTCCTATCATCTTTTCTCATTCTTTTCTAGTTACCATAGTATACTGATATTTTTTCACAAATATAGAAATCACCCATGCACTTGGCTTTTCCTAAAGATGTCATTTTATTTTCTAAATATCCTTGGTTTCTAATTAACAATTAGATTATGGGCTCGAGATTTCTTTCGCGTGATAGTTGATTCGGCATTCGGCCTCATCAACTATCACGCATAGAAATCGAGAGCGAATAATCTAATTGTTTTAGTATAAATCTCGATTAATATACCACGAAAGTGACAAGTTTTAGTTAATTGCATTGTTATTTTGAAGTATAAGACTGCGTCTGCCACTCACCTTTTCGCTACTCACGATCTATCACGGAATAGATAGCGAGTAGGATAGCCAATCAGATTGCAGCATTTATGATAGGACGCTATTAGATTTATACTAATACAAATTACGGTTGTATCTGTCGTGTTTCAATTTTATCCTTGGTTCAATTTTTATTTTCCTTATTTTTTGCGCATGGTAATGTATGATAATGAGTACAAAATAAAGGAAAGTAAAAATTGAACCAAGGATAAAATTAAATCACAACATATCCATTGTAAAACTACTTACCAAGCCATCAGCTGGTGGTAGGAAAGGCGGCTCCTCTAAACGCGCCGCCACGTTTTGCCAGCTTATATTTAAAAAGAAAGAATGGTCCCTTATGCATGGGCAGTCACCCTTTTTGTAGCCTAGTCTTATTTGGGGAGTCCGCTCGAAAAGCTGTATTGGATAGATAAACAAAGAATACAATAAATGCGATAATCTTTTCCTTCAATTAATTTTTATGACAAGGTAAGCTGACCTTCGAAGTCATCCTAAGTATTCGCTGATGTTAAGAGACAAACGAGTTGCATATTGGTCTCTTATGCCGTGACATTGCATCGCATTAGACTGCATTATACAACACCACCTTACCTTACCTTACCTTACCATACCTTACATTAACTTGCCATACATAACATAACATAACATAACATAACATAACATAACATAACATAACATAACATAACATAACATAACATAACATAACATAACATAACATAACATTACATTACATTACATAACATTATGGTATATCTAGTTTCTATTGTTTTTCGAACAATAAATAAAAGCATTTTCATGATTGGCTCTTTTTAAGGTTGCCACTCTCTGAGCCTTGGTTAAATGTAATTTTAATTACATTTAAAAATGCCCTTTTATTCTTCAACCAATGAATCATTGCATTTGAATTTTTTGTTGTGGCTGCAGTCGGACAGTGACGTACACCACTTCATGGCCTAAAAAGCGCTCTAAACACCCACTTCACTGCGCTTAAATTGATTTTTAAATAGGCACAAGGAAACCAACTAGAAACGTGCAATTTGATAAAGATACGATGTGCTAAAACAAGTGTTGACGTACTTGTGTGAGGAAGTCCTCCGCCTGAGTCGTCAAGTGGTCTGGGTAAAAAATAGCCCAGTACAAGATCATATTTTCTATTTCCTTATCGTCGTCAGACTCGAAAGGGTACTATAACATGAAACAAATAGCGAGAATACAAAGATGAGCATCATAGATTAACAATGTATCCTGCTGAGTGCGTAAACAGCTGTCATTTTCAAAAGAAGGTGCACTATGTTACAACAACATGAGGAATTGCCGACTTTATTCTTAAAACATAGAGCGTGTGCGGTTGCCTAATGTATACACCTGTCTAGACAGAGGTAATGAAGAATTAAGTTACTTCTTCTAGGAAGTAACGCAAAAGAGACCTAGTAAATGACTTTTATACTCTACATATTTTACTCCTTAAAGTGCACCTAACCCCAAAATATTTTTTCCGCTAATATAAAACTTTGCACCTATTTAAAAAAACATTTAGCTATTAGTTGCAGTTTTTGACTTTTTGTGGGCTTCAAAACTTAAGCAAAACTAAGCATCATTTGTTGCACGACCGAGTCAGAAGGGGCGTGGGTCTATTCCTGATTTGACGTCACAAGCTGCTTTGCATGCATGTTTACAAAGACTTAAGGAGATGCAAATCAGTTTGTGATGTCAAATCAGGAATAGACCCATGCCCCTCACCAGCTCGGTCGTGTAACAGGTGATGGCTAGTTTTCGTACCTTGTACAGCCTATAAAAAGTGAAGACTGAGGGAGATTTTGTAAAAGAACAAGGCCCAAGGCGTTCTGAACAGGTGCAAAGAGTTATTTTAGCGAAAAAATATTTTGGGGTAAGGTGCACTTTAATGCACGAATGCCCTATCTTTGAGGTTTCATTAAGTATAATATAGAGATTTAGCCAAGCCTAAAAGCGGAGCCGCCAAGGAATGAACTGGTGTTCGTTTCTCAGAAATAGTTCTGAAACTTTTCGGTCCGAAATAGATTTCGGGGCTTTTTTGGCTTGTTCGCTTTTGAAACATTCTTCTCAAAAAGCCCGAAAGCGTTCCGAATTGTCCTCCGATATTTTGGGGATCTGTTCTGTAAAACCATGGTCATTCTAGCCGTCTTACTTGGTTTTTGCAATGTTTCCATATCCTGTCATTTAACTGTCAAGGCTTGTCAAATCTCTTTGGAATATTGACTGTTCGCCTGAATGAACTTGAAACGGCGCTTATTTAGAACAACAAAATATAACTTATTCTGAAGCAAATGGGTTATTTTCATCGCGTTTGGATGTTAACAAATGACATGAACTGCCACTCTTAGTCTGGTCCAAAATTAAAACTGGCATTTCACCAGCGTTTTCTGGGATCACCCGAAAGAAAGGATTTGGGGAGCTTCGAAGCACCTGTAATAAAATTATCGAATAAATGTCGCGCAGGTTTTAGCGGCCGCGAAGAAGTTTGAACATTTTGAGGAACACAGAGAACTAACAGGATAAAAAAGCTTTAAATCCAAAACTGTTTCGCTTATAGCTACTTAAGTAACTTTTATATTTCGTCCTCTAACTTGAGACCATCGAGATTGAAAACAAACAAACACCAAACATGCTTAACTCTATCGCATGAGTTTTGCGGCTGCGAATTATTTAAATTCGGGCGCTTCACTTGTAGCTTATATTTCGTCCTCTAACTAGAGATCACCAAGATTGAAAAG
The DNA here is from genome assembly GCA_964030785.1 of Siderastrea siderea. Taxonomy (NCBI): domain Eukaryota; kingdom Metazoa; phylum Cnidaria; class Anthozoa; order Scleractinia; family Rhizangiidae; genus Siderastrea; species Siderastrea siderea. The sequence continues at coordinate 20,573,540 of OZ034973.1, read as the reverse complement.
AAAAAACACCAAACACGCCCAGTTTAAATTATGGCATAAGTTTTACGGCTGGGAAGTAAGCTTATATGAGGTTAGGGGCTTTGAGGAACGCACAAAACTGTTTTCGGAAGCTTTTCGGATAAAATAGCTTTAAACCGACAACTGCTTCGCTTAAAAGATTATTACTATTGAAAACTTCTAGGACAAGAAAATCGACAATTGCACAAAGAGATGGACCCGACAGTCAAAATTGCGACTGTGCTTTGACCTACTGTTATGAATGAACAAACACAAAATAATAGACAGAGGAATCATTTTTGAAAAAGTTTATTCGAAAACCCGTAAGTTTAAGTTTAAGTGAAATCGGCTGTACATGGCAAAACATTCAAGACTACATCTGTCACAAATCTGAGCGCGTTTCTAATAATTTTTTAAAGTCAAAAGCAGGACATAAATTAAATTTCCATTTCAAAACGTAATTTCTTTGACCATAATACTCAAAATCATGTACCTTAAATCCTTTAAAAACGTCACTTTAATACTCGGTTGTTTCAGAACAGGACAAGCTCTCCGCCGTGAAGAAAACCAACATGAAATCCTCGAAGGCAGATTTCGTAACTTGAACTGTTCGCCTTCCACCAAAAAGACAACTGAGTATTATTTTGAACTTTTTCTTCCCATTTATAGATATTATATGTTTTTTCTCAAGTCTAAAACTTCACTACTGTAGAATAGTCGGTTTGGTAAACTTCACTACTGTAGAATAATCGGTTTGGTAAACAAGCTACAAACGAGTTTCAAAACACCTCTTCTTCAAAAGCGACGGTGGTCATGCGATTTCCCGCCAAGAAAAACGCTGGTTGCCGAAAAGCACCGCGCAATTTCCCACCAAGAAAAGATGGCATTCTCCATCCCCCCTCGGGTGCTACAAAGTTCAAAACATCTTACCGCGAGTGGCACCAAAAAGTTTCATAAAAAGCGAATGTAATGCTACGAAGTTAAAAACCTCTCACCTCGAGTGGTAGCGGTAAAACTCGAGGCCACGATAAAAATTTTTTATGTTCATCTCCGTGTGACTTTAAAATCATTTCGCATGTAGGAATTAACGCTTTCTTACCTTTAAAATGGTAAGGGAAAGATAAGAATGTTGTTCAATTTATTTCTGCGCTGCGAAGGTAAGAATAGTACTCAGATCAGGGAAGCTTTACGTCACGGGTATCACCTTTTTGGATTCATTCCTCAAAGGCCGTTTCGCGGCTAGGCTATAATACAAACCTCGCCTGTCAACAATCTGTACATTAAGACGCCAAAGGACCACCAGTCTACACTCTCATCATACGGTTCATCTTCAAGCATCTGAAAATGGGAGAAGCAAGGTGTAGAGTTTGAAAGTCTGCGCTACGTATACGTCAAGGTTATGATCCCATAAAATGTGGCCCTTCAAAATTCTTACTTAAACGTAAAACTGACTTACCTCTGGCGCCATGTAATAGATAGTACCACAAATCCCTGTGGTCTTCTCTTTTTTTAGAATTTTCGAAATACCAAAGTCGGCAAGTTTGATGTGGCCTTTTTTGTCAACAAGCACGTTTTCAAGTTTCAGGTCCCTAAGAAGACAACCATTAAATAAAGTAAGCTAAGGGTAAAGTCGCATACGAGCCACAGGGCACCCACACGGCCGGAGCTTATCCCGGTTTCTGTAGCATGAAGTAACTGACAGTATTGCCACTCCCCCCTGAATGGAATGCTAGCCCATTGTAGAGTTACCCCCAGCAGTATGTCACCGGTAGCCATTTTATACACCATGGCGGAGAGAGACAATATAGGGTAAAGTTTCTTGTCTTAGGAAACATCACGATGGCAGGAACCAGGCCTCAAACCACTGACCCTTAGTCTAATGCGCTAACAACTACCACAGCACACCCACTTTTGATGTGCACTGCGCGCCAGTAAGGACGTTTTCATATTTTTGGTCCCTAAGAAGAAAATCACTAAATTAACAAAGATCCCTTTTAAAATTCTTGCATTAGTTATGAACATTCCCAGCGAAGGGAACCCTGTATACTTGCAAAACTTCTGACTGCCGATGTGTCATGTTTGACTCAGAGTCTTGGCTTTAAATAAATCCCTTGGATCAGAGTGAAGGAAAAGAGAGAGTAAGGAAAACTAAACAACCTAAGAAGGGATATGTCTACTAAGTCAGCAACAGCAATCACATATACTTCGATATTTTAGTTTCTAGGTATCGAAATGTATTAAAATTCTTCCAGGGTTGTCCATTAAAAAAGGAGGCTACGGACAGCTTGCATGACTCAAATGGAAAGGTAGAACGAGTGAAGTTTAGCGACAGTTAAAAAGAATCTAAGAACTAAGAAATAAGTTTAAGGTGCATATTGTTGGTATTTATTCACTTGACTTAAAAATATCCACAGTCTCACATTTCATTATAATAAGAGCTGCTATACCTGTGTATTATGTTGTTGTTGTGAAGAAACTCCAACCCGCTGATAATTTCACAGGCATAAAATCTGAAAGGAAAGATACGCACTCAGTAAACCAACAACTATGCTGCTAAATTTGACAACAAAAATACGGTTATTCACTTTTAATATTTTGCAAGACAGATGTTCTTGAACTGAATACCTTGCCGCGGCCTCTGTAAACTTTCGAACGTCCAAAAGGTGGCCTTCCAGGTCTCCGCCAGCAACGAATTCCAGAATAATAAGCATAAGGTTCTATTGATGAAAACAATGGACAGAGAGAATAAAAGTTTTACGTTACCCGTATTATAAAGGTCACTGGGGGCTACTCGATAAAGTTTTATACGGGAAGGCTCCGCCCTTATACTAATTTTTACCTAAATAGCATCCCATTCATAAACTTAGAGTAAAAAATTGCACTTCTTTCTTACGTTTCTATCCTATAGTTGCGGTGTTTTAATTTGGGTTTTCACTTGCTCTGGGTGAGCTACTCAAAGCACTGAGCTTTCGTGTGTTGCACGTTGCTATTTTTACCAAACTTTGACACCCTTTCCCTGCTATCTCCTTTGCTTAGCAGCGGATTTCGGTTACCCTTTCAATTATCCCCGGCTACCTTTTAGTATACTGTGAGCTTTAAAAGGCACCCCTGACGGTCAGAGCCTCCATGGATAGCCCACTACAGGAAGTGCCCCCGGTTGTCACTGGTATTCAGTTTTCAGTTTTCAGGGTTTTTTTTTAAGACACTGACAGTGATTACTAAACTTGAATAATTATGAGATATCAGGTGCAGTTCTATCTGACAAATGTTACTAAACCAGACACTGTTATCTGTACATTACCTTAACAGAAAAGAAGGAACACAATTTTGACAAGAAGGAGGATTTTCTTCCAATCTCCAGAACTTTTAGCTCGGTTGCTAGCATTTTAGTGTCAGTTTTCCTGATGATTTTCACGGCGTAGTTCTTTGGTATATATCTACTCGTAAACAGCAATACCTTTTGGTAATTCAAAATAATATACATCAGTCTTCCATTAATAGATAGCTTGAGACATACATGAGACATACATTACTAAAGGAAATTAGCGCTCCATGAAATTAACGCGAACTGTAAAATTCGCGTTAATTTAAGTCGCGTTAATTTTTGTGAGCGTTAATTTCCTCGTTGTTAATTAAGTTAAGCGTTTTAAAAATTTCTGCGACTTTGATTTCCACAGGAGCCATAATTGGCTCCTGATTTCCATCATTTTAATCCCAAATTTTGTACTTGGTGCAGACATTCCTGACGCCTAGAAAACAATAGCCATCCTCTATTTAGGCAGAATTTATCGCATGTTGTCTGTTTAACAAATTGACGTCAGTTTTTTATGCGTCTGTCCTCTTATTGATGATAAATTTCGTCATAACATTGTCAAATGCGGCTCCTGGATCTACAACAAACGTTGACAATGTTATGACAAAATTTATCATCAATGAGAGGACAGACGCATTAAAAACTGACGTCAATTTGTTTTCTACAATAACAAAAATCCAAAACTGATTTTCAAACGAAGGAAAGAAATGCAAGAGTCATTCTAATGGCAGATATGATTGCCGCAGAATCCGATTTTCATCGCTGCAAATCGGAGAACCACAGGCTCGTAAATTAAAACTTTAGTAAGGATAGGCTAGAAATACAAGGAAAAATTCGAATTGCTCAACTAACCTTTAATCCAGTGAAAACTGTTCACAAAATAATCCGCTAAAACGCGGTTCAGCTTAATTTCATCGACAGCACAAATTGCCGCTCACCGCCGATTTTCAGGTCTGAATCCTCAACAAACATCCTCATCTTTCCGCTCTAAGGTTGCCATGGCTTCTTCAGTTTTAATCCAGAAATTTTAGATGATTTCCTCATTGAAGACTGCTAGATTTTTTGCACAATTCTCGCCTCATCAAGATCGCAGCGCTGAATAGTTTGACAAAACTCTTTTGCTGATTGCGTCAGCTTTACGTGTTTCATCCGTCTGTACTCTTATTGAAAATAAAAATTAGCCAATCAGCGCGTGAGAATTCGCTCAGTTATTGTAAAAAAAGAAATTGTCTAACAGACCTATAGAGCTTTTTTGTTCGGATTTTTAATTCTAATCTTAAAATAAACTTGTTCCAGTCGCGACCGCAAACTGTGTTTCTTTGTGCTAATCGCGTTAATTTCCCTCATTTTAAAAATTTTACCCCCTTTTCGCGTTAATTTCCTTTATTGGGCAGTAATTTTCCCTTCAACTTACGTTGATTTCAAATACCTTAAATAACAGAAGTGAATATTATGGGTTGTGGCACTCTAGGGTCGTGACATCATTCAAAATAGTGACCAAAAAGGCCACCACCTTGGCCATTACTCGAAACGGGAAAAACTGGAAATTTTTCATGTTAGCACTGTAGAATTTTATACTTCTTACCATCGAGAAATACTGTCATATTTCGTAACCATGGCAACCAACTCCTACAAATCTATACTAAACTGTGTCTAAGGGATAAACATACTATCGATCTGAGACGTCCTTAGGCCGCTTCACAGACCGTTGATTTCACTCCACGGTTTGAAAAAATTAAACGTGTTCAAATGTTTGTTGGCTGCATGGTGAGTAAAGTTTCTTGACCAAGCTCGATAACACTCAACTTTCCCTGAATGAATTTTTTACTAGCTGTCGCATTTCATGTCCTCAGAGATCACCTTTCCCAAATTTTCCCTTAACTCCTTCCCTGCAAAAGTCGACTTTCCCCGGCAATGGAGTCGTAGACATTGAACCACTTGTGACGTCATCATTTTTTGACGACACCAGATTGTTTTGATAAGCAGCTTACACAGCAAGGACAATCCATCCATACGTGTGTCCATTTTGAATAAGGACCAAATTCGGGCAGAGCTATTCCAGAAAAACGTGTCCATTTTTGGGTGCCAGATTCTGGTACGATAGGCCAAGCCACCTACAGTTGATCAATGTTCCATTTCCAGGGTTTTTGAAGGGCTGAGGTAAAAACTTTTCCATAGAAAGGGGATAAAGGGTAGAAGATAAAGAATATATAAAGGGAGAGAAAAATGAAAGCAAAAGAAGCAAGGAAAAAATTTAGAATGAATCCGCAAAAAAACTTAAGCTTATGCGCATGCGTTAAAGGAAAATATGGTACAATTTACAACAGAAGCTTGTTCAAAATCTAGCAAAGTTGTAAACAAATGCCTTTGTTGCAAAGTTTAGTGGCATTTGACAACATAGCACTTAAAAAACCGGTTTAACGGTTAAAAAATGTTGTTTCTTTTTCTTTAAAACGTGTACCGTGAAAGGGTTAAGGTAACGTTTACTGAACCAGTGAAGGGCGATATTTTAATTCAACAGACTGCGTTTTAGGATGTTTGTGATGATTTTGAGATGAAATTCATTCGGTTCATGTTCAAAGTTAATGACTTTGCGGTTGACTTGTGGTCAACAAACTTGTGCTCACATGATTGTTTTTTCTAACCGAGAATGAAATCAACGGTCCGTGAAGCAGGCTAAAATATCCCTTCTCAAAGGGCGTTTGAGATGGATAATTAATAGCCATTGAAAACGGCAGGTGCCGATAATAATTCCTCTTGAACTTTTAAGAAAAATATGCCACCTTAAAGGAACTACGCCACAGTATTTTCATTATCTTTTTTGATCTGACAAAATCATTTTCTTATTGAAGGGAATCTCAAAATAACAGTTTCCTAAGGCAGAAAAACACCAAAGAAGTAAAAATAAACCTAAACTAAACAAAGATGGTTACGATTGAGGGAGATTAAGACGGATTACGAATGAAAAACTTGAAAAAACTTGCCAATTTTTTCAAGATGCATTTTCCGGGACGTAGCTCCTTAACCTTTACACCCCCCCCCCCCCCCCAACGAACCCCTGTCAGTGCAACCAAAACCTTGATTAATTTAATTTCAAAACACTTTTAAAAACTGTACATTTTAATGTCCTTACCTTTCCGAAACCTCCTTCACCCAGAAATTTTAAGAATACGAAGTCTTTAAGTTTCTTTGCCCACTTTATGTTTGACAGACGCTGGACTTTAGCGGGTGGCTCCTCTTTTGAATCCACGGTGGGTTGTTTTCGCTTTAACCCGATCTGTAAGTTAATGAAGTTAGGCATGATAAGGTTACCATACAACCTTGACAGAATTGCATCAACCTTTTTAAGCATTTTGCAACTTTTTAATCGATTGAACTGAATTTTCCAAGGAATAGAGTCGTAAACGGAACATTTAATTGTTATGAGCAAAACAGTTGGTATTCCATATCTGATTACCACCCGTCCGTTCAGATAAATTCGAACGTGTCATGGGGATCTATTATAGCCTGGCGGTTAGAAGGTTTTGGCCAATTTTGGGGGCGGATAGATCCTCATTTTCGTAGCGGTTTATGGTTAAGAAATTATCGTGCGGTAGCGGGAAGTTACTTTTCGCAAGGTTTTCAGTTGTTTTGCATTTTCAGGAGCAGATTACGGTTAAATGTTTTGTAGCGGAGCTCCCATGCGGCTGAGAGAGCGGGGCACCATGGCTAACCAAATCTGGTAACCTATCGATCCGACAAATTTTGATTAAGACCTCAGCGTACGTCCATCCACCCACCCCCTGCCACGAGGCTTCAACAGGCCCGAGTAGAAGCACCAACCGCGATTGTAAAGATCAATACGTAGAGTAGCGTATGTTTCACACCGCCCTGAATCGGCGGAATCGGCTTAATCGATGAATCAGTAGAACGTTATTGTCACAGGTATCTTGAGGAACGGGTGAAACGTCTTGTGACCAAGAAGGCAAGAAGAACAGCCCCCAGAAGAAAGCCATGCTTTGCCAGAACACCAACGATCGAAATGCAATAGTGACTCACTAGTTGCATCATCTGCGGCATCGCTATCTAAATCTCAAGTGACTCGTTATCAAGACACAAAGCTAAAGCTTAATCCTGGTGATTTCCTCCTGTTTTTTTTCCAAGTGATGTGTTGTTAAGAATATCGGACCAGTACGCAACTGCCAGATTTGCTAACCACTAGACCACTGACTGTCATCAAGTGATAAGGCCTGATAAAGGAAGCGAATTCAACCTACATAGAATATTTATAACTATAAATGTTGATGAACTAAACAGACAAATAAATGCGCGCATTGTTCTGTATTTGTCCTCGAAAATTCAACATTTATATATCTATGTGTTTCGCAATGAATAACATCTGTGTTTGAGGAGTCCTTTCAGTTAACTTCCCCAAGAAGTCAATCGAATAACTGGGTGTGTTTTGAGGATTTTTTTAACAAGGTCTTCGCCAAGTCACAAAAAAAAAATGATTGCAGTGTTGGCCTGTGTTCGCGTTACGTTCAGTAAAACTACTGGCGACAAAAATATACAAATGTATGCTAAGAAAGAATAGCCGTTACGATTTTCTAAACAAAATTGGCGGTTAAAGCTGTTTAGAAAAAAATAGGAGGAGTTAACGGGGTAAGGAACAAATCACAGCGGTTTGCGGAAAGCTCGTACCCCTATAACAGCCCCCGATATCTTCAGGTACGATGGGTTTTTAAAACTAGGTAATTGAGTGAAAGAAGCCCTAGTTGACGCCATACGATTAGCTCGTGTCCATCTTTAAATTTTTAACCATCTATTTTAATTTTAAGTAAGTTAATATGCCAATAATTTCAACTTTTCTTATAATTCATCATCATCACCTCCTCCTCTTTTTTTTTTCGCTCTACACTCGTTTTTAAAATAATAAAGATGTCTTTCAGATTGATCGGAGATCGCATTTCTTCAAACTTATGAAGGCATTTTGTGACTGAATATAATTAAACCTCGAGGAGAAAACTGAAAAGAAAAAACGGCCAAATTGTTGAAAAAGCATTGCACCTAACTATAAGCTCTTTCAAAAAAGTGGGTGTGATGTGAAAGTCAGAAGAAGCGGAGAGGAGAAGAGGCGCAGAGGGACTGATTCGTCAAATATGCTTTTATGCGACCTGTAAAACGATACTGAAATAGAAAGATGCTCTTCTCACCTCAGTCAATTTCACTCTTCTTGCCTTGTTCCTTTTAAAACTGTTCCACGCTCTTTGAATAAGGCGGACAGCGTGCTGTTAAATGTAATGGCACGGAATATGGCAATGATAAGTATATCGTTCCTGAATGAATAACCTTACCTAACTCATATTTGAACAAACCTGCAAACAAATGGTTTTGTTTTGATCCGATGAATGTTATATACCAGATTTTCATTTTAATTTTCTTACAGCCAATTTCACTGCTATGTGTAGACTCGGGTTTTTTAAAGCATGATTTGCCTGCTATGATTTCTCATTCGCGGTTCTCTCATAACCACAAAGCGAAGAACGAAATTAGCAGATCTTCTGCTTTTTATGATTTCTCAGAAAATAAGGTTTTCTTCTGTTAACTCATTTCATGGGCAAATTTCCAGAATTATCTTGTCATCATGATTCCGCCATCGAGATTCGCTTATGACCACAAAATAATTTTGGAAGTTTGTTTTCTTGATATTTGAAATTATTTGTAAAGGACACTGGTCCTTCGCTGTGGTATGCTATTTCTAATATTAAAACCCAAGAGATGCTAATCTCTTCTGGGTTTTAATATGTTTCGGACTTTACGATCGGGTTATAATTTATGAGTTAACTGGTTAACAGTCACGTGAAGGGAAGCCGCAGGCTGAAGGCAATGGATGAACAATACAATACAATACAATACAATACAATACAATACAATACAATACAATACAATACAATACAATAAACTTTATTTAACGAGGGTGAACATATTAACCTTTTACAGTTTTCTAACATATGGCCCTCAAAAAATAAATTCAAACAGACAAGAAAAAAGCAGAATTCATTCGAACAAAAAGAATAAACATTAAACATTACAAAATAACAGATAAACTAAGCTAAACTATAAGTAAGAGAAGTAATAAGCTAAGATACATGAAGTAGTCACATACTAAAAAAAACAGCGGCATTTAAGAAGAAAGCGGCATTCATGGCAACAGAGCTCCTCAAGATGGGAGACATTGTTGAGGTTTTGCAGGAAAAGGCCACGAAGTTTATGCTTTAGCGAAAACGAAAAGGAAGACAAAGCACTAGGCGAGGCAAGGGGGTGCGCAGCAAGTATCTTAAAATCAACCTCAAGGGCACTAAAGAGAACAGTGGCGGAATACGAGAAGGTGCGCTTACCCAAATTTGTTCTAGGCTGGGGAATAACTAAATTATGAGAAGCTGTACCTCTAGTTATACGAGTAGTCCGTGTAGTGGATAGAAAGGACGCACAAGCCATGCGGCCGAATGAATGGCCATAAAACGAACGAGCGAAAGCAGCGAATGGACGAACGGACTATACTATGTATGAACGAACGAACAAACCCAACAACCGAACGAGCGAAATGATAGCCAAACAAACGGAGAATGGACCAATGGCACGAAATTTCGCGGAAGATGATCCCTTTATAGTTGAAACTGCGGTTATTTCGTTAAACGTCACTGTTTTAAAAAAATGTAACGATTAACCTACGTTTTGATTTACATTTTACTGTCGAGAAGAGCTGAATGTGAAGTAGTAATTTTTCGACAAAAAGTTTAATATTTAGCCCTGATTGCTCATTAACCATAAACAATAGAAAAATTACAATTATAGTTATAGGGTCCGTGCACAGTTCGTCCACTCAGTAATTTTACTTTCTTTTCTTAATTCAATAACAGAAAAAGCTAATCCACACTCTTATTTTAAGTTTTTTTATTTTCAATTCCACCAACATAGAACCTAATTTTACCTAAAACACATTGTTTTCATCAAGTTTCAAATTCTAGCCATGTAACCTAATTTATGTATATAAGAAAAACGTAAAAATCTCCAAAAAAATACCAAAATTAAAGAAGTAAACGTCCCTTTGCTTGTAAAGTAAAGCCAAAAATGAAAATCAACTTCCGTTTTGTCGTTTTTCATTTTATACGCGAACAAACAAAAAAAAAGGAAAATTGAAAATCGAAAATCGACTTCCGTTTTTTCATTTTTCGTTTTATGCGCGAACAAAGAGAAAAACAGAAAAACGAAAATCGACTTCCGTTTTATCATTTTTCATTTTATGCGCGAACAAACAAAAAAACGAAAAACGAAAATCGACTTCCGTTTTATCGTTTTTCGTTTTATGCGTGAACAAACAAAAAACGGAAAAAACGAAAATCGACGTCCGTTTTATTGTTTTTCGTTTTATGAAAGAAGAGGCAAGAAGAAAAAATGTATATATATTAAACTATTTTCTCCGGTTGTTGAAAAGAACCGAGTTTGGGACGTGTGCAGATGCCATCCATATTCTTAGGGGAGGGGGCGGCGGGAGGATTTGGGCTGCGTGGGGAAGGAGTTTGTGAGAAATTGTTCTGGGCTCAAGCAAGTTGATGTTTGTCCGCAGCTTTCGTTTGGCGGGACCTTCGAAAAATGGCAGGTATTGACTGAGGTAGTGACTGCTTGTTACATAAAGGAGCTTGTTGAAGTACACTGAAGAAAGAACACACAGAAAAGTAAGTGATATTTTAAGACAAGAGCATCCAGGAATTGATGGACTATCCGAGAGAAGTGTCCGGCGATACTGTGCTACGAATGGCATACGGCGTCATGATTCACGTTTGACTAATGTTGACGATGTGACAATTGAGGAGGTAAGTTTAGTTTCTTTTTGTAATATTAAAACCAAGAAGTACAGAACCAATCCCACGTGGCATACCTGTAATTGCCAATTGTTTTATTGAAGTCGCCCATGCATCCGTCATTTGGGTTGCCGCACAACTCTCCTTCACGAATCTAATAACCGAGAGAAGCGTTGCGTGACGACCCAAATGACGCCTGCTAATGTTGTTAGTGCTTAGGAGACTAACAAATGTATCTGAAAATGTACCCTATCGACGGTTAATTATCCTACTTTATTTAATTCAATACTCCTTATTGTTTCTTAGTGAGCTGTACAAACATTATCGATCAAGGCTTTTTTGTTATTTTTCAAGATTGCTGTTTGGCCATGTTGATCGATCAGGTGCAACAGGGCGCCCATTTCGCTAAAATCATGTCCACTCCTACATGTTTTATTCCTTAATTCTTTATATTTGGAAAGGTTGGTGGTACATACAGTACAATCAGATGCGTCATGCTCTGGAATGAATCAAAATTTATATTTGTACCATTTTGCTCGTTTCAGTTCATTTAAGGTCATTTGAGACCGATCGGTTTAGGTCATTTTAAATACCTTTGTTGGTCACTGAGATTATTTTAAGTCATCCATTCTATAAGTAACCACGCGCTATTAGCAAAAGTTGTCTCTTGTCTTAAAATATCACTTACTTTTTTGTGTGTTTTTCGTTGTACTTCAACAAGCTCCTTTATGTAACGAGCAGTCACTACCTCAGTCAATACCTGCCATTTTTCGAAGGTCCCGCCAAACGAAAGCTGCGGACAAACATCAACTTGCTTGAGCCCAGAACAATTTCTCAAAAACTCCTTCCCCACCCAGCCCAACTCCTCCCGCCGTCCCCTCCCCCAAGAATATGGAAACATCTGCACACGTCCCAAAATCGGTTCTTTTCAACAACCGGAGAAAATAGTTTAGTATATATACATTTTTTCTTCTTGCCTCTTCTTTCATAAAACGAAAAACAATAAAACGGAAGTCAATTTTCGTTTTTTCCGTTTTTTTGTTTGTTCACGCATAAAACGAAAAACGATAAAACGGAAGTCGATTTTCGTTTTTCGTTTTTTTTTGTTTGTTCGCGCATAAAATGAAAAACGATAAAACGGAAGTTGATTTTCGTTTTTCGTTTTTTGTTTTACTTTACAAGCAAAGGGACGTTTACTTCTTTAATTTTGGTATTTTTTGGAGATTTTTACGTTTTTCTTATGTACATAAATTAGGTTACATGGCTAGAATTTGAAACTTGATGAAAACAATGTGTTTTAGGTAAAATTAGGTTCTATGTTGGTGGAATTGAAAATAAAAAAACTTAAAATAAGAGTGTGGATTAGCTTTTTCTGTTATTGAATTAAGAAAAGAAAGTAAAATTATTGAGTGGACGAACTGAGCACGGACCTTATAGGTCCGTGCACAGTTCGTCCACTCAATAATTTTAATTTCTATTCTAAATTCAACAACAGAAAAAGCTAATCCACACTCTTATTTTAAGTTTTTTTAATTTTCAATTCCACCAACATAGAACCTAATTTTACCTAAAACACATTGTTTTATCAAGTTTCAAATTCTAGCCATGTAACCTAATTTATGTACGTAAGAAAAACGTAAAAATCTCCAAAAAATACCAAAATTTAAGAAGCAAACGTCCCTTTACCTATAAATTAAAACAAAAAACGAAAAACGAAAATCGACTTCCGTTTTATCGTTTTTCGTTTTATGCACGTACAAACAAAAAAACGGAAAAATGAAAATCGACTCCCGTTTTATCATTTTTCGTTTTATGCACGAATAAACAAAAAAACGGCAAAATGAAAATCGACTTCCGTTTTATCATTTTTCGTTTTATGCGCAAACAATCAAAAAACGGAAAAATGAAAATCGACTTCCGTTTTATCAGTTTTCGTTTCATGCGCGAACAAACAAAAAAACGGAAAAATGAAAATCGACTTCCGTTTTTTCATTTTTCGTTTTGTGCGCGAACAAAGAGAAAAACAGAAAAACGAAAATCGACTTCCGTTTTATCGTTTTTCGTTTTATGCGCGAACAAAGCCAAGGGTTTTGGACGGGTGCAGATACCACCCATATTGTAGGGGGAGGGTGCATCAGAGGAGGGGGGGGGGGGGCATGTGCTGGCCAAAAGGATCGTGGTAGCTGGAGACGAGTGTGCTGCTCGCGATATGCCTGCGGACGCTCCATTTTTCATCAGTGGCTCTGGCATTCTCGTCCCCAGCTTTGGCGGTTTATCAGCGTCCTCTCTTGGTTTCAGCGAAGAGTCAAGATTATTGGGTAAGTACAGCCTTTGTCAAGACATTGCGAATATTGAACTGTGGAGCGGTGTGACCCTGATATTTTGGTTGAGCCGCAAGTAAGACAACGTCTCTGTTTGATTGTTCTCTTCAGCCACTCATGGACGACAGAACTTTCGTCCTTTGGCGAGGGCAGCAAAGGATAAATTTCAATGAAGATGACTTAACGGCTGAGCGAATTTCAGCAGTATTTAGGGTGAGTGCTGCATTTATTTTCAACTGGTTGAACACAGCTTCCTTCAGTTTTTGGATGGAAAAATTATTGGGTGTATTCTGATGTATTCCCACGACAGGAAAATTGTGGCCGGGGTGGGGGTGTGGTGGTTTATGGGAGGGATGGGAGGGGGGTTAGCAGTTTTATGGACTACAAGAAGGTTTTTTTAATTGACAGTTTGAACTGACAATTACCTATAACTACTCAATGTTTTCCCGATCACCTTTTTTCTATCAAAGACTTTCGCGCCTTTTTCATGAAATTCAAGGTTTACTTAGGCCAGGAGCCCATAGTCAGGCGTAAGCGGCTCTCTGGATTTTTGTGTGAACAGCCAGCGTACAAGCGTGTGAAATGACCGAGCCAGAGAAAATTCCCATACGTACCAACGGGTAAAAAAAGCACGTGCTAGGCAACCACAAAAAAGTAGAAAAAAATGCAGCAACAGGTTTTTAAAATGACTTAAATCGGTCGGTCTCAAATGACCTAAAGTGAACTGAAACGAGCCAGATGTTCATTCCAGAGCATGGCGCATGTGGTTTTAAAGCAATGACCTAGACCTTACATTCTCGCCATGCCGCCAGTAGTTGTATACACTCCTTTTAGTTCTACCACTAGTCATTATAAAAAATATTTGCTACTATGTTTCTTAAATATTACTAGCTGGTACCCGTGAACGATTCACAACTCAACCGACACAAATTTGCATAAGCGGTTGGAATTAGTCACACACCAACGGTGTTCGCCCGCTGAGAGAAACGTGCGACTTTTCTGCAAATTATCCAAAGTAGATCTTTTCGATTTACAACCAAATTGGTTCATCCCTTGCCAGGAAAGTATACAAATGGTGTGGTTTTGGCTCTTTGTAACTAAGCCGTTTTTCCGTGATGGGTGGTCATCAGTTCTGTCTTAGTCAACCGGTGTATTATATCTGATGGATGTCTGTTCTATCTTATCATTCGCGTCACATTGTTAAACAGCGCGATTTAAGTATGTCACGTAAATCTCTTTTTGTCACGCATAGTACCAAGTTTCAAGGTTTGCCTAACGACTCAGTTTTGATTTGCGTAAAGCTGACAGTGCAAAAAAATATGAGTTTGTCCTGCCACTCAGTTTTGATTAGAATACAGTTGACAGTAACGCAGAAAACGGCCAGCAACACTTTTTTCATTGGCGTAGGGCTGATAGTGCAAAACACTTGAGTTCACCCATCAACACATTTTCGATTGGCATAGAACTGACAGTGCAAAAATCTGGAGTTTGCCCAGCAGCGCAGTTTTATTGCTGTTTTTAGGCCATTTTAGATTATTTCAGACCTTAATTAGGTCACCAATCTAGCCGTTAATCTGATGAATCCACTCAGGGTGTGGATTCCGTTTAATTTAGATTCCAAATCCATTTTTGGATTTTAGCACTGAATCGCAATATCCCGGGGATGTGCCGCTGGACAGGGTATGGTTTTGGCATCTTTGTCCTACACGGGGCATATAATTTTTATGTATCTGTTTTTATGTATCTGTTACCAGTGTTCATAATGATTGATCGTTGACAAATATGACAGTCCATTTATTGTTCCTTTCGCCAGACACGAGCAAAATATCAACGAAATGAAAGAAAAAGGTGCAGCGCCGAAGTTTGACTTAAACTTTAATAGACATTGGAAAAATTACGGTTATTTACCATTTATATAGGAAGCTGGTCGGTTCACACTTTGGACAAAAGGAAAGCAAATTACCATTTACACAGATCACTCCCATTCTTAGAAAAATGGCCACAAGAGCCAGAAACTGGTAAAGCTTGCAGAAATGGAACGCGAATTTCCGTTTGGAAATTCTGACCGGGAAAACAGACTACCTTTTTGCTAATCGACCCGAAAAGTCATGTTCCATTTACTTTGCAACCGGATTTTTTTAAAATGCTAAGCCACGAGGTCGGCTATTTTGCGAGACTGCGAGTCTGCGAGCGTGTGAGTCTTGCGAATTCCGGGTCGCTTCTCAATCTCACCGCCTCGCCACGGTATGATTGCGAAAGTAGCCAGAAATTTCCTCAACGACACAAATCCTTCGACAATTTTCTTTCTAGTGCTGTGTGGCATTGTTGTGAATTTCTTTTATTGCTATGCTTACAAAAAATCGTCCCTTCAGAAGCAGGTAGAAGCACGTACCCTTCACATCAGAACCTTCTCTATCAATAAATACATTCAGAAGGATACGTAGCAATATTATCTTTGGAGGCGGCAGTGGTGAGAGCGCGGCAATTTTTTGTTTTTTGTTTGATAAAGTGCCAAAGGACCTCTCATTTTTAGGGTAAACGACCCCTCGTTTTTAGAGTTTGGGGGGCGGGGGGTGGGGGTGAATAATTATCTCCTAAACCATCCACGTGTCCTGAACGCTTGGACGGACTGGTCCGATTACACAGGAAAACTAATAATTATATGAATCTAGCATCTTCTAAGAAACGAAATGAACGACGTACGAGCCTACTGAAGACCAGAGCAATTGCAGGAAACGAGATGGGCGAGAAGCGAAAGCCGGCTTCAATTTCCTTGACCTTCTCGTGAGTCACGGTACAGTCGTGTGGCACGGTCTTTCTTGGCAACTTTTCATGGGTAGCCATGTTAAAAGAAAAATACTATCAATGAAAACGTACCCAAAACTACCTGATCTGTAGTCTAGTGAAATTTCTTTTTCCTAAAATTGCCTGCACCCTTATTACAAAAATTACAGTGCATCGAACTCAACCAGGGCCACCGACACTTTGAAATTTAAAGACCAATTCTCGTTTTTGATTGGCTAACGAACTACCAAAGTCAGACTCCTTTGTTGTGAGTGTGACCTGTGATCGACCGATTAACGTTTGGGGGGCCCCGGTTGAGTTCGTTACATTGTAAATTCCATACCGAAAGAAATTTTTTTGCGCGAAAGTTGTGTAGGAATGACGAGTTTCACATGACATAAAATTTCTAAGGATCGGGTCCCCTTACTTTTGGATTTAAATTTGCAGACAAAAGATATACCTCTTGCATATCCTTTTTTACAAAATTCACTGAAACGTCGCTTCATAAAAATGTTACTCTATTAGGTGGAAAGAAGTGGACTTTACCTCCAGGACGACTTCAGCAGGGTAGCGAGGTTTCCTAACTCCATGGGAAACTTTGAAACCACCATGTGGCGCGATAGGACGTCGCTGGAGGTCAAGGGGACTGACCTGGCAACTGCAGACACAGCCCATGCACTTCCATCGCCGCAAGACTTCGGAATAACTGCCAGCAGCAGCAGCACCGGTGTTCATGATCCGCAATCCAACAGGATCCAGTCTGCTAATCGGAATCCTCTGTCTCTGCAAACCAGCTCAGCGGCCAGACCTTCAAGACCATCAGGGGAGATTCGAAGGAAAGTTTTCCTCGCCGAGTTTGACCCTGAGACTATGACTCCTATCCCAACGGCCACCGCCTATTTAAAACTAAAGCCAGAACAGTGCGCTGTGGAAGACGTGGCAAAGATTACGAAAGAGTACCTAAACGTCGAGGAAGACTTGATATTAATGGACACTAATGGCTTTGAGATTACTGACAATCCGGGTACTCGTGGTAAGTCTGTTACCGTTACGAAAACGTACATTGTTGAAATATGATTAAGGTTCATGTTTGAGATTAAGTTTCATGTTAAAGTGACATACTGGAAACGCGTCATCTCAGTGTCGTATTTGAGACTTTTTTAAAAACTTTCTTAGGTGAGGATATCAGTGTCATCCTTACTGATCCCACTTAATGGTGGGCATTGGTGATTGGCTGTTTCGATGAGCGAATTTCATTTGTTTGTCTGTAAATGCAATGAGTTCTGTTGAAAGCGGGTGCCGCGGGTACAGGGAGTACTAAGTGGTCTACGGGGTATAAAGCTGAGGGGCAATTGAATGTAATCCATACTGGCGCTTTCCTGCTCTTTGAACAACCAGGACCTCTCCTCTAAAAGAGAGGCCCTGGGAACAAGGTTCAGTTTAAACAAAAGAAATCAGCTGTTAAAAATTTCCATTATTTGAATGCTTTCAATTTTCCAACTATCTATTAATCCAGGTTCCGAATTCTGGGGCAAAGGCGCTATGAAAGTCTATGCCTGCAAAGAGGTGGAGTATGAAAGAGTGAAACAGAAGCGTGCAAAGACAGCAAGTAGACAGGTAAAAGGAAAAAGAGGACATCCCGTGGACAGGCCGTCACTCGCCGAATATATCAACGCAAACCTTATACTCGACAAACTAGACGAAATAGAAGAGTTCATCCAGCGAAACACGAAGTGTTGCAAGAGGCTGCATGATCTAGATAATGCTCTGGTGGCCACCTTTAAATGCACCATATGTCTAAATGTCATGCCTCCAAACGGCATTGAGTTTGCTGGATGCTGCGATCGTCTCGTGGCATGCGTGGAATGCGCTGATGAGTGGTATCAGAGCAGTAGTTCGTGTCCCCATTGCCGCAATGAAGATGGGAGAAGTAAAAGGAAGCGGCTGCGTGGCTTCGAAAGCCTTGTCAACTTAATTCAAAATTAAAAACTGCGATAGGGCAACTAAAAACGTTTGTAGAGACTTGCTTTACGGTTTGATCTCTTTCTTTGTTGAATTTATTTTTTTATATAACTCAAAACTCAAAACTGAAAGTGATTGTAGACGGCTGTGTAGAGACTTCCTTCACGGTTTGACCTCTTTCTTTGTTGCGTTTATTTTTGATATTTAACTACCTGGTGCATGGTGGTGGTGCGAGTAGCTCAGTATAAAAAATAGTCTACACTTTTTTTTCAACAATGTAGATGGTGAACGATACGTCAAGCCGGGATTTACCTCGATGGTTCAGTGGTAAGCGTTTAATTCACACAGAAAAGCGTACACACAAAACAATTTCACTAACAAATCTCTAATCAATCTAACGTTGAAAATCGGGAACTAAACACGAATTGAATTCCACCACCACCTTAACCATCCAGTCAAAGTATGTTATTTACAAACCGTTAGTAACATGAACGTTCTTTTATCAAGAAAGATAAAAAGGTCTTATTCAGCACAACATAAGGTTCATTTACACTAGAACTGAGTATCACAAATCTAATCGCGTTTAACAGTGTTAGTTCAAACGGAAAGAAACATGGAATAAAAGGTCACTGGCGAGAAAGGTATTTTGTTAAGTTTATATAGTACAAAATTGCTGCTCTGAATAATGTATAATTCTCATTTGCAGTTGCCTGAAAAATTAAATCAAAGCGGGGAAAATGCTTTTTGAACTCATTATCTCTTGAAGTTTTCTTCGCCGATTGCTCTTTCAGCGGATCTGTTCCAAAGGTGGGCTCAGGGGTCAAATTTCCGCGGAACATCTGCACAGCTTCTTGCACCGTTGGTATGGTATTTGCGGCGATAGAAGTAGCCTTGTTATTAGTGCAGCGTCGTTGCAGTGGAACACCTTTACCTGTACAATATTAAAGTGCGTGTCAGTTACAGGTGATGTCACGAGTGGAAGCGTCAGGAGATGCACATGCATGTTAGCTATGTTTTGATCAACGAATATACTAATATAATTCAAAATGTCCAACATATTATGGTTTGTTTAGCTCATAATCAAATCAGCTGGCGTTTATGAAACAAAGTTTTGCACAGCGATGCTGCACCCCGAAGTCCACACTCTCACCCCTGACTTTCTACTCTTTTATATGCCACCTTTCAGCCAAAAAGATACCCCTGGCGTATACCTTTCATAGAAAATTATACCCCTTAAATGTACCTACAAAAGCGGATTATAAACTCACGTCCCTTTGGTGCCAATGTCATCAATGAAGATGGTCACGAAAGATTGAGGGCTGCTTTTAATATTCTTTTTCGTTGATAGTTTATAAAGGAGGGGTCATTACCTGGAATGGGATGTGAATTCCAGGAGTCGACCGTGTATTGAATTCCCACTTCGACCACCTGCCTTGTCACCCAAGAGACACAAAATTTGGTCACCTCGTCCTCCAAATCAATGACACCGTCATTTTCCATGTTAACGAGTGCCCGCTTTATTGGGTAGTTGGTACGGCAGTTTATTTCTACCCACAGCCGTTCCACAGCGTGGTTCTGTAAAGATAATGTAGAAAAAAAAAAGTGGATTTGACCACTTAACAACCCTGGACTGTCTGACAAGGCTTGAGCATTAAATCAGGGATGCAAAAAATGGCGTTATTATTGTTATTGAAGATCTTTCATAGGATTTTTTTCTCACTTAGTTAGCTTTTGCACCATGCACTGTAACTTTTTTGTTTTTCTTTGTGTTAACCTATTCTGCCCGGGCTTTTTTTGAGTTTCTGAGCCTGGGGGGGGCACAAAGTGCCCCCCCCCTATAGATCTCAAAAAGTATTCAAGCTCTTGCCATAAAACTTGGCACGTTTGTAGCACGTCATTACCTTAACAGATTGGGCTTATGACGTGTCAATTATGACGTGTCATGACGTCACAATAACGTCACAAATCCGCCATTTTGAATCCCAAACCCGCAGTCATACAACTGACAATGACGTCACCAAAAATATATGGTTTTGTTCTAAGAAACACTCTTAGTCAAAACAAGCACACAAAAGTAAAAAATTATCTTCTTGCAAACGAAGGGGGAAAACCTGAAAAAGACATAAAATACTCAAAATACACTTCTGAGTAGATGGTTGCTATGGAAACGTCAATCATCATGGACACGTCATTGACACAGGAAAATTTTCCCTGATAAATTTTAGGAAAAGTCACGAGATTTGGTGAGTATTCGTCAAGCCGTTTTAAAGGTATAATTCGTTAAAGTCAGCGCCGGCACAATGTGCCCCTCCCCCCCAGGCAGAATAGGGTTAATAAATTCATTAATGGGATTTTTTAACAGAATAAGTAAAAACTATAGCTAAACCTTAACAGTTGAAATGGGGCTCACAGCCTGCAGTTACTTTATGCATCCTTTCCAAATTCCCTATCGTTTTGCAAGACACTTATGTACCTGCTTTGACTGAGTTTGTATGTACGGCTGTCTGGTTGTGTTATTCCGCAAGTCCTTGAAGTGATCCTGAACGGTCAGTACTAGATAAAATTCTCTCCCATGGTCCACTCTAACCTGGTCAAACAAACCATGTCGTAATAGCGTTTCCCTACGAAAAAAAAAGCGGATTCCGAATACTAGACGATTTTTTAATTAGCATCACTTTAAACACCAGTGAGAATTTTGGGTGATTCTTGTAACACACTTAAAAGGCTGCAAGGTAAGGACTTAGATAGCTAACCTGAAAACATCCCTGTAGATGATGATGTTATTTTTCCAAGACATCACCGATTTGGCAGTTATAAAGGAACTATAACCATCCACTGCTACGACCTCTGTAACACCATACCGAATAAGCTTCTCGTTCTGGTCTAGGTGAAGTTTGTGTCCGAAATATTCAGCATAATATGGAATAGGGTTCAAGTGGCGGGTAGTCGATGTCTGTCGTTCACGGTGTTGCTGGGGATTGACCCGTTTGAGTGCCTGCCCTATTCTGTTCACTCCTAGGCGCAAGCCTGTGGAATGCCTGATATGCCCAGTCATCATCTTCCTACCGTATGTACCACCAACCTTTCCAAATATTGAAAGCAATGATTCAGCGCTATAAAGGGAATAAAACATTTAGGAGTGGACATGATTTTAGCGAAATGGGCAGCCCTGTTGCACCTGATCGATCAACATGACCAAACTGCAGCAATCTTGGAAAATTTAAAAGACACCTTGATCGATAATGTTTGTATAGCTCACTAAGAAACAATAAGAAGCATGAAGTAAATTAGGATAATTAACCGTCGATAGGGTACATTTCACATAGATTTGTTAGTCTCCTCGGCACTGACAACATTAAGGTGGTCCAGGAGCTTAAAGTGACCCTTTTCAAATTGGTCGACTTTAAAGCAGATTGAAGTTTATCACAAAATAAGTTTGTTTACAAATTTCCAGTTAATGGGAATTTGTATTTAGCGAGATATAAAGTTAAAGTTTCGTCCCAAGCAAATTTTGCGGGAAAATGTCCACATCAGACGGCTCAAACTGTAATTGCGGCCCTACCACACACAAATTTGACAGTTTGTCATCTCCAGTTTCAATTGCGAATATTATCAGAGGTCACAGACTCTTCGCTTAACGCGCCTTATTCACGCTAGTATTACAATGTAATGAAAGGTTACATGTTTATTGTTACCTTTCTGTTTATACGAAGCAAATTTGTGTTTCGGCGATAGAAGGGTACTGAAATGTATTTTAGTATGAAACGGAGCAATGCAAGCTTTCTTACAAACAAACTGGACATTTTCTGCAGTTATCAAACACATTTTCTTACCAAAATCGCCAAAATCGCAATGTTGTCCGCTGCAAGACAGCGTCATTTGGGTCGTCACGCAACGCTTCTTTCGGTTATTTATGTTCGTGGAGGAGAGTTGTGCGGCAAACCAAATGACGGATGCATGGGCGACTTCAATGAAACAACTGGCAATTACCCGTATGCTACGTGGGATTGGTTCTGTACTACTTGATTCTAATATTATATAAAGAAACTAAACTCACCTCTGCAATTGCAGAAGCAACTACATCGTCAACATTAGTTAAACGTGAATCATGACGTCGTATTTCATTCGTAGCACAATATCGCCGGACACTTCTCTCGGATAGTCCATCCATTCCCGGATGTTCTTGTCTTAAAATATCACTTACTTCTCTGTGTGTTTTTCCTTGTACTTCAACAAGCTCCTTTACGTAACGAGCAGTCACTACCTTTTCAATACCTGCCATTTTTCGAAGGTCCCGCCAAAAAACACAATGCACATACTACCGTTAAGAAAACTGCTGACTAACATCAACAGCTTGAGCCCAGCACAATTTCTCACCCTTCCCCACCCGGCCCAACATCCCGCCCCCTCCCCCAGGAGTATGGATTCTGCAGCCGCCCCAAACTTGGTTCTTGTGAACAGCCAGAGAAAATGGTTCTAATATATATAAAACAATAAAACGGAAGTCGGTTTTCGTTTTTTCCGTTCTTTTGTTTGTTCACGCATAAAACGAAAAACGATAAAACGGAAGTCGTTTTTCGTTTTTCCGACTTTTTGTTTGTTCGCGCATAAAACGAAAAACGATAAAACGGAAGTCGATTTTCGTTTTTCTGTTTTTCTCTTTGTTCGCGCACAAAACGAAAAATGAAAAAAAGGAAGTCGATTTTCAATTTTCCGTTTTTTTGTTTGTTCGCGCATGAAACGAAAACTGATAAAACGGAAGTCGATTTTCATTTTTCCGTTTTTTGATTGTTTGCGCATAAAACGAAAAATGATAAAACGGAAGTCGATTTTCATTTTTCCGTTTTTTTGTTTGTTCGCGCATAAAACGAAAAATGATAAAACGGAAGTCGATTTTCATTTTGCCGTTTTTTTGTTTATTCGTGCATAAAACGAAAAATGATAAAACGGGAGTCGATTTTCATTTTTCCGTTTTTTTGTTTGTACGTGCATAAAACGAAAAACGATAAAACGGAAGTCGATTTTCATTTTTCGTTTTTTGTTTTAATTTATAGGTAAAGGGACGTTTGCTTCTTAAATTTTGGTATTTTTTGGAGATTTTTACGTTTTTCTTACGTACATAAATTAGGTTACATGGCTAGAATTTGAAACTTGATAAAACAATGTGTTTTAGGTAAAATTAGGTTCTATGTTGGTGGAATTGAAAATTAAAAAAACTTAAAATAAGAGTGTGGATTAGCTTTTTCTGTTGTTGAATTTAGAATAGAAATTAAAATTATTGAGTGGACGAACTGTGCACGGACCGTTATAAATCAGGTTAATTTCCGTTATGCTACATCTAATTGAGTTTCGATACCAATTCCACGGAAAGATTTCACGGGCCATGAGGTGCCTTCCCAGATCCATCTCAACCTAAGTATACAGGTGATAATACAATCCAAAAGGAAATGCAATAAACACCCGGGGTAACTGGTGCAATGTCGTTCTACAGTCATATCCATATCTATATGGACAGAGAGGTCTGACACAACTGACCCAAGGAGAGTAGGATCTTAGGTTAGGTTGGACATGGTCCGCCATATGGTGGGACATTGGTCCGGCATATGGATCGTTAAGCTTTTCAATACATAATTAATGTACGAATTTTATTTCAAGCCGCTCAGAAATACTTTTCTTTGTTCTAAACCAAACTGGCCCAGTATTTTTTCCTTCGCTTAAAAAAGAAATAGGTGTATTTCAGCCATTTGTTGGGTCGCCGGGTTTGCGGGCGTTTGTTCGTGCCATTGGTCCATTCTCCGTTTGTTTGGCTGTCATTTCGCTCGTTCGGTTGTTGGGTTTGTTCGTTCGTCCATACATAGTATTGTCCGTTCGTTGATTCGCTGCATTCGTTCATTCGTTTTATGGCCATTCATTCGGTCACATGGCTTGTGCGTTCATCCATTGCCTTCAGCCTTCGGCTTCCCTTCATGTGACTGATAACCAGTTAACTCATAAATCATAAACCCGATCATAAAGTCTGAAATATATTAAAACCCAGAAGAGATTAACATCTATTGGGTTTTAATATTAGAAATAGCATACCACAGTGAAGGACCAGTGTCCGTTACAAATAATTTCAAATATCAAAAAATAATTTCAAATATCAAAAAATAATTTCAAATATAAAAAACACTATAAACCTAACTGAGTTTCTTATAGCTGCTTTCACTGCTATGTGTAGAGCCGGGTTTTTTAAAGCATGATTTGCCGGCTATGATTTTCTCGTCTTGATTCTCTCATAACCACAAAGCGAAGAACGAAATTAGTAGATCTTCGCTTTTTATGATTGTTTATATCTCAGAAAGTAAGCTTTTGTTCTGTTAACTCATTTCACGCGCAAATTTCCAGAATTATCTTGTCATCATGGGCTAATCATCATGGTCTATGATTCCACCGTCGTGATTCGCTTAAGACCACAAAATAATTCTGAAAGTTTGCTCATGAATTATCCTCGAAACTGGGCGGTTGTGAGACCTTTTACACGAGAGTGAAGGCCTTCGTGAAGGCTTCACATAGATCGTAAGGCATTCGGGGCTTTTTCATGTCCCCTTGGCCCTTGCAGTTCACTCGGTACGAGAAAGTCAACGACCGGCAAATCATGAGAAACAAAAACCGACAAAACTGATCGAAAGCACAGTCGCATGGCATGAACGTAATCTTTTGACTTATTGAGTAAACTGTTTAAGACTGCAACGATAACTGAGGGCAGTGAAAAGTGGGACCCTTGATTGAATCCTGAACTGTAGTGTTCGCGTGTTTTTGAAAAGAGCAGCAAATATCCAGCCGCACACTGCCTACCAATCAGGAAGAAAAACACGGTTTGTCTCAAGCGATGTCACGTGGCCACATGTGACGTCATATATACATTTCTTCATTACCTATTTTAAATTTTTATCAAAGGAGCGTGGGTTACATTCTCTTAGTGAATAACAAATCTTTTAAACTTTATCTGATTCATATAACGAGAAAAGAGACCAAGAACAAAGTTAACCTTCACCAAGTTTTTTTTTAAATGCTACATACTTTTTCTTGCTTTCTCACCTCAAGTGTTTCCATTCTCCTCGCCTTTTTTCGTTTAAAAATACTCCACGCTGCTTGCACTACTCGTGCCGCGTTCTGTTAAATATAATGTCACATGTCATAACATAATTAGACTGATTTATAAGCTCTTTATCCATACAGCTACCTTATACCTACTATTTTTCGCGCGTACTTTCTTTTGCGAAAATTCGGGAGCTGTATTTCGCGGGCATTAATCTTCGCGATTCCAGGAAAAAAGCGAACAAAAGTATATTTAATTTCGTAGTTTTGCCATTGCATTTTGGTCTTCTAAAGCCCTAGGGCGTCATTTCACAAAAAAGGGCATATTTGGAAATGAGCCCCACTAGAATGAACGAGAAGAAATTACTATTAAAGAAACTTGCTTCTGGAAATTGAAAGAAAATGTGTATTAAAACACTCGTTTAACAGTGATTCGGAAAAAGAGTGCAAGCCAAATACAATACTGGAAAGAAATATTTTCATGGACAAAAAGTACTATTTTTTATCCAGAACAACTATCAACAAGCCCGTGGCTCACAACATTTAAAATTCATCTGTCATTTTTTTTGTAATATGGCATAAATTTCGCGTGTTTAATTTTCGCGCTCTCTTCTTTTGCGAATGTCAATTTTCGCGATTTTTTTCCAAAACGACGAAAATCGCAAAATTAAGTACGTGCAAAAACTAGTAAGACTAGTAAGAATAAGGTAGCAAAATTGTATTTGAGCGATCTGTGACGTCATTACCAGATTCTTTATAGCGGAAATAACATTTTTTCATTGTTTGTTGGTTAATTTTTTTCTTTAATCAATTTCACTTACTCCACTGTTCAAGAATTGAGATGTTTTTCCCACCTCAACCATTGCCATTTTCCGGGCTTTGTTCTTCTTGAAATTTTTCAAGATGGACAAAACGTGGAAAAATTTCAAAATTTTAATGTAATGTCATGTAAGTTGCCGTTAAAAGTGGATTCAAATAGAAATTTTGTGTCAAATATTTGTATAACTAGCGCACTTTCCAAACGATGATCAATGAAAGAACTTTTTTTTTCTCTCCGCTAGTACCATTAAAAGCTTATGATAGTGTACTATTTATTATTTCGTAGAAGTAGGCAAATGTGTGGCGAGATGACTTGTTTCATAAATTGATTGACCCTTTCGCTCCTTTCAGTTATAGAGATATTTAAGGTGGTTCTAACTGTTGAGACTGTCGATGAAATCCCTTAATGTTACCATTCAAATGAAACTTTTTCAGCAGTACCTTCGCATGGTATTATTTGTTTTGTAGGTTTGAAAAAGAAACTTAAACTTAGGTTTTTCTTAATTTTTACTTTGGCCACCAATAGATTGCTTCTTCTACCACTATTAATTACTTCTTGCATAACTAGCACCACGCCACTCATATTACTGATTCAAGAAGCTGATTACGAAGTGTTGTCTAAAATCCTGTGTATAACAGGATAAATATGGCATTATGTATACATTTCATGTGCAACAGCTTCTACAAATTATGCATCGTTGGGTAATAAGAGATCACGTGATACAACATCATTAGTGGATTCCTTGCAGCCTGGATAATGCATCAAGGATGTCCTGTTTCACTTTTTCTGAATTTCGTTTGCTAAATTTTCAAAACAAAATCTTTTTTCCTACCTCTAATATTGCCATTTTTCTGGCCTTCCTAGTTTTGAAACTTTTCCACGCTGTTTGTATTATGCGTGCTGCATTGTGGAAAAAAATCACGTGATATGACATCATATGTGTATGATCTTTACTTTTTACCAAACATTTCATTTTTAACTCCTATTGCTGGATTTTTTTAATCTTTCTTACCTCTAATATTTCCACCTTCCTGGATTTTCTGCCTTTGAAGCTCCTCCACGCATTTTGTATAATGCATGCTGCATTCTGTTGAATAAAATGTCACATGGTTTGATGGCATTTTTCTTCTTCTAATATTTATTATTTTATGACTAACATTTCATTCAACATTTTAATTTCTGCGGCATCTTTCTTAGTGATACAACCACTGTAATATCTATACAAAACTCAAGGGAATTACGGTGCAATTTTTTCCTGCAACAAATGGCCTGCTCTTGCGCAGTTGTGTCATCTTCAATCACAATGTCTGCTGGTTTTATCTAAGAGACGGAAGAAGCATGTACATATTGCATTTTGCTTGCTGAACAAAACGATTAACTTTTTGAATGCAATTTGCACGATGCGTCGGTCTTTTTATGAACGTGTTGGCAGGTAACAATAATGATATACCTTGTTTTTCTGCAGTGAGAGATATAAACGGTCACCAAATACACCAAATATTTTGTTGTGCAATATCTCAGCAAGTTAGTACTGCGTCCTCTTACGACTGATTTTAGTTTTGTTGCATTACGTCGAACATGCTTTAGCGCGGTCTAACATGGTAAATAGAGAGACGCTATTCTCACCTCAGTCAATTTCACTCTTCTCGTCTTGTTCCTTTTAAAATTGTTCCACGCTCTTTGAATAACGCGGACAGCGTGCTGTTAAATGTAATGGTACGGAATATGAAAAAAACTTACTCTGCTTAATTTATATTTGAACAATCCCGCAAACAAATGGTCTTATTTTGATCCGATGAATGCTATATTCCAATTTTCATTCTAATTTTCTTACAGCCAATTTCACTGCTATATGTAGACCCGGGTATTTTAAAGTATGATTTGCCTGCTATGATTTCCCATTTGCGATTCTCTGGGCGCTCGTGAGACCTTTTACACGAGAGTGAAGGCCTTCGTGAAGGCTTCACATAGATCGCAAGTCATTTGGGGCTTTTTCATGTCCCCTTGGCCCCTGTGGCTCACTCGGGACGAAGAAGTCAACGTCCGACGAACCATGAGAAACAAAAACCGACAAAACTGATCGAAAGCACAGTCGCATGGCATGAACGCAATCATTTGACTTATCGAGTTAACTGTTTAAGACTGTAACGATAACTGAGGGCAGTGAAAAGTGGAATCCTTGATCGAATCCTGAACTGCAGTGTTCGCGTGTTATTGAAGAGTGCAGTAAATATCCAGCTGCACAATGCCTACCAATCAGGATTAAACACGGTGTGCCTCAAGCGATGTCACTTGGCCACATGTGACGTCATATATACATGTCTTCAGCACTCATTTTAAATTTTTATCAAAGGAGCGTGAGTTACTTTCTCTGAGTGAATAAGAAAACTTTTTAACTTTATTTGTTTCATATAACGATAAAATAGACCAAGAACAAAGGTAACCTTTACGAAGTATTTTAAAAATGCTATTTACTTTTTCTTGTTTTCTCACCTCAACAGTCGCCAGTCTCCTCGCCTTTTTTCGTTTAAAATTACTCCACGCTGCTTGCACTACTCGTGCCGCGTTCTGTTAAATATAATGTCACATGTCTTAACATAATTAGACTGATTTATAAGCTCTTTATCCATACAGCTACCTTATACCTACTATTTTTCCTCCGTACTTACTTTTGCCAAAATTCGGGAGCTGTATTTCGCGAGCATTAATCTTCGCGATTCCAGGAAAAAAGCGAACAAAAGTATATTTAATTTCGTGGTTTTGCCATTGCTTTTTGGTCTTCTAAAGCCCTAGGGCGTCATTTCGCAAAAAAGGGCATATTGGGAAATGAACCCCATTAGACTGAACGAGAAGAAATAGATATGAGCTGTTTCATAAATTGATTGACCCGTTCGCTCCTTTTAGTTATAGAAACATTTAAGGTGAATCTAACTTTTGAGTCTGTGGAAGAAATCCCTTGGTGTTACCATTCAAATGAAACCTCTTCAGCAGTACTTTCGCATGGTGTTGTTGTTTTGTAAGGTTTGAAAAAGAAAATTAAATTGAGGATTTTTCTTAATTTTTACTTTGGCCATTAATGGGAGTGAAAGGGTTAACCACCACTCTAAATAGCTTCTTGCATGACTAGCACCACGCCACTCGTGGTATTCAAGAAGCTGATGACGGAGTGCTGTTAATACAATGTATATAACAGGACAAGCATAGTATTATGTAGACATTTCATGTGGAGCAGCTTAATGTAGCATCGTCGGGTAAATAAGAGATCAAGTGATACAATGTCATTAGTGGATTCCTTGCAGCATTAAGGATTTCTTGTTTTACTTTTTCTGAATTTCATTTGCCAAATTTTTAAAACAAAATATTTTTTCTTGCCTCTAATATTGCCATTTTCTTGGCCTTCCTAGTTTTAAAACTTTTTCCGCTGTTATTATAATGCGTGCTGCATTCTGTAAAAATATCACGTGATATGACATCATATGTGTATGAATTTTACTTTTTACCAAGCATACCATTTTTAAATCATATTGTTGAATTTTTTAAATTGTTGTTACCTCTAACATTTCCATCTTTTTGGATTTCCTGCTTTTAAAACTTCTCCACACGTTTTGTATAATGCAAGCTGCATTCTGTCGAATATAATGTCATACGATTTGATGACAGTTTCTTTCTTCTACTTGTAATGTTTATTATTTTACTAGTCATAAAACTATTTTAGTCATTTTCATCATTTTAATTTCTGCAGCGTTTAGTCATACAACCATTGTAGCATCTGTTATCAACTCAAGGGAATTACGATGCGTTTTTTAACTGCAATAAATACCCTACTCTTGCGCAGTTTCGCCATCACAAGTCTGGTGGTTTTACTTCGTACTCGGAAGAAGCATGTACATATTGCATTTTGCTTGCTGAACAAAACAATTAACTCAGTTTTAAAGCAATTTGCACGGTGAATCGGTCTTCTTATGATTGTATTGGCAGGTAGCAATAATGATATACCTTGTTTTTCCGCAGTGAGCGATATAAACAGCCACCAAATGCACCAATTATTTTGTTGTGCAATATCTCAGCAAGTTAGTACTGCGTCCTCTTACGACTGATTTTAGTTTTGTTGCATTACGTCGAACATGCTTTAGCGCGGTCTAACATGGTAAGTAGAGAGACGCTATTCTCACCTGCATTACGCTGACGATACGTTATTATTACTACATAACTCTATGCTACGTCATCCTTAGCCAATTATTCCGTCCTGCGGGGTGAGAGTGTTACTACATGTAGTAAGAATCTTGGGTTATGGTATGCCACTATAGGACCCTGACCATACTCAAGAGAAAATCGCTTTGATTTCCCTACCCTCATTTACGACCGAATTCCTTAAATTGTGACAGTAGCGGTTTTAAGTGATTTTTGTTGACGGAGCCAACGTAAATTAGTTGTCTTTGTGAGTGATAAAATGCTGTCTGTAACACAAGGAGTTTGTTGTTGCTGTTCAACTTAAAAGAGAACGTTTAAGTGTCTTAAAATAACATGTATTTTACCTGGGCTTTGTTCTTTGCTGCTTCACTAGTGTCTTCGTGTGTCTTACTAATCAGTTGAAAAAAAATAAACATTCCAGCAGTTGCTACACTAACTGTCCTTCTTCTTCCTCTTTAACCCATGCAGCCCAAAACCTCCCGATTTACACAAAGAGAAGTCCAAGGAAAAAACTATTAAATGGCCTAGAAGCTAAAAAAATCGAATTGAGAACCAAACATATCAGAACGAAACTGGGAGCTGAAACCCGGAAAGAATTGTGCACGTGCCCGAAATCAAATTTGCAAAACACGAAATGGAATAGTTTCCATACTGCAGAGGAAGTTATAGAAGTTTGAGCCAAGACTTGAGCAGACAAGAGCCAATTTTAGGGAAAATTTTTATACACACTCCCGGACAGTTAACCCCCACACGAGAGCACTTGGGCTCGTTTGTTGTCTGTTTTGGTGTCCATCTATTAATTATCAGCTTTCATTTTTTTTGCATTTTTTAATTTTAACTCACCTTTTAATTCTTAACAATTTTCAGGTTTCTTAAAATTCATCAATTCTCCTTCTTCTTCTCTTTTATATTTATGGTGCCTCCTTTTGTTACTACGCATATGCTCTGTGCATCTTGGGTCTGGTCCGAGATCAATCTCTTCCCCAGAGTCCGCTTTCCTTTTGGTCAGCACCAAGGACGTCCCCTGAGCCCGCTTCCCTTTTGGTCAGCACTAAGAACACGGAAAGCTTTGCGTCCTTGGTGCTGACCAAAAGAAAAACGGGTTCTGAGGACGAGACTGGTCCGAAAAACTTTGCCTGCTAATACAAAGGTAGTTTTGCGCGGTTTAAGAATGTGGAAAACGCTATTTTAGGGCTTTCAGAGTCCAAGAAAAAATTGGCATAGGGGTAACCACGCATTTCAGAGATAATTGAGTTTAAATTTGGAAAGAAAATGCCATACATCCTTTGTATTTTAGAGCGTTTTGAATTTGAATATGAATATATAATTATCTCTGAAAAATGCGAGAAAAACCTACATTTCTCTTTTTAGATGCCACTAACCCTTTCTAAGATCTGCCTTTAACCTTTGCAAAAATACCTTTGTATTAGGAGGCACCTACTTAAAAATCGCGAAAAAATTCTCTCAGATTGATGGGAGCTTGCACTATAACGCTACGACAGCATTTTTGGATTGAATGAAATCTCAATGAGATAAAATTAAGAAAAGATGCTTGAACGTTGGGGGGAAAAGGCATCCACGTATATTGCCCCCTTTAAGCCTTCATGGCTTAAACTTGGGGTTTTTCTAAAACAGGTTGGGAGTCAATGAGCTAATATACCATTATTATACCTGTTTGCTTTGACTATTACGTCACTACCAAAATTTCTTGGCTTATTTGCTTAGCAACGGTACTCCGTAGGCGCGCTACGCGCGTGGGCTCCGCTATAAATTCTTTTTTTTTCAACTTTTCTAAAGATACGCAAAAATAGGTCTTACCCACAAAAGTGCAAGTTTAAGATTAGTTCACATGTCGCGATATAAAATATATTCCTTGAAAACACTTTTTTTGCTATGATCGTTTGCTGCGTTTCTATGTGACGGTCGGTAATTGCTTACTTTCAGTACAAGCTAACTTGAAAACGATCGTTCTTCGATTTAGCGTTGCTACGTAAAAAAATTTATATTATGATATCAGTCTTATTGATGTTTCTTAATTACTTTTAAAATTGAAAGATTTAGATTCCGCAAAGGTTCCACATCGTGAAATAAAATGCCCCAAACATTACATGCCATACTGTACCTTTAAAGTATTTTAACACTGACATTTTATCAAAGCAAACGGAATTTGTCAGCCCTGAAGGGATTTACTGAAGCGATGTTATTTCCAGTGCAGGTTTTAGTTAAAGATGAAACAAAACATTTTTACACTTACCTTTTGTTGTGAGGTTCACTTCCAATAAATGTTTTAACGATATTTTGAATGGCTATTACAGCCATCCAAAACGTTGGATTCATCGCTAGATTCAGTTTGAATCAAACATGGAAACTGATTTCAAATAATGCGTCACAATTGGATTTTAGGTGTTCTTTCCTCGCGCGCTTTTATTCTAAAAGTCTGAGTCAGTATTTTAGCGGTGATTGACAAAAAATGACCGAGAAACGTTCAAATTTGTTTTGCCACTGGTTAATTTGTATTAACAATTCAAATGGGAGCCAGGCAAAATCCCGAATTGTCTCGAGTTTGTTCTAGCCGGCCGCACTTTATTCCCGTCGGATTTGTTTGTATAATTATTCCGCTCGTGCGCACCAAGAAGCTGGACAGGAGATTGAGGAAGGAGTTGGTCGCCAGGTCGCACCTGCATTCTTTTGTCTTAACTAAGAGTTTTCATTGCTGACAACATGACTGGAAAAATCGAGAAACAGAATTCAGTAACAAGAGCATGCATACATAATTCCATTGACGCGTCGTATGCCGTCCGTGTTCCATTAAAAGACTTCAGCAAGACTTTTGTCGCTTCTGGAAGCCGATAAGGGTCACACGTTGTCATGTCCGAGTTGTCGCTTCCAAGTTGTCGCTTCCGAGTTGTCGCTTCCATTGTAATATATTTTTCCAAGTTGTCACTTCGGAGTTGTCGCAGTAACATCATCTCTATTGTCACAAATCACCATAAAATTGCAGAATATCATGTATTTATAAATAAAAACGCTTGAAAGGCTTGATGATTATAATACCCTTTTGCCTAGTACAGCTGTAAAGATTGATTTTCGGTCGAATTAAGCCTTAAATTGATTAATACAATGGTTGTTCACAGTTAAAACTGGTATCGTCATTAAAAAAAATTCCGATTGAATTTAACTTCATAATGTACAAAATTACATGACATATCTGGAAGGGGAGGAAGCGTACAATTTCCAAACGAACATGTAAATAGAATAAAAAGCCCACCGTACGGAAACTTCACGAACAGCATGGCTGACAATATAACTCTTTTTCCGTGTTCTCTCGTGACAACTCGAAAGCGACAACTCGGAAGCGACAACTTGGAAGCGACAACTTGGAAAGATTTATTACGGAGGAAGGGGATTTAAAAAACTAGCAAACAAACAAAGCGTAACAAACCTCTTTTAGATTCTTTAAGTTTCCTCCGACACCCCCTTCCCCCGTCTCACATTGTAATAGATTAAGTCGCTCCAGGAATGGAAGCGACAACTCGGAAGGGACAGCATGTGACCCGTATCGGCTTCCGCAGTACGAGTATATAGCTTTTATAAACTAAAGCAGCTGATGGAATGACAACCAGATCGACCAAACACTGAAGTAGACCAGACGGACGAGTAGCCGATTTTAAAGTAAACACCGATGAGTAATCTATCCGAACGATAGAGAACAAATCGAAAACATGACGCGAAATACAGGTCAGTTCGTTTCAGCGCTTCTGATTCCGATTTAGTGGCATTTCGTGTTTTGTCAACATCCGAATTTGATGGAAACCTTAAACGATAACTCGTTTAGTTTAAAGGGAGTTATATTCAACTGTTGTAGGTAAGCGACGTTTCTAGTTCATTCAAGCGAACAGCCAGTTGTCTGAGATGATTTGCGGTGAAATGACAGGATATTGAAACATTGTAAAAGCCAAGGAAGACGACACAAGAAAAGAAAAAAAGTGCAGTGCAGTACAGTACAGTACAGCACAGCACAGTACAGTACAGTACAGTACAGTACAGTACAGTACAGTACAGTACAGTACAGTACAGTACAGTACAGTACAGTACAGTACAGTACATGTAGATTACTTTATAGAAAGTGCGACGTACGGATTTTTATTCACAAGCTGTTAAACTTTGGAAAACGAAAGAGTGAGCACAGCACGGCACGGCACGGCACGGCACAGCACGGCACGGCACGGCACAGTACAGTTTGTAGCCCGAAAATTAGTAATAACAATAAAGCTGTGCTCTCGAGTGACTTTCGAGTTCGGATTGACATGACCAGCCCGAACACTTACGCAAATTGTGGGACAATTTCTGAACAATTTGCGGGGCTTTAAACAACACTTTCGCCTTTTTAAGAACGGATTGTTTGGAAGAATATCGCGCCCGAAAATAACCCCGCAAAAGTTTTGGGGCCGAAGAGTTTTCGGGTCCTTTTAACAAACGAACACCAACTTATTCGTGGGAGCTCCAGTATTAGGCTATCTATATAAGCTTATATCACTTTAATGACTTATGACTGGACTATTCTGTATGGACATTTATGACATGATAGCCTCAAGGTGGCCCGTCATATATCATGGGGGGGGGGGGGGGGGCAGTTTTCAGGGAATGATATTAGGATTTGAGTTTCGCTTATGGTTTATCTGAATCTGGTGTACCTTTCCAGGATGGGGGCTAGAACAAAATGACAGCAAACGTAAGTACTAAAGAGAATTAGTGTCTTTTTGTTATCGTTGTTCTTTTTTTCTGGGGAGGGGGAGGCGATTTATACCCCCAGGTGTGTAAATGGGTACCGGCGACATACTGCTGGGGGTAACCCTGCGATGGACCAGCATCCCATCCAGGGGGAAGTAGCATTACTCTCAGTTGCTTCATGCTACAGAAACCGGGATAAGCTCCGGCCCTGTGGGCTTCCATGGCTTGTGTCTTCACCGTTTTACATAGCCTTTCCGTCCACAACTGAAAACGAATAAGATTCTTTCCCTCTTCTCCTAGAAAGTGTGGAAGGTAAAACATAACCAACAACAGACTCCCCTAATCGAACCAGCTGTGACACAAATATAACAGTGCCCATTCACTTCATTAAAGTTTATCTTTTATTCTGCTTTGCAAATTTTACATTTAGATAGCCAAACATTGAGTGACTGACCGCACCTAGATAATATGTGGCTATTTTCATAAGAACGAGTGTTTTTTTAAAGTTTTAAAGTTAAAACCAAAATATACAGGAAGATTATTCTAGTAAAGATCAACAGTAAATGAATACGATCTTTGATCACTGACCCAGACACCTAATAAAGTAGGACGGAAGTTTACATTGTCTAACAATTTGCACCCCTGTAAAACGAACATATAAATAATTTACTCTTCCAAGGCTATGTATGGCACATAATTTAACGTTGCTTAAAAACGTTTTATGGATATACAAATCTATGTGAATTAATTTACGAACATGACATCACTTTTCCAAAAGTACCATTTTTACATATGATGAGAACAGTATTTGAAAGTAATAATGATCTTGTTTGTTCAGGCTACTATGTAGTATTTCATTGTTGAATCATTAGGCGTGGTGCACTTGTATGAAGGATTCTCCAGCTGAAAGAATGGGACGGATTCTTCTCACTTAGATGATGTAATTAGCCTGAACTGTCCTCTTTGTAGACAACATGTCATTTGTGCATTTTTTCATTATATTTTTTGGGCAAAATGTTGTATACATTAAAACAGAATAGAATGATATCAATTACTGGTATGTAAATTTTAAAAAGATTACATGACATCGCTTTAGAATATGAGAATAAGGACAATTTGGTTTAGAGTAAATACAAGTGATTATGGATAAGGGTACCCTGGCTATAGAGCCCCATTGTGTAAATGTGAAGGAATGGAAATCCACCACACTAGTGAAGAAAAAAGTAATAACCTCTAGCACACAGGTACTAGTCTAATGGCAAAGAGGAAAAAGGTAGAGGTTAGATGCCATTGCTAAACATAGTGATACACTGTTGCAATGAACATTTTTGGCACAGGACATGTCTATTGTATGCAGTGATACACTGAAACAATAAACATTTCCTGGTCCACAAATGTTGCTGTTAATGTACAGTGCTCACTGTACAAGGCCTTTTGCTGGATAAATGGCTGGTTCTTAAATATTAATTTATTTACCAACAAGGCTCAGTCAAGGATTTAACTTTTAATAGAAATTGTGGATACATATTTTAGTATAAATATAGAGAAATATATTTTTGTAGGTAGTATAAAAAGATAGGTATATTTTAGGTACAAAAATTTTTATCTTTCTTTTTGTTGTCCAATTTCGGTCTTTTAAGTAGTTTTTTTTATTGCATTTACTGGAACCAGACTGTGAATTATCCGTGATTTTTGTGGTATAACATCTGTCATTGGCTCAGGAAGCTTACTCAAAACCATCGACGATAAATATATTTTTATATACATTTTATATTCTGAGATGCAGTATATTTGAGTTCAGTTCTGCGTATCTGGGAGTGTACAATTACATTGCACTGTACATAAGGCAAAGTCACTCATAGGTCACAAGCTGTCCACACAACCAGCACTTATAACTCTATAACTGGTAGAGTAATACTTCTCTCCTCTCAATGGGATGCTTTTCCAAGGTTACCCCCGAGAGTTTGGCAGTAGTGCCCATTTATACAGCAAATGGAGAGAGACGATGTGGAGTAACGTTTTTTTTTTGCGAAGAAACAAGGCAACACAATGAAGGGACTAAGCTTTAAACCATAAGCCCTCTGATTGAAAGTCCAGTGTGCAAACCACTACAGCCCTGTGCTTTCCTGCATATACTGTAGTGTATATGAAAATTTGTAAATAGTCAAATCAATCAATTACAGGTGTAGTCACACAATCAACCATTAAGGGATTTTTTAGGGAGTTATGTAAGAAACAAGTTGAGTTAAAGTAAACTTTACAGCTACATTTAAATTAATTAAAATAATATATATATATATTAAATCATGTAAATTTGAGCTCTTAGTTAACTAAGGTATTTGCGTGATCTGTAAAACTTCATTTACACAGTTTATGCTAATTAGCAGTTAGAATGTTTCCTATTGATTTGCCTCAAGAAGAGGATTGTGTTTGAAATGCCTATTGGGCATCTAAAAAGAGCAAAACAAGGGGCCCTCTCCCAGTTTTCAGCCTGTGCTTTGCTTGCTGAAATCTGAATGCCTAGATTACGCTGGCTGCATTAGTAGCCTTTATTGTGCTATTCAGTTACAGTTGTGTGTGCTTTGAAGTTAAAATATATGGTTAACATAGCTCTGTTGTGTTTAGCTGAGCCATCGCATGACTTGCACAGCAGTCTCCCTCACCAAGCCATGGAAACATACATGTGTGGTGGTGATCACAAGTGTTATGCAGTTCGAAATTCAACTCATGAGTTGTTTTTACTCTCCTCCCCTGACGTACCTAAGTATGCCCTTGGGTAAGCTTCAGTTGTATGCTATGGCCTAATACGTTGTCAGGCACTTCATGAATCAGGGTGGTGATTCCAACAGCCTTTACACACACTGATAAACAGTTGGGCCAGATCACACAAACATTTTCCTTTATCAAATGCAATGATAAGGTAAATTGACCACTGTAAACAAATTCAAAAGCCAACATTTCAGGTGTTTACCCTCATCAGAGCGAATTCACTCTGAGAAAAGGTTAACACTTGAAACATCAGCTTTTTAATTTCTTTTTGGTGGCCAATTTACCTGATCAACTGAAACAATAAATTCAAATCTTCGTTTTTCACTTCTTCACCTAGACAGCAACACATTTTCTTTAGAAACTAACCCCTTCAAAATAAGCTAGGAGAGGCTGCTTGTAGGCATGTATATTGGAATATATTTTGGAGTTTTCCCAGTGTTTACACCTGTAATGTTATACGATCTGAAGTTGGGCATCATGCAACAGATAAAATAATAGTGCTTATATTTTGAACATATGGATGTGAATAATTCTCTGGCTGAAGTACTGCCAGATTATGTGGGTTCAACTAGATGTAAGATTTTTCCAGATTCTAAGTGATCTCTATTGGCCAACCTTAGCTGACAGACACTACAAAGCTGTAGTGTTATAGGCACACTACAGCTTTTACAAAATACATTGTACATCTCTGAAAAATTTCCCGTGGCAAACACTATCCACAATGTGCAGTTCTAGAAAATATCCATACCCACCCCATTGATGGTCACTGGAAATTCTAAGCTGGTGGGGAATCTCAAAAGTCAAAATTTTTAAAGGAAAGTAAGAAGCTAAACTGGAATTTCCAGAGGGTTGGCAGCCGGTTCAACCAAAAAAAAACCATCTGTGAAGGAGGTATGAATATTTTCTGGAACCACACAATTGCAATTTGTGGGTGCATCTTTGTATTGTATCTTTGTATTGTATTGTATTATATCTGTACTTTTGGTTTTATTGGTTATGCTAGTTTCATCGCAGGTTTCCTTATATGAATCGTTTCAGGTCACTGGCCAGCAGTACGCTTACTATCCTGACAAAAGGCAAACTGGTGTGAGCCAGGAAAATGGTGTACTACACCTCATCCACAGCAACTGCTGCAGCTACATCACAGTCAGTGTTGCTAATCCTGCTATCTGTTTAAATTGGTCAGGATTTGTTTTTTTTTTTGCATCTCAATCCTTAATAATTTCATTGCATGTTAATTTACATGCAATATTGATTTAGATAAGTTGTGCTGTAAATAACTGGTAAGGTCACGATGGCTGTGTCAACAACTTCCTGTTGTTAAGGTGATGGTGTTGTTGTTGTTGCTGTTGTTAGTTTTTGAATAGGAATATCAGTGATCACATTGGGATTTCTAATATTTACGCCTCCCTTTGCTAACCTGCTCCGTCTTTCGCTCATGTATGTTGGATTTCTATATAATTTAGGACCATATATATCTTACTTTTACAGATTTAATTCCATCACTGTTGAAGATCAAAGATTTTCGATCTTAGTGGCTGTTATTTTAAACGTTTGTAAAACAATTTTTAGCCAGTGTAAACCTTTTTTTTTCCTTTTTTTTTGGGTAGATGCTGATTGTTTTCTTTTAGGACCTTTTCAATTTCAAACTGAACGGAGTTGTTTTCTATCGTTTTTGGGCATGCTAACCAAATGAAAATGGGTGGAAAATGATTTACGTGGATTAATTTTTTTTGAGAATTGATATTTGGTGTATTGTATGTAGGATACTCCCAAATGAGTATGTCTGTAGAGATTGTGGCAAATCCTTCGCCACCTAGGTTATTAGAAAGCATACAACACTTTGCTTCAAGAAAGAAAACAAACAAATTCACTGAATTTCTTTATTTCGTTCGCAGGAGATTGCAAAGCTGACAGATGGTTTTCTGTATTACTTGATCAACAGAGACTGCAAGAGAGAGTGACAGGACAGAGAGAAATGATAAGGGTGGCAGTTAGAGTGCAGTTAGGGTTAGAGATTAGGGTTAGGATTAAGTAAATTAAGGTTACAGATTGTAATGTTCTCAAACTAACGAAAGAATGTCAAAACATCCAACGGGATGAACAAACACGTGAAACAGTCCGCCATGTTTCAGAACACCAACGCATGCGTAGTGCATGCTTTAACAGGATGATGCAATACTCTGTTCCAGTCTCAAACGTATCGTCAAGTGACTATGTTACATCTCCCCTTCGAAGTACGAACGCACGTACTGCACGTAGTCTCTGAGATTAGTAGGCCTTCGGACAA
The DNA here is from genome assembly GCA_964030785.1 of Siderastrea siderea. Classification (NCBI taxonomy): domain Eukaryota; kingdom Metazoa; phylum Cnidaria; class Anthozoa; order Scleractinia; family Rhizangiidae; genus Siderastrea; species Siderastrea siderea. The sequence continues at coordinate 20,533,441 of OZ034973.1, read as the reverse complement.
CTCGCCCACTGGAGGTTTGAACTTGACGATCTCCATCTTGATCGGGAAATAATGAAGGAATCTCACCAGCTTCTTGGGGTCGGGTGACTGCAGAAGAACAAGGACTTTGTCTTGTTGGTTGTTCCTGCGGTCGGGACGCGGGCGTAGCCGGGAAACCCATCGGCGAGGTCATGGTTGCAGGTAATCGTCTTTCATAGGTCTTGAGCAACTGACTTCTGTTACGTCTCTTCTCTTGACCGTTATGATTCACCGTGTACGAGCGCGGGCTTGAATGAATTCCAGTAAGCATGGCAGGTTGCCATTCATTTCCGACTCTGACTCTTACGGCTTCTCCATGGTTGAGAGCTGGAAGTGGCCTGGTACCTCGGTTGTAGTACCTGATCTGCTTGAGCTTCTGTTGCTGAAGTTGCGGGTGACCATCAACAACACGAGGACGAAGAGCGCTAGATGTAGCGGGCAATTTACTTCTCAGCTGTCTACTGTAAAGTAACTGGGCTGGCGAAAAGTCAGTGCCAGTGAAAGGGGAGGCACGGTATTCCAACAGGGCCAAATAAGGGTCACGCTCTTCGTCAGCAACTTTCTTCAGCAAACCTTTCAGTGTTTGGACGAATCTTTCACTCTGTCCATTGGCCTGGGGGTAACAGGGGCTGCTTGGGTTTAACTTGATTCCCCAATCTTGAGCAAAACGCTCGAAAACTGCTCTGCTAAATGGCATGTTGTCACTAACCAGTTCCAAGGGGATGCCATGCCGAGCAAAAATAGACTTGAAATGCAAGATCAGAGTAGCTGCAGTTTTATCCTCAAGAATGGAGATTTCGGGAACTTCGAATAGTAGTCAACGACGACCAGATAATCTTTGCCTTTGAGAGTCATAATATCAGTACCAACCAACTTTCACCCAGGGGCGTTCTGGTATGTCATGTGCAATCATTGGCTCTCTGACGTTGCTTGCTCGGTATCGTAGGCATATCGGGCACTGTGAAACCATCTCCTCAATGTCTGAGTTTATGCCAGGCCAGTATACCAGATGACGCGCTCGGGTCTTGGTTTTTTCAATTCCTAGGTGTGCCTCGTGCAGAAGGACTCTGATTCCTCTCCGCATTGCCTCAGGGATGATAATGGCCTCCCCACGAAATAGCAACCCCTCTGCCTCATGAATCTCCTCTTTACAGTGCCAGAATGGGCGAACTTCCATCGGGAGCAAATTTCTGTGTTGTGGCCATCCCTCACAGACGACATGGAGTAACGTTTGAAGAGTATTGTCCTGGGCTGTCGCTGCTTTCAGTTCAATGAGTTTCTGGTCACTCACGGGTTTGTCAGCCACCAGTTCATGGACCATGATTTCCATTTCTTCCTCCAGCTCACTGCCTTCAGCGGTATCCTGGTTTTCCAGATAGGCCCGTGATAAAGTGTCCGCAAGAAACATGAGACGACCAGGCGTATACGTTACGCGAAGGGAATACTTTTGGAGCTGGAGAAGCATGCGTTGAAGTCTAGGTGGAACCTTGCTAAGGGGCCGGTTGAAAACAGTTTCCAGTGGACGATGATCCGATTGAATTTCACACTCCTTGCCATAGACGTAAGGATGAAATTTTGCGACAGCAAAACAGATAGCAAGTGTTTCCTTCTCAATTTGGGAATAGTTCTTCTCTGCACTTGTCAGAGCCCTGGAGGCATAGGCGACGGGCTGGTTCTCTTGTAAGAGGCAAGTACCAAGCCCGGATGATGATGCATCCGCTTGAATTGTGACAGGTTTCTGAACATCGTAAAATCGAAGCAACGGTTGACTGGATAGCACATCTCGAATCTTCTGTAGCGCCTCCTCGTGTTCGGGCATCCACTGCCATTGGACATCTTCTTTCAGCAAAGACCGAAGTGGCTGGGTGATATCTGACTCGTGTGGAATATACTGTGCTAGGTACTTGACTAGGCCCAGAAGTCTTCTCAGTGCTTTCCATCAGGAGGAGGCATGTTTACTATCGCCTGTACCTTGGAGTCGTCGGGACGCAAACCATCTGCTGTTACGATGTTGCCCATGAAATGAACTTGGGGTACTCGAAACTGAATTTTGCTCTGATTGAACTTGACATTCTTCAATCTGGCTCTCTCCATCACTTTCTTCAGAATTTGATCGTGATCTTTGTCATCCTCGCCTGCTATGATCATGTCATCTATGATGCAGTGAACGCCTGGGATGTCTCCAAATGTTTCAAAGTTCCTCTTCTGAATAATTTCACTAGCAGAGCAAATTCCAAAAGTCATTCTTTGAAACCGTTTCCTGCCCCATGGAGTGTTGAATGTGCACAGAAATGAAGACTGTTCCGTCAGCTTAACTTGCCAGTATGCATCGCGTTGATCCAATACAGTAAACACCTTCTTTCCACTGGGTTTGGCCTGAACTTCCGCTGGGGTAGGTAGGGTAAAATGCTCTCTTTTAATGGCTTGATTGAGCGACTTAGGGTCTAAACAGATTCTGATGGATCCATTTTTCTTCTTTGTGACCACCAGGTTGTTGACCCAATCAGTGGGAGAGTCAACTGACACTATTACACCTTTCTCCTCCAGCTGTACAAGAGTTTCGTTTAATTGATCCCGTACAGCAAAGGGAAAATTTCGCGCTGGCTGTATCTTTGGCTCCACATGTGGTCTCACTTGGATGTCGTACTCTTTCTCAAACTCGCCCAGACCACTAAACACGTCGTGATAGTCTTGGAGAAACTTCTCTTTCGATATCGGAGAATACTCTGCATGACGAAGTTGCTGAATTCTCTGCACCAAGTCGAGCGACTCACAGGCTGATCTACCCAGGATGGACAGACCAGAGTCCACAACGTAAAACTTCAATTTTTGACATGGGCGCGCTCCTATCTTACAGTCAAGCATGACAAAGCCAGAAGGTTTGATGATGTTGTTTCCAAATGCAGTTAGTACAGCATGGGTAGGGAAAATTGTGGATTCACCGAGATCTTTAGCATTGATCACATTTGCGTCAGCGCCAGTGTCAAGTTTCATCTCCACCATCTTACCATTTCCAATATTTACACTGACGTTCCAGGCATCTGATTTCTCAGTATTGATTCCACCAATGAACAAATCATCACATGGGCCATCGTCCCCTACGTTATCTGCTTGAAGAATGTTGAGTGACTTCCTTTGGCTAGGATCTACGGTATTACGAGACATACACACTCTAGCAAAATGATGTCTCTTGTTGCAATTTGTGCAAGTCTTTCCATATGCAGGACATTGACCATAGGGGTGAGAACTACCACAATAATGGCACATACCTCGTTGACTGCCCTGTTGTTGGAAAGGTGGAACATGGCGTTTTGGTTGCTTCTGACCTTGAATTACATCAATGTTACCTCCAGACGGCGTGCTTTCTTGTCTCATGCGCTGAAATTGCTTTGTTGAAACTTCGTCCACTCGACAAATCTCGACGGCAGCGTTCAAATCCAGATCTCTTTGTTTGAGAAGTTTCATCTTTACACGCTCACTTCGCACGCCAAATACGATCTTGTCGCGAATCATCGTGTCAGTAACGTCAGCAGAGCCGAATTCACATCTGCTTGCCTTGGTTCGCAGATCCGTTAGCCACGAGTCGACCGGTTCATCCTCTTGTTGATCTCTTGTCCAGAAAAGGTACCTCTCGTACACCACATTCCGATGAGGTTCCACATATTCACGAAATTTCTGAAGAACATCACTGTATTTCTCCTTGCTTTCTCCGGACCTGAACTGGAACGTGTCAAAAATTGTTAGAGCGTCGGGTCCAGCTATGTGCAACAACAACGCAACCTGAACTTTTTCCAGCTTCTTGAACGCTTCGCGAGCGGTGCGGTACACTTCAAAAGACTTCTCCCACTTTTTCCAGCCTTCTGCTACATTCGGAACGTCAAAGTTCATCGGAGAGGGTGTGGGAAACTCCATTGCAAAGGAGAACTCACCGCTGCCACCATGTAATGTTCTCAAACTAACGAAAGAATGTCAAAACATCCAACGGGATGAACAAACACGTGAAACAGTCCGCCATGTTTCAGAACACCAACGCATGCGTAGTGCATGCTTTAACAGGATGATGCAATACTCTGTTCCAGTCTCAAACGTATCGTCAAGTGACTATGTTACACAGATAAGGATTAGGTTTGGGGGAGAGGGGAATAAAGGGGACGAATTGAGGGTTATTTCAGCTTTGCTTTTAGATCCGGCACCCCAGTTTTGTACCTACCGCTAATACTTTAGGTTTATTTTATTTATTGTTGATATTTCAAGTGTTAATATTCCAATATTTCATTGGGTGGTGTTGTAGCCACCATTATCCAATCAAGAACGCGTCTGATGTCAAACATCGCAAAAGGTGGTCAGCCTGTTGTTTTTGCAGGATCCTGACTGCTAACAAAGTCAAATAAAAATGACGTGTTTACTGACATTAGATAGAGGGACGAGTGTTGGTAAGTCTAAACCCATAGAATATAAATAATTGATTTTTACAGACAGTTATGTACAAATTATTTTTAACAGAAAATCTGTAATGAAAAACCTATTTTATGAAGTGTATAAAAACTACATTGTTATACAATCTTTAGAATAAGTTTTGTATGAAGAACAATTTGTTAATAACAGTATCTTTTTTATTAGTTCTTTTATTGAATAAAAACGTATTTGGCGAGACTACCAAGGATCTTATATACTGTCATATGCCCAGAAAGTGAAATTCTGTCATTCCCGGTTCATTGTAACCCGGAGAGGAAACTTAAGGGACGTCTGTGTCATTTTCATTGCCCTTTCCTCTCAACTGTTTCTCCTAAGCAAATATTCAAAGTGTATTTCAGTTGAAGGAGTTAATTCTTGTAACGAAAGTGACTGGGGCATTTATGGGTCCAAAAGGGCGCAAATAAAGCACCTGATACCCCAGGGCTCAAAGTTTATTTTTCGCTTTGGGAGTACTTGTGCTACCAGGTGAAAATTTCTAGGCGCACTGCCAAAATTTTAGGTGCACAGCTAAAAACGTTAGGAGCACAGTACTGGTGGCACCAAAAAGAAAAAACAGAAAGCTTCAGACGTTGGTTAAGTATTCATGATATCTTTTGTTTCAATCCTTTTTTTATTCCTTTCAGGCTCTTACTATATGTTGAAGATAACACTAATACTGTTACGTTTTTTAAATCAACCTTCTCAATCTCAAGAAGTATAACACTTTATGGTACATTCAAGATAACAGAAAAATTCCACATTCATTTCCTTTGAAATTAACATGAATAACTAAGAAAATATACACTGTCAGTTTACTGCTCACAACTTTCATTTCATTTTAGTTTAAAGCTGATACAGACTTGAAAGTAGATCCACATCATTTGATTAATACAACATTAACTCAATCAGTCGAAATCCGGTGATTGCCATGAATCAGCAACTGAAATTAATTCATCTGGCCACATTCTGTAAGCACAGTTAGGACGCCTCGATCTCTGACCATTGTTGAACCACTTGACAACTGCTGGAGTTGGGTCAGATGAGTTCAATGACACCACTGCGAACTCCAAGGTTAACAGAGGCTTTATCTGAAGCAAGAGAAACTAACTTAATGTATCCAATTTGGAAGGCCATCTTCAACAAGGTCACTGAATGCATTTTTTATTGCAGCTAGTACACCTAGTAGAATAGAAAAACGAGTTGTAAAAGAATTTTACATAACGTTATCGTAATGTACGTAACGTTACCTAGAGTCGCTGTACAACTGCCGTGTCTCGTGTTTAAAATTGTCGCATCCATTGACTAAGGATGAAGATCCATCCATTGGGAAGGCTTTACAATATCTGCAGCGCATCATTTCTTTTTCTAAATCCCACTCAAGCCATCGAATTCCTTTAACCATGCTCTCTGAAACTTGTTCACTTTTCTTTTTTTTCTCCCTGACTCGTCTTTTTTATCTTGGACTAAAGTATCATTGGAGTTCAAGGCTGATGAAGTTTTGGAGTTCGAGGCTGAAGAAGAAGGCGGCGGCCGGCTGTTTAATAATAAACAAGAAAAGCCCCAGGGGCATTAACCCCGCCGTTGTTCGAACTGCCCTTGGGGTCCAAAATATATTACGGCCACGTAAGATACAAGCCGAAGTGGTATTTTTCGTAGTTTTTACGTGTTTGCAATGATAATATAAATCAAGACATGACTTGCCTAATCACCCTGTCTTAGCGTGCGTGACGAAGAGTTTTGATGAAATATTTTGATCATAGCGTGACTCAGCCTGGCCTCGTAGCTCAGTTGGTAGAGCGACGGTGTTCTAATCAGGAGGTCGTGGGTTCAAATCCCGCCGCGGTCAAAGATTTTTCTTTTATCTTGGTTCTCATTTCTAATTTCTTCTTTTAAGGCCTGTGACCGGGGGAAAATTATGGAGGGCAGCATTGCTCACTTCTTGGCACTCTATCATACACTTCACATCATAATATTACTAAGCTCATAGCGATGGCGAGTTCATGCCAGCTTTCAAACTAAAGCTCGCTAGTACATTCGTCCTTGCTCTCGTCGAAGAATAGTTAAGTCCATTGAATTCCTTGTACTTTTCTACACAATTTTCCTTAAAGATTTTGGCGAAGCAAAGCAAAACTGCCCCAAAAAATGCTTGCATTTGACTGTTGAATTATTCAACTTTGCGAAAGTAAGGGACTTCCCCGAATCGGCTTCTGTGTTTTCAGTGATCTAATGTTTACGTGCCAGGGCATTAGTTAGGCGAATTCATGCCAGCTTCAAAGCTCGCTAGCACCTTCGTTCTTGCTCTCATTGAAGAGAAGTCAACTCCACTGAATTTCTCGTACTTTTCTACACAACTTTCCCTAAAGATTTTGGCGAAGCAAGGCAAAACTGCCAAAAAAATGCTTGCATTTCACGGTTGAATTATTCAACTTGGCGAAAGCAAGGGACTTCCCCGTATCGGCTTCTGTTTTCAGTGATGTAATGTTTACGTGCCAGGGCAAGTTTGGCGAATTCATGCCAGCTTCAAAGCTCGCTAGCACCTTCGTTCTTGCTTTCATCGAAGGAGTTTTCATGCCGTTAAATCGCCAGTAATTTTCTACACCAACTTACATGAAAATTCTGGCGAAATAACGCTAAACGAACCAAGATTTTATAATACCGGCAAGTATCGTTTTGACCGGGCGGAGGTCTGGGGCAAGTGACCACGACAAAAAAAAAAAACAAGAAAAGCCCCAGGGGCATTAGACCCCGCCGTTGTTCTCCCCCCCCGGGGTGCAAAATATGTTACGGTCACTCAAGATAAAAGCCCTTGGCTGTGTAGCGAAAGACACGACGAGTATTTCTTTGGCCGAGCGAAAACTGGAGGTCTGGGGCAAGTGACCACCAAAAAAAAAAAAACCACGGAAAAAAAGGGTATTACTAGACCCCGTCCTGACGGCGGGGTAAAAAAAAAAAAACGGGTATTACTAGACCCCGTCCTGACGGCGGGGTAATTATAGTTATGCAAATGAGCATTTCGTAAGAGAATAAATTACATTGTTGACTGCGCATTGATTCTTATTTAACAAGAAAAGCCCCAGGGGCATAATAGACCCCGCCGTTGTTCTTCCCCCCCCCCTCCCGGGGGTGTAAAATATGTTACGGTCACTCAAGATAAAAGTCTTTGGCTGTGTAGCGAAAGACACGACAAGTATTTCTTTGGCCGAGCGAAAACTGGAGGTCTGGGGCAAGTGACCACCAAAAAAAAAAAACCACGGAAAAAAAATGGGTATTACTAGACCCCGTCCTTATGGCGGGGTAATAACTGGGATATAATTCATTGTTTTAAAAATTGTTCTTACCTTGAAGAAAAAAGTCTCTTAACCCAGGTTGTTCAGCCATTCTTGACTCTGGATTGACCTTTCACATCGGCAACGCAAACTCGATTGCACAAGAAGCACGTGTTTTCAAGGTAGCCTTCACTCACACATGTCAGCGGAGTCTTTACAAAACCGAAAAGAGTTGAAAGAGTCTGGGATGGAATGGAAACGTCGAGAAGAAATGGACCTCCGAGATCGGAGAAACCACGGAGGAAACGACCAATAGAACACACACTGATGCAAGGGAAATGATGAAACTTTATTATTTGGAGCCTGGTTGTGTTATATCTACCTATCATAAGGACTGTATAAATTGCGTGCACAGGTATACGGATTTTTCGGTGTGCCTGTAAGTGTTAGCCAGTGCTAAAGGCTGGTTTTCACTAGCGTCGGAGTCGTAATCAGAAGCGTAGAGCGTTACGATCTAGTGAAAATCAAACAACGGAGTCGTAAATGCTGGTTTTCACTAGCGACAGAGTCTGAGTCGGAGACATAATCAGAAGCAGAGAACGTTATGATCTAGTGAAAATCAAACAACGGAGTCGCAACCAGAGTTTCCGACTGTGTTTACGATTCCGTCGCTTACGATTTAGTGAAAACTAGGCTGTCGGAGTCGGAAGCAGAAGCGAAAGAGCTAAACGAATCACAAATCGTGAGAACGAGCACCGTGATTGGTTTATCCTTCCGCTTCTGCTTCCCACTCCGACAATGTGGTTTTCACTAGATCGTAAGCGTCGGAATCGTGAGCGGAGTCGGAAGAAAATGGAAATCTTCTGATTCTTCCGACTCCGTTTCCGTCGAGCTTACAACTCTGGTTTCTGATTTTCACTAGGTCATAAGCGCTCTTATGACTCCGACTCCGTCGCTAGTGAAAACCAGCCTTAATTGACCTCTGCAAGCAATAACTGTTGGGTTCTTTTTGTGTAAATGCGGAAGTAAGAAGTTCAACATACTGACTGTATAGGAACCTTTCTTCTCTTTCCCCTATCCTTGCTTTCATTTTTGCTCGTAGCCACTTAATTTTTCGATGCCCAGTTACTTGTAAGATTTGTGGGGTGTGATTACAGGGCTGAAATTTCATCTTAGCTGAATTAGTTTTAAAAGTGGTTTTATTTTCATGACATTTGTATAACAAGTGTGGAAAAACTATAAGTTGATACTGGCAAGTTTGGCAGCACGGCTAGGGAAGGGTCGTAATCTTGTTTAGTACTAAGGAGAATATAGACCTTCTGATTGTGTTTTGATTGCGAAGAGTTATGTTTGAGACCTTGTTCAAAACACGATTTATTGACCAAACAAACTTGAAAGACTAAACTACATTTAACTACATTTCGATTCCATTACTCAATTTTTATTCAAGATTACTGAGAGTGTACTTCAAAAGGGCTGATATCAATTTTTAAGACTGAAAACGGCCGAGGTTTGAGCTTTTGCCAAAGCGTGTGAACAAAAGCTTTCAAAAATTGTCACTGAGCTTTTAAGCCGTTAGATGCAGTTTACATGGCAAATGAAGTGAATATAAAGTCATTGCTTAAAAAAATTGCCTTTCAATATACTTGATTGGTATTATTAAGTTGTAAAAGCAGAACATTCGGTACAGAACATTCGAAATATTTTTACAAGTAATTTCAGAGGTATATACCAAATCCCAAGGATCATCTGCAACAAAATAAGAAAAGAGACTAACTAAAGATGTAAGAAACTATTAACTTGCAGACACTTCAATCTGAGTACAAATTCCTGTTTTTGTGGACGGTGGAGGGTGGCTGGAAAACTCACTTGTATTCTCTTGGGCATGGATAAATCAGAACGTAACATCCTCTCTTCGAACGTAACAATGGCTGGTTTTATTGGGAGGAAAGTTTTGCTAGCAACTGTTCACAGTTTTCTGGCACGTGTTTGTTTAAAATGTATGCGGTTATTCTCAATAAGGCTATCAATCGACACACGTTTATTTCTTAACAGAAAAATATTTCGTGGCAGAAAGAAAGTTAATCAAATATATCAGATGGTTCATCGCCTAGTTGTCGCTTTCATACCTGAGGTTATAAGTTAATCAATTGATGGGAAATAAGAATCACGTCGCGATACTTTAGTAGAGTGAACGTCTTCTGATCCATGATCTACAAAGCCCGGAAGGTTCCACGCCTTAAATCAAAAAGAAAATTAAACATGACGTGACTTTGAAAGTTCAATAACACAATATAGAAATGACATATATAAGCGTAATTTCTGACAGACTCTCTCATTGAACCATAGTATACACAAATGACATGTTAAATAGCGAGGGGTCGTTTTAAAGGGTAGCAATTTTCATATCTTAATTGGGAACTAACTTGAAGTCTAATCAACCATTTTATGGATGTCATGGATTTAGCCTCTAACTTTCTTTTTTCACTGCTTCTGCGACGGCAAGTTGCAATAAAGTTTAAAATTAGTGCAATAAAGTTTAAAATTAGTGTGAAATTATGAGCCAGAGGAAAGTCTCCTATCATCTTTTCTCATTCTTTTCTAGTTACCATAGTATACTGATATTTTTTCATAAATATAGAAATCACCCATGCACTTGGCTTTTCCTAAAGATGTCATTTTATTTTCTAAATATCCTTGGTTTCTAATTAACAATTAGATTATGGGCTCGAGATTTCTATCGCGTGATAGTTGATTCGGCATTCGGCCTCATCAACTATCACGCATAGAAATCGAGAGCGAATAATCTAATTGTTTTAGTATAAATCTCGATTAATATACCACGAAAGTGAAAAGTTTTACTTAATTGCATTGTTATTTTGAAGTATAAGACTGCATCTGCCACTCACCTTTTCGCTACTCACTATCTATCACCGAATAGATAGCGAGTAGGATAGCCAATCAGATTGCAGCATTCATGATAGGACGCTATTAGATTTATACTAATACAAATTACGGTTGTATCTGTCGTGTTTCAATTTTATCCTTGGTTCAATTTTTATTTTCCTTATTTTTGCGCATGGTAATGTATGATAATGAGTACAAAATAAAGGAAAGTAAAAATTGAACCAAGGATAAAATTAAATCACAACATATCCATTGCAAAAATACTTACCAAGCCATCAGCTGGTGGTAGGAAAGGCGGCTCCTCTAAACGCGCCGCCACGTTTTGCCAGTTTATATTTAAAAAGAAAGAATGGTCCCTTATGCATGGGCAGTCACCCTTTTTGTAGCCTAGTCTTATTTGGGGAGTCCGCTCGAAAAGCTGTATTGGATAGATAAACAAAGAATACAATAAATGCGATAATCTTTTCCTTCATCTAATTTTTATGACAAGGTAAGCTGACCTTCGAAGTCATCCTAAGTATTCGCTGATGTTAAGAAGCAAACGAGTTGCATATTGGTCTCTTATGCCGTGACATTGCATCGCATTAGACTGCATTATACAACACTACTTACCCTACCTTACCTTACATTAACTTGCCATACATAACATAACATAACATAACATAACATAACATAACATAACATAACATAACATAACATAACATAACATAACATAACATAACATAACATAACATAACATAACATAACATAACATAACATAACATAACATAACATTACATTACATTACATTACATTACATTATGGTATTTCTAGTTTCTATTGTTTTTCGAACAATAAATAAAAGCATTTTCATGATTGGCTCTTTTTAAGGTTGCCACTCTCTGAGCCTTGGTTAAATGTAATTTTAATTACATTTAAAAATGCCCTTTTATTCTTCAACCAATGAATCATTGCATTTGAATTTTTTGTTGTGGCTGCAGTCGGACAGTGACGTACACCACTTCACGGCCTAAAAAGCGCTCTAAACACCCACTTCACTGCGCTTAAATTGATTTTTAAATAGGCACAAGGAAACCAACTAGAAACGTGCAATTTGATAAAGATACGATGTGCCAGGAGCCATAATCGGGGACGGAGACCGTAACTGAATACCATTTTCAGTGATGGGGCTGGCCCCATCGAAAAAGACAAATGTGCTATTTTAGAAAAAATTGCGCCATCGCGTGCGTGAAACACGCGTGTATGTTGCGAGGGTGCCGCGCAAAGAAAAAAACAAACAAAATGGCGTCGGAAATTACCTTCGTTGGAGATGAAGAAATCCAGTTTTTGTCATCAGTGACAATTCCAAATCTAAGGCAAGCCCTTGAGGAGAACTTTTTGGATAGTGACTCTGGATATGAGGATTGTACAAGTGATTCCGATGGTGGCAGTGAGAATATTTTAGAAAAATCCTGTAGCGAAGATGCGTCGGACATGTCGGACGAGGATTTCCCCGTTAGACGGAACAAACGTTTTGCGGGCCGAAAAGGCGTCGAACGACGAAAAAATCAGTTGAAGGCGAATCAGTTAGGAAAAGGGAAAATACATCCCGAAAATATATTTCCTCTGAGGACGTACAGAGATTGAAGGGCAGCCGCAAAGACTGTAAAATGATTTTCCAAGCACGTTGTGAAGAAAAGTAACCATAACGCACTGATAAATCGTTGTCACTATTTCCCCAGCAAGAAAAATAGTAACATAGATTCAAATACCGAATCAGTAAAGAAAACGTTTGCCGAGATTTCGCAGCGTATGTTTCTGAAATAGTGCCCGCCTTTACCGAAATGACCGAAATGTTTATAATGAAGACAAAGAATAGTGAAAAGCGCGCTTTGTTTTCAATCAAATACTCTCGCCGTGCGTTATCAATCGTCGACAAAATAGAGAACTGGAAAAACACCAAGAAAAAAACTACTTCCGTCGATGAGAAGGAGAAAGATGAAGTGAAACTTATTGCTGCCCTAGTACTGAATATGACTTACTGGGTAATTTACGAACCTAGAAGGGATACATAGCGCAGTGGACATGGCAAGGGTTTCAACGACAGAGTGAGCTTGGTTTTTTCTCCGCCAGCAACCCGGCGAGAAAAATCACTTTGTATCGAAGCAAAATTAAGGAGAAATTACAACTGAACGTCACTGAGACACAAATGCTTGATTTAGGACGAACAGAAACTGTAGAAATAGAAATATAAGCATTTAGCGCTGTGTTTACAATTTCTTTCATCGTCAACTCAATCACTTGTTCTTAAAATTTCACAAACAGTAGGTTCACAAACAGTAGGTTTTATACGGAAGGCTTTGAGTCGGAAATATCGACACAAGACAAAATAAGCACAGTAAAATAGGAAAGAAGCATTTAATAAAAATTGTCACACCTTTTATGGCGAGTGAGTACAAAAATCATGCAGTAGTCTGAACAAAAAGCATTAGACAAATTCAGTACCAGAAAAGGCGACATTTTTAGGCTATACCACGCAAAATTGACACTGGTTTACCTGTACTCGTTGTGGCTCTATCTGTGTTCCCTTGAGCAGCTCCATACATTTAGACACAAGTCGGATGCCATGTAAAATACGTTGAATCGCCTTCACAGTTGTTTGAGTGTTGTTTTTACCATTCCGTCCGCGGGCTCTAAACTAAGAACAATTGCGTTTTGTGGTTTGCGTTTAAAAAGTAAGATGGTGAATTCTAATGTTCCTCACCTCCGTAGTCTTGTTCCAGTGAGCTGCATAGAAATTATCGTTCAAGCTTAATTATTAATTCTGCCTTCAGTTCGATCAAACAAACACATGATGGCTCCGTTGTCAGCGTTGTGCGAACGGAGCAATTACAAACTCTTTCATTTGAACTCCAGCAGCCATAACGGTGAGATCGTACAGCTTCAATCGGCTTTGAACGACGATTCCAACAATTTTCAGGAAAACTCAAACACGTACCACATTTCAGAGCCCATAATTGGGAGATTTTTCCCAAACCTTGTGCTTGTACGTTCACTTCGGAGCAGTTTCGTTGATTCATTCAGCTCCGCAAAGAAACGCTGCAACACTTCGCAAGGTTTTGGCGCCTTTTTCGGTCAGTCATGTGATCGCCATCGATTCCTGTTCCCCTTTATATGGGAGTTTCTCTCTTTTTTTTTCTCTTTCTTGATTTCATAGCAATTAGCGATTGCGTTTTTAATAATAAAAACCAGTATGTACTCGGGCATACTGGATATCAAATAATTATAACCATCTTGGTCATATCCACGTTGAACGCAAATTTGCGTGTAGCCACGCGCGTTTATGACGTTGAGGGTGGCGCAATTTTTTCTAAAAATAGCACATTTGTCTTTTTCGATGGGGCCGCGTGGACCCCGCGCTTACGGTCTCCGTCCCCGATTATGGCTCCTGGATGTGCTAAAACAAGTGTTGACGTACTTGTGTGAGGAAGTCCTCCGCCTGAGTCGTCAAGTGGTCTGGGTAAAAAATAGCCCAGTACAAGATCATATTTTCTATTTCCTTATCGTCGTCAGACTCGAAAGGGTACTATAACATGAAACAAATAGCGAGAATACAAAGATGAGCATCATAGATTAACAATGTATCCTGCTGAGTGCGTAAACAGCTGTCATTTTCAAAAGAAGGTGCACTATGTTACAACAACATGAGGAATTGCCGACTTTATTCTTAAAACATAGAGCGTGTGCGGTTGCCTAATGTATACACCTGTCTAGACAGAGGTAATGAAGAATTAAGTTACTTCTTCTAGGAAGTAACGCAAAAGAGACCTAGTAAATGACTTTTATACTCTACATATTTTACTCCTTAAAGTGCACCTAACCCCAAAATATTTTTTCCGCTAATATAAAACTTTGCACCTATTTCAAAAACATTTAGCTATTAGTTGCAGTTTTTGACTTTTTGTGGGCTTCAAAACTTAAGCAAAACTAAGCATCATTTGTTGCACGACCGAGTCAGAAGGGGCGTGGGTCTATTCCTGATTTGACGTCACAAGCTGCTTTGCATGCATGTTTACAAAGACTTAAGGAGATGCAAATCAGTTTGTGATGTCAAATCAGGAATAGACCCATGCCCCTCACCAGCTCGGTCGTGTAACAGATGATGGCTAGTTTTCGTACCTTGTACAGCCTATAAAAAGTGAAGACTGAGGGAGATTTTGTAAAAGAACAAGGCCCAAGGCGTTCTGAACAGGTGCAAAGAGTTATTTTAGCGAAAAAATATTTTGGGGTAAGGTGCACTTTAATGCACGAATGCCCTATCTTTGAGGTTTCATTAAGTATAATATAGAGATTTAGCCAAGCCTAAAAGCGGAGCCGCCAAGGAATGAACTGGTGTTCGTTTCTCAGAAATAGTTCTGAAACGTTTCGGTCCGAAATAGATTTCGGGGCTTTTTTGGCTTGTTCGCTTTTGAAACATTTTTCTCAAAAAGCCCGAAAGCGTTCCGAATTGTCCTCCGATATTTTGGGGATCTGTTCTGTAAAACCAAGGTCATTCAAGCCGTCTTACTTGGTTTTTGCAATGTTTCCATATCCTGTCATTTAACTGTCAAGGCTTGTCAAATCTCTTTGGAATATTGACTGTTCGCTTGAATGGACTTGAAACGGCGCTTATTTAGAACAACAAAATATAACTTATTCTGAAGCAAATGGGTTATTTTCATCGCGTTTGGATGTTAACAAATGACATGAACTGCCACTCTTAGTCTGGTCCAAAATTAAAACTGGCATTTCACCAGCGTTTTCTGGGATCACCCGAAAGAAAGGATTTGGGGAGCTTCGAAGCACCTGTAATAAAATTATCGAATAAATGTCGCGCAGGTTTTAGCGGCCGCGAAGAAGTTTGAACATTTTGAGGAACACAGAGAACTAACAGGATAAAAAAGCTTTAAATCCAAAACTGTTTCGCTTATAGCTACTTAAGTAACTTTTATATTTCGTCCTCTAACTTGAGACCATCGAGATTGAAAACAAACAAACACCAAACATGCTTAACTCTATCGCATGAGTTTTGCGGCTGCGAATTATTTAAATTCGGGCGCTTCACTTGTAGCTTATATTTCGTCCTCTAACTAGGGATCACCAAGATTGAAAAGAAAAAAACACCAAACACGCTTTAAATTATGGCATAAGTTTTGCGGCTGGGAAGTAAGCTTATATGAGGTTAGGGGCTTTGAGGAACGCAGAAAACTGTTTTCGGAAGCTTTTCGGATAAAATAGCTTTAAACCGACAACTGCTTCGCTTAAAAGATTATTACTATTGAAAACTTCTAGGACAAGAAAATCGACAATGGCACAAAGAGATGGACCCGACAGTCAAAATTGCGACTGTGCTTTGACCTACTGTTATGAATGAACAAACACAAAATAATAGACAGAGGAATCATTTTTGAAAAAGTTTATTCGAAAACCGGTAAGTTTAAGTTTAAGTGAAATCGGCTGTACATGGCAAAACATTCAAGACTACATCTGTCACAAATCTGAGCGCGTTTCTAATAATTTTTTAAAGTCAAAAGCAGGACATAAATTAAATTTCCATTTCAAAACGTAATTTCTTTGACCATAATACTCAAAATCATGTACCTTAAATCCTTTAAAAACGTCACTTTAATACTCGGTTGTTTCAGAACAGGACAAGCTCTCCGCCGTGAAGAAAACCAACATGAAATCCTCGAAGGCAGATTTCGTAACTTGAACTTTTCGCCTTCCACCAAAAAGACAACTGAGTATTATTTTGAACTTTTTCTTCCCATTTATAGATATTATATGTTTTTTCTCAAGTCTAAAACTTCACTACTGTAGAATAGTCGGTTTGGTAAACTTCACTACTGTAGAATAATCGGTTTGGTAAACAAGCTACAAACGAGTTTCAAAACACCTCTTCTTCAAAAGCGACGGTGGTCATGCGATTTCCCGCCAAGAAAAACGCGCGCAATTTCCCACCAAGAAAAGATGGCATTCTCCATCCCCGCTCGGGTTGCCTTGGGACTCCCTCCCCCTCCCCCAGAGTCTGTACGGGCGTACGGGCGTATGATGACGTCACAACCAAAATTTATCGGATCGATAGGTTACCAGATTTGCTTAGCAATGGTGTTCCGCCGACGGGCTTTGCTATAAGCTTTCATGGTTAATGAGGGTGGTCAATAAATGTTTGCGGCTTCATTTTCTCGACGCTTTCATAGAAATAGAATACACGACAAAAGTGGCATCAAGAGAAAACAGACGACGTTTCAGGACGCCACTCAAGGATCCGTTAACGACGTCTGAGGAATGGCCTCAAAATGTCATAGTGATGGCGTAGCGCTGCCGGGGATGTACTTTTTATAAACTTTAGTCGCAACACAGCAGTGAATTTTCCAACAGGTCACTACTCTACTCGCATTGATAGATTCACTTCAATGAGTCTTAGAGCTAAATACGTAGAGTTCTATAAGAATCCAAAACCATTTCACTGATAGAAATTTAGCTTTAAATGGCATACTTGTTGAACGGGACAAAATAACTTCTTGACAAGGACAAAGTGTAGTGCTACAAAGTTCAAAACATCTTACCGCGAGTGGCACCAAAAAGTTTCATAAAAAGCGAATGTAGTGCTACGAAGTTAAAAACCTCTCACCTCGAGTGGTAGCGGTAAAACTCGAGGCCACGATAAAAATTTTTTATGTTCATCTCCGTGTGACTTTAAAGTCATTTCGCATGTAGGAATTAACGCTTTCTTACCTTTAAAATGGTAAGGGAAAGATAAGAATGTTGTTCAATTTATTTCTGCGCTGCGAAGGTAAGAATAGTACTCAGATCAGGGAAGCTTTACGTCACGGGTATCACCTTTTTGGATTCATTCCTCAAAGGCCGTTTCGCGGCTAGGCTATAATACAAACCTCGCCTGTCAACAATCTGTACATTAAGACGCCAAAGGACCACCAGTCTACACTCTCATCATACGGTTCATCTTCAAGCATCTGAAAATGGGAGAAGCAAGGTGTAGAGTTTGAAAGTCTGCGCTACGTATACGTCAAGGTTATGATCCCATAAAATGTGGCCCTTCAAAATTCTTACTTAAACGTAAAACTGACTTACCTCTGGCGCCATGTAATAGATAGTACCACAAATCCCTGTGGTCTTCTCTTTTTTTAGAATTTTCGAAATACCAAAGTCGGCAAGTTTGATGTGGCCTTTTTTGTCAACAAGCACGTTTTCAAGTTTCAGGTCCCTAAGAAGACAACCATTAAATAAAGTAAGCTAAGGGTAAAGTCGCATACGAGCCACAGGGCACCCACACGGCCGGAGCCTATCCCGGTTTCTGTAGCATGAAGTAACTGACAGTATTGCCACTCCCCCCTGAATGGAATGCTAGCCCATCGTAGAGTTACCCCCAGCAGTATGTCACCGGTAGCCATTTTATACACCATGGCGGAGAGAGACAATATGGGGTAAAGTTTCTTGTCTTAGGAAACATCACGATGGCAGGAACCAGGCCTCAAACCACTGACCCTTAGTCTAATGCGCTAACAACTACCACAGCACACCCACTTTTGATGTGCACTGCGCGCCAGTAAGGACGTTTTCATATTTTTGGTCCCTAAGAAGAAAATCACTAAATTAACAAAGATCCCTTTTAAAATTCTTGCATTGCTTCTGAACGTTCCCAGCGAAGGGAACCCTGTATACTTGCAAAACTTCTGACTGCCGATGTGTCATGTTTGACTCAGAGTCTTGGCTTTAAGTAAATCCTTGGATCAGAGTGAAGGAAAAGAGAGAGTAAGGAAAACTAAACAACCTAAGAAGGGATATTTCTACTAAGTCAGCAACAGCAATCACATATACTTCGATATTTTAGTTTCTAGGTATCGAAATGTATTAAAATTCTTCCAGGGTTGTCCATTAAAAAAGGAGGCTACGGACAGCTTGCATGACTCAAATGGAAAGGTAGAACGAGTGAAGTTTAGCGACAGTTAAAAAGAATCTAAGAACTAAGAAATAAGTTTAAGGTGCATATTGTTGGTATTTATTCACTTGACTTAAAAATATCCACAGTCTCACATTTCATTATAATAAGAGCTGCTATACCTGTGTATTATGTTGTTGTTGTGAAGAAACTCCAACCCGCTGATAATTTCACAGGCATAAAATCTGAAAGGAAAGATACGCACTCAGTAAACCAACAACTATGCTGCTAAATTTGATAACAAAAATACGGTTATTCACTTTTAATATTTTGCAAGACAGATGTTCTTGAACTGAATACCTTGCCGCGGCCTCTGTAAACTTTCCAACGTCCAAAAGGTGGCCTTCCAGGTCTCCGCCAGCAACGAATTCCAGAATAATAAGCATAAGGTTCTATTGATGAAAACAATGGACAGAGAGAATAACAGTTTTACGTTACCCGTATTATAAAGGTCACTGGGGGCTACTCGATAAAGTTTTATACGGGAAGGCTCCGCCCTTATACTAATTTTTACCTAAATAGCATCCCATTCATAAACTTAGAGTAAAAAATTGCACTTCTTTCTTACGTTTCTATCCTATAGTTGCGGTGTTTTAATTTGGGTTTTCACTTGCTCTGGGTGAGCTACTCAAAGCACTGAGCTTTCGTGTGTTGCACGTTGCTATTTTTACCAAACTTTGACACCCTTTCCCTGCTATCTCCTTTGCTTAGCAGCGGATTTCGGTTACCCTTTCAATTTTCCCCGGCTACCTTTTAGTATACTGTGAGCTTTAAAAGGCACCCCTGACGGTCAGAGCCTCCATGGATAGCCCACTACAGGAAGTGCCCCCGGTTGTCACTGGTATTCAGTTTTTAGTTTTCAGGGTTTTTTTTTAAGATACTGACAGTGATTACTAAACTTGAATAATTATGAGATATCAGGTGCAGTTCTATCTGACAAATGTTACTAAACCAGACACTGTTATCTGTACATTACCTTAACAGAAAAGAAGGAACACAATTTTGACAAGAAGGAGGATTTTCTTCCAATCTCCAGAACTTTTAGCTCCGTTGCTAGCATTTTAGTGTCAGTTTTCCTGATGATTTTCACGGCGTAGTTCTTTGGTATATATCTGCTCGTAAACAGCAATACCTTTTGGTAATTCAAAATAATATACATCAGTCTTCCATTAATAGGTAGCTTGAGACATACATGGGACATACATTACTACAGAAAATTAGTGCTCCATGAAATTAACGCGAACTGTAAAATTCGCGTTAATTTAAGTCGCGTTAATTTTTGTGAGCGTTAATTTCCTCGTTGTTAATTAAGTTAAGCGTTAATTTCTACGACTTTGATTTCCACAGGAGCCATAATTGGCTCCTGATTTCCATCATTTTAATCCCAAATTTTGTACTTGGTGCAGACATTCTTGACGCCTAGAAAACAATAGCTATCCTCCATTTAGGCAGAATTTATCGCATGTTGTCTGTTTAACAAATTGACGTCAGTTTTTTATACGTCTGTCCTCTTATTGATGATAAATTTCGTCATTGAAGACTGCTAGATTTTTTGCACAATTCTCGCCTCATCAAGAGTGCAGCGCTGAAAAGTTTGACAAAACTCTTTTGCTGATTGCGTCAGCTTTACGTGTTTCATCCGTCTGTACTCTTATTGACAATAAAAATTAGCCAATCAGCGCGCGAGAATTCGCTCAGTTATTGTAAAAAAAGAAATTGTCTATTACTGTAACAGACCTATAGAGCTTTTTTTGTTCGGATTTTGAAATCTAATCTTAAAATAAACTTGTTCCAGTCGCGACCGCAAACTGTGTTTCTTTGTGCTAATCGCGTTAATTTCCCTCATTTTAAAAATTTACCCCTCTTTCCCGTTAATTTCCTTTATTGGGTAGTAATTTTCCCTGCAACTCGCGTTGATTTCAAATACCTTAAATAACAGAAGTGAATATTATGGGTTGTGGCACTCTAGGGTCGTGACATAATTCAAAATAGTGACCAAAAAGGCCACCACTTTGGCCATTACTCGAAACGGGAAAAACTGGAAATTTTTCATGTTAGCACTGTAGAATTTTATACTTCTTACCATCGAGAAATACTGTCATATTTCGTAACCATGGCAACCAACTCCTACAAATCTATACTAAACTGTGTCTAAGGGATAAACATACTATCGATCTGAGACGTCCTTAGGCCGCTTCACAGACGGTTGATTTCACTCCACGACTGGAAAAAATTAAACGTGTTCAAATGTTTGTTGGCTGCATGGTGAGTAAAGTTTCTTGACCAAGCTCGATAACACTCAACTTTCCCTGAATGAATTTTTTACTAGCTGTCGCATTTCATGTCCTCAGAGATCACCTTTCCCAAATTTTCCCTTAACTCCTTCCCTGCAAAAGTCGACTTTCCCCGGCAATGGAGTCGTAGACATTGAACCACTTGTGACGTCATCATTTTTTGACGACACCAGATTGTTTTGATAAGCAGCTTACACAGCAAGGACAATTCCATCCATACGTGTGTCCATTTTGAATAAGGACCAAATTCTGGCAGAGCTATTCCAGAAAAACGTGTTCATATTTGGGTGCCAGATTCTGGTACGATAGGCGAAGCCACCTACAGTTGATCAATGCTCCATTTCCAGGGTTTTTGAAGGGCTGAGGTCAAAACTTTTCCAGTGGATAGAAAGGGGATAAAGGGTAGAAGATAAAGAAAATAAAAAAGGAGAGAAAAAGGAAAGCAAAAGAAGCAAGGAAAAAATTGAGAATGACTCGGCAAAAAACTTAAGCTTATGCGCATGCGTTAAAGGAAAATATGGTACAATTTACAACAGAAGCTTGTTCAAAATCTAGCAAAGTTGTAAACAAATGCCTTTGTTGCAAAGTTTAGTGGCATTTGGCAACATAGCACTTAAAAAACCGGTTTAACGGTTAAAAAATGTTGTTTCTTTTCTTTAAAACGTGTACCGTGAAAGGGTTAAGGTAACGTTTACTGAACCAGTGAAGGGCGATATTTTAATTCAACAGACTGCGTTTTAGGATGTTTGTGATGATTTTGAGATGAAATTCATTCGGTTCATGTTCAAAGTTAATGACTTTGCGGTTGACTTGTGGTCAACAAACTTGTGCTCACATGATTGTTTCTTCAAACCGAGGATGAAATCAACGGTCCGTGAAGCAGGCTAAAATATCCCTTCTCAAAGGGCGTTTGAGATGGATATTTAATAGCCATTGAAAACGGCAGGTGCTAATAATAATTCCTCTTGAACTTTTAAGAAAAATATGCCACCTTAAAGGAACTACGTCACAGTATTTTCATTATCTTTTTGATCTGACAAAATTATTTTCTTATTGAAGGGAATCTCAAAATAATAGTTTCCTAAGGCAGAAAAACACCAAAGAAGTAAAATTAAACCATGCAAAACTAAACAAAGATGGTTACGATTGAGGGAGATTAAGACGGATTACGAATGAAAAACTTGAAAAAACTTGCCAATTTTTTCAAGATGCGTTTTCCGTGACGTAGCTCCTTAACCTTTACACCCCCCCCCCCCCAACGAACCCCCTGTCAGTGCAACCAAAACCTTGATTAATTTCATTTCAAAACACTTTTAAAAACTGTACATTTTTTAAAAATGTCCTTACCTTTCCGAAACCTCCTTCACCCAGAAATTTTAAGAATACGAAGTCTTTAAGTTTCTTTGCCCACTTTATGTTTGACAGACGCTGGACTTTAGCGGGTGGCTCCTCTTTTGAATCCACGGTGGGTTGTTTTCGCTTTAACCCGATCTGTAAGTTAATGAAGTTAGGCATGATAAGGTTACCATACAACCTTGACAGAATTGCATCAACCTTTTTACGCATTTTGCAACTTTTTAATCGATTGAACTGAAATTTCCAAGGAATAGAGTCGTAAACGGAACATTTAATTGTTATGAGCAAAACAGTTGGTATTCGATATCTGATTACCACCCGTCCGTTCAGATAAATTCGAACGTGTCATGGGGATCTATTATAGCCTGGCGGTTAGAAGGTTTTTGCCAATTTTGGGGGCGGACAGATCCTCATTTTCGTAGCGGTTTATGGTTAAGAAATTATCGTGCGGTAGCGGGAAGTTACTTTTCGCAAGGTTTTCAGTTGTTTTGCATTTTCAGGAGCGGATTACGGTTAAATGTTTTGTAGCGGAGCTCCCATGCGGCTGAGAGAGCGGGGCACCATGGCTAACCAAATCTGGTAACCTATCGATCCGAGAAATTTTGATTCAGACCTCAGCGTACATCCATCCACCCACCCCCTGCCACGAGGCTTCAACAGGCCCGAGTAGAAGCACCAACCGCGATTGTAAAGATCAATACGTAGAGTAGCGTATGTTTCACACCACCCTGAATCGGCGGAATCGGCTTAATCGATGAATCAGTAGAACGTTATTGTCACAGGTATCTTGAGGAACGGGTGAAACGTCTTGTGACCAAGAAGGCAAGAAGAACAGCCCCCAGAAGAAAGCCATGCTTTGCCAGAACACCAACGATCGAAATGCACTAGTGACTCACTAGTTGCATCATCTGCAGCATCGCTATCTACATCTCAAGTGACTCATTATCAAGACACAAAGCTAAAGCTTAATCCTGGTGATTTCCTCCTGTTTTTTTTTCAAGTGATGTGTTGTTAAGAATATCGGACCAGTACGCAACTGCCAGATTTGCTAACCACTAGACCACTGACTGTCATAAAGTGATAAGGCCTGATAAAGGAAGCGAATTCAACCTACATAGAATATTTATAACTATAAATGTTGATGAACTAAACAGACAAATAAATGCGCGCATTGTTCTGTATTTGTCCTCGAAAATTCAACATTTATATATCTATGTGTTTCGCAATGAATAACATCTGTGTTTGAGGAGTCCTTTCAGTTAACTTCCCCAAGAAGTCAATCGAATAACTGGCTGTGTTTTGAGGATTTTTTTAATAAGGTCTTCGCCAAGTCAGAAAAAAAAATGATTGCAGTGTTGGCCTGTGTTCGCGTTACGTTCAGTAAAACTACTTGCGACAAAAATATACAAATGTATGCTAAGAAAGAATGGCCGTTACGGTTTTCTAAACAAAATTGGCGGTTAAAGTTATTTAGAAAAAAATAGGAGGAGTTAACGGGGTAAGGAACAAATCACAGCGGTTTGCGGAAGGCTCGTACCCCTATAACAGCCCCCCACATCTTCAGGTACGATGGGTTTTTAAAACAAGGTAATTGAGTAAAAGAAGCCCTAGTTGACGCCATACGATTAGCTCGTGTCCATCTTTAAATTTTTAACCATCTATTTTAATTTTAAGTAAGTTAATATGCCAATAATTTCAACTTTTCTTATAATGCATCATCATCACCTCCTCCTCTTTCTTTTTTCGCTCTACACTCGTTTTTAAAATATAAAGATGTCTTTCAGATTGATCGGAGATCGCATTTCTTCAAACTTATGAAGGCATTTTGTGACTGAATATAATTAAACCTCGAGGAGAAAACTGAAAAGAAAAAACGGTTAAATTGTTGAAAAAGCATTGCACCTAACTATAAGCTCTTTCAAAAAAGTGGGTGTGATGTGAAAGTCAGAAGAAGCGGAGAGGAGAAGAGGCGCAGAGGGACTGATTCGTCAAATATGCTTTTATGCGACCTGTAAAACGATACTGAAATAGAAAGATGCTCTTCTCACCTCAGTCAATTTCACTCTTCTTGCCTTGTTCCTTTTAAAACTGTTCCACGCTCTTTGAATAAGGCGGACAGCGTGCTGTTAAATGTAATGGCACGGAATATGGCAATGATAAGTATATCGTTCCCGAATGAATAACCTTACCTAACTCATATTTGAACAAACCTGCAAACAAATGGTTTTGTTTTGATCCGATGAATGTTATATACCAGATTTTCATTTTAATTTTCTTACAGCCAATTTCACTGCTATGTGTAGACCCGGGTTTTTTAAAGCATGCTTTGCCTGCTATGATTTCTCATTCGCGATTCTCTCATAACGACAAAGCGAAGAACGAAATTAGCAGATCTTCTGCTTTTTATGATTTCTCAGAAAATAAGCTTTTCTTCTGTTAACTCATTTCATGGGCAAATTTCCAGAATTATCTTGTCATCATGATTCCACCATCGAGATTCGCTATGACCACAAAATAATTTTGGAAGTTTGCTTTCTTGATATTTGAAATTATTTGTAAAGGACACTGGTCCTTCGCTGTGGTATGCTATTTCTAATATTAAAACCCAAGAGATGCTAATCTCTTCTGGGTTTTAATATGTTTCGGACTTTATGATCGGGTTATAATTTATGAGTTAACTGGTTAACAGTCACGTGAAGGGAAGCAATGGATGAACAATACAATACAATACAATACAATACAATACAATACAATACAATACAATACAATACAATACAATAAACTTTATTTAACGAGGGTGAACGTATTAACCTTTTACAGTTTTCTAACATATGGCCCTCAAAAAATAACAGACAAGGAAAAAGCAGAATTCATTCGAACAAAAAGAATAAACATTAAACATTACAAAATAACAGATAAACTAAGCTAAACTATAAGTAAGAGAAGTAATAAGCTAAGATACATGAAGTAGTCACATACTAAAAAAAACAGCGGCATTTAAGAAGAAAGCGGGCATTCATGGAAACAGAGCTCCTCAAGATGGGAGAGAGTGTTGAGGTTTTGCAGGAAAAGGCCACGAAGTTTATGCTTTAGCGAAAACGAAAAGGAAGACAAAGCACTAGGCGAGGCAAGGGGGTGCGCAGCAAGTATCTTAAAATCAACCTCAAGGGTATTAAGAGCGCTTGTCTGTAAAAATCAAACATAACGCGGCAAGGGTGGAAAATTCGATTTCTTTCATATTTTAATGTTAGATAGGTTAGGGTATAACTAAAATCACTGGATACTTTTTTGGGCAAAATATCCTTTTATTTCAAAGAAAAATGCAAATAACGAACTTCCGTTAAAATCGCCATTTGAAGCAGTAAATCTTGACATCAATTTGAGGCGTTCGCGTGCAAAAACAAATCCCTCTGTCGTCCTTTAAACACTCAATTTTACTTTTGCAATCTCTAAAGAGCTTCAAAACTGATTTTGGTAGAAACTGCGTTGTTCTTTGTGTTTGAAATAATTTAATTTTGAAAGTATACATTTCTCATCAGGAAAAGTACTTCGTGAATTAAATTATTTTTCACGATGTGCTAAACCTTCAAATCGATTCAGCTTCTGGCTGTTGAGTTAAGAAAAGATGTTCTCAGGATTGCTGCAAAAATTTCTTTGGGCAAATGATTGAGAGCGACGCGAGAGCTTTTCAAAGTTCGTTAAAATGCAGGTTGTTTGACCTTTCTTAGCAACATTCCATTCGCGAGTCACGCACATATTTTAATGTGTTTCGACCCATATGAGATCGAAAACGTCAAACAGAAAAACAGTTCGAAGTGCTCTTACCTCATTTGCTGTAGAGGACAGGTCCAGAGGCCATTTCCGAGTGATTCTCTTGCCGTTCGACGTATTTTGGTCCTGTTGATGCCATCCAATGAACACCGCCAACTGGGTCAGTGTATTGTAAACGGTCGAACAGCTCAACAACAACCTTTCTTCCAAAACGTTCGACATCTTTCTACACTGTGACATCTTACTCAACGGTTCAGTTGCTGGTCAGTGTTGCTTAGTTGGCAATACACAAAAAGGTTTTTATCACCACATGTCGCCGCTACCGTGGCCAGAGTTCTGTCTAGAGCCGCGTCACGCAATACAAATCATCGGAATGGACATTTTACTAGAGGGTAGGGGAAGGGCAAAATCTGCTCTGATTCTTTTTAAACGGCTCAGGGTTCGAGAAATGGGAGGAACTAGTAATGGACCCAGAATACGAAACAAAATTAGTGCTACATTTAGGCACCTCAACCTCCCGTGCCAGAATGCAGAAAAAGTAGTCACCCCTCGGCGTGAGTTGTAGGCATGCAAATAACAATGTTCGAACACGAAAATTAGCTAAAAAGGGTACGTGTAGTAGTTTAAGTTAAAAACCTCTTCAAAACGTCGAGTCCAGAACATTAAAATCGTTTTTATCAGGGAAATTGTGATGTGACTAACTAGTTTGTGCTTATTGTTTTGGCTTAGAGGGGGGACCTCGGACTTTTTTTTTCACAAATCATACATATTTACATACATGAATTGCTTCGTTACACAGAAGACGGTTGTTGTTGGTTCCATTTTCTTGTTGTCGGAGTTTGTGGTTACAACACCAGACGAATCAAAAGCTTGAAAACAATTGTTCCCTTAGTTTCATGCACCAAGAATACCCAGGCCCGTAGAAGGGGGAGGGGGGGGGGGGGGGCTCGAGTCCCCAGAAGTTTTGGAAGTTGAAAAAACATGACAATAAATGAGCCAAAAAATATATAATTAAAACGAATTAATGTGCAACGAATAGTCTTAAATGCTGATGCTAAAAGTTTCTTTTATTATTTTACAACCTTCAACAGGGTTTGACATCTGTTGAGTCACTAGCCACCGGGCAAGTGGGCTTCAAAAATCTACTAGCCCACCGCACATTTCAGTCGCCAAGGTTCCTTCCCAATGTCTTTCTTCACCCATATCACCTTGACCCTGGCAGTATAGCTTTACTGTGAAGGACCTTAATGCCTTTAATAGCTAAGCGACTGATGTGTATTTGCTGCAAGCCTTAAGCTCATCATGTTGTTTTAAAACAAGTCTAAGGAACAAAACTATTTTTATCTCACCAATCGAGTGATAAAAGTTACGTAAACGTTTACGAGCGTCAGGTAAAACAGGTCCAAGATTCGTAGCTTGGCTGTCGAAATGTTTCAATTTTAACAAACCTTGTAACTTTAAGGGTACTTTTTTAAAACTGATGCTATAAATCTGGTGGATGTTGCCAACAACTTTGTCGGCAAAAAAGCAAACAGGAAGCAGCTTTTTGGCAAATTGTCAACGAAGGATGCCCCCAAAAAGGTGTCGTGTTTGACGAAATCGACACAAACTGTGGCATTGTGAACAGAATTAGTATCTATGTGCATGAGTGTGTATTTTGAAGGGGGGGGGGGGTGGGGGAGGCTTTGACAAGGCCAATTTGATCGCAGCATTTATTTCAGCCTTGGTGCGGGCCTGATACCACAAGTTACAAGTCAGTTTTTACGACGAACGCTTGAATACAACGACGATATGTCCCAGCCATCGTGCAAAACCTGGAATAGTGTCTAGCAGAAGCTGCAGCACAAGGGGCCGGCTCACGGTAAGGAAAAGAGGAGTGGCCAAAAAGTGAAAGAGGACTGGGGAAAAAGGGATCTGAAATTATCTTACGCGGGACTACTTCGTTTGTAAAAGTTGGATCAGGTGAGTTTTATATTCGCTTGTGGTCTATCCGAATATTAGCCAGGTTATCGATGGAAGCCTCACTCTTCTCTTCGTCCTCATTAAGGTGTATGTAGAACGTGAAAGACGTAACAGACCGTTAAGGGCAAGATGCTTGACGTATTTCTGTTATGATATCCTCATATCCATTATGATAAGTATGCTGGCTGCTGTGAGAGATCTCGCTCACTGGGAACCTGTCTCAGTAAGATTCGTAAACAGAAATTCAGGAACACAACCTCATTTTTTGTTACCATGGTTACGTGCCATATTCACAGTCTTCAAACAGCACTGGCGTGCTGTTAGAAGCCCCACTCATTAGTCAGGACACACTAATGTAGACTAAGTCAAACAGCTGACAAGAGAGCACAGTTAAAAACTTCGATTGCACCCATTTGTTATGAAGAGAGAACCCTTCCTGTCCAAAACTCCATCCAACCCTTTAACAGCGAGCTGACTTTCACTCCTGATATAACTGTTCCTTGTACCGGTCCTGTGCCAGCTGAGAACCAGCAGACTGACACCAATGATCATAGGTAGAATACCCACTCGTCAATTAACAAAAGGGAGCCCCTTGTAGTTATAGGTTTCCCCGTATTAAAGTTGGGTCTAGCTAATAATAGCGCCACTTCTGTTGCACCACTCACCTGTAACCATGTCTGTAAGCTTGTACAACGGTTGGCCGATTGCGTTTCAGACTACTAGGCTAGGGTAGCAAATACAATTTTTAATGGTTGTAACAACACTGGTAATAAGTAAGAAAGACACACAACGCCATTAAAACCACGAATAATCCCTGCAATTAACACTGTATGTTATTTTACTTCACCTCAAAGGTTTTGCCCTTCCAATACCCGCTAAAATGCCTTTGATACGCATTGCGTGACAAACCAAAGACGCACGCGGCGCCATCCACGTTTGGTCCCAATTTAGCAGTCAAATCTGAATATGCTTTTGTGCACTGAAAACTGAGCAACACTCGTATTAAATCAACTGGACCGTTGGGTAAGATGTCACAGTGTAGAAAGATGTCGAACGTTTTGGAAGAAAGGTTGTTGTTGAGCTGTTCGACCGTTTACAATACACTGACCCAGTTGGCGGTGTTCATTGGATGGCATCGACAGGACCAAAGTACGTCGAACGGCAAGAGAATCACTCAGAAATGGCCTCTGGACCTGTCCTCTACAGCAAATGAGGTAAGAGCATTTCGAACTGTTTTTCTGTTTGGCGTTTTCGATCTAATATGGGTCGAAACACATTAAAATATGTGCCTGACTGGCGAATGGAATGTTGCCAAGAAAGGTCAAACAACCTGCATTTTAACGAACTTTGAAAAGCTCTCGCGTCGCTCTCAATCATTTGCCCAAAGAAATTTTTGCAGCAATCCTGAGAACATCTTTTCTTAACTCAACAGCCAGAAGCTGAATCGATTTGAAGGTTTAGCACATCGTGAAAAATAATTTAATTCACGAAGTACTTTTCCTGATGAGAAATGTATACTTTCAAAATTAAATTATTTCAAACACAAAGAACAACGCAGTTTCTACCAAAATCAGTTTTGAAGCTCTTTAGAGATTGCAAAAGTAAAATTGAGTGTTTAAAAGACGACAGAGGGATTTGTTTTTGCACGCGAACGCCTCATAGTGCTTCAAATGGCGATTTTAACGGAAGTTCGTTATTTGCATTTTTCTTTGAAATAAAAGGATATTTTGCCCAAAAAAGTATCCAGTGATTTTAGTTATACCCTAACCTATCTAACGTTAAAATATGAAAGAAATCGAATTTTCCACCCTTGCCGCGGAATTTTGATTTTGTCTGATTTTTACAGACAGGCGCTCTTAAAGGGAACAGTGGCGGAATACGAGAAGGTGCGCTTACCCAAATTTGTTCTAGGCTGGGGAATAACTAAATTATGAGAAGTTGTACCGCTAGTTATACGAGTAGTCCGTGTAGTGGATAGAAAGGACACACAAGCCATGCGGCCGAATGAATGGCCATAAAACGAACGAGCGAAAGCAGCGAATGGACGAACGGACAATACCATGTATGAACGAACGAACAAACCCAACAACCGAACGAGCGAAATGACAGCCAAACAAACGGAGAATGGACCAATTGCACGAAATTTCGCGGGAGATGATCCCCTTTATAGTTGAAACTGCGGTTATTTCGTTAAACGTCAGTGTTTTAAAAAATGTAACGATTAACCTACGTTTTGATTTACATTTTACTGTGGAGAAGAGCTGAATGTGAAGTGGTAATTTTTCGACAAAAAGCTTAATATTTAGCCCTGATTGCTCTTTAACCATAAACAATAGAAAAATTACAATTATAGTTATAAATCAGGTTAATTTCCCTTATGCTACATCTAATTGAGTTTCGATACCTAGAGAATAACAATTCCACGGAAAGATTTCACGGGCCATGAGGTGCCTTCCCAGATCCATCTCAACCTAAGTATACAGGTGATAATACAATCCAAAAGGAAACGCAATAAACACCCGGGGTAACTGGTGCAATGTCGTTCTACAGTCATATCCATATCTATAAGGACAGAGAGGTCTGACACAACTGACCCAAGGAGAGTAGGATCTTAGGTTGGACATGGTCCGCCATATGGTGGGACGTTGGTCCGGCATATGGATCGTTAAGCTTTTTAATACATAATTAATGTACGAATTTTATTTCAAGCCGCTCAGAAATACTTTTCTTTGTTCTAAACCAAACTGGCCCAGTATTTTTTCCTTCGTTTAAAAAAGAAATAGGTGTATTTCAGCCATTTGTTGGGTCGCCGGGTTTGCGGGCGTTTGTTCGTGCCATTGGTCCATTCTCCGTTTGTTTGGCTGTCATTTCGCTCGTTCGGTTGTTGGGTTTGTTCGTTCGTCCATACATAGTATTGTCCGTTCGTTTATTCGCTGCATTCGTTCGTTCGTTTTATGGCCATTCATTCGGTCACATGGCGTGTGCGTTCATCCATCGCCTTCAGCCTTCGGCTTCCCTTCATGTGACTGATAACCAGTTAACTCATAAATCATAAACCCGATCATAAAGTCTGAAATATATTAAAACCCAGAAGAGATTAACATCTATTGGGTTTTAATATTAGAAATAGCATACCACAGTGAAGGACCAGTGTCCGTTACAAATAATTTCAAATATCAAAAAATAATTTCAAATATAAAAAACACTATAAACCTAACTGAGTTTCTTATAGCTGCTTTCACTGCTATGTATAGAGCCGGGTTTTTTAAAGCATGATTTGCCGGCTATGATTTTCTCGTCTTGATTCTCACATAACCACAAAGCGAAGAAAGAAATTAGCAGATCTTCTGCTTTTTATGATTGTTTATATCTCAGAAAGTAAGCTTTTGTTCTGTTAACTCATTTCACGCGCAAATTTCCAGAATTATCTTGTGATCATGGGCTAATCATCATGGTCTATGATTCCACCGTCGTGATTCGCTTATGACCACAAAATAATTCTGGAAGTTTGCTCATGAATTATCCTCGAAACTGGGCGCTTGTGAGACCTTTTACACGAGAGTGAGGGCCTTCGTGAAGGCTTCACATAGATCGTAAGGCTTTTCGAGGCTTTTTCATGTCCCCTTGGCCCTTGCAGTTCACTCGGTACGAGGAAGTCGACGACCGGCAAACTATGAGAAACAAAAACCGACAAAACTGATCGAAAGCACAGTCGCATGGCATGAACGTAATCTTTTGACTTATTGAGTTAACTGTTTAAGACTGCAACGATAACTGAGGGCAGTGAAAAGTGGAACCCTTGATTGAATCCTGAACTGCAGTGTTCGCGTGTTTTTGAAAAGAGGAGTAAATATCCAGCCGCACACTGCCTACCAATCAGGAAGAAAAACACGGTTTGTCTCAAGCGATGTCACGTGGCCACACGTGAGGTCATATATACATTTCTTCATTACTTATTTTAAATTTTTATCAAAGGAGCGTGGGTTTCATTCTCTTAGTGAATAACAAATCTTTTAAACTTTATCTGATTCATATAACGAGAAAAGAGATCAAGAACAAAGTTAACCTTTACCAAGTTTTTTTTTAAAAATGCCACATACTTTTTCTTGTTTTCTCACCTCAACGGTAGCCATTCTCCTCGCCTTTTTTCGTTTAAAATTACTCCACGCTGCTTGCACTACTCGTGCCGCGTTCTGTTAAATATAATGTCACATGTCGTAACATAATTAGACTGATTTATAAGCTCTTTATCCATGCAGCTACCTTATACCTACTATTTTTCCCGCGTACTTTCTTTTGCGAAAGTTCGGGAGCTGTATTTCGCGAGCATTAATCTTCGCGATTCCAGGAAAAAAGCGAACAAAAGTATATTTAATTTCATGGTTTTGCCATTGCATTTTGGTCTTCTAAAGTCCTAGGGCGTCATTTCACGAAAAAGGGCATATTTGGAAATGAGCCCCACTAGAATGAACGGGAAGAAATTACTATTAAAGAAACTTGCTTCTGGAAATTGAAAGAAAATGTGTATTAAAACACTCGTTTAACAGTGATTCGGAAAAAGAGTGCAAGCCAAATACAATACTGGAAAGAAATATTTTCATCGACAAAAAGTACTAATTTTTTATCCAGAACAACTATCAACAAGCCCGTGGCTCACAACATTTAAAATTCATGTGTCATTTTTTTTGTAATATGGCACTAGATTTCGCGTGTTTAATTTTCGCGCTCTCTTCTTCTGCGAATATCAATTTTCGCGATTTTTTTCCAAAACGACAAAAATTGCAAAATTACGTAAGTGCAAAAACTAGTAAGACTAGTAAGAATAAGGTAGCAAAATTGTATTTGAGCGATCTGTGACGTCATTACCAGATTCTTTATAGCGGAAATAACATCAGGGGGGGGATAGAAGCGAGGCCTGGGACCGAGAAACGATGTTCTCACAACTTGCAAAGCGGTCCAGTCAAAACGTGGACAGCGGTGTTCGTCATAATAAATATTTCCGATCGACGATCAACTTATTTGAAATAGTTTTCAGAATTTATGTGTATTTTGTCGGGGGAAAGTAAGCGGTGAGCAGCTAATCTCTCATGGAACTTACTGTCAGTTTCGTACAAGAGAATATTCGATGGAAACGACATCGAAGAAGACGCTTCTGTTTTCGCACTGTCTTGTTTGTTGCAGTGGCGAGTGGATCAGCTGCGAGCTGTACGGCAGTCACGTTTCGCTTATTTATACTTGGAGAACAGGTTTGCGACAAACGTTTCAAAGTTGAATGCTAGAACTAGACAATTCAACGTAAATAAACTTCTCACCGAGAGAAAGCGCTTGAACTATTCAGGATTTTATTTCTTGTACTCCGCGACGTAATTTTGGTCTTTGTCTATTGCTGAACTGATGCATGTGATAAATAAAAATACTGTCAATGTTTATTTTTACATCTCATTCTGTAACGAATTGATAGCATGAGATGAGACAGTTATGGCTGTACTCGGTTTGCATGTTTTCCTCCAGCGTGGTCTAAATAAATTGCAACGGGAAATGTGCCATACAACATCGATGGAAATAAATTCAATCAAAACTGCTATAACCTAATGCATGGAAAAAATACCTACGCACAAAATACGACCTTTATTGTCAATAATCCAGTTATGTGTTAACAAGATCATTTCACAGTTCAGTACTTTGAACCCGATCCCACTTTTTAACCCAGCTTCAGAAAATTCTATCTCATTCTATACAGTTGATCAGCACAGACTGGATTGATCGAAGCGCTACTGTTCTACTTTGCGACTAAAAAAACTCCGAGGGTAAACTTTTGTCTTCATAAGAAGCAAAATGCACGAAAATATGATAAAAGTGTAAAATACGATCAATTCGTCAATTACCTAAACGAAGGGACAAAACCGAATCTGCCGCCTTTGGCCGCCATGATTTTTTCCCTTCAGCGTCCGAGTTCCGTTGGAACATGCAACATCTGCGCACGCGTAGGAGGCATGTCCGCTGACCAGAACCTCACAGATTGCTTTGCAAGTTGTGAGAACATCGTTTGGATTTCATTTAAGAGAATGTATGGGAAGTTGCTTCCCCCCCCCTGAAATAACATTTTTTCATTGTTTGATGGTTAATTTTTTTCTTTAATCAATTTCACTTACTCCACTGTTCAACAATTGAGATGTTTTTCCCACCTCAACCATTGCCATTTTCCGGGCTTTGTTCTTCTTGAAATTTTTCAAGATGGACAAAACGTGGAAAAATTTCAAAATTTTAATGTAATGTCATGTAAGTTGCCGTTAAAAGTGGATTCAAATAGAAATTTTGTGTCAAATATTTGTATAACTAGCGCACTTTCCAAACGATGACCAATGAAAGAGCTTTTTTTTTCTCTCCACTAGTACCATTAAAAGCTTATGATAGTGTACTATTTATTATTTCGTAGAAGTAGACAAATGTGTGGCGAGATGACTTGTTTCATAAATTGATTGACCCTTTCGCTCCTTTCAGTTATAGAGATATTTAAGGTGGTTCTAACTGTTGAGACTGTCGATGAAATCCCTTAATGCTATCATTCAAATGAAACCTTTTGAGCAGTACCTTCGCATGGTATTATTTGTTTTGTAGGTTTGAAAAAGAAACTTAAATTTAGGTTTTTCTTAATTTTTACTTTGGCCACCAATAGATTACTTCTTCTACCACCATAAATTACTTCCTGCATAACTAGCACCACGTCACTCATATTACTGATTCAAGAAGCTGATTACGAAGTGTTGTCTAAAATCCTGTATATAACAGGATAAATATGGCATTATGTATACATTTCATGTGCAAGAGCTTCTACAAATTATGCATCGTTGGGTAATAAGAGATCACGTGATACAACGTCATTAGTGGATTCCTTGCAGCCTGGATAATGCATCAAGGATGTCCTGTTTCACTTTTTCTGAATTTCATTTGCTAAATTTTCAAAACAAAATCTTTTTCCTACCTCTAATATTGCCATTTTTCTGGCCTTCCTAGTTTTGAAACTTTTCCACGCTGTTTGTATTATGCGTGCTGCATTCTGCAAAAAATCACGTGATATGACGTCATATGTGTATGAACTTTACTTTTTACCAAACATTTCATTTTTAACTCCTATTGCTGGATTTTTTTAATCTTTCTTACCTCTAATATTTCCACCTTCCTGGATTTTCTGCCTTTGAAGCTCCTCCACGCATTTTGTATAATGCATGCTGCATTCTGTTGAATATAATGTCACATGGTTTGATGGCATTTTTCTTCTTCTAATGTTTATTATTTTATGACTAACATTTCATTCAACATTTTAATTTCTGCGGCGTCTTTCTTAGTGATACAACCACTGTAACATCTATACAAAACTCAAGGGAATTACGGTGCAATTTTTTCCTGCAACAAATGGCCTGCTCTTGCGCAGTTGTCTCATCTTCAATCACAATGTCTGCTGGTTTTATCTAAGAGACGGAAGAAGCAAGTACATATTGCATTTTGCTTGCTGAACAAAACGATTAACTTTTTGAAAGCAATTTGCACGATGCGTCGGTCTTTTTATGAACGTGTTGGCAGGTAACAATAATGATATACCTTGTTTTTCTGCAGTGAAAGATATAAACGGTCACCAAATACACCAAATATTTTGTTGTGCAATATCTCAGCAAGTTAGTACTGCGTCCTCTTCCGACTGATTTTAGTTTTGTTGCATTACGTCGAACATGGTTTAGCGCGGTCTAACCTGGGAAATAGAGAGACGCTATTCTCACCTCAGTCAATTTCACTCTTCTCGTCTTGTTCCTTTTAAAATTGTTCCACGCTCTTTGAATAACGCGGACAGCGTGCTGTTAAATGTAATGGTACGGAATATGAAAAAAACTTACTCTGCTTAATTTATATTTCAACAAACCTGCAAACAAATGGTCTTGTTTTGATCCGATGAATGCTATATACCAAATTTTCATTCTAATTTTCTTACAGCCAATTTCACTGCTATATGTAGACCCGGGTTTTTTAAAGTATGATTTGCCTGCTATGATTTCCCATTTGCGATTCTCTCATAACCACAAAGTGAAGAACGAAATTAGCAGATCTTCTGCTTTTTATGATTGTTTATTTCTCAGGAAATAAGCTTTTCATCTGTGAACTCATTTCATGCGCAAATTTCCAGAGTTATCTTGCCGTCATGGGCTAATCATCATGATTCCACCATCGTGATTCGCTTATGACCACAATATAATTCTGGAAGTTTGCTTATGAATTATCCTCGAAACTGGGCGCTTGTGAGACCTTTTACACGAGAGTGAAGGCCTTTGTGAAGGCTTCACATAGATCGTGAGGCATTTGGGGCTTTTTCATGTCCCCTTTGCCCTTGCGGTTCACTCGGGACGAGGAAGTCAACGACCGACGAACCATGAGAAACAAAAACCGACAAAACTGATCGAAAGCACAGTCGCATGGCATGAACGTAATCTTTTGACTTATCAAGTTAACTGTTTAAGACTGTAACGATAACTGAGGGCAGTGAAAAGTGGAATTCTTGATCGAATCCTGAACTGCAGTGTTCGCGTGTTATTGAAGAGCGCAGTAAATATCCAGCTGCACAATGCCTACCAATCAGGATTAAACACGGTGTGCCTCAAGCGATGTCACTTGGCCACATGTGACGTCATATATACATGTCTTCAGCACTCATTTTAAATTTTTATCAAAGGAGCGTGAGTCACTTTCTCTGAGTGAATAACAAATCTTTTTAACTTTATTTGTTTCATATAACGATAAAATAGACCAAGAACAAAGGTAACCTTTACGAAGTATTTTAAAATGCTATATACTTTTTCTTGTTTTCTCACCTCAACTGTTGCTATTCTCCTCGCCTTTTTTCGTTTAAAATTACTCCACGCTGCTTGTACTACTCGTGCCGCGTTCTGTTAAATATAATGTCACATGTCGTAACATAATTAGACTGATTTATAAGCTCTTTATCCATACAGCTACCTTATACCTACTATTTTTCCCGCGTACTTACTTTTGCGAAAATTCGGGAGCTGTATTTCGCGAGCATTAATCTTCGCGATTCCAGGAAAAAGCGAACAAAAGTATATTTAATTTCGTGGTTTTGCCATTGCTTTTTGGTCTTCTAAAGCCCTAGGGCGTCATTTCGCAAAAAAGGGCATATTGGGAAATGAACCCCATTAGACTGAACGAGAAGAAATAGATATGAACTGTTTCATAAATTGATTAACCCGTTCGCTCCTTTTAGTTATAGAAACATTTAAGGTGGTTCTAACTTTTGAGTCTGTGGAAGAAATCCCTTGGTGTTACCATTCAAATGAAACCTCTTCAGCAGTACTTTCGCATGGTGTTGTTGTTTTGTAAGGTTTGAAAAAGAAAATTAAATTGAGGATTTTTCTTAATTTTTACTTTGGCCATTAATGGGATTGAAAGGGTTAACCACCACTCTAAATAGCTTCTTGCATGACTAGCACCACGCCGCTCGTGGTATTCAAGAAGCTGATGACGGAGTGCTGTTAATACAATGTTTATAACAGGACAAGCATAGTATTATGTAGACATTTCATGTGGAACAGCTTAATGTAGCATCGTCGGGTAAATAAGAGATCAAGTGATACAACGTCATTAGTGGATTCCTTGCAGCATCAAGGATTTCTTGTTTTACTTTTTCTGAATTTCATTTGCCAAATTTTTAAAACAAAATATTTTTTCTTGCCTCTAATATTGCCATTTTCTTGGCCTTCCTAGTTTTAAAACTTTTCCCGCTGTTATTATAATGGGTGTTGCATTCTGTAAAAACATCACGTGATATGACGTGATATGTGTATGAATTTTACTTTTTACCAAGCATGCCATTTTTAAATCATATTGTTGAATTTTTAAATTGTTGTTACCTCTAACATTTCCATCTTTTTGGATTTCCTGCTTTTAAAACTTCTCCACACGTTTTGTATAATGCAAGCTGCATTCTGTCGAATATAATGTCACACGATTTGATGGCAGTTTCTTTCTTCTACTTGTAATGTTTATTATTTTACTAGTCATAAAACTATTTTAGTCATTTTCATCATTTTAATTTCTGCAGCGTTTAGTCATACAACCATTGTAGCATCTGTTATCAACTCAAGGGAATTACGATGCGTTTTTTAACTGCAATAAATACCCTACTCTTGCGCAGTTTCGCCATCACAAATCTGGTGGTTTTACTTCGTACTCGGAAGAAGCATGTACATATTGCATTTTGCTTGCTGAACAAAACAATTAACTCAGTTTTAAAGCAATTTGCACGGTGAATCGGTCTTCTTATGATTGTATTGGCAGGTAACAATAATGATATACCTTGTCTTTCCACAGTGAGCGATATAAACGGTCACCAAATGCACCAATTATTTTGTTGTGCAATATCTCAGCAAGTTAGTACTGCGTCCTCTTCCGACTGATTTTAGTTTTGTTGCATTACGCTGACGATACGTTATTATTACTACATAACTCTATGCTACGTCATCCTTAGCCAATTATTCCGTCCTGCGGGGTGAGAGTGTTACTACATGTAGTAAGAATCTTGGGTTATGGTATGCCACTATGGGACCCTGACCATACTCAAGAGAAAATCGCTTTGATTTCCCTGCCCTCATTTACGACCGAATTCCTTAAATTGTGACAGTAGCGGTTTTAAGTGATTTTTGCTGACGGAGCCAACGTAAATTAGTTGTCTTTGTGAGTGATAAAATGCTGTCTGTAACACAAGGAGTTTGTTGTTGCTGTTCAACTTAAAAGAGAACGTTTAAGTGTCTTAAAATAACATGTATTTTACCTGGGCTTTGTTCTTTGCTGCTTCACTAGTGTCTTCGTGTGTCTTACTAATCAGTCGAAAAAAAATAAACATTCCATCAGTTGCTACACTAACTGTCCTTCTTCTTCCTTTTTAACCCATGCGGCCCAAAACCTCCCGATTTACACAAAGAGAAGTCCAAGGAAAAACTATTAAATGGCCTAGAAGCTAAAAAAATCGAATTGAGAACCAAACATATCAGAACGAAACTGAGAGCTGAAACCCGGAAAGAATTGTGCGCGTGCCCGAAATCAAATTTGCAAAACACGAAATGGAATAGTTTCCATACTGCAGAGGAAGTTATAGAAGTTTGAGCCAAGACTTGAGCAGACAAGAGCCAATTTTAGGGAAAATTTTTATACACACTCCCGGACAGTTAACCCCCACACGAGAGCACTTGGGCTCGTTTGTTGTCTGTTTTGGTGTCCATCTATTAATTATCAGCTTTCATTTTTTTTGCATTTTTTAATTTTAACTCACCTTTTAATTCTTAACAATTTTCAGGTTTCTTAAAATTCATCAATTCTCCTTCTTCTTCTCTTTTATATTTATGGTGCCTCCTTTTGTTACTACGCATATGCTCTGTGCATTGGGTCTGGTCCGAGATCAATCTCGTCCCCAGAGTCCGCTTTCCTTTTGGTCAGCACCAAGGACGTCCCCTGAGCCCGCTTCCCTTTTGGTCAGCAGCAAGGACGTCATCAGAGCCCACTTTCCTTTTGGTCAGCACTAAGAACACGGAAAGCTTTGCGTCCTTGGTGCTGACCAAAAGAAAAACGGGCTCTGGGGACGAGACTGGTCCGAAAAACTTTGCCTGCTAATATAAAGGTAGTTTTGCGCGGTTTAAGAATGTGGAAAACGCTATTTTAGCAAGGGCTTTCAGAGTCCAAGAAAAAATTGGCATAGGGGTAACCACGCATTTCAGAGATAATTGAGTTTAAATTTGGAAAGAAAATGCCATACATCCTTTGTATTTTAGAGCGTTTTGAATTTGAATATGAATATATAATTATCTCTGAAAAATGCGCGAAAAACCTACATTTCTCTTTTTAGATGCCACTAACCCTTTCTAAGATCTGCCTTTAACCTTTGCAAAAATACCTTTGTATTAGGAGGCACCTACTTAAAAATCGCGAAAAAATTCTCTCAGATTTATGGGAGCTTGCACTATAACGCTACGATAGCATTTTTGGATTGAATGAAATCTCAATGAGATAAAATTAAGAAAAGATGCTTGAACGTTGGGGGGGAAAAGGCATCCACGTATATTGCCCCCTTAAAGCCTTCATGGCTTAAACTTGGGGTTTTTCTAAAACAGGTTGGGAGTCAATGAGCTAATATACCATTATTATACCTGTTTGCTTTGACTATTACGTCACTACCAAAATTTCTTGGCTTATTTGCTTAGCAACGGTACTCCGCAGGCGCGCTACGCCCGCGGGCTCCGCTATAAATTCTTTTTTTTTCAACTTTTCTAAAGATACGCAAAAATAGGTCTTACCCACAAAAGTGCAAGTTTAAGATTAGTTCACATGTCGCGATATAAAGGATATTCCTTGAAAACACTTTTTTTGCTATGGGCGTTTGCTGCGTTTCTATGTGACGGTCGGCAATTGCTTACTTTCAGTACAAGCTAACTTGAAAACGATCGTTCTTCGATTTAGCGTTGCTACGTAAAAAAATTTATATTATGATATCAGTCTTATTGATGTTTCTTAATTACTTTTAAAATTGAAAGATTTAGATTCCGCAAAGGTTCCACATCGTGAAATAAAATGCCCCAAACATTACATGCCATACTGTACCTTTAAAGTATTTTAACACTGACATTTTATCAAAGCAAACGGAATTTGTCAGCCCTGAAGGGATTTACTGAAGCGATGTTATTTCCAGTGCAGGTTTTAGTTAAAGATGAAACAAAACATTTTTACACTTACCTTTTGTTGTGAGGTTCACTTCCAATAAATGTTTTAACGATATTTTGAATGGCTATTACAGCCATCCAAAACGTTGGATTCATCGCTAGATTCAGTTTGAATCAAACATGGAAACTGATTTCAAATAATGCGTCACAATTGCATTTTAGGTGTTCTTTCCTCGCGCGCTTTTATTCTAAAAGTCTGAGTCAGTATTTTAGCGGTGATTGACAAAAAATGACCGAGAAACGTTCAAATTTGTTTTGCCACTGGTTAATTTGTATTAACAATTCAAATGGGAGCCAGGCAAAATCCCGAATTGTCTCGAGTTTGTTCTAGCCGGCCGCACTTTATTCCCGTCGGATTTGTTTGTATAATTATTCCGCTCGTGCGCACCAAGAAGCTGGACAGGAGATTGAGGAAGGAGTTGGTCGCCAGGTCGCACCTGCATTCTTTTGTCTTAACTAAGAGTTTTCATTGCTGACAACATGACTGGAAAAATCGAGAAACAGAATTCAGTAACAAGAGCATGCATACATAATTCCATTGACGCGTCGTATGCCGTCCGTGTTCCATTAAAAGACTTCAGCAAGACTTTTGTCGCTTCTGGAAGCCGATAAGGGTCACACGTTGTCATGTCCGAGTTGTCGCTTCCAAGTTGTCGCTTCCGAGTTGTCGCTTCCATTGTAATATATTTTTCCAAGTTGTCACTTCGGAGTTGTCGCAGTAACATCATCTCTATTGTCACAAATCACCATAAAATTGCAGAATATCATGTATTTATAAATAAAAACGCTTGAAAGGCTTGATGATTATAATACCCTTTTGCCTAGTACAGCTGTAAAGATTGATTTTCGGTCGAATTAAGCCTTAAATTGATTAATACAATGGTTGTTCACAGTTAAAACTGGTATCGTCATTAAAAAAAATTCCGATTGAATTTAACTTCATAATGTACAAAATTACATGACATATCTGGAAGGGGAGGAAGCGTACAATTTCCAAACGAACATGTAAATAGAATAAAAAGCCCACCGTACGGAAACTTCACGAACAGCATGGCTGACAATATAACTCTTTTTCCGTGTTCTCTCGTGACAACTCGAAAGCGACAACTCGGAAGCGACAACTTGGAAGCGACAACTTGGAAAGATTTATTACGGAGGAAGGGGATTTAAAAAACTAGCAAACAAACAAAGCGTAACAAACCTCTTTTAGATTCTTTAAGTTTCCTCCGACACCCCCTTCCCCCGTCTCACATTGTAATAGATTAAGTCGCTCCAGGAATGGAAGCGACAACTCGGAAGGGACAGCATGTGACCCGTATCGGCTTCCGCAGTACGAGTATATAGCTTTTATAAACTAAAGCAGCTGATGGAATGACAACCAGATCGACCAAACACTGAAGTAGACCAGACAGACGAGTAGCCGATTTTAAAGTAAACACCGATGAGTAATCTATCCGAACGATAGAGAACAAATCGAAAACATGACGCGAAATACAGGTCAGTTCGTTTCAGCGCTTCTGATTCCGATTTAGTGGCATTTCGTGTTTTGTCAACATCCGAATTTGATGGAAACCTTAAACGATAACTCGTTTAGTTTAAAGGGAGTTATATTCAACTGTTGTAGGTAAGCGACGTTTCTAGTTCATTCAAGCGAACAGCCAGTTGTCTGAGATGATTTGCGGTGAAATGACAGGATATTGAAACATTGTAAAAGCCAAGGAAGACGACACAAGAAAAGAAAAAAAGTGCAGTGCAGTACAGTACAGTACAGCACAGCACAGTACAGTACAGTACAGTACAGTACAGTACAGTACATGTAGATTACTTTATAGAAAGTGCGACGTACGGATTTTTATTCACAAGCTGTTAAACTTTGGAAAACGAAAGAGTGAGCACAGCACGGCACGGCACGGCACGGCACAGCACGGCACGGCACGGCACAGTACAGTTTGTAGCCCGAAAATTAGTAATAACAATAAAGCTGTGCTCTCGAGTGACTTTCGAGTTCGGATTGACATGACCAGCCCGAACACTTACGCAAATTGTGGGACAATTTCTGAACAATTTGCGGGGCTTTAAACAACACTTTCGCCTTTTTAAGAACAGATTGTTTGAAAGAATATCGCGCCCGGAAATAACCCCGCAAAAGTT
This sequence comes from Siderastrea siderea, assembly GCA_964030785.1. Lineage (NCBI taxonomy): Eukaryota > Metazoa > Cnidaria > Anthozoa > Scleractinia > Rhizangiidae > Siderastrea > Siderastrea siderea. The sequence continues at coordinate 20,490,507 of OZ034973.1, read as the reverse complement.
TTGGGCCCGAAGAGTTTTCGGGTCTTTTTAACAAACGAACACCAACTTATTCATGGGAGCTCCGGTATTAGGCTAGCCTATCTATATATATTACTTTAATGACTTATGACTGGACTATTCTGTATGGACATTTATGACATGATAGCCTCAAGGTGGCCCGTCATATATCATGGGGGGGGGGGGGGGGCAGTTTTCAGGGAATGATATTAGGATTTGAGTTTCGCTTATGGTTTATCTGAATCTGGTGTACCTTTCCAGGATGGGGGCTAGAACAAAATGAAAGCAAACGTAACTACTTAAGAGAATTAGTGTCTTTTTGTTATCGTTGTTCTTTTTTTCTGGGGAGGGGGAGGCGATTTATACACCCAGGTGTGTAAATGGGTACCGGCGACATACTGCTGGGGAAGGGGAGGGGGGGTAACCCTGCGATGGACTAGCATCCCATCCAGGGGGAAGTAGCAATACTCTCAGTTGCTTCAATTTTTTTTTTATAATTTTTTTTTATTAGTGCAATTACAAATCTACACGCTACTATACAATGAAAATTATACACTAACGTACAATACTTAATTACATGTTATAAAAGTACTGTACACTGTTTTACAACGATACAGACTTAGAAGGTTACAAGCGAAACTTACCATGAAATACTTAACATAAACGTATAATACTTAATCGCTAAACAGTAACTTATGATACTAAAATTACAAAATAATACCATATCCTACACTACTCCACAAGCAACAGCACAGCGACGGACGCACAGAGAAGTACACACACATACCTCTAGCCCTATAACACAGCGGCCCAAGTTTCTGTAAATTGCTCCAGATTGTTATTTGTAAATGCAATTGTTCGTAGAATAGTCAGCTCGCTTTTCAGGCGTGAGAGAAAACCTTCAAAATCCAGGTTGCCATTGCCTACACTTGTGGTGAAAATGTGGTATTTTGCAATAATAAGCGTGTAATTGAGCACTAGCCAGGTGTTTGATTTTTTGTGCCAGCCATACAGAATCACGCTTTCGGGTAAATTTATTTGTTCCTGAAAGCTTTTTTGCCACCATTGTTTGAACTGGTTCCAAAACGATGAGGAAGTATCACATGTAACCAACATGTGACTTAAAGATTGGCTTTCAGAATTACATAAGGGGCATATGTCACTGTCTTTTATACCCGCACGGAACAAGCTAGATTGCGTGGGTAGGATGTTATGAATGATTTTAAACTGGAAAATTATTAACTTTGGCTCCTTCAAAATTTGAAATGGAAGCATATAGACCTTTTGGATGTTGTCTGTAGTGAAGCCATAATTTAAAATCTTACTCTCAGCTGTTGGTACAGAGTAGCTTTTGCCAAGTATGGTCGAGTAAGCTATTTTGGTAGAGGGAAGTAGGAGAGACGGTACGACCTCTGATGGGGCAACATCCGTATTTTGGATGTTTTCTTTCCATCTTCTGGGATAGCCTTTACTAGGCCATAATAGACAGTGAAAGGTACTTCTAAGTTGAATTTTGCTTTAAGATCGGTTAGAGAAAGAAACTTTGAGTCTTCGTTGATTAAATCCTTGATATGAATTATTCCTTTTTTGAGCCACGCTTTATACATAACTGGTTTTCCGTCTACGAGAATGTTGCGATTGTTCCAAATTATTTGGTTCTGTGCTGCTTTTTCATGATCAGTAACTCAGAATGGTTCGGTAAAATTCCGGTAAATTTTGAAGGTCACAAAAATTAATATCATACTGGCATTGAGAGAAAAACGCGAAACCACCGTATTGGCTCAATGCCTGTTCTGGAATTATTTTCCACGCAGCGAGGTTGTTTACTGCAATTCTTTTAATCCAAGCTAATTTGAGTGACCGTTCCATAATTTCAAAGTCAATCATTTTTAGTCCGCCATGCTTTTTTTCGGCAATAATAGTTTTTTTCTTTATTTTGGCAGGTTTGCCATCCCAGAGGAAGTTAAAAATGATTTTGTTAATTCTCTCTACAGTATGTTTCGGCATTGCCAATACCGAAGCGCTGTAAATAAGTTTGGACAAGCCTAATGTTTTCACAATGTGTATTTTTCCAAGAAGAGTGAGTTTTCTTCGCTTCCAGTTATTGAGAGTTTTTTCCAATGTGGCTATCTTATCTTCCAAATTAAGCTTCTTGGCACGTTCAGAATCATAAGAAAAGTGCACTCCAAGAGCGAGAACAGGATCACGTGGCCACTTGAATCCGAAGGGTTTCTCCTTGCGGCTTTTCCATGTACCCAACCACATGGCTTCTGTTTTGCTGGTGTTAATTTGTAGGCCACTGACTTTTTTGAATTCTTCTAAAAGTTTTAATAATCTTGGCACTGAGTCACAGTCACTAACCAGGACCGTGGTGTCATCCGCATATTGTGTGATTTTTATTTCCTTTTGGCCTACATTAATACCTTTGATATTCGGGTCGTTTTTTACCGCCCTAGCGAAAAGTTCGATTCCGATAACAAAAAGGAGGCCCGACAAGGGACAACCTTGCCTGACTCCTCGCTCTAGAAGAAAGAATTCAGATGCATGGCCGTTGTGCAAGACGCAGCTGGATACTTGGTTGTAAATTATTTGAAACCAATTTAGAATATCAGGGCCGAAGTTAAACATTTGTAAGGCAGCCTTGAGATAAGGCCATTCTATTGTGTCGAATGCTTTTCTAAAATCGAGGAATATAGCAATCCCGGGTGTTTTCGTGTATGCAGTGAAAAACATGACATCTTGTATTAGTCTAACATTTTCACCTATGAAGCGGCCTTTGACGTAACCGGTTTGATCGGAGTTTATGATTTTTGGGAGCACTTTTTCTAGCCTTTTTGCGATAGTTTTAGTCAGGATTTTGTAGTCTGTATTAAGCAGAGAGACTGGCCTTAAATTTTCAAGCAAAGTTTTATCTTTGTTCTTTTTAGGAATTAACGAAATGATTCCACGTCTTTGACTAATAGAAAGAGTTCCAGTCCGAAAGCCATAATTAAAACTGGCAACCATTTCAGGACCTAGCTCAGGCCAAAAAAATCTATAAAACTCTGCAGAGAAACCATCGGAACCAGGAGATTTAGCGTTTTTGAATTCTTTCAGAGCGTTTAAACAGTCGTTTTCTGAGACGAGACCTTCGCACATCTGGATTTCTTCTTCTTTTAACGGAGATATATTCTCGGATTTGAAAAAAGTGGATCCAGACAGACTCTGCTCGTCAATGTTTTCTGACTTGTATAGTGTTTCATAAAAGCGTTTTTCCTTCTCTAATATCTCAAACTGGTCGAAAGTGTATTTATCGTTGCCAACCTTTAATTTTGTAACCGCTTTCCTGCTTTGATAACGCTTTTCTAGATTAAAAAAGTATCTAGTATTGCGTTCGCCTTGTTCCCGCCACCGAGCTTTGCTTCTAATAATAACTCCTTTTGTCTTTTGTCGCATTATTGTTTCTAAGCGCGATTTTGTCGCGTAAAGCTCGTTTAAGAGTTGTTTATCGCTGGGATTCTTTGCGGATTTTTGTAGTAGCTTGTTAGCTTTATGCTGGAGTATAACCTCTTCGGTTATTCTTTTTTTGGCCTTGATTTTAGAATATTTGATTGTAAAACCGCGAATCTCCATTTTAAGTAGGTCCCACTTCAAGCTTAAATCTTCAACATCAGCGTACTTGTTTTTGAAAAGGGTTATATTTTCTCGAAGTCTGTTGGAGTATTCATGTTCTTCAAGTAAGGAGTTATTGAATTTCCAGAAGCCAGGACCTCTGGGCTGCCTTGCTTCTTCGGATTTAAGATATAACGTGATAACAGAGTGGTCAGTTTCGGGAGCGTTCAAAATTTCACAAGTAAATACTTCGTTGACGAGTATTTTGGAAATAAGAAAGAAGTCTAAGCGGCATTGAATTTTGGCAGATTTATTTCTCCAAGTGAAACCTTCCCCATGGGGGTTACGGTCACGCCAAATGTCTGTTAAGTTGTAAAGACTGGCAAGATGCTCGATTTCTTTGATTACAAGGGCTTTCCTCGAAACTGAGTTTCCACCTTTTTTGTCCTTGTCTGTCAAGGCGCAATTAAAGTCGCCAGCAATTATGATGTTTTCTTGTGCGAATTCGGTTAGATGGTTTTGAAGTTCTTTGAAGAACCCTATTTGCTGTTTTGCATCGTTTGGGGCGTAAATATTTACAAGTATGAGATGAGTGTCTTCGACAATTAAATCTAGAATTAAAAGTCTGCCGTTCTTATCACAAATGCTCTTTTCCACTTTGAAGTCTAGTATTGGATTAATAAGCATCATGACACCTTTACTATGTGATGTGCCATGACTAAAAAATACTTTTCCACCCCATTCGGCTTCCCAGATGCGAGCATGTTCGATGGAACTGTAAGTTTCTTGCAGGAACGTGAAGTGATATTTTCGATTGTGTAGCCATCTGAAGATCGAGCGCCTTTTGATTGATTTATTCAGCCCATTCACGTTTAAAGATTGGAATTTAAAATTAAAGTTGAAGTGCGAGTTCATAATGTGAAACAAAGGATATTTTACGTGTAATTGCAATGGCAAGGGACTTTGACAGGTGTCTTTTGGTCGAAAGACAAAGTGGTGGGCTTTGCATAATTGGGCCAGTAACGAGCTGGAGCAAACAAGAATTAAACAAAGTGTAAACAAATAGAAGAACAGCTAGACTAAGCACACATAGAGCGAACATTTACCTACTTTTTTCAGGTTCGAAAGGCTGTTACCGAGCCTGAACTGCCGCGCTACATCCGGCGAAGAATTAATTCCATTGTCAGCAATAAATGTTTATATATAAATACCGTTTATATATCCTTTAAGTCTTCTTCTGTAAGAATTCTTACAGGAGATCCTTCTGGGGTGCATTTTACATATATCTTTCCGTCCAAGGACCAGACACTGTAAAGTGATCCATCCTTTCTTCTCTTGTTTGCGGCTTCTTTCAAGGATCGCCTGAAAGCCGTTAAGTTTTCGTTAACAAATATACGATGTCGGGCTGTAGAAGGATAGCCAGGGAATAAATCCGCGATTTTAACATGTCTCAGCTTTGTGCGTTCTTTGTAAATTTTTGCTTTCGTCTTGTGGCTGCAGAACTTTACTAAGATGCTTCTGCCTTGATTGATTTTATGCGATATTTCAATCTCCTCGGGTTCCACGGTAATATTGAGGGCTTCAGCCACTTTAATCACTACTTGTTCTGTGGATGTGTACGCGTCTTGCGGAACGCCATGAATTTCCAGAGAATTTTTGCGCGAATACTGCTCTAAATGGTCGAGGTTTTCCCACAATTGCTCGCATTCTGCGCTTTGATTCTGCAGCTCCTTCTCTGTTGCTGTAAGCCGGGTCTTCAACGCCGCTAAGGAGATCTTTAAGGCTTTATTCTCATCTTTCGTCTTCTTGAGAGACGCTTTTAAATCCTTTAACTCTTCTCCGTTAAAGGTCACCGAGCTTTTGAGATCTTCAATTTCTTTTCTGATCGCTTGATTATCGGCAATGACTGAAGCAATAGAAATTTGTATGTCGATTAACATCTCTTTAATTTCAAGAAGGCTTGGTTCTGCTTGGTCTTCGTCTAACGTGTTGCAGTCATCTTCGAGCACTTCTTTAGAGTTGGACGCCATGTTGGACTTTTTGGAGCGTCTGTTGTCTTCGTCAGTCGACCCGCGCTCTCCGCGTTTGTTCTTTTTTCGTAAGGACATTTACGCTGGACAAATAAAGATCATTACTTTAAAATGCTGGTCTACCACATTTCTCAGGATATTGGGTGCCAGAGAGGCGTCAGTTAGAGCGGTTCAAGCGGACTTCGAGTCTACACGTGTGACCGCCATCATGCCTCAGTTGCTTCATGCTACAGAAACCGGGATAAGCTCCGGCCCTGTGGGCTTCCATGGCTTGTGTCTTCACCGTTTTACATGGCCTTTCCGTCCACAACTGAAAACGAATAAGATTCTCTCCCTCTTCTCCTAGAAAGTGTGGAAGGTAAAACATAACCAACAACAGACTCCCCTAATCGAACCAGCTGTGACACAAATACAACAGTGCCCATTCGCTTCATTAAAGTTTATCTTTTATTCTGCTTTGCAAATTCTACATTTAGATAGCCAAACATTGAGTGACTGACCGCACCTAGATAATATGGGGCTATTTTCATAAGAACGAGTTTTTTTTTTAAAGTTTTAAAGTTAAAACCAAAATATAGAGGAAGATTATTCCAGTAAAGATCAACAGTAAATGAATACGATCTTTGATCACTGACCCAGACACCTAATAAAGTAGGACGGAAGTTTACATTGTCTAACAATTTGTACCCCTGTAAAACGAACATATAAATAATTTACTCTTCCAAGGCTATGGCACATAATTTAACGTTGCTTAAAAACGTTTTATGGATATACAAATCTATGTGAATTAATTTACGAACATGACATCACTTTTCCAAAAGTACCATTTTTACATATGACCCTAAGTACATTTATCAGGTTACAAAACAGGGAAAACGCACATCTTCTTTCGTGTTATAAATACAGATGTCATGCCAGACAAAAGCGAAACAAAAAATATTGCAGTCGTGGATACATTGAAAACAAAAACAAACTGAAAAAAGGAATAATTTTTGGAATGTTTATTGTGTTGGGAGAGAATACCAGTTAATACGAGAAGAGTAAACCGCAAACAGCAGCGGTAAATAATTTTGAGATAGTTTGCGTTTTTTGTTTTTTTCCTACGGTTTGATCTCGCGTCTGATTAGTCGCGGGCGCAATGAACATTCCAAAAATAATTCTTCAGTGTTCATGGTTGTCTTAGTCGCAGTGAAATAAGGGAACAATCCTGACGAGACAACAAGCTTGAAAATTTGCAGATTAGGTCCACTCACGGAAGGTTAACTAAAAAGGTCAAGATACAACAGTAGGGAATAGCGGAGGGTTCAGACTATTTGAAACCCTAAAAATTTCCGGGGTTAGAAAGAAAAAAAGGCCGACTAGGTAACCGAAACCGCAGTATTTTTTCTTTACTTGGCCTCAAGGCACGAGTTTAATTCTAAAGATACGACACCAATCGTTCAGAAAACTGAGATACCACTCTTTATAGTACAACGCTCAATTTAGGCGTGCTCCCATTGGTGGAAATCGATCACGTGAGGCGATAGTGTCTCTCCTCAGCGGGCGCCTATCAGAGCATAGTGCCCGTTTTCGGCAATTTTCCCTCAAAATTTAGCGTTGTAGAGTAAAAACAATAGAGTCCTTCTATCTCAGGCTTTATGTGTGATAGGTTCCCTAGGAAAATCGATGTTCAAACTACAATCAATCAAATTTCAAATTTCCTCGGGCAACCTATCACACCTATCACATGACAGTGTCTTCGACAAATGGACTCTCTATCGTTTAATTATAGTACAACGCTAAATTTTGGCGTGCTCCCATTAGTGGAAATCGATCATGCGACGCGATAGTGTCTCTCCTTAGCGGGTGCCTATCAGTCCTTATAGTACAACGCTAAATTTTGACGTGCTCCCATTGGTGGCAATCGATCACGTGACGCGATAGTGTCTCTCCTCTGCAGGCGCCTATTAGCGAATAGTGCCCGTTCTGGCAATTTTCGCTCAAAATTTAGCGTTGTGCAATAAAAACAATAAAGTCCTTCTGTCTCAGGCCCTATGTACGATAGGTTCCCTCGGAAATTTGATGTTCAAACTTCACAAACTTCACATTGTGAACATCAAATTTCCTCGGGCAACCTATCACACGATAGTGCCTTCGACAGAAGAACTCCATTGTTTAATTAGTGACGCTAGAAATTTAAATAACGTTCCAAGACTACAGAGGTATGTATTAATGCAGGATATCCAGCAAGCTCATGTTTTCAGGCAGAAAACTTGACTGTGATTGAGATAACTGCTGCTGCTGAACCTGCATCTGAGCCTGCGATACTTGACCCTGAGACATCGGGACCTGGGGCTGAGCCATCTGTGCTTGAGACATCTGTACCTATGAGGTAAAAAGCGGTGACACGGCTGTTAGCACGACATTGGCAGTTACCATGGGAACGTTAATCCAACGCGAACCACAGTACTTATGAGGTCCTGTTTCTTAACCGCAGAGCTATGTTTTGAGGAAAGGTTATGACCCACCAAACTTTATAACTGCTTGCTAAGTCCGCAAAACTAGAGAGGCACCCTGAAAAACCACCGGCAAAGTTAAGAAAAAAACAACAAGCAACCATTTGGCTTTAACAAAGCAAAGCGAAAGAAAAAAGCTAATTCAAACTGATTCCAGCTTCGGATCGGTAGTACGTTGATTACTGTGAGCAAATTAACGTCTGCAGTGTGCACTCTGTTTATAAAATCAGGTTTTTCCCGAAACGAAGTGTGTCAAATGTAGCAGTGAACTTGTGTTCCACTGGATCATAAGGCCCTCGACGATTTTGCAAAGGATTTGCCAGTGAATTAAAAAAAAAAAAAAAAACCGACCTTTAGATTGGACTACGAGTGCGAGGTTGAGTACGGGTACGACTTTTGAATCAGTTCAAACCAGTGACGTTACCAGAGACCTCACTCGTTCGTGTTGTTTGCCTGTATATAAGGAAGCTTCAGTAATGAGACTGGTATGTGATGTGACAATGTGAAGCCTGCAAACTGGAATTGAAACCTGGTATTCAATTTCGTACTCGTACTCAAATCAAAAGTTCCCAAATGAGTCAATTCGCAGGTCTTCCTTCCTCAATAGTTTCATCAATGTAACAAGCACCAAAAGTACTATGTTCTTTGTACATGTGAGGCGGGACTGTTTTTGTCCCTTTTTTAAGCATTTTTACCTTTGAACATTGAAATTAGTTTTTCTTTCTAAAGCGACGATTACACACAACATTTTCTTTGGTACTGCACGTTTTGCATACGGAAGGAAGTACTATAAAGAACCATCCCAACTGAGAGACACGGGTCACTTTCTATTTTACCTGATCGAGCGGCATCAGGACAGTAGCAGTGTGAGATCTCTGTTGCTGCTTTGCCACCCTCAACACCACGGCACTTAAGGGGCAGACTCTTAACTACAGATCTGGCGTTGTTGTTAAGAAATTTTTGTGGATGGTATTTTGTCATACGCTGTTTCGCAGCGTTTTGTGCCGCTAGATTAGTGAAATGTATGAGGATGAACATCTGAATTTAAAAAATTGACATTGCGCGTGCGTAGCTGGTGCCAGTCCCCAACTGCGCGTTAAAAAGAAAAATCCTTAAAACTCCGAGGAAAGGAAGTAGAGTTTAGATTTTTTCGCAAATACGCGAACTTATGACGTCATAGCTTCTATAATAATGCGAATTTCAAGGAATCGATGCATCTTGATGATCGTTAATGCTGGCACTGTTTTCAATAACCAAAACTGTATGCCATTTAAGCTTTAGCATTTTTTCTGTTCAGGTCACGTGACCCGCCATGTTTGGTTGTGACTCGCAGATCTTGAACACCTTTCCCATGGAACAAAAATGGCGAAGCAGCTTATCGGTGGAGGTTAGGGGTTCCAAGTTATGATGATTAGGAACTTCCCATAGCAACAGTATGGTCATTGAGAGTCCCCCCCCTAATAAACACACCCCATACTGGTCTAACAGGTTACAGGTTCAACTGGGGAACAAAGGTCAATTGGTATCTTACCTGACCGAGCGGCATCTGGGCAGCAGCAGCCTGAGATCTCTGTTGCTGCAGCTGGAGTAGCTGCCACTGCTGTGGCAACATTCCTTGCTGCTGTGCTCCGGCTAGACCCTGCTGCTGTTGAGCTGCGGAAGCCTGGTTGGCCTGTGTCTGTAGCAGGTGGCGGAGCTGAGATGGTAACTGGCTTGACTGCATTTGTTGAACCTGGGAATCCTGCGTTGCAAAGGTCTGTTGCTGCACTTGCTGCTGCTGCTGCTGTTGTTGTTGTTGTTGTTGCTGTTGAAGCTAGAAACAATTTTGATGTGTTAATGCGTCACGGGACACTCCACAAAGTCTCGCATTTGTGGACCACATGTGCTTTTTCTCTCAAAATGTCTGTTCATTCATAGTCTGTGAACAGACTCCTTAGTCGGAATAGGGCAAAAGAAAAAAATCCGTGCTCGAAGCGAGGTTTGCGAAAAACGAGAGAAATGTTGATTTGGAATCTATAAGAGTAGACGAGCAAGAAGCTGGCTACTGCCAAGTGCTTCCAACTTAGATGTCTGTGGATGAAGCCCTAAAGTTACGGTGGTGATGTCATGTATGAGCCCTGAAGTGTGACCACTTACACTCCAGTAGTACTTTTCCATGGTGCTGTTTGTATTCTCGTAATGTATCAAACACGAGAAAGGGTGCTTCATCAGGATGTCGAAACACCGAGAATTGGGTTGAAAAAACGAGGCGCAGACAAGCTTTTTAACCAACTTTGAGGTGTTTGCATACTTGATGAAACAGTCTTTCAAGCGTTTGATATAGCTTCTCCAACCACGAATAATTCTTGGAGAAATTCAAAGCAAAAGTTCGCAAAATTTTACGCTTATTAAGATCAGGTATCAAAACCACCGTCACGGTAGTGATTTCCTTTGTTTTCTCTTTATGAATTATTAATGAGTTTGAAAAGTATTTTATAAAACGAAATTTGAGATTCTTCTTGATTTTCACCTGTGGGAGGAAAGGGTCGAGAATGCAGACAAGAAGAATGCTGGATAATAAGACAAGAATGCATGATACCTGCTGCGCAAGTTGTTGTCTTCGTGCTAACAACTGTTGCGGTGTAATCTGTGCTTGTTGTTGCTGCTGCTGCTGCTGCTGCTGCTGTTGCTGTTGCTGTTGTTGCAGTTGTTGTTGCTGCTGAAGTAGCTTCTGTTGTTGTTTAAGCTGTAACTCCTGATACGCCTGGAACCTCTGAAATGCAAAGCAAATAAACAGCCATTTAAATTGCGTTTGTTCATGTACCTTAGCACGCAGATGAATACATGGCAAGTTGAAAAATACGTGATTAGTTGGTTTGGTCCTTAGACACTCAATTTAAAACTGCTTAAATGCACCTTCGGCTAGTTTTCATTAAGAGCATAAAATTGTCTAAAAGATGAATCTCTGTGAGCCAGCAATACTAGGCTTTGTACTTACAGCAGCGTTGTCTTGTTGATCCATAGACAGCACAGACCTATTAGGAGTCCCAGTGCCTACTCCACTGAATGTTAAGCCTATACTTGAGGGCACAGAGGTCTGGGTACTAGTCATCATTCCCTCTGGGTTTTGTCCCAAGCCCGCGGTTGCAGTTGACATCAGTGCAGCCCCTCCAGAAGTTAACAAAGACTGCTGGGAAACTTGTGACTGCTGCAGGACAGCATTTTGCTGTTGAAACTAAGAGATGGCGGAAAAGTATGACTTGAGGTCAATCTCTTTCGAGTTTAAGGATATATCATCAGTAAGGACCATCAGTAAGAGAGTGGTTAACAAACCTGTCCCTGCGTCATGGTTGCTCCAGCAAAGTTCTGCTGTTGTTGTTGTTGCTGTTGAGTCTGTTGTTGTGATTGTTGCTGTTGTTGTCGCAATTGTTGTTGCTGCTGCTGCTGAAGAGCGGCTTGTTGTATAAGGCGCTGCCGCTGAAGTTGATACTAAAACAAATAAGACAAATCAGATAGTGGCAACTCGCTAAGTTTTTATTCAGCCTAACAGTTTTTCAAAAACCCAATTGCAATCCGTGTTAATCTTCTTCAATTTGGCCCATCCATGCCTTCTTTTGTATTTGCTGCGTTATTTAAACCTTTCGTCAATGTTTAAGCGGTTATTTTTATGTTTCGCTTAATTTGGTGGCCAGGTCTTAATGGCTGAATTTGGCTAAATTTCGTGACACAGCTCCTTTAACTAACGTAACTCATCGAGTCAATCATACCAAACATGATTTTCTTTACTAACCCTGACAAAACCCAAACCAATGGCTGAATTGATTTACCCAATATTTTCTTCACTTCGTAATAACATGGTTTGCTGAAGGACTGGTTATAAAACCTTACAAACTTTAAAGACGACCCCAGAAGTGCCACAGTTAACGGTGGAAGCAGCAAAATAATGTATAACCTTTGATAAAATATTCACACAGATTTACTTAATGCGAAAAGACCACTAACAAAAGCATGTAACAATGAAGTTTGCCCGGGCTTTTTAACCTGTATTGCCTTTAATTAAATATCGTACCTGCCTTTAATTAAATATCGTACCAATTGCACTATCTTTCGTCATTGCGTTTGATTAGCGATTTTACTGAAACTGATAATTCCACGACATTCAGCACAACTGCCTACAAAGCCATTGTTGGACATTGATGTGCCTGCACTCAGCTAATCGTGTAGTAAAATTGTTAGAGTAAATGGATTTCGTAAAATATTTGTGATTTGTTAGTTACACACTTGAACAAACTGTCCATCTTGTAGTTGTAACGTATAAAAGTACCTTAGCAACTTGCTCCATTTTGTGTTTTTGAACAACACGCTGAAATTAAAATGAGACATTTAATTTTCTACCAAACATAAATTAAAAATTGCCCGCACGCGGACATGGGAAGAGCTATTGGGAAGTGAAGTTCTGTGGCTTAAAACTTTTCCGTGTTTGCATAGCCTAATATAAACACGAGGGGGGTTGGGAGAGTTTGACACAGTTATGCAAACCCTCGACTTTATCTCGGGTTTGCATAACTTTCGAGAATTCTCCCAACCCTTCGAGTGTTTACATCAGCCTATACAAACACAGGAAAAAGTTTTCTATTGTTTTTATAAAACGACGTAAGTCAATCTCAAAGATCGTGACGTCACAACTGTGTTTACACACTCTCATGCAAACACACCTCTTAGCCAATCAGAGCGTGCATAGTAGCTTAGCTATTTTACAAAGTACTATATTGTTGTATTTGTGATGGGTTGTATCTCAGAATACAAATCCTTTCTTCTATCAGTGGTTACATTAATTAGTAAAAGTAAATAAAGCAAAGTTCAGAAATGTTCTTTGCTGTTGTATCACGTACCCTGATTCCTTCAAAAAAATTGGCCTACAAATTCAAAGGAAAAAATGGGTTATAAGAGGGCATTTTCTGTATTTTTTAAAGATGTTATCTATAAGGAGAGGGAAAATGGATTGCAAAAGATAAAAATGTCAATGTTACAGGAATACGCCATTTCCGAATTGCTTTTAGCCTCCCTATTAAAGTGAGTCTAGGTGCACAACCTTTCATATGAAAATGAGTTTTCATTCACGTGCAAATAAAACCAGTTTTCATATGAAAGGATGTGCACATAGCTTCCCTCTGATAGGGAGGCTCAGGACAATTCAGAAATAGCTTATTAGTAAAAACATTGGGTTGTTAGCATCCATATTAATTCCTGTTGGGTTCTAGTTCTATACTTTGTGTTATGATATACTGGATTCAGGTTTGAACAAATGTGTGACTACTCTTTACCTAGTCTGAGAAAACAGCCGACGATTCACGAGGTCGCCACTTGAGCCCTCGCGAAACGACGTCTGAGTAACGAGCGCAGAAATTCCATACCGATGACGTGTCTCTACCCAGGTCTTCGTAGTACTTCTGATTGGCAATCAGAAGCACTACCTAGATCTGGGTAGTGACACGTCATCAGTATGGAATTTCTGCGCTTGTTACATCAGTATGGAATTTCTGCGCTCGTTACTCAGACGTCGTTTTGCGAGGGCTCGAGTGGTGACCTCGTGAAACGTCCGCTGTTTTCTCAGGATACTCTTTACCATGTTTACCGAGGTTTAAGAAAGGGAATTTGTTCCTGTGCAGAATAGCTCTTTCTTGAGAAGAAAAAGAAAAAAAAATCGAGCAGAATATGAACAAGCCAAACGGTTGCAATCTGTCTGGATTACCTACAATAGACACTGGGATTGAGTTTAGAGGATACAGTTATCAATTCTGGATGCCCCTGTTTTGTTAAACATACTGGTGCAGATTTAACTGCCAAAAAATACTAATCCATTCGTCCTTTGTATTTATCACTGAAACTTAGCCAATCATTAAACATAACGTGGCAAGACAAGATCCTCCGCAGACGATGAAGTTACCACAAAGCAAACAAATATTTACTATGAACCATAACAATAACAAAACTCTCGAATCTGATTGGCTATCACACACCATGATTTGAGCATTAAAAGGGTTGAGTAATTAGACAATGTAAATGTCCTCTCTAAGTAAGTGGACAGTACACGCGAGGGCGCACGATGTAATAGGTCTGTTGCCCTGGAATAACTTCCTTTTTACGTACATCGCAATTAAATCTGCTGTCCTTTCTTAGTCTGGAAAGTTTTTTTTTCCTTTTTCTTTTTCGAATTTCACTGTAGGTGTAATAATTGGTAACAAGACTGTGTTGTCCAACTCAGTCTGTAACTATACTCGGCACTAAACAAATTCAATTCCGCTTTCTTAACCACTCGCACAATTACAGACCGAACTGGACTCCACTCAGCCCTATTACTATTTTGTATGACTGCATTCAAGTTTGCGCATGAAGAATTAAATCCTTTTTTATTAGAAATAAAAACAAAGTACAGTACAGCTAAACTTTCACATCTTGAAAGTTGCAGTAACTTAATAGGGGAATACATACAGACCTGCTCAATAGGTATCAATCCAACAAATGCACGCTTCTTAGGACTAAAAATCAAAAGAAGAACTTTGACATCACACTGTGGAACTGGCGGAAAATGCACACACCCAGCCTGAATAAAATACAAAACAAACCATAGCTGAATTAACCATACCATGTGAGCAAACAAACATCATTACATGTACACTGCAAGCATTCTTTTATTCTATTCCAATGCGAGTGTACCAACATTGCAAAACCCACTTTTACTGACACCGCTGGGACCAGAAAAAGAAACCATATCAACAAGGTGTCCATATCAAGCAGGTTAATTTTCCGGACAATGACACTACAGGTTGTGACCAAGAGATCTGTCCTTAATAAGATGGAAAGTGTTAAAAGCCCTGGAACCACAAAGAAATTATTTTGGCTTTGGTTTTATAACATTCAATTTAGTTAAAAACTGCTCAAACAAGGATGCAAGACCTGTTTCTTTTTCCCATCACTTGACAAAGTCAACGAACCAAAGTAAACCCAGTCACTACTCATAAAACTGATTCCACTGGATGCCAAAGTCAAGTAACTTAAGTAAACCCAGTGCCTACTTACAAACTTGGTTCCACTGGAAGCCATGACCCTATAAAGAGCTTTTAAAGATTCTGGATCATTAGCAGCAAAATGAAAGGCCACTGTTTTGGAGTTCTGAAGGAGGGGTCCTAGTGTGGACTGGGAACAAAAGAAATATATTTAGTCACTAACAACAGCCTCTTTGCAACTTGTGGAATGCAACTAAGAGGATATCAGAGATGGAAAGAGTACATCAAATATTCAAAGTTAAGATCCCTAGAGTTGACTTGGACTAGATTAAATACCTGATGTACCACATATAACGCAGCCTGCCCCTGACATTTGTAAAGGAGTTCTTATGACAGTTTAAATGCTTGAAAGCTCAAGGGCTTTGCGTAAAAAAAAAGAAATGCCAGTGAGCAGGACCAGCAACAAAAGAGAAGAGAGGGATTGATTGTCCTCCACTGTATCCAGGCCTTGCATGATAGAATGTGAAACTGCTCAACATTTATTTAAAATGTCTTTGAACATACTTGCAAAAATTTGGAATCCTGTGATAATACTCTCCCTCACAGTGATTCACAAACCACACTACAAAGCTCTGTTGTTAAGCAGACAAAACTATCAAGTTCCCAAAAGAGAACTTAAACAATGCCGTTGTGGCCACTGTATGGTATTGGTAGCTTTGATATCTTGCATGTTTTCCTTACCAGTAGATTTTGTGGAATGAGCTGCATTATCAGCTTTGGGGGCCAATTGTTAGCTTTCCTGTGCACACGAAAATAAAAGATGTTAGAAAAAAAAGCAGAATGCCATCACCAATATACTTCTTCGCCTGTTGAGACAACTAGTAACCAGTGACCAGATCAAGAGAGCTAAACAACAACAGGGGTTTCGTTTAAGGCTGGAGGCTGGACATAACATTTGGTCGTTTGACATGTAAGTTCCGATACTTTCACATGAAATAATTATTTTCTGAAATGTAAATGAATTGGATGATTTTGTATTTGTTTATCAAAGATAGAGTTGAGCCTTATTTTGCTCACTTATGTAACTCATACAATCGGAAACAAATGATCATTCCTGTCAAATATCTACTGGAAACAGACACCTGCAGACTGACAATTTTCATAATTGCCAATTCAAATATTTAAGACTAGAAGTTTGTGCCTTTGGCACTCATGTTCATGCCGATGGTGCTCACGTCCACTTATTTCACCTATGAATCCAGTACTTTAAAATGTTAATGCAACCCTGCAACAATACACTTAAATGTCTTGATATTTATTTTTCAATCAGTTTTTTACTAAAATTAGCTACATCAAAAGCCCTTTTAAGGAACATGAAGTATAGTGTTTCAAATTTATAACAAATGCAAATGCCCAAAGGCAGAAATTCTGCTGATTAATTATGTTTTCAAAAAAAATGTTGTTTTGTTATGGCAGGGTTCCCTGGAGTTGCTGTTTTAATAGACCATTGGTAGCTGATCATGTTTTAAAAAAGACAGAAAGATGGAAAAATTATGAGCTTGATTAAGAAAACAGAACGAAGAGATTCAGTATATCACAAGTGCACAGAACAACCTTCTGTATGCAGATCGCACATTCTAATCATTGAGCCACTGGGAGACCTGTGGTAAGCAGGGTGATAAGCCTGTGGCAAGCTTTCCACAGGTGGGAGACCTGTGGCTGAGGTGGGAAACCTGTGGCAAGAAGGGTGTTAATATTCCTTTAGGTTCATGTAAAAACTGTACTTGAACATACCAAATGATTTACCATTAGTAAAATAAATACTTGTACTCACAGAGAGTCTCCTGGAACCACAGACATGTGGCATGCCAAGGAACGCATTATTTTCTGCTGAGGGCCATTAGGGTCACGTACCTGATTTAAAAACAACAACAACACTGTTGTCACCTTTAAACTGCAGTTACTTAGTGCTAGGAGAATTAACTGATTGTTGCTATGTGTACTTTAGACTTGTATCACAGTGTAAATTTAAATGGAGGTATTTGAAAGGGAATAAAAAAGTAGTTTCCCGTGGTGCTACTTTGCTCTCAGTTTTCTCACACCAAAAGTTCTCCATATTTAACACTTACAGTATCTTGCCATTCCAAATGCCCAGTCCAGGCTAATGTTCTCTGTGCTCCTTGTGTCTGGTTCATTTCTGGGCCCACAGGCTGCCCAGCTGCAGGTGTAGGAGCTGGCCTAGGAGGAGCTGGATTGGGAGGCTGTGGCCAAGTTGGTGTGGCACTGCTGAGCCCCTCTGACTGTGGGTTGGGCTGAGGTTGGCCACTGATAGGAGCTTGGTTCCTGTCTGCAGAATGGCAAAGTGATGTTTGCACAAAACATTATTTTAGAATTTCTGACTTGGAGTAATGCCTTAATAGAACTTTAGGCTCAACAGAGTGTAACCTATCGAGATACGGGTTGTCAAAGGTTAGAAAACTCCCATACAAACACAACTTGTTAATCTTTGTGAAGAAATTGGGCCTGCACAGGAAAGTCTGGATAACAAGAAATTCTGGAGATTTTACAGATGGCAGATAGTCTCACCTAACCCCTCCCCTTTTCCTAAGGAAAAAAGGTTTCTTTAAAAAAAACTTTAGTAGTTCATGGTTTCTGGTGACCTGTTATGGACAATTTGCACTTCCGGTATGTAAGGAATTAAATGTAAACATATTACCGGTGACAGATGATTACTCGACAATGTCTGGTATTTGACAGATTAGAAAATATTGTAATCTTATATATAATACGTGAGGCGGATTAACTGTTCTCCACTAATCCCAACCACAACCACACCATTTCTATACTTTCCTGGCAAGATGTACACAATTTGGTTTTAAATCGCAAAGATCCACTTTGGAGAATTTGCAGAAAAAGTCGCACGTTTCTCTCACTGATCGAACACCGCGCCATGCTGTGTGACTAATTTCAACTGGCATTGGCCTTCAAAACATCGTGTTGTAGACTAATGCTCCAAGTCCACCTCTTTGATTGATATTAATTTGCGCTGGGTTTTGCAAGTAAAGCGAGCTTCCATGAGGTCGCGAAGCGACCGCAAGCAATGAAGTTGTGAGAGGCCTACTAACCTGAACAAAATTACAGGACTTGGGAAAGTCAGTCATGTTGTTGAGTGGTGAATTGTTCACGGGTACCAGCTAGTTTATTTTGAATGAGTGTGCAATTACTGTTTGAAGTGATTGTTTTTATTTTTTTTTGGTTAATTTTGTTTTCAGCTCGGAGATACTAGCAGCAATTGCTACTCTACAAATCGGAATGTATAAATAAAGTTTATGTTATGTTTATGTTAGATTCTCGGGTCCCTGTGCACGTGCCACCGGAAACAAATCATTATTGCACGAGTTGCCGTCAACTTTGTAAGAACATGGGATACATTTCTGAGGATTTGTGGATCAGTTCCACGCTGCAGTACAACACTAAGACCTTTCCGTGCCACGACTGTGTAAGGCTGTGGGTCATATCGTGTTGACAACTTATCTCGGCACAGCTGTTGGAGCAGCACTTTATCTCCTTCTTTCACGGGTAAAGAAACGGCTCGCTGGCGACTGTCTGCGTATGCTTTTTGCTGGCGCTTCTTGGCGAGGTCATTTTGTCTGGCGACAATGAAGGCTTTGGTCATCCCAGGTTTACAAAGCTGTGGAATTTGATTTCGTAGCCGATTTGC
The DNA here is from genome assembly GCA_964030785.1 of Siderastrea siderea. Taxonomy (NCBI): domain Eukaryota; kingdom Metazoa; phylum Cnidaria; class Anthozoa; order Scleractinia; family Rhizangiidae; genus Siderastrea; species Siderastrea siderea. The sequence continues at coordinate 20,471,687 of OZ034973.1, read as the reverse complement.
AAAGGCATCAAGAGGCTCATTGGGAATTTGAGTGGCGGATTGGAAAATGTCCGTCTCGAATGGCATGTTCATTTTGGGTTCAAAGTAGGCCGTTAACCTTTTAAGAGCAGTAGCATAGTCTTCACCTGTGTCCTGTAAAGTTGTGAACATGTCTTGTACCTCTGATCTGGCAAGGTGTGGAAGAACTGCTAGCTCTTGTTTCGGATCCGTGATTCCAGAAGCAATAAGAAAATACTCCAATGACTGGACCCACTTGCATGGACCAACGCTGTCCAAGGGTAGAAGAATCTGCCAAAGAAAATGGCAGCAACACGGGAAGCTGCAAGGAAGTCTTCCGACTAGTAGAAACTGCTGAACTTGCTTTTGTTGTAGAATTTGAAGAAGGGATGGTATCGGGCATCTCGTTGCCAATTCAGTGTATACTTGTTTTTATTTGCGTTGCATCCTCAGTCTCGAATGTGTGACCTTAGCACTTACAATTGGCAACTAACTTAGTATCGCTAACATAAGAGATATAAAGGAAATATATAGATGTTATTTACCGGCCAGGAGGTCTGTATAGGGAAAAACTGTGCCTGTGGTCTTGAGTACGGCCCAAGGCCGCAGGCCAAGGACTGTACTCAAGACCGAGGGCACAGTTTTTCCCTATACGGACCGACCTACAGTAGGCAGGTAAATAACATATTTATTTTTTTCAACATTTGCCAATTTGTAGGTCAATCTTGAAAGGTTGTCAGAATGTGCGTAAGTTTCACTGAGTCAGGTAGCAGGAAATTGTGGAGCGAATGTAATCATAAACTCTTCAAACTTTTAACTTAAGTTTAATATTTTCGACTAGAAACTACCCTATCAGGAAGGAAAAGGTCGTTTTTCAAGAACAGACATGGACATGGAAAATAGTAGCCAGCATAAGGATAAACAACCCAATTAAAAACTTATAATTAAGCTTAAGCTTACTAAACACAGAACGAAAGTAATCAAACATTAGGACAGGTTTAATTGTCCTTGCATAAAAAATGAAAGAGAATATTTTGAAAAACATTCCGTTTAGCCTAATTACTTTTTTATGTTTTGCATTGTAAACGTATATGCTGGTTCTTCAGACATAAAGAAATTAATCATTCAGTGAAATTGTTCGGGGTGATCTCAGTTTTAAAAAAAAGCGAACAGTGTGTTGGCTATTTAGCTTTTCTTCATTTACGGCAGATGAAAAAGCAAACTTCCAGTTAAAGCCTGCACTACTTCTTGAATGAAAACATACCAAACCTCGATAAACAAAAAGAAAAAACTGTAAAACGAAGTCATTAAAGTAAATGTTGGAGTCAAAAGGCATTGTGGCCGTCACAATTTAAAAACTAAAACTGCCGTACAAAGTGAATTCAACAACAAACTGACGAATCACCATGCCAAGCTACACAAAATTAAAATGAGTACTCGCCTTTTGAAGGTATTACAAGGCCTTTAATTCCCCTCCTTGTTAGACTTTCCATTTACAACACAGGTAGGAATTGTGAGTTGACAAAAAATTTGCATGTTTGAGCCATAAATAAAAAAAATTTCAGCGTTCAACCAAGGTATATGTTGTTCGTCAACTTTCATTCAATGGTTTCCGCGCAGTTACCGTGACCGTGGTCAGAGATAGGAAAATTCTGCCCGTTCCTGGAACCAATCAGATTACAGGATTCGGAGGATACCGCCCGCTCGTGCAATGAGAAAAAAATAAAATCCAAATCATGTGCAAGAAACACAAATAACATTTATCGGTAACACTAAACTACGAACACTATATCAGCTAAGGTCACAACAGGAATGTCTGGTATTGTGTGGTTCCAGAAAATATCCATACCCCTCCCACGGAAGGTTTTTTGGTTTGCACCCCCCACCCCTTAGGAATTTCCGTTCCAAGGGGGACTTTGATGAACCCCCCTCCCCCCAGGAATTTCCACGTTATGCGAACAAGGTTTTTGTTGTATTATGACATCCATTTTCAACATATAATGCTTTGTTATTGTTCTATACTATTTGCATGTTTGCTATCCGGTTTGAAATGTTCTGTTTTTCCTGAAAATTTGTTTAAACCGAGTGTTGTAACGTTCTATTCATGTTGGTGCCGAGGGTTGCCGTGAATAATTTGCGTGCCGAATGTGACGTAAACAACGAAGCCAAAATTTTGAGAATTGAAATTGTGTTTGCCACACTCAAACCTGCTGTCAAAAGCGAAACTGTTGAATGTAACTTACACTTAAAATGGACGGATTTGATGTTCGAAAGAGAATTAGAGTAAAATAGCAGCTTTTTTTCCTGGGATTATACACAAGTGAATTTGCATACCGTGTGTCTAAAAATAAATTGCACAGAGGGATAACAACTCGAACCTTTCTTCTCGCACTTTATCCTTTGTTTAAAATTGAAATAGTAAATAAAGCTCAAATGGAAACTCAACGATAATGACAACTGTAAAAGAATTTGTAAGCAATAGCTAATATAGGCTGAACTTCGTTTCAGTTCAAAAGCGCATCAAATTTGCATAACGTGTGAAATCTGACCTTTTCAAATTACATTGTCTGAGAGCGACGAGCATCACTGTTTATGTAATGCAACAATTCTATCTCGATGATATCCGGTGAAAAGTGGCTGAAAACCCTTTGTTGGATAATGCGAGATAAAAATATTTTTATATTTGTTTAAACAACTTTGGTGTTTAACAAAAACGTTCCCATTGAAAGGATTGAAAACGGTGCAATATTCACCGAAGGCCAAGGAGACACGCAATTTTGCAAATCAGGTCTACCGAAATTTCATGCAAATCAAAGTCACAAAATTTGGCATTTCGGTCAACATATTTGCTTAGTTTTGGAAGTAAAAACAGTCTACGCAAGTATTACTTCGTGCTTGGGATCAATCGTGCGTTGCTTTCGATTTTTTCGTGTTTCTTCACCCTCTGGAAAAGGAGCTTCTTATGAACACCCCACTCCCCTCGGAAATTTCTGCCTTTGAACCCCCCTCCCCCTCAGAATTTCCAGTGACCTTCCGTGGGGGGGGGGGGGGGGTATGGATATTTTCTGGAACCACACATTACATGTTTATGTCATTACAACAGTAGGCCATTGTTTGAAGGCCACGCCACTCCAAGAAGACTAAGTTAACTGACGGACGACTACAGTACTAGCTACGAAAATGAAAAACAATAAACGTCCATTCTATGAGTTGGCGCGACATGCGTTACTGCACGTCTGTCGCCTAATCAAAAAGTCCGGATAATAATAGTCCTACATGTAATTATTGAGCTTGAACTGTACTACTCTCCTAAAACACACATGGCCCTGCACAACAACAACACAGCAAACAACACAAGCTTTATTTATATTTGAATTTAAGAGACAAATAATAATTTGTAACACTGCCTGTAAACATGGTTTCCAGAATGATGGGTGTAAATTAAATCACAATAGTACTTACATGCATTTGCGATAGTTAAGATTTCTTGAGCTTTTTGCTGAGCAGCTGACAAATTTCCATTCAGCCCAGGAGGTGGTGTTGGCTGAGGAGGATTCCCCATCATGCCTGCTCCAGAAATTGCATTATTATTCTAAAGAAAAAAACAAAAGTGGTACATCTATCAACAGCAAGTATTCACGTCCTGGTCTTTGTCACTGAGACGTTTCCTTAGCACTGTAAATGGTTTGAACCTGATAGTCACATCAGAGTCAAGTGAATTGTGAATCGTCAGTAGGTGTTAGAAGTCTCTGGTCACTGTCCTGATTGGCTGATGATCTTGCAATGGTATTGGTGGTATGTCATTTATGCCGAATAATTATTATTATATAATTATTACATTATAAGTTCTTTTTGTTGAGTTGTATGCTCTTGCAATACTGTAATAACTTACACTCATGCAAATAGAGCTATTATTGTCGTTGCCGTGATGTCTGTTGGTTAAGAAGTGTTTCCTTAGACACAAAACTTAACTCTTACTCCTTGTCCTCTAAAGTGCCAAATGTTTCCCAGTGATTTATCTCTGCTCTCTAACACATGTACTTTGTACATATCAGATTGTTTATGGGTGAATACAATATCATTTCATAAAGTTGAATGTTTCTGTACCGGAGTTATTGCCACATTTGGAGTTGGTGTAACACCTATCATGCTGCTCACTGGACCTTTTGGTGGCTGTGGCAGTTTTGCTTCAGGTAATGGCTGACGAGTACTCGCAGCTCCAACAGTCTTTTGCTTCTTACTTGGTTTCTCTGGACTTTCTTTCACTTTAAGAAATAATTAATATAATAATTATATTAGTTTAGTAACACTGACTGTAGTTTCAGTTATGTGATATGTTTTGCATGATAAGGTTGTTAGCCTGATGGAAAACCCCACCAGGAGGGCAGGAAGATTGTACACAAAATTTTGGATTTATCAACTGAGTTGATAAGGTAAATCGGCCACGGTGGCAAATTTACCTTATTAACAGTAAATTTGATAAATCCAAAATTTTGTGTTTCACATCCCCACCGACGCAGCACCACAGCTTCTTAAGAAACTAACCCCCTTGCAGGAAGATTGTACTTTGCCTGGTTAGTTTACTCATCCACTTTTCCATCACAGATGATCTGCCAACTGGTCACAGAAATACACAGGTCTTTGTACAATGTTAAGATGATGGTTCCTTTGGGGAAGCAATGTGTGCTACTTAGAAATAAATAGAATTGACGGTGACCTTAAATATTAAGCACAGCATGCTGGCTAACACTTTTTGATAAAAAATGTTGGAATCAAATGGCTACAAGGCAAAGAAAGTTATGACCCATATATTTTGGCTAAAATCAGTCCTCAAGAGTCAGTGAAGTATGATCAACTGGGTGAGTGTAGTCCTGAGTTTTAAGAGCTGTTTGTGATGACATTGACTGATGTTTTCACAACCTGAGCGAAAGTCGTTATCATCATCACATTACAACTTTGCCGCGGTTTAAGTGTGTACCCACATTTTGTGGGTCGATTATTATTCATATATTCCCGCTATTGTTCTTTTTCATTGAATATTCATAATTCACGGACCGATTACTTTCCGAAAATGCGGCTGGCTGTTCACGAGCGCCAACGCTTTGAAGTTAGGTGCGATATTTTTGCTTTGTTTCAAGATTTGTGCTTGATTGATTTTTTCAAATCCTATTGTTTAGTATGCAGATATTAATTTATTTTGTAAGAAAGGTCGTGAAAAGCTCAAAGCATGCACGTGGAAAGGCTGGGAAATTGACATGAACGCAACGCGCGGCGTGAACAGTCGAAAACACTCACAAACATTCTATTACATGTATCTGAAATGATTTCCATCAATAAAATTGCTCCTTTTGTCAATTCCAGCGTTTATTTGACGTTAAGTGAGTGAGCCGTGCGAATAACTTTGTTACTTTAAAGCCTGCGTTATGTTTTGTATTTGCATAAGAATAGATCGTCTGTTGTTTTGACAAGTGCAGTCAGTAGAATCAAAACAAATTCATTTCTTTGCAATTTGTCATTTGACAGTATCTGATTGTTAAGCTTAAATAAACTAATATAACGAAAAGCTTAGCGAACGATCGGTAACAAATAACTACAAATAAATATTTCAGTTTTTACGCTTTCAAATCGACTTCCACCTCACGAACGAAAGCAAATTCATTCAGACGTGACCGAAGACAGGTCACTGCGGTTCTCGCCGCCGGCGGCGGCAAATTGTGTTGTAATTTACCAAATAAAGCGTTTCTCCGGCCAAACTGAACGAAAAATCCCGTTTAAACGCTCATTCTCAAGTTTGCAAAACACATCTGAATAATAAACCGATATTATCTTTGTCTCTTTTGAGCGAAACGTTTTTAGATGGAAAGAGATGGAAACGCGAGGTGTCCTTTTTTTTTCGAGAACACCACGCTTCAAAGAACAAAAGGATTCGCACTTGAGAAACCATAATAAGGCCCCATTGTTGGATTCTTTTGAAATACATCCACAGAATCGCCGCCCAAAAGTCACAAGTCCTATTCATTTGTTTGAACCCAATAAATCCGAAGATACTCAGCTCTTTCATCCGAGCAAACTCGAAGCTTACCGACGAGTAAATTAACGAGCCTTCGGTGCCAATTAGCCAGCGGTATGCCCCATTTTTGAACAACACATTTAAACCGGGCGAAAGTTGTAATGTATCATCATCATCATCATCATCATCATCAGAGTCTCAACCCATTTACAAAATAAGTCCTGGAACAATCACAACAATCCACTGTGAAGTGCAAACAACAACATTGTCATGCTAATTCTCAGCTGCCAGCTTCCCTTCCATAGTCCCCTTATTCTAGTTGTTCACTGAACTGTCAGGCAACAGAAAAAGAGGACTCTGCCAGGCTAGTAACAAGGTTTCCACTATCCACCATCCATGACCATGGTCAAAACAACTTGTTTATGAATTTAAAGTAGTTTCTTGCAAAGTACTGAGTGCACATGTATCTGCTGTTTTTAATGTGGGCTCACAATTACAATTCACAAGCTGTTTTATTTGACCACTAGTCACTTAGTTACGCTAATTAATGCATGCTAGATAGGCATTACTTAAAGCCAGGAGCAATACATGATCTACATCTTAAGTGTCTACTTTGTGAGACAAACGATTATATCATCTATTGTTATGACACAAATGCACACCTGGAAGGAGAATTTGTATACTGATACCAGTGCTTAAAATGTCAATGGCACACATACCATTGTTGGTAATCTGACCAGCAGCTGCTGGAACAGCCTTCATGTTAGCATCTGTCATCTGTGCCACACTTTTTGGCAAATCAGTTAAACTTTGTGAATTCTTCAGGTTAACTGATATAGAATGCAAAAATATCACATTTAAAAAAAAGAGGCATTTCTTTGACATACAGAATAGTATCACTGGCAGAATCTTTGAAATATTCCTATCAACAGGTTACAAACATGTATTCCAATCTTTGCTGAGTGCTGTAGTGTTTTTGTTTTCTCAAGCAAATTCCTAGAACATTACAAAGTGGCTGTGCTCTTTTGAAACTGGAAGTGAGTCAGATGGTCTGAAATAAGTAAAATGTATGGTCACCTTAAACATATTTAGAGGCAAAAGTGACCAGTAAATACAATTTTCAAGGCAAAATTTTTATGTAGGGATACCATGTGTTGAGCACACTTACATGTAAAAATTGGTCTAATATTTCTGAAACTTGGCAGGACAAAAGAAAATAAAATCTGTTGAGTGAATGGGGTTTACAGATATGCACTCCAGGGGAGTGCTCACATACATTAGTGACAGGGAGACAGGTTTGAATTTGTGATCTGGTCCTTTTTTGAGTTGGAAACATTTTGGTGAACTTATTTTAGGTAAACAGATCTTGGCAGCCTTGGCTGTTTTTAGGGTTGTGTGCATACCTCAGGGTGAATGATGCATGATGAATAAAGAAAGGTGGGAGCATAAACTGTCTCAGACTCTTAGTTTTTTATGCAGTAGCAAGGACTTTTTCAGGTTACCTTCTGGGCTGTTGGACTTTTTGGGAGTTCAGTTTTGACTTTTTCTGGGTTTAAATATTTGGCCTCGTTTGCACCTTGCCATCGCTAATTACATGAGTACCACTGCCCCCCCCCCCCCCAAACCCATGGGGTCTGCATGAGTGTTTCCCTATCTAGTAAAATGTAGATATGTGTGCATTTTCCTTTCCATACTGTAGGTAGTTCTAGCAGGAATTTAGTTTACAGCCAATGAATAACAAGCCAAAACACAGTTTTACCTGGTAAATCCAGACCCTGGATGCAAACCAGATGGTTAGGATCTTTGGAGTAATCTTTGGACAAAATACCTTTACTTTCAACTGTCAAAGACTGCAACCAGAGTTGAAGAAGTAAATATGAGAAGCAGATGTAGTGCCCATGCAAAAACATTAAAACTGGAAATGATAATAAAAATTATTGACAAGCCAAGTTCTCAAGTTATCATTAAATGTGAGAAAACATCAGTGTGTCTCAGCAGGTACAGTGTACACATAGCGCCCATAAGGCCGGCACACACTAGGGGATATGTCACAGGGACATGTAGCGGGGGCATGTTGCAGCAACAGTTTTCCTTGTGTGACATCCCCGTTTTTGCGAAAAAGTTTTGTCCCCACAACATGTTGCATGAAATTCAGCTGGTTTGAATTCGTGTGTCATGGAGCGGGGACAAAACGACCCCAATTTTCAAGGTCGCATCGTGTGCACTGCTCTTGCAAACTGTCCCGCTACAAAATAGTGAGAACCAATAAAAACGTCCCATTGGCTATCCCATAATTCTGTCCCCACAACAGAACTTTTTTGTAAAAACGGGGATGTCACATGGGGAAAACTGCCGCTGTAACATGTCCCCGCTACATGTCTCCTAGTGTGTGCCGGCTTGCGTACTGTCCCTGCAACATGCGTCCAATGCAGTGCACACTGAGGAGCTTGTCCCCGCTACATGTCCCCCAGTGTGTGCGGGCCTATAAACATACATGTTCACTGGAAACAGTAACACTATTGACAAGCCAACTTCTCAAGTTGTACTAGCCCACGACACTGCAGCCTACAGTTTGTAGTTGCCCAACATTAAATTACCGGTAGTTTCCATTTACAGCATATAATTTTAAGGGTGTTTTTCTTTGTAACAATGAAAAGTAGAATGTTCAGCCTTAAGGAATGTGCTATATTATTAACCATCAACTGAAACATCTTGACTGGAAAAAGCCAAGGAAAAGATTCTAATACTTGTTTTTGTCTTAGATCACAGTCAGTACATGTAAATTGGAAAAATCAGAGTACTCACCCTTTCAAATACTCTTTGAAGTGCAGGTATTTTTCTGGGTGCAATTATGGAGAGATGAATTCCTTTCTGGAAAATCAAACAAAAAGGATGAAACATATGGAGTTAAACAAACAAAGGTTCTTTAATTTGAAGAAAAGACAATGTTGGAAGTGTCAGTGTCGTTCTTGTTTCCATCATTCAAAACTTACCAAAATTTGATATTAAGCATTGAAGGATAAAGTAACTTACTATTCTGCAGCCAACGATTAAAATTATTCTGTCTATGTCCAAGTGGTTTCTATTTTGATTTTCTTGAGTATTAGTACAGTGTAGGTGAAATTCGTCATACCTTTTTGCCCATCTCTTCAGCCAGTTGTTCCACAGTTTTGTCGAAATAGTCTTCAGCACAGCCACACTCTCGACTTGGCAAACCAAATGGAGGTGAGTTACAGATAACCATGCAGCTCTTGCGAACACCCCCTCTACAAAAATTAAATATTAAATCAGTACATGGTTACAATTTACATAACTTTAAAATTATTTTACTTGAGACATTATACCAATATCAAGACTCAATATTTCAGGTTGACAAGCTGCTCCTAGGTTGTCCTTGACCCCCTTGTCACTTGCTCAGTCCTGTGTCTAAATTTAGCTTTTCTAGAATAATAATTCTAATTTTAAGAAAAAAGCACAACAGTTTTGAGTTTAAAAGAAAACATGTTTTGACAGAAACTTTTGTCATCTTCAGTTCATTACAAATACAACTGGCAGACAAGTTGCTTGCCTGTCTAGGGACCTGTCATTATTTAGAGGCGGGGGAGGGCTGGTGCAAAAAGGGGGAGGGTCAATGATTTTTATACAGGGAAAAGGGGGGGGGGGAGCACATTAATTTATGTATGCATATTAGGGAGCTTTGTTATAGAAAGGGAGTGAGGTGGAGAGGGTCAAAAAAAAAAAATGTTCAGCAAAAAATGTTCTTCAAAAACGGGAGGGCCAGGAGGATTTGAATATGGCCTCCCTCCATTTGCACCAGCCCTCACCCCCCTAAATAATGACCCGTCCTTAATGCAGTAACACAACAATGTTAAGCATTTATTCTAGAAAATGGCCTACAAAGACCCAGAGCTCACCTTTGTGGATTCCAGAGGGCCTTAGCAAGCGAGTATACTTAGCAAGCACATGCACAACTTTAGAGTAAACAGTTAAGAACACTATTAATTTTTGAGATATCAAATCTTCTGAGTTGCTCAAACTGTAAACTAAACTTGTAGCAGACTGGTACTACTCAAGGTTTGTAATCACTGTGAAACAATTACTTTTAAATGACCTCGTTTGAAAGAGCTGAGTATGATTTCTTGGGAAAAATATATTGCCAGTGATAAATATATTTTTGCATTTAGTACTATACTCATACAATGCTGTACTCTAAAAAAAAACCCCTACGTTATTTGCCCAACAGCAAGGTCAGCTTGTCTGAGATGTGCAGATGGAACCCACAAGTATTTTGAGCCCCAAATATCACGTATGGTATGATAATTAAAACAAATTATCCAAAAATAATTATGGCAACAGTCCTCACTTAAGGCCTTGACCCCTCTGAAGAGTTCTTTCATCAAATATCTAAAGGAGAAAACAATGTCTCTTACAATTTGCAACATTTGCAGCATTAATTAAGAACTTAATACATTTACTGTAGACCCCACTATTTCAAACTCTGGCTACCCTGAATCACCAACTACATTGTATCTTGAATATAAACTCTCTTCCCTTGGTTTTGCTCACTGTTTTCAGTCACTTACTATTGGCTACATTGCACCGACCAAATGGTTTGGCTACACAAAAATTAAAAAGATCTCTGTCAGTTTAAGTCTTACTACACAAAAAATAATTTTATCCTACTTAATCAACAAACCTGTAAAGCAACGCTAAGAGCTTCTGCTAACAAACTGCATTCCTCACTCCCACCACCTTCAAATCTGAAAAGAAAAAACAATTAGTTCACTCGGGTGAACTTTGATTGCTTCATGTAAAATTTACCTCTTTTATTTTGAAACTGTATATTCATTTCATTAGTTGAGCATCTCTCTCAGATGCAGTGATAAAGTTCCATGCACAAGTCATGCACCTCTCCGAGGAGTTGAGAGGTAGAAGCTCAGAAGGGCCCTCACAACCCATATCCCTTACTAGGATATTGACAAATGTCCTTTGCGTCCCCACCCCCCCCCCAAGCACAACACAGTTCCCTGTGTTTTACCCCAAGCTCTAATGCCTGTGTTGGCAATTGTACCCAAAACAATGTTCCACAATCTTAATGGGATGTTATTACATGTGATTAAATTAATTTTGTAGTTGACTTAAATCATTATTGTTATCATTGTGATCACAAGATAAAATTTGTAAGCATGAACTTAACACCACAGAATTTCTGAAATTTAGGTCAGGGGTTTCAATAACTTTTTTCATAAGTGGCTGCTAAAAGTGGAATAGGCAGCTATGACTACCAAAAGGTCCCTTTCCTCTCTTATAAATAAACTGTCAACAGATGGTGATAAGAGGTCTTATAAGTGGCGGACGAATGCTGGTAACTGGATGTTTTGAGACCCCTGTAGGTTTAAAATGTAGCAGTGCCTTACAAAATCCCACCCATTAAGTTGAGAATAAACAGATCACACAAAAATGTACATTTTTAATACTTTAGAAGCAAGATTGTACATCAAAAATTATCAATATAAATTTTCTGTACGGAGAAGCAAAGGTCACGAAGGTACATGTAGAGTTTTTCAGTAATGACAGTAATACAGAGACACCAAGTGGCACACATTTGGTGTGAATCTTGTGCTTTTTTACTCAATCACACTAATGAACCATGTATAAAATACATGTACACATAAAAATGAAATGAAGCATCTTGACCAAATAACTGGCTAATTGAAATACATCATTCAAGAAATAGAGGCACACTGTAAAAATTGTTGTTTCAGAGATGGAAGATTTTGCCCCTGAACCCTTCCACGCACTTTGCACCTCCAGTACTCTGGCACATTAGTATCTATGTTAATTTATATAAATCTCAAGTGGGACCAACAGAAAAAAACTTGATATCTATGTGAATTTTTTAAAAAGTTTTTTAAACTGATCTGACTTTTCTCTTCTAAATTTTCGGTGACTTCTGTCCACCTTCATCAGAGCTTAACTGAAAGTTCATTGGTGCTTGCGCTTGCAAGATCGTGCATTGTTGATGATGTCCCTGATTTTAAATTAACAGCATATAAGTGCGAGGGAATGCTTTCCTCTCGTTTACGACATCGCTGTCCATAGTGGAGTGCCACGATTCCAAGAAAAGCCTCTTTCCGTAGTTAGATATGCCGCGCTGGAGGATTTGGGCATCTCTCGAATGTATGTCTACTACCGATCACAATACTGGTTCATCTATGTGAATACTCAGACATAACTTACTTCACTTCATTTAGCAACTTTAATATCTGTTTTGCATCTCGTGTTTCCCTGACATACTGCACTGCTGGTTCAGGGGTATGACCAATTGTGCCATATACCACAAGGCCATATTGGTTTGGTCCATACTGCAGAATAATTAATGTACAGGGACACTGTTAGTACCAATATTGACGAGAGTACACTATGACTACTTATTCCATGCAGCATCTGAGACCATATTGGTTTGGAGCATACTGAGAAGTAGTGATCAGCGCTTTAACACTGTCACTAGTACCAGTAATAACAAGTCAGAGTATAACATATGGCCTATGGTCCCACATAGAACCAGCATACCATTAACTGGATGGGACTGTCCTAAGAAGTACAGGTGTTATAGTCTTCGCAAACCAAGTGGCACACAACAAATAATTTGGGTTGGGTGAAACAGCAAATTAATTTGGGTTGGTTGAAGAGAGATGGTGTGGAGCATTATTAACAGGCCATTTCCAAGTTGTCTTGAGCCTCTTTTTCAAAACAAGTCTTGGTGCATAGTTTTAATTAATTTTTGCTTTTGGTTCAAGATCCCATACTCCTCATCCTTGTGAGGAACAAAGAAAGAACAAAGGAATAAAAAATCAAACCAAAAACTACATAACTCAATAACTCACAATGAGTATGCTGTGTTCAGAATAATGTCAGACTCCTTGCTTACCCAGAAAGCCATGTTTGAGAGCTGCATGCATGTCAAATTATCACCCTTTTCCTTACCCTGTTTTTCTCATTTTTAGTCATCCACTCCACAAACATACATCAAGTGAATTACATGCAATGCCTACCTCATCTCCAAAACTATACTCTGTTTCCACAGGAACCTCTCCATTATTGAAATAACTACATGAAACATGACAAAAATAATTTTAATAAAGCCCTATTTACGTTTGTCTATCACATTTACATGACTGTATCAATTTGCATGCTATATTGTAGGTCATAGCAAATTTTAGTACAAACAACACTATTTTGCAGTTAATTCTATTAAATAACATTTACCCTATATAATAATTTGAAATATGTTTCAAGTAAATACACTTTCAAGGAACAGGCAAAACTACCAGTGTAAGTTACAGTACAACTAAGTCCCTTCTGGATAGACTTTAAAGGACTAATTGTGTGAACTATGATGGGAACCACCTAATTTTCCTGGTTGGTAAAGAGGAAATTTATGCTCTGTAATATTTTTCACAGAAGACATGGTACTCTAACCTCCAAATTTGGAAGCCTTTCAATTTTGTTCCCGTTTTTAACGATGTTTTATAGTACGGAACCTTAAACAGGATTTTCAGATAAGAAAACTACTGCATGAGTTATCATAACTTTCACTGCTGGTTGCATCTGCATGTAAGCATGGACATTTCACATTAAAATGTTACCTAATTTGTTACCAAACATCGCATTATTGATCATCAAATGCTTAGAATTTATCAACCTGTTACACAATTCTGGTTCACTGCAAAATGTGTTACTCCAGTTTGACTGAAATCATGGCATGACGAAAAGAAATCTTTTTAGCATTCAAATCAATCTAACTAACTACATGTAGAAAACATGTCTGTAAACTAAATTCACTTCTGATCAACAGATATATATGGGTGACTATTAGTTGTTTACCCCCAAACCCACAATCAAAGTTGAAACCTCAGATACAACAAATGGTCAGTTATAATGGGATACATGTAGGTTGGTTATGCTATAGGGTTAGGATACAGTTTTGTTGTGTGAACAGAATCAAAATAACAGCATAAAAGAAATACAGCTACACATGTCAGTCAGCCACAAGAAAAGGAAAAAATACCAAAAAAAAAACAACAACAACAACAAACAAAACAAAGCAAAACACTGTTTTAGAAAAAATATTCCTATGAAGATAACTATTATTCATGTCTAGAAAATATTCTGTTAAGGACAACTGTAAAATCAATTTTTAAGGTGTGAAGTCTTGATGGTTTTTTTATACTCACACAAACCACAAAGTCAACAGGATTTATACAAAAAAATCAAATTCAAGTTGGGCTGTTAACTTTTTTTTTGTTGCTGAATGGAACTTAATTTGAGAATTTCACTATCAGAGGTTCTAGTATGGCTTACGGCTGGGGAGAAGTTGACATGTAGCCCGAAATTGTTAAGCTCAATATTTTGGTGAAGGCAATATTATAAAGCTCAAAACACGGAAACTACGTGTACGAATTCACATCATTGACAAGGTGCTTCCTCAAAACGTTTCAAAGACGAATTTTACAACTGAACTTGAACGCACAAACTTGTAAAAGGCTCCTTTCTCTACCGCCACAAAACAAAATGTAAGCCATGTATTTTAGCATGCAAGCAAAATGTTCTTTCGAATGCGCGTTTTCTTAGGTTGCACACTCTCGCCAAAAAGATTTTTCTTGTTACTGAGGGTGACTTTAGACAGAGTAATTTGGGCATCATACTCACTGTATTGCGGGTTCAATGTAAGATTTCTTCAGGTTTTCAAAGTCGAGCAGTAAGTTTGCTGTGCCTTCAACGACGAACACAACATCGTTTTCGATTTCACCACCAGCCACCACCATCATCGACGAGTTCCTCTGTGAAAAATGACGGGAAGTTGATCAGCCCTCGTCCATATATTCCATTCTTGCTGAGGGGAATACCGGACGTTATTTCCAGGTTATATTTATAGTTTCACATAACACAAATTGAACGAAACCAAAGCGGAAAGAAAACTCGCGCTCTGACGCTCTGTTGTATCCTGCATTAGGCACCAGACTCACTCGGCGACAAGTGTCTGGGGAGATTGGTAGAAATATAAATGTCTTGGTTCCTTTTCCCTTCCCTTTTTTTTTTCCAATTTTTTTCTGTTTGTTTAGGTCACCATTGACGTTTACCGGTATTACATTATTCTTTTCAGGCCGCGGGTGAGAAACTATAGCTAGGTTATCAGTATTCATTTTATATTTAAAGCGTATGCAGGAAGTGCGACGAATGGTAGCGAAATTACGCGAAATCTACATGAATGGGCTCTTCAGTAAGACTTTCATTTTCTGAATCAATAATTGCACGTGCGTTAAATCGTGTACCCCAGATATCTTGTGACTTTTAAGCATTTTTAAACAACAACGAAAAATACTGTTGAAGTCTGGCTTTTTTTACGTTCAAACGTTAATAGAAACTTTTAGAAGTTTCCAACAAAACAAAACAAAAACTAAAATAATATTCCTTACTGAGCTGACATAGGGCTTTGGAAATGCTTATATTCTTCAATCCAAATATTTACGACCTCAAAAAATATTGCAACGTAACGTTCTTCTCTGGACAGTGAACAATAGCCGCTAGAAATTGATTTCCATAATTAGCATAATCTTACCTTAAACGTTCGTGTTTATTTGGTAAGCCTTCGAAAACCCTAAAACCACCATTTTTGTGTGCAAGAATACAGCGCGGATACAGAATTTCCTGAAGTGACACTACAGGCAGACAAATTAGGTGTACTGTAGATGTCACAACAGAGGCAATTTTTTCAAACAGGCTTTTGAACAAAATATTGAAGGTTTCAAATTTAAACAAGGACGATTTTATTCATTTTTAAAAAAGCTTACAACTTTCAGTGGAACTCGAAATCCTATAATCGGCTTCTGTTATGACACAATAGAGGTTTTAAGTGACCAATGAGTGGTAAGATCAAGAAGTGTTGTCTTGTCTTCTCCACGAGGAAAAACTTGTACACAGAGTCACGTTTTACAAAATCTCAACTTTGGGAGCTCGTATCATCGCAAAGAAACGCAATCTATCAAACAAAAAACAACCTTGGTGCAATTCCACCATTCCTCAAGCTCTCGGTTAAATTTCAACGGAATCGGCTCCCAAACGTTCAAGATATAAATTTTTTTAACCTAAGACCTCTACCAAAATTTTGCCTTATACATTTATTCATAAGCAGCTTGTCACCAGCGGCCTAAATAACATGTACCAAGGGGGCGAAGAGGGAGTATCATTCTTTGCAAATTCGCCAGAAATTCTTGTAAGAGTTGATTTGAAATCTTTATTATTAAGATATTTCGGCTGTAGTTTCATCTTCCAAGCAATTTACACAAAAACTTGAAATAGTTTACGACATTTTCTGAAACTCACCTTTCTTCTTACAGGATGTCTCTCCATGGCAGCACAATAATTAGCTCTCGCTGTCTCGTTATCGCGACTGCCAGATCTTCGCATTTCAATTCTTGGACTTGCATCCTGAGACAAACTTTAGGAAGCGATTTTTATTCTTTCGCTTCATGGTATAAAATTCAAGCATTTGACGTGGCTTGAAATACTTTGTGCTAGCTTGTCATTGAAAATTGTTAAAAAACATGTTATCTTTTCTTCTCGGAACACGAACTCTGGCCAGTCACGCGCAACACGCGCAAGTCACGCCACGTACTTTTGTCCTCTGTTAGTACATGCATTACTATATAAATCTACTAGCATTCAACCGAAATGCTACCATCTGATTAGCTTTGTTACAAATATCAGTTCTGTTTACACTGTGTTAATTCTCAGGGATTGCAGACCCAATTTTAAAGTGGGTTAAAGCAAGGCCGCGGTATAATGTTGCAATTCTAAGTGACGGACTGTTTTAGTCAGACACGAGCTACTTTTTAGAATGATATTTCAACAAACACACATTTGGAGTAGGCATCAAGTTTAGCCAGAAACTCATAAGGACTTGAAAACACCTTATGAGTGTCTGGTTTTGCACACAGCAGTCAATTATTCTTGAAGTGTTTTATTCCCTAACTCAATTCAACAACCGATTGTCCTTGAAAAAGCCTTGACTAACTAAAAACTTTACTTATCAGTAAATAGTTAGAACCTTATAACTAATTAGTTAAATAGTTGACCGAAAAGAAAAAAAAAGAAAAGCTTGAAATCTATCAGTTAATGATAACAATGACCGGTAGAATATTGTGAATAGCACCTTAATCAGTTTTGTGAACTTTGGGTTCTGTGAAACAGTTTAATGAACTTTGGTCAGGTGGCTCAGTCTTTGTTGTGTCGTCATTGAAAGTCAGACTGGTGTTCCATGTAACTTCAGTCAAACGTTCAAGTATCGAAAAACCCTCTTTTGCCATCTTCACTAGTCACAAGTGTTACTTGACTCGAATCAGCTACATTGTAGGTTGGCACCTGGTGTAAGGAGAACCAGTATTGCAACAAATTGTGGTCGAGGCATATGACAGTGTCCGCTCTTTGGGTGATCTTCTCTGCAGACTGACTTCAATCCGTCAAAATTCACTGAACCGAAACAAGGGCGACTGGGGATTGACTTTCATGTTAAGTTGGTAGGTCTTGAATCGTGACATTTTCATTAGATATTAAAATTTTTTTTTATCTTAGTTCTTTAACAGAAATAGGAAAGAGTTCATTATCTTCGGCTACGAAAATAAGAGCATTTCGAGCCCTGTTACGCGCAGACAAGAGCCCTTTACTGGAACCCTCTATACTGACTATATCCTTAAGATAATACCTTAAAAACTTGCATGGTAAACTCATAAACGTCAAATGATACGACGAGAAATTTTCTCAAAGCTTCAGCAAGCTTTTCAAATATTGTTTAACTTACAAATAAGGCACGGACGGCTGAAACTTTTTAAAATTCTGATACCTTTTCCCTCCCCTGCCCTCCCCTTTTTGTTATTTCTTCCGTATTCATCAGAATAACTTGACGGAATACGCCAATGAATCGTATATAATAATAATAATAATAATGATGATGATGATGATGATGATGATGATGATGATGATGATGTTGATGACGACGACGACGACGACGACTATGATGATGGTAATGATTTTCAATTTTCAATGAACAACACGACGCCTTTGAGTTTTACAAATATGTTTCGTGTTGGTCATTACATTTATAACATCACTGCTATTATCCAAACATTTTCAATTATATTTTACTGTTCCATAACAGCTGAAACTTATCAAATTTATTTTCTAAGTTTAAGTTTTAGTTTATTCAGTTTATTACGTCGTGCAGCTCACAGAGCTGCATATCACTGTATTACATTGAATTCATATTTTAGACAGAAAAATCACTTATAACTGCACGATCAAATGTCTAAGTTTTCGTTAATCAGTTGTTTTATGCAAGGTCACAGTTTAGTTAATAAATCAGGCGAGTGCTTACTGTTCAAACAATGGTAATGTATGAAGTTTCCGTAAACGTTTTTTTTAATTTGCAGGGGTTTAAAAGTCGACATTTCGCCTCTGAGTGATGTACCCTGACGAAGGCAGTATTGCTGAAACGACGGCTTTAGAACCACAAAAACAACAAGATTGACCAAAAATATATTTTGAGATGGAAGAAAACTTTCAAGATTTTCATTTGCTTCCAACAAAAACGCTGTATTTTTCTCCAATGCTGATAGCTAAGGGACGGACCATTATTTTTTTGGAAGGGGGGGGGGGGGGGTGGGGATGAAAATTTTTTCAAGACAAACAATTTTTTTCTGTATTGTCTGTGCAAACCATTTTTTTCCGGCTGCATCTTCCTGCAAACAATATTTTTGTGTGTGTTTGTTATTATTATTATTATTATTATTATTATTATTATTATTATTATTATTATTATTATTATTAACAACTATTATTATTATTACATTTATTTATATACGGTTAAAATTCATCAGGTAATCTTACGTAGTAAAAATACTAATCTAAACATTACTGCCTAAAACTGCTTTCCACGAATGCCGTGTCTCTATGTCTCTAACTTATAAAAGTATAACTGCACCATGGCTTGTTTTGTTTCCTAAAAAATTGAAAATCTCACATCAAAGTATCCTGAAACATTAAAATGTGAACCGTAATTGCAAGTAATAATATAGAACTGCACCAGCGGCCTTTTCTCCCCTGATACTAGAGAGAACTGAGGAGCCAAATGAAACAGCGCTTGCTTACACTTGCGCTTTATTTTGCCGTTTATACAGACTGGATCCAATTTGCCTCCTTCATGCAAGTGGAAAACAGGAGACTGCTTGCTGTTTAAGTGATGATTTATTAAATGTCATCATCAAACCAGCCTAGGACCCTGTTGCAAAGCCACTGTGACTATTAGTGAATACATGCAACCCAGGAATTTAAGTTAATCTGAATGAATGAATGAATGAATGAATGAATGAATAACTTTATTAAAGTGTCAGGGTGGGTATTTAGCTTGTGACAGCTAATTAGGGACACTCTGCTACTTAAAATAAATTAAAATTTACAATATACACTTAAAAATTACAATATTTCACTATATTAAAATTAGGGGAATGAATAAGAATAGGAATAGGTCGTTTAAAAAAACGGTTTCTAAATTCACAAATACATTATTATACTTAACTAAGGAACAATTATAAATATAAAAATAAAAGAAGTGATAAGTAGATACATAAATAAATTGTCAGATCTCAAGTAGCACATGTGGCGCAATAAGAACACGCGTCCTCGATTAGGGCGGTGAGGTCTTTGTCTCTTATGCTGTTTCTAAAATTTCCAATAGTCAGTCTCTTTCTGTCAACAGCGCTCAATCTGGACCAGAGGTAAGGGCCAAGATATCTGATGGAGTGTTTTCCGTAACGAACCGAAGAGAACCGAGGCAGATCAAAGTCAGCATTTCTGAGAGAATAGCCTTTGTTCGAGTTTCTGAAAAGTCCCATTATGTAGTCAGATGCAAGGCCATTTTTTACTTTGAACATTAAAATCGCGATGTCCTGAAGCCGTCTGTTGTAAAGGGAGGGTAGTTTTGCACGGCTTAGAAGAACATCGTAAGTATCTGTCTTGGAAATGAAAATAACTCTTAGCGCGCTTTCTTGTACTCTTTCGAGTTTACGCCTGTCGGACACTTTGCAGAAGTGCCAAACCGTATGGCAGTATGTTAGATTCGGTAGTATTGCAGTTAGATATAAGTAGAGCTTGGTCTCACATGAGATGAGGTTTCTGAGTCTTGCTAACACACCCACTTTTTGGCTGGCTTTCTTACATATGTCGCTGATATGATCGCTGAAAGAGAGATCGTCATCCATATTTATTCCAAGTATCTTCAGATTCTTCGTTGGTCTGATTTGTTGATCATCGATTTTCAGGCTACACGTGTCTGTTGCGTTGTTATCACCCCGTGGAGGCGCTATGACTAAGATTTGGTTTTTGTTCGGATTAGCTTGGAGAAGGTTATCCTTGTACCATTGTGATACATTTTCTGTTTCTTTCTTGAGGGAGAAAGCTACAGTCTCGATACTTGTTCCGTTGAAATATATCTGGTGGTCGTCAGCGTACATGAACAAATTGCTGATATGCACGTTAAGAGATAAATCATTTTGGAACAGGTTCCAAAGTAGCGGTCAAAACGATGAGCCTTGAGGACAGCCCCTTGACTAGTCTTTCCATGAGCTCGTGACACCATTTAGTTAGAGTTTCATTGCACTTCGAAGAGTTCTTGATTATTAATGGTAATTGGACTAAGTGGAGCACAGTTCAGGGAGTAATCGGGCGAGGTACTTTAAATCAGCCGAGCGCGTAGCGCGAGGACGATTTGAAATTACGAGCACGATTACCCCTGAATTATACAATACGAAGTCCAGTTAATCCTATCTATAACAAAATGCGAGATTAGAAAATCTATGTGCCCTTCAGGGATATATTTTTAATTATCAGTTTTGCAAGCAGTGGAGAAACAGCTATAAAAAGAACCCATTTCAGTGCACCTGATTGATGCGTGCGCAACGTAGTTGTCCCATTACAGCTATCCAATTACAAAAAGGTCTTATTATAGAAACGATTAATACAATAACCTAACTTTAACATTTAATGCTTTCAAGGTTCTCTGAAGAGATTATTTTTAATAAAGGGGTTAGTTACTTATTTTAAGAAACTGTGGTAATTTGTTGGTGGAAAAGTAAAAAACAAAAATTGGGGTTTATCAACCAAGTCAATTTGGTAAATTAGCCACCGGAAAGAAATGACAAAACTGATGTTTGAGTGTTAAATAGCTCATTTGTTCTGAGGAATAGCTAACACTCAAAATATCAACTTTTGAATTAGTTTGTGGTGGCTAATTTACCATGTCAAACCAGTTGATGAATCCAGATTATGCAAATCATTTTGTTCCATTGTTATTTTGCATTTTAACAAATAGGACTAAATTTACTTATATTAATCAAACTATGTATCAACTAGTCTGCAAACTTTTTATTTTCTCCTTTTCATGTCTGCAAACAATTTATTTGGGCTTTTTGGATTTTGCAAACAATTTTTTTCAGGATTTTTCTTCCCTCCCCCTCCAAAAAAATAATGGTCCGTCCCTAAGGACGATGGTTACATCTTGACATTTTGACAAGTGAATAAAAAAACCCCCGACTTTTACGTGGCAATCATCATCGATGTCGGTGATCACACTTGGAAAAGAACAGACAAAGCGATTGTGCGAAAAGCTTATGTAATTCTTGTACGTTTTGTTCCATCCCGAAATAGTCAGGTGTCCATCAATATAAAACTCCAAAAAGTAACAACTTACATCTGTTCTAGGTTGGCAGCTGCAACAATTTGAGTAATTGACATGCATGTAGTGTGGAAATGCAGTTAAAGAAAAAAAATACATCTGCCCCTTCTTAGAACAAATGGGGGGGAGGGGGACGGGGGGAAGATATTTATTTTTCTTGCTGGCAGTGACTGAAAGAATTTAGAGGAAAACCTTTAACTGGAAACTTCTTCACCGTCAGTTTCTAAAGCTAAAGGAACGTTTAAAACTAATTTGTACATTTTGATATTTTATTGATTTTTAATGTAATTTAAACATATTTTTAGCTAGGTTTTTAAATTGATGCTGATTTTTTATAATTTCTCTTTCTTGTCATTTGCAGGGCCCCATGTTAAACTGCCTGGGGAGTTGGAATCCCTGGTCAAATGTTGTTACGTTATTATTCTAGGTATTATTGGGCAGTCTTACTCTCATGATCATGAACGGGCTCGGTACGAATCATCTTGTTTTCATAAAAATAACGTTCAGTGAAAAAAAATTATGGCTTTTTTTTATCAGTTTAGCCCTTTGTAGCTTGCTTCTTTATAAATGCTGATGTTTATTGAAGGCAAAAAGGTATTTACAGTACTGTTTCCTGTTCTTCTACCAACGAGCTGCCCGACTGAGAACAGCGATGAATGAGAGGTCGAGTTTCAGTAACGGTGTGCGTCGCTCTGCTTAGTTCGTGGCCTTCATTTCTTGAACTATTTCCACTGATCATGGAAAAAGCATTACTTCCACTAACATTGCCGAAATTCTGCTCAACAGTCTCGTCGTCATTAAGTCTGGAATCATCAGGAGCATTAAGAGACCTGAGCAGTTTCTGTTCCCACAGACGCCTTTCTACTGCATTAGAGTAGTCGATGAAACTTCTCTTCCTTAACTCTCTTGGAAGTTTACGGCAATCTACGTTATCAATTCTTATGATAATGAGACTGTCATCTCCTCTGCTCAGAAGACGATATTTGGCGATGTTTAGTTCGTAGCTACAGTAGTTACTCTTCACAAAATTGCTTGATAATATCGCTATGATTTTGTAACTTCTGTACACACCCTCCGCCATGCTGTCGTGGAAGGGTTTTCCTGGTGTAAAGTCTCTGTAGTGTATACAACACTTTAAATGATGCTTATCTTCCAGGAATGGGAGAAGTTTGCCATTAACCCAGTGAGAATCCTCTTGACTGTATATTATGAAAGCGTGGTAAGCGAATTCTGTGGGAGATAGCAAAAGAAAAAGGAAACCGAGTCATTAGGCATTTACTTCGTCAACTCGTGTCGGAATTTGTCACTTGTTAAAAGGAGAAGGCAATTCTTACCTGAGCTCCAAATTTGAACTGAAAGAAGAAAAAAGTACGTTTATAGCAAAGTTAACAGAGATAATACAGCGTATAATGTATGTAAAATTTTAGCATTCGCCACACAAGTGAATATTATTTTTCATGCGCTCTGATTGGTTACTCATACTCAGATAGCATTTTTAATCTCCTCCGAGCGAAGCAGCTATCCCTTCAAGCGATTTTTTTAACCTTTTATCTCAAACGAAGCAAGTTTTGGGGGCTAGCTATTCACTAGTTTGGTATTTCCTAAAACAATTAGTAAACATGACAGATACACTTGTCGTACCTTTAGGGATTGAAATTCGTGGTTTGATATGGCTTAGGGTGTTGAAATCTAAAATTTTGGGGTGTTAAATAAATCTTTTTAAAAATCTCAGGGGGTGGAAATCTAGAATTTTTCTATTACCTTTAAGTAGAACTCTTTGTTATTATTGGTACCTCCTAGAAATGAAAATGCACTTGGCCACGCCCACGAAACAATATTAAGGAACCTTCAAGGGGTTTCTTTCAAAATTTCTGAAGTGCGCCCCTGGGGCATCACTTTTATATGAAGGTCCCCCCCCCCACAGGGGTACGAAACTAACCTGCTTGAGTTTTCTTTTTCTTGAAAAACCAATAGCACTTCAATACTCCAGAAAACATGGCTAACGCTACCAGAATTCCAACAGATAAGGACAAATAAGTTGTAATGTGACTAGAACCTAGATAAAGAAGAAAAAAGATTCTAGCTAATAATAGTAGTCTGTGCAATGTGGTTACCTTTCAGTTAACTGGAATCATCTCAGATTTTCGCTTCCTTTCTCTTACACTTGATTTGCAAAGGCCTAAAAACATAGGACATTTCGCGATACTTACACTTTCCCGCGCGAAAACGGCGTCTGATAGGCGAGCACAAAAATTCTAAGCTGATGAACCTATCACTGACAAAGGTGACATGAAGGAAGCAAGAAATAGTGGCAATTGTCAATTTTATGGTCTCAAAAAACAAAGGAAATCACTACCGTGACGGTGGTTTGGATACCTGGGCTTAACTAGCATAAAATTTTGTGAACTTTTGCTTTGAATTTCTTCAAGAATTATTAATGCTTTGAGACGCTCTAACAAACTTGAAAAAAGAGCGTTTCATCAGGTATCCAAACACCTCGTTGTTTCAACCCACTTCTCGCTGTTTGGATATTCTTAGGAAACACTATTTTTCGTGTTTGATATACTACACCTAAAGTCTTCAGAGACAATCGAAACCAAATTAAGACCTCATTATTTTGCATTTGCATGATCACATGCACTTAAGGATTCCAACCAGAGATTCAAAACTTAGAACCATCGTGCACAGCATAATAAACAGAACCATTGGAAAGTACCGCTCAGTGCTCATTCATTCCACACTCAGAGACAAAAAAATATATCTATGTTTTAACGACTTTCCTTCCAAATAATGAACAAATTTCATAAGCTCCATCAGATGTCATATTTCGTCAAATTTTATCAAATTTCAACAAATTTTATCAAACTTCATCAGAAGAGACGCACGGAATTATTCTGCTGATTTACTGAAATTTTCGACAGTTTCTTGGCTATTGAATTACATTCAAACTATCGAAATGCTACGTATAAATTAGTCCTAAGTTACTTTTAAGTCACAAAATATTAAATTTTACCACCGTAACATATACTTACTTGACTGTTTTTCCTCAGGTGAAGGACTATCTGCACCTACGGGAAGAAATTGCCGAGGCATTTGTAAAACAACCAGTGGCACCGTAAAAATACCTAAGAATACTATTGTTTTGTGGCACCGAAGTTTAGCGACTTCTTTGCAAAATCGCTAGAAATTAGTTGTCGTATTAAAGTGCACCTAACCCCCAATTTTTTTCCTCGTCAAATAAATTCTGTTATCATTTGGATCATTACGTCACAAAAAGTTTTAGATTTGGTTTAATCCCTGATTTTCTGTGCGCGGTTGAAGTACGGAAAATCGGGCGAAAAGAGACACCATTTTGGTTCAGGGTCGAGCAGTGAGGGCATGGGACTAGTCACCTTGTGACGTCAAATCAAGAACTCGCAGTCTTCCGCTATCTCTATCGGAGCTATATTTCTCTTGAGCTCTCGAAGTTGTACAGAAAACTGTCGACCGTTCGTATTGCTCCGAGAAGTAGTAACCAAAGAAACGAATCACAAGACGTATCACTACATAATACAGCATTTTTTGACGACGAGCGACCGGAGGTGAAGAGACGAAGTGAATGGATTTTGTAAAGCAATAGCGAGCAAAGCGGCAGCCTTCCAAGCACTCGACAGACTCGATACTACGCTCAATGCATTTTAGGCAAAGATTTGTCGCAGAAGAAGGTATCCTATCAAACGATAGCTTTTTGTTTATTTCCAATGATTCAACGGCCGATTAACCACAGAATACCCTGCCACATGAACTATTTTTTGTGGAGCCCTCTACGCGATACGCGGTACGCAGAAAATTATTACCTTTGCGAATTATTCAAGTTGGCTACACGGTAAGCGCTAACTAATTACATGTAAGCAGTGCCCAAAACAGCCTAGGGTTTAAAATTAAAGACGGTATTTATAGAAAGTCCTCCTTCAGCGGAACCGAACGCGCTTTCTCCACAATAACAAGCCATTGCCATTATTCCTTATTCTAGTCTACGAACGTGCCTCGCTATAAGAATTCTATCTTGAGTCATTTTAAATCACTCGAGTATAACAAAACATTACTGTGCAGAGATCCCTTGTTCATATCCTCCCTTGAAGTAGACTGCAAACACTCTCTTTCTTCTTTTATAACCATGTTTTGTGCGAAAAAAGGCCGCAAGAAGATCGAAGTGCGAGCGATGAGCGGCGAAGCCTCGAGTCACGAGTTAAGAAGCAAGGGCCGGTTGATTTACATAATTTGTACATTTCCGCTCGCGCGTAGGATCTGAGGAAACTGCTCGCACTTTGAAGCAAGAAAAACGATTGGTAAGACAATCTCAGTTGGACCGATACTAACAAACTCTCGTGCTTATAATTCTTGTCAATTGCCTTCCTGATTCACTAGTGTTATAAATTGTTGTTATTGTTAGTACAAATTAATATTAGTTAATTAGGTTTAATGGATTGTATTCTTAGATCGTATTTCGACCGCACCTATCTTTACGCGTATCATATTCTCCTAGAGGCCTCGCGATCGGCGACCCGTACAATTGTATTTTATTTTACACCATATTCTTCGATATACGCTGCAGTCCCACGGCTGTCACACTCAGCACGAAGAGCATCAATTCGGACCAGTTAGGAAGCATTGTACAGGACCGCCTGCGACCGAAGACAACCACAACAGCTCGCAGTCCAGCGATGCAGACAATGAACATCCCAAGTCTGCTGCTACGAACACCACAGCTTCGCCCGCTTCTCTGGACTCAGTTCTCGCCGCAATCAGCAATCTAGCCCTACAAGTTGACAAACTTGCGACGGATCAACAGCGAATTAATACAGAGGTACAGCAAATGAAAAACACACCGCAGGGCGCCACTGCTTGCATTCAGCCGAGTCAGACACCACAATCCAGCATGACCGAGGACCCATCGCTTCCTGGCAAAGATATTTCACATCAGCCGACCAAGCTGGAACAGTCAATTCTTCGCGGTGAGTATGTCAATTTTATTGACTTACTTAACCCACACAAAGAACATGTAGCTCACGGAGAAGACGCGGTAGTAGTCGACCAAGAGGGGAATTTAACGTTACAGAACTCCCGCTCCCGACGTGCAATCGACTCCTTTTCCACATGGCTTTCGGCCTGGCCGGAATACGAACGAATAATTGTGCTTGCTAATCCTCACCGCTACGGCGAAATGGCCAAATACAGGCCAAATATCGTTGCGCTATTCACCAGGCGGGTCGAAAATTTACCTGGTCAGCGGTCTACGCCTACGGTGTCCGCTTTCGGCAGGAATCCGCTAGAGTAGGGGGCCGGCGCTTCGATATTCTCGACCACTCCTTGTACACGAACACACTTGATGTCACTGCCTTAAGGAAGGACGCCAAGCAATGTTTCCGTTGTAAATCACCGTTGTAAGACACCGGCGCAGAAAAAAGGCCCTTCGAACCCACAAGGAACCTATCGTCCTGCCCAACCATGGAAACTGGAAAAGTGGTTCCACGACAACCGCGAAGGGTGCAACCTGTTCCAACGGCACGCCTGCAATCTGGGTACAGGGTGCAAACGGGCACACGTGTGCAAAGCCTGCCGAGGGCACCACCCCCTGGCAGATTGCACACAATCTGCCTGAACCCTGGTCCCCATTCTCTGTAGCCAAGTGGAGTGCAGCACTCGTCAACCATCCGGACAACGCCTTCGTCGAGGCGCTCCTTCACGACATCACGCACGGGGTAGAACTTGGCTACAGTGGACCGACAATATTTCAATTCTGCCCCAATCACCTCTCCGCGCTGGACGCCAGCGAACACATTATCAAAGAATTACACGGGGAACTCGACCTCAATCGCATGGCCGGTCCATTCCTTTCTCTTCCAACTCGCAACTTTGTCGGATCGCCGATGGGCGCGGTACCCAAAAAGCACTCGAATCCTCTGAAATACCGGGTCATCCATGACCTCTCGTGGCCACGGGGCCATTCTGTTAAGCAGCGGAACGTTTCCGTTGCCAATATGACACGCTCGATCGGGCCACCTCACTCCTCAAGCAAGCTGGCCAGGGAGCCATGATGGCTAAACTAGATTTATCGGATGCCTACCGGCATATCTTGGTCCGCCCAGAGGACTGGGAGCTCCTCGGCTCCACCTGGCCAATCTACGTCAATGGTGAACTGACAATCGGCTATTTTGTCAACCTATTCCTCCGGTTCGCCGCTCGCAGTGCACCCGCTCAATTTCTCCGCTATGCTGACGCGCTCAATTTCATTCTGCACGACCGAGGGGCGGATCCTGTCTGGAACTATATGGATGACTTTTTCACCTGCGACTCCGCCACCTCCCCATGTGCCCGAAACCTGGACATTATGACACAAACTTGCGTTGACCTCGGCTTTACCCTTAACCCTTCTAAACTTGTGCACCCGTCGACTTGCCTTACCCTACTGGGCATAGAAATCGACTCCATTCGTCAAGAGACAAGGATCGAGGCATCACGTCTAAATGATACCCTTGCTCTCCTGGCCGCATGGGAGGGCCGGTCTCATTGCACTAAACGCCAGCTTCAATCGCTTCTCGGCACCCTGAACTTTATTTGCAATGTGTGTCGCCCAGGTCGCACTTTCATGCGTCGTCTCGTCGATCTTCTCAGCAAGCCCCGCTACCCGTCACACCACCTACGTCTCACCCGTCAGAGCAAACAGGATATCCATTGGTGGTCTACGTTCCTTCCTCAGTGGAATGGCAAGTCGCTCTTCTACGATGATTTCTGGTCCACCAACCTATCTTGTCACCTGTTCACTGACGCCTGCGAACACTCCTTTGGCGCGTTTTTTAATGGTGCCTGGTTCTGTAGTACGTTTAATGCATGCCAGGTCCCTATTCGCCTTTCTATTGCCTTCAAAGAGCTATACGCCATCACGGCCGCACTCTCCGCATGGGCCCCCTCTCTGTGTGGAAAACGCCTGATGTTTCACTGTGACAATGAAACAATCGTTACGATCATCCGAAAGGGCTCCCGCAAATGCCCACACATAATGGCCCTCCTACGCTACATGTTCTTCGTGTGTGCGAATAACTGTATTGAAATTTCGGCCGTGCACATCCCAGGCTCCCAGAATTGCATTGCTGACGCTTTATCTTGCTTCCAGCTCAACAGGTTTCATCACCTTGTACCAAAGGCAGACCAACATCCAACACCCATCCCAGTCATCAACTGGAAACACTTCAAGGGAAAGCAAGGCAGTGTTTCACCCACGGCCTCGCCGACTCCACGCAACGAACTTACAGCGCCCCTCAACGCCAGTACCTCGCCTTTTGTTCCCGGCTGGACCTTTCTCCGTTCCCAGCCTCCGAACAGACGCTGATGCTTTTCGTCACCGAGTTAGCGAGCAGAATTCAACCGCAATCTATACCCGTGTATCTCTCTGCCATACGCGCCCTTCATATTGCCCACGGCTATCCTAACCCACTCGACGACACACTGCAACTTCGTCCGACTGTCCGAGGAATAAACAGATTACACGGGATCCCAGCAAAGCAAAAGCTAGCCATCAGCATCGAACTGCTCGGCGACATGAAGCAATTCATCTCCCTCAGCTCTCATGACGATTACGTAAAGTGGTCCGCCATGGTCACCGCGCATTTTTTCCTGCTCAGGTGTGGCGAGTTTACCGTCTCACACCCAAAAGATTTCCGTCCCGATCGGTACCTTACTCTTGCTGATGTTCAGTTTCTTACCTCGCCCGATGGTACCGAGTTTATCGCCCTCAGGCTTAAAACTTCCAAGACGGATCAGTTTCGCAGATCGCACACTCTCTTCTCTGGACACAGCAAAAGTGACATCTGCCCTGTCAGCTGCCTTCAGACGCTAATACGCCAGTATAACCCCAGCTCACACGACTACAATACCACCCCTCTGTTCGCACTAAAAGACGGCTCCCCCCTAACCCACTCATATCTCTTATCATTCTCTTCTTCACGTCTTCGCATGCTGGGAATCGACCCCACCCTCTTCGGTGGACACAGCTTCCGAATTGGGGGCGCCACTTCCGCTGCCAACGCTGGCATTCCAGACCATCTCATCAAAATCATCGGGCGCTGGTCCTCGGACTGTTACCAACGTTACATTCGCACTCCACTGAACTCTGTCATTTCAGTTTCAGAAACTCTGGCTAAACCGCCAACTGTTCCCTATGTGTATGCAAGTCCTACTTACTTGCCTTAATTAACTTTATTATTAGTTTGGGCCAACCTTCTCTTTGGGCAGTATATAGGTTGTCCTATTAAACTGTCTTTCGTAGCCCAACTCGCGTGTTTTGTTTGCGTTTGCATGTATAAATATGAAGACTGTGACATTAAGTACAAATTAATATTAGTTAATTAGGTTTAATGGATTGTATTCTTAGATCGTATTTCGACCGCACCTATGTTTACGCGTATCATATTCCCCTCGAGGTCGCGCGATCGGCGACTCGTACAATTGCATTTTACCCATCCCCGCCCGTCCCGGGCAGTATATAGGTTGTCCTATTAAACTGTCTTTCGTAGCCCAACTCGCGCGTTTTGTTTGCGTTTGCATGTATAAATATGAAGACTGTAACATTAAATGCTGGTTACAGAAATGGACCGGCAAGACGTAAGTAATATCGCAGTTTCCACACTTACTTCTAGGTAAAATAAATAAATAAAGAAAGAAAGGAATGCTTTATTAAAATCTCCATTTCTATAAGCGATTCCCTCAGCTTGAATATAAATCTCAAATGCGAAAAGCGGAGAGCAGGAAAACTAAGACCAAACGTGAAGACTGAACGTGCGAAATAAAATGTAAACACTCAAGAGTACCCAACGGAACCGCTCCGCAAAATATCCACTCTTCAGGCTATTCTTGAGTTGGCTGGCAAATTTTTAACCTGCATTGAAATCTTGCTGGGAATTTACTGTTAGCGAAAGCTTGCTGGGAACTGTGGTCCATCTTACGCTCTGGCTGGAAAAAATTTTAACTCTTCCGGCTGGCCTGACAAATTGTCACCTACTGGCAAACGACAAGATGTCACGCTGCGTGTTCGTGTTTTGATTAATTAGTGAAATATTTAGTCGTTTTCTGGTTAAAATTTTTGTTTTGGTGTCAATTTAAAGACGCAAAACAGACACCGATCAAGTGTCATAGTTGCAGTTTTTTGAACAGTTTGTCGGTGGTTGACCGTTAACAAGTACTCTACAAATTTCTGGACACAGAATTGGAAAACAGGATCGGTTTTTGTTATTTCTGCTGTTTTGGGAGGTAAGTGGCTAAGGTAGAAGCTCATCATTCCGGCTTCTTCGGGCCCTCCAAGGCCAACCGTTGTTTTGTTTGCTGTTCCAGTCCTTAGTTTGCCTTTATTTCCTTTTTGCATTGAGCGATTCACTCTTCGTTGGTTAGCGGGATAGATATGGCCAGGACGGCACTTTTTTCATCATTTGTCGGTGTACTGTCGACTTCGTGTTCCGCATCTATCTCGTATTCAGAGCTAAAATTCATTTACAAATCAGCAGAATCCGCTTAGCTCGTCTCAGTATCTGCTTTGGATTACAACATTGGAATTTTAGTCATACTATGACTGTTTGATTTAGGTAGAAGGTCAGAAGGCTTCGATCAACAAATAAAGCCAGAGAAACACAGCTAAAAAGTAAGCGGCGTGGAATTCTTGGTTCTTGATCTGACGTCACAACTACGGCTCGCCCTAGGTTCCTCCTACTCGGACTTGAACCAAATTTTTGTTGAATTTAACAGGGCACAGAAAATCGAGAATTTAACCAAATCAAAAAATTTTTGCGAAGAAATGTTCCAGGTGCATTCTCCAAAAAAATAATTTGATCCCCGCCATTCACGGACTTTCAACTGAGACAACCTTCGGTAAACATTTTATCATTTCTGCTCCACTCCAACATTCAAGTCGGTTTTCCCGATTTATGTTGTCCTTTTCTCACTGCGATTTTTCAGGTTAGAAGAAATTTGAATCAGATTAAATTTGGATAAACATTTAAGGATAAAAATTAGCGAGCAAAGTTTAACACAACGTTTCGATGTCTCCATGACATTATTTTCAAGTGAGGAAATAAAATATAAATGAGATAATATATACAAGGTGAGGTGTTAAAAAAGTAAACAATAAGTAACATATTTGGCGTGTAATTGTGTGTGCATGGTAAGTATGTCTATTAAAATAAATAGTTTTGCGCCGATTGCGTGTTCAGGTTTGGCTTCTTCTTCTTTATAAACAACATTTCGTAAATTAAACAGTCCAGTTTTCCGCCGCCTTTCTTGAGGACAGAAAAGTTACTGTTAAGGTCGCCGATGGTTTTAATGCCGTGGTTGTTCTTTAGATGCTTGCCGATTGCTGCAAAACGGACGAACACCGTTTGAAGTACGCTGACTCGCTTAACTTTAAGCGAGTCGGAAAAGTAACTGTTTTCACGAGATTTCCGGCTGCTACTCGCTTAGCGACCTGAAAAAGCGCTCGTGAAAACACAGCCATTAACTCATTTATATTTTATTTTCTCACTTGAAAATGATGTCATGGAGACATCGAAACGTCGTATTAAACTTGGCTCGCTAATTTTTATCCTTAAATGTAGAAGAAATTTTTCTATTTTTTGTCCCTGTTTCGCTAAAATGTTTATTCTTTTCCTTTCACAAAAACATTCAAGCTAGTTTTTCCGATTCTCTTTTGGTGTCTGTCTCTATTTGTGTTCGAGAGCATGAGATAGGTCCAATTATATCATTTTCTTTAGGGAAGTGTAGTGTCCTTCATTTATCGGTAATCATGGTCCATCTTTTAGAAAAAAAAAAGCGTTCGTCATTAACAACCCACCGTCGGTTGTTTTACGTCATTTATGTTGTCTACCCTCTACTGGAAAATCTAAAGGGTAGCTGATAAAAATTCAAGCAAACTTGGGGAGTGGATCATGCTGAATCTTGCAATACAACCATTCGTTTTGTACCTGGACAAACTGTATTGTTGCATTCCTGTGTCTGGGTGCTGTTTCCTAGTTGCGAGCAGTCATCTCCATAAGGACCCGGGGGAGGATCGGTACAAGAACGGCTTCGTGAGCGGCTTCCAACCCCACACGTCACAGAACATGGGGACCAAGGACTCCACTGGGAATAATTGCCATTTTCTACATACAAAATCAGCAGACACTGATGTTTGTGCTTGAATGAGAGCTTTTAATGTTACCACTACTGTTTTCTAACACAAAGATAAACGGTAGTCACAGACACTAATCATTGGGACCGAACAACTAGTTTCATCTGCGCGTTGCATGGTGTCTAAGAATGATGATGGGATCAAAAAGGTTTGCTAAAGACCTGGGCATGCAAACCGTCGGTCCTCTTCCACCGATGTGGATTTCTACAATCGCTGAATTTGCTAGATACTTAATGCATTGAATGGAAAATGTAAATTTGCGGAATGTTGACTATACACAGCCTACTGTACTACCTGGACAAACTGTATTGTTGCATTCATGTGTCTGGGTGCTGTTTCCTAGTTGCGAGCAGTCATCTCCATAAGGACCCGGGGGAGGATTGGTACAAGAACGATTTCTGGAGCGGCTTCCAAGCCCGCAAGTTACAGAACATGAGGACCAGGGGCTCCACTGAGAGTAGTTACCATTCTCTGCATAAATAAATAAGAATAAAGAAACTGTAAAACACACGTTAACCTTTTTTGTAAGATGTTTTAACTTGAGTTGTTTTAAGGTAATATCCGAGTCTTCATAACTGTCTTACAATGTAGTCCTCGCCAATTAAACATCACCAGCTTCCTACAATTTAAATGCACAAATTTTTGGTAGAAATTGAAAACTTCTTACTTTTTCTGCAGCCATAGAGCTCTACCCTCATAGCGATTGCAAAGTTCCAAGACTCTGGAATGATTCTAAGGTACCGCGCTCTGATTGGAGGAAGCAGCTCATGACTTACAACGTTGTTTTGATCTGTGTTACCTGAAAAAATCTTCAAAAAATCAACAGTCAGATCCAGGATGGCAATTTTAAAGATTCTTTTCTTCGATTAACCGCTCACATTTAAAGCAGGCTGTAAATGCATGAAATATTTCTTCACCGTGGACGTGTGCGACAGCACAAATGCCCGGTTTCATACAACAGTTTGCCTTTCAAGTTGCTCAACCTGAAAATTTACCACAATATAGAACTCGACATTCCTAATTAAATTTTTTTTTAATTTTCGGACTTTGGTATTTTCGGCGAGAAAATGAGGTCACAAAATGAGCGTCAAATTTGTTTTTATTATTGAGGGATAGCTAATGGTAGTTTCTGAAAAACAAATGCTACGAGTATCTCAGAACTGAGAACATTTTTGAAATATTTCCATCCAATCTAAAGATAAAACTTTTTGAATTTAGAATTGCCCGCCGTTTTGTTACTAAACTTGATAGCACAAAATGGTAGCACTTTACTTCCATATTATGGAATCCCCAGATTAAAAACAATATTTAAGCAGGGTACCTAATTTAGCAGAAGCTAGTTTAAATGCTTTTCAACAGAAGTACTAATATTCTAGAATTGATAATAGTTAAACTATACAACTCTAAGAAACTCTGTTTATAATATCACCCTACATTACAATAAATCGTTACAGAGAAGACAAGAATTTACAAACTAGAAACTGGATTGAAATGCTTCTTAAATCGCATTTTAAATTTTAGAAAGTTGCTTTCAATTACTCTTACTTAGCGATTAATGAAGTTTCGAGGTTCTCTTCCACTAGTACGTGTACTCCGAACCAAGCAAACAAAAAAGGAAAAACAAAACAAACAAACAAACAAAACAAAACAAAAATGAACCAAGATTTCTGAAATTATCTTATTTGTGATTTTACCTTAGCTTGTTGTCCCAATTGATATGCTTCGTAATTTAAGCCATCGTTACTGTAATTCAGAAAGTAAGTCTTTACCCAGTAAGGCGCAACGTTATGACCCTGAATAGAAATCCCGGTAATTTGAGTAACATTTCCAAAGTCTACTTGAAACCATTGGTTGCGGTCCATTCTTCGTGGCATCCAGGCGCCTTTACTTAAGTGAAGCCTGGCATATTGAGGGGCATTGCGGGGATTCCACTGGGAAGACGCTGTTATAGAATCTCCTGATATTTGGCTGCTTTCCATTCCCAATGGTGTCCTGCAAGTACTAATCCTAGGAACTGGAAATCCTGTGTAATGTAAATGAGGCTCATGAATATTCCACGAGAAAAGATGAAAACTGAGAAAACGTTAGGAACGGTTCCGTGGCAGCCCGGTGACCAGAATAGTACCCAGGAGTCCCTTCGCACACTCGACTCGGGGAGATACGCAACCCATTTACAGACTGTTTCGTGCACTTCTCGCTCGCCCGAGAGAGGAAGACTGGGCTGTCTCCATAACAATAAAAAATGAATAAGCAAATAAAAAATGAGAAAAAAAAAAACCAGAGAGTACCGGAGGCTGTATCATAGAGATTAGGTGACAACTAAGACGTAAGGGCACTTGGTACTCAACGCGATGAATATTTTCCTTTTTGAAAATAGCGACAACCGCAGGAGGTCGCAAAATGGCGGTGCGTGGGTAATTTAATAGGTTGATAGGCAATAACCACATAACTTTGAAAAATTAACGTAGTTAAGAATCCGACAAACTCTGAGTTCCCGTTACTTCACAGTCGGTCAGATGTTCAAATGTATGTGTGTTTTATATAAAAGATTATTACTTTTCAGCAATCCCTTCCACGAACTGAATGATTGAAACTGTCATTTTGGACTCTTATCATAACCAATTAATCTGATAAAAAAGAACAGTCAAACATTGCAGACATACTCACCCGATTTACAACCATAGAAGTCCGCCCTCAGTGAAATCCAACCATAGTAGCTTACTGGGTTGATTCGGATGTAGCGTGTAATAATGGGAATCTGCAGCTTGTGACTTACAACAGTGAACTGGTCACTGTTGCCATCAAAAATCTTGAAACAGAAACAAATCGTTCCAATTGAAAAAAAAAACAGAAACAACAACAACAACAACAAAAAAACAAAACAAACAAAAACACAAATGGCACAACACTACTGCTTGCCGCAGTAACTGCCAAAAAAGTATTACGCCTAGTTCATAGAAAGAAACAAGGCTTCAATCACAATTATTGTACCTTGGGATAATCTTTGAAAAAAATTCCGTCGTAAGAATAAGACACTCGGTATTTCGTCACCCACTGCGGATAAGATGGCCGTCCTTGAGTTGAGATTCTTGTTACTTTAGTCCAACTTCCAAAGTCCACTTGAAACCAGCTGCCTTCGCCTGCACCCTTTGATACCCACCCTGCACCAACAGTTCCAGGTTTATCGTACAAATGAAGCCTTCCATTTCCGGGTTTAAAAGGACCCGCTACACTGGAAGCTGTCACTGACGAGTCTGGAATGGCATAACTTTCCAGTCCCAAGCCTGCTTCACAAACTGGAGGTTTAGGGGTTGGAAATCCTTTAAAAAGAGACATTTCTGATGTTCTTAGTGAGCAAGGTACGTATACACTATTCTCATACTGGTATTTGTACTGACACTCTTTTCACTAAGATGATCTCAACATTAGTCGAGTATTAGTTCGTCGGTTTTGACATATTACTTAAGAAATGGTTTGACGTCAGGAGTCTCGGTAGTTTGTCTAGTTCGATTGTCCGGGTGATAGTAACCTGGCAAGGACTGTTGTTGGTGACATTAAATGGTGATCATCATGTACTATAAAGATTACGCTTGCTTACGTGTTATTTGTAGATCACAGGATATGAGTTGGTAATTTTATTAAGAGGTTTTTTTCGATCATTATTAGATAAATAATCAATCCATGAACTTTTCTTTATGGTTAGTTTTGCTTGCATCCACTTTGCCAGACTGTCATTATTGGTATCAGCTATACGTTTTACAGTGTCAATAGTCGAATTTTCATTAGAAGACGAGAAAGTCGTCAGAGACAGAAATTAGTAGTCTAACAGAATACCGTCTTAAAATGAAAAAATCAAACGTAATATATAAGGTGAGCAAATAATTTTCAGTTGATAAATCGGTTTGTTTTTCAAGGCCTTGCGAGTGGTTTTTCGTTAATTAATGCATAGGCAATCAATGCACTTCCATTAACTTTTTTTTTATCATGGTTATTACTGCTTGCAACTACTCTGCTAGACTAACGTGTACCGACTTCATGTTACAAACGGACGTCTTAGACGAGAAACTTGTTTAACATGAATTCAATGAAGGAAGAATTTTCCCTCTCATATTTATCCGTCCATTTTCCATGTAACAATAACCGAAAATTTACATTTTCATCTACATAAGTTAAATCGGCAAAAATCTTACGACATTACACCGACTAGAACATCGGACTGGGAAATCAGACAGAAAACTCCTCTTACACGGAAATTCGTCTCAAATTCTTCTTTAGTCTTTAGACAGGAAAATTTGGCCCTTCCCCCCCCCCCCCCCTGACAGATTCTTTGTTTGCTTCACAGGAAGAAGACAGGGACTAGAAAATTAGTAATTGTTTCTGGGATTGAAACCAACCAATATTCTCGTTGGAACTGATAAATGGTTTAAAAAGCAGTGGTGTAACATCGTACTACTACTGGAATATGTACTACTTTGTTCCAAAGTAGTACGCTATTCTAAATCCACTCTTACATCTCAAACTCATTTACCCCTCTCATTCTACTGTTGTCAAATCGTAAGAGTCGCGATTTTAAGATGGTTTCACCATCCATATTCATATTCATATTCATATTGGACAGTATTCTCGCAGACGGAATTCTGTCCGAGACAACTTCCCTTCTTCTAATATGAATTTGGCTTATTGCACCATTCGTAAAAGCTACAAGTTTTATACTGTCAAAAGTCGAATTCACGCCGGTTAGAGACGAATTTTCCGTCTGAGAAGAATGATCTGATTGAAGCAGATAATTTGGGCGAATAACGGGGCAACATTCGTCTCTGGTTGTTTCGGGTGGAATCAAAGGAGAATTAATCACGTTGCATGACAAGCTGTGGTCATGAACAGATCAAGACAAGGACGTCTTCGCCGAAGTTTTATTTGATCCTCAAATACAGGAAGTGTTGCTTTTCATCTCATCTCTACTTCCTGTTTTTATTTCTTTGGCGAGATTGGCAAGAGTAAGGGAAGTTCATAAAGTTATTTTCCGATTGAGTATGCTCAATTCTTATAGACGTGTCATGGGTCGTGTCATGAGCACCGCCATATTTGATAGACCATAACCAGGCTTTCACTCAGTGTAATATAGACAAAGCACCTGTCTCTGTTCGTCTAACAATTTATAACTAAACGCATCTGTCGTGAAAATTCGTCTTCGGATTAACATTCAGACGAATTATCCGTCTTGACTGATAACCCGTCTAGACAGATAATTCGTCTCTAGTATAAAGTGGGCCAGTATAAGACAACAAACTCGTCTAAAACAGAAATCTGTGTGACAGAATACATTCTTATAATGAATTAAAGACCGGTAAAAGTGTATTTGAAAAATCATGAGTAATATATAACTTGAAGATGCCAAAGCTGTCAAATGAGGTATAGTTTAAAAACCCGTCATGATTTACTTGACCAATGCGATCGAGTTATTTCCGCTTAAGGAGTTTTAGTCCGTCTGTTTTTTGTGTCGCTTTTTTGACGGCAAATGAACAGATGGATATAAAACAATACTCGACCTTAACTGGATTCGTTTCGAACGAGCTTTTTGTCTTGAATAGAGCTCCCCGTCTAACATGGCTCCTCTACGCAAATATGAATTCGGTAAATGCTATACACTTAAGAGCATTTTCTTACCTGAATGACAGCCATACAATTCCATCCTTAACGAGATCCATCCGTGAAATTTTACCGGGTGAATGCGGATAAAGCTGGCGACAATAGGTGGGTTGAATGCGCTGAAAACGATATTATTTGGGTCCCTGTTACCTTGAAATACCTAAAACGAAAAGAAAAAGATCCTTGTCACCCCTCCGCTACAAAGGGAACCGACAGGGTGAAACGTGGTCTAGGGATGGAAACCTACAGTGTGGTTCAAATGAAAGTTATTGGGCAATACAGTTATACCTCCATGTGGCGAATAGTGTTGTGGTGTTTAAAAAAAAGTGGTTCTAACTTATGAGGCTGTCGGTAAGATCCCAAGTGTCATCAGCTCTGATCACTCAAATGAACGCTCTTCACTTGTTCTATGTTCCGTTCAAATGAGGCTTGTTAAGAACCACACCTTTTTTGTTTTTTTAGAAATTAATGATTTTCGTGACTGAGAAAAAATTAGACCGCGTTAGTGTCAACAGCTTTTTTTCTGATAAAACTTAAAAACTGTTAGGAATAAAAAGCAAACTGCGGTGACAAACATGACAAAACAACGCATGTTGTAAAAAACATTCATTTTATTTTAAGAACTTAACGTTTCGTATGCTTTAAAATACACCTTCAGAAGTGACCACCAGGCTGAAGTACATATAAATTTCAAAGAAAGCGAAACAAAGCAAAACCTAGCTAGTACAAAAAGTTTCTCACTACTTCATTGAAGGCAGGTTGAAAATCACAAATCGACAAAGTTTCTTTTATTTTACAATGTATATCTGAAGGTCCGGCTGGTTAAATGTCAAAGTGATCCCATTTAATATTGTGACCTGTAATGGCTGATGCATGGCAGCTCTTCGTAAGGGCCTTAAAATGTTCAGTAAGCGCTTTAAAAATTAATCATTTTCGAATTCTGCCCTTCCTCCTTTGCGAATCATCGGCAAAACTTTCTGCAGGACTAGCATCTCAAGAGATTATGATGTGAATCTCTTGATGCCATTTAAGGAAATTGCTATCGCCGATGGGTGCGAATCTCTTGGGTCATGACAAGACTTGCCCTACTGTTGTAGTATTCACACCCCACCTGGTCAAAGCTAATATTTGAGGCTCGCCGATAAAACTTGAAATAACCACCATCGAAGCTGTATGACACGCTGTATTCGGACACCCAAGTGTTCTCGTCTTGTGTTCCTTGAGTTGCAATCTTTGTGACCATGGTGATCCCACCCAAATCGACCTGAATCCACTGTCCCAAGTCCAACGAAGGTTCCCACGCCCCTGCTATTTGATTAAGCCGAGCTCTGCCAGGTGATGCTTGGCGAAACTGGTGAGTGAGAAAATGCTTTAGGTACCTTGAAGAGATTGTATGCCTGCAATCTGCAAGTAGGTTTCTTATAAAAATTAGGAGACATCGAGTGTTAACCATTTACCAAAAAAAAAAAGCACAAACAAAAAAAAATCCAAAAAATTTCGGTTGGACGGTAAATGGTCAGGCCGTTTTGGTTTACCCTACAGGAGAATGTCCAAAATAAACGGAACGTTGTCCAAAATTCTTAACTGGAATATCCAAACGGAAAATTGTGAGAGTTCCAGTTCTAGGTCGTGCGCAAACAGTCAACTAAGTCCAGACTCTCTGCAATTTAGAGTGAACTGCACAAATGGTACATGCTAATCTCGAACGGAATTTCCCATTCGGGAGGTTTTGTTTACCATTTGCACAAACCATAGACCAACCGGTTTCCCCCTATAAATGGTAAACAACCATTAACTTTGGTATATTACAAATACGCGAGTCTTATTGGTTGAATCGTCATTGACTATTCACTGAGGCAAAGATCGCCCGCACTGTCTCTTTAGAAAGGAAGCTTTTTACCTTTTTTGTAAATACGATCTAAACATTGTCGTTTTCCGATTGCAATCATTTATTAGTTGTATACCAAAACAAGAACTCTTAATGGGCAATTCAACCTGCTGTTTTGCCCCACCCCACCCCTCAGGTAAGCAAATGTTAGCGCGACTCAAAATACGAACCTGTGTCACGTGATATTTCGAAGATGGTGACCCATTACTGAGTAGCCTGACGCGTTCAGTATTGTTGCTCTCTACACCTTCTCCCTGTGGTATTGTGATCGTCTGATAATTCTGTTACCCTCCACCCCTCTTCTCATCCCTTTTCGACCACCATTTCCAACCTACGTGACTTTGTGATGCAATATTTTGACTATAACGTGGCTTAATTAAGTCTTGTTTGGAAAGGGACGACTCAAGCTAGCTATTGCTTTGGATATTTAATTTGGTTCATTACGAGTTTCTACTTAATATGGAGAAATTCAAACGTTTCTTCATGTTGTAAATAAAACGAAAACCACTGTCCACCCCCATTTTGACTCGACAACCAGTTCCACTCCCAGTTTATTTAATGGCTCATCATACGAAGCTGCAGAACGCAATATTTTGACTATACCGTGATTTGGTGGTGTAATATTTAGGAATTGGTGTATCGCTTTGAAAATTTCATTTTATGGGAAAGAAATAAATTAATTCAACTCAACGGTTGAACGTCCTTATAAATTTTTGTACAAGACGTAATGTAAAGGTCAAGAGAATGAAATATGTTAGACACTCCCTTGCAGTCGAACTTCGAAGAGGTCATGGCCAATGCTTACAGGATATTGCAAACCTGCCTACAGGACGCCCTTAGTTGCGTAGACAAACAAGAAAACTTTAATTTGGATGGCATCGAACTTCGATCAACAATGACACCACTAAAAATTATTTCAAGCCTTAAAAACAACTAAATAAATGCCCTAAAATTAGCCTCACAATAAATATTTACTGCTGTGCCTAACCCGTGAATAGAAATGACTCAAATGCGTGTGGGAGTTAACGAAATAAGTCACGTCAAGGCCTTTTTCTCTTCGGATGACGATGTGACAAGTCGGTCTTTATCTTGGTGCCGGAAATATTTATAAAGTATACTTTTAAACGTGGCCTCTGTAGTCTAAAGGCGCTTACGGCAAAATTAAATGTAGACTTTTTAAACGTCGTGGGTCAATCTTCATGTAGCTGGCGTCGAGTCTGAGTTTTCAACTGGTAGTTGTTTATTTATTTTATTTATTTATTTATTTATTTATTTACTTTTACTTATTTATTTTCTTTATTTTCTTCTTTTCGTCTTTTTTAAATTGACTAATTAACTGCTTTCACCAAGCTTTAGTGCCAACCTACCTCTGTACTTAAACATCACTTAGTTTTACTCAGCTCGATTAGCTTTTTAGTTATCCTGAGTAAACATTACCTATTTTTGTATTAATATATTATATTGTAAAGTTTAACTTTTTTTCCTTTTTCTATTCGGTAATAAAGCTTGTTGTTATATAACCTGTACACAAAAAGTTCATACTTACATGGGTCTGTCAATTTCATGAGTTCGAGTTCGAGTTTCGAGTTAAAATACCGATCGCGAGTTACTACTTTTGGTCAGCAGTAATGCTGATACCTTGTCGTTTGGTATGTATTTTCTGTTATTTAGTCACAAGAATGGTCTTGCTTCTAACACGGCCAATATTTTTGAGCGGTCCTTTTGTCTAGGTCAGCAAGATCGGCGAAAAAGAACACGAGAATCGTCCATGTGTTCCTCGGTGAGTTGTTTCTGAATAATAAACAAATTTCCTCTAATACTTTCAGCGGCTATTGCACTGGAATTCACAGCTTTACTTCTGCCTATTGCTACCTAGGACTTACGCAGATCAGTGTAGATAGTGGTTTTAAGCAATTCAGATAAAGACAATCATGAAGGTGGTGATGGGCCATGTCGCACAGTACAGCAAGACATGTTCAGGGTACACAGTACAGCAAATGATGCCACAATTGGAATTTTAATATTCTCGTGTATGGGTTCCGCTGTAATGAATTGCAAAGGACAGATGAGCAACTTGGGAGTGACCGACATTTCTTTTCTTTTCGCTGTTAATTTACACTCGACCCCGCATGTAAGCTTTATGTTCTATATTTTTATCAAGAGAGGATCCTCTCTTGATTTTTATTGTGTACAAATAAAGGTCATTATTATTACTGCCGTACATATCTTTAAACCCAATGAGTTGCCTCTGAACCGTGCTGTTTACAAGGACCATGTATTATTTCACTTTTAAAATATTTACACTTTTCACAACGAATATTTATAATTTGAACTGTACTCATGATCCGCGACACTTGTTTCTATTCTCTCTTCTCGTTCCTTTAGAACATCCAATGCTCAAATTTGATCGAAGCGTGACCGAAATAAAATCTGAGTGGATGCCTATACTGTACGTCGTCTATTGTCATACGCCTTCGGGACATTTTAATGGAAAATGAAACTTAAAATCCTCTAAAAGCTACAATTATTCTTAATAATAATGATGATAATAATAACAAGTTAGAAATTAAAAAAAAAATAAATCGGAATTTTGACTCGAACTCGAAATTTTGACTCGAACTCGAAATTTTGACTCGAACTCGAAATTCTAACTCAAACTCGAAATTCTAACTCGAACTGCTAAGTTTAATACACTCTACTTACATATGTGGTGGCTTTGATAGCGGAATCAGGGATTGCTCTATTCTCCATTCCCAGAGGAAACTGACAGTCTGAATAAGTATCTACAAGTTTGGTGAGACATTGAGAAATCAGTGAATGTAACGGGGCTTGCAGATAATTGTAATGGTAATTTATTAAGGTAAGAGGTACATTTGAGTCGCGTGTTTAATCTAAAGGATTTGACAAGCCACCTGGTTCATCAAAGCTGGTGTTGGTTTCTGTAGCATAAAAGCAACTAGGAGCACGACTACTCCACGCTGGATGGGATGCTAGTTCATCAGTGGCTTACCTTTCAGCTTTTTTTGAAGTCCACTAATGTTAGCTGGTACCCATTTACACCCTTGGGTCGAGAGGGACAGTAGGAAGTAGTCCATTGTCAAAGTAGAAATAACTTAACATGACAAGGAGACAAGCTCAAATGCGCTTTACGATACAACTGAGTAGTGAAATAGGACGTCAGCATGTGAAGAGGCAAATGGAATCCACGTCAGCCTATTCATGATACCGCCCCTCCAACCGACCCGTGAAAACGAAGATATGTGAACAGGGCAGATCACGGCACTGAGGACTACGTCACTTACTTTTTAATCCTCGAATCGCGACGTAGGTTAAAGAACCCTGCCAATCGTGTTTGGCAAAAATCCGGGAGTTAAGTCTGATAGCCAAAAGTAGTTCGTAATTCATGTAAGTTTGTTGTGTAAATTGGAATACCAGAGACTCAATTGTAATGTGTAAACAATGCAAGTTTCTACATGGCCTACCTGGGCAACTTGTAAGGTTGCATTGCTTTGCCTGAGAGCTGTTCCCGAGATGAGAGCAGTCATCTCCATAACGACCCGGGGGAGGACTGGTACAAGAACGAGTTCTGGAGCGGCTTCCAAGCCCACAAGTTGCAGAACATGGGGACCATACACTCCATTGAGAGAAGTTGCCATTTTCTGCATCGAGAAAAAAAAAAGGCGAAACTTCGCTTCTTTTTGGTAGTTTCTTTAACAAATGCAAATACTGTATATCAGCTATTCAAAGAAACACTTTCAAAATTCAAGGCACATTTAAGTTTTTAGCGGAAAACCGACAAAAAAGTCCAATTATGGTAAAATTCACTATGCTAGGGCTCTGAAATTTAGGAGTGTTTTTAGCTACGGTTGGCCGGGGTGGAAATGTATGCAATATTCTGAAAGTCTTTCAGATTAAGTTTTAGACGGAAGCTCCATTAACTTCTCACTGTAGCTTGACGTTTTCGTAAACATTTATCTTTCTTTCATGACAAAAACAGACATAGCACCGTTTAAATGAAGAAAGTCTCACTTTTTCTGCAGCCGTACAACTCTACCCTCAAAGCTATTAAAACGTTCCAAGACTGTGGAGCGATTCTGAGGTACTGCGCTCTTATTGGTGGGTTCAGCTGATGACTGACAAGGGTGTTTTCATCTGTGTTTCCTGGAAAAGTCTAAAAAAAACATGCTTTCGTAGATTAACGTATCACTGCCCAAAATCTTGGCGATTCTTCGTTTTGCATCTAATTACGCTCCAAAGTTGTCTGTCTTCGTACTGATAACGACAGCAAACAAAAGGACAAAGGAAGGAAAT
The DNA here is from genome assembly GCA_964030785.1 of Siderastrea siderea. Taxonomy (NCBI): domain Eukaryota; kingdom Metazoa; phylum Cnidaria; class Anthozoa; order Scleractinia; family Rhizangiidae; genus Siderastrea; species Siderastrea siderea. The sequence goes on along the minus strand of OZ034973.1, from coordinate 20,426,854 downwards.
AATCCTTGCATGTCCACCAAAAAAGCCCGGTTTGTGTGCGGTCGGCAGATCAAGCAAGCCATCAAGTTAGGCTTTTAGCTATAAGGAAGAAAGGTGGGGGACAAGCCGAGGGACAGGGGTTAGAGAACTGAAAGGAAAGGAGGCGGCAACCGGGCAAACATTGCAATACCCGTATTTTTGTTCTTGCTAATTCTCGGATTTAAGGACGGAGGGCTTCATAGAGGAAGGTCTTATAATATGATGAGAATATGATATCCAACCCAGAGCAGAGGTTTTTTAAGGTCGTTATTGACCTTTCACTCCGAAGGAGGCACCAAAGTCGTGTAAAATTGCTCTAACTTTTGAGTCTGTGGGCGAGGGCCTTCAGTAAAAACAGTAAAAAGTCAGTGAAGTAGTTCTTTCCTAAGGAGATGATTGGTTATTAATTAACCCTTTCACTCCCAGAGTCAGTTATGGAGACATTAAGGTGATTCTAACTTTTGAGTCTGTGGACGAATTCCTTTGGTGTGACCACTCAAATGAAACCTCTTCAGCAGTACTTTCACGTGGTACTATTTATAAATTAAGTATTTTTCAAAATGAAATTTGAGATTTCTCTTGAATTTTGATTTTTGGCACTCTTGGGAGTGAAAGGGTTAAGACAAAATAAACATTGTCAATTTCTTTCGGAAAGTCGGCGCTTGTGGGAGTGAACGCGTTGAATTATTTACCTTGTTTTGCGATTCTGGTTGATATTCTACAAAGTTGGATCCATCGTTGCTGTATTTTAGTGAGTAAGTCATTACCCAGAGAGGCTCAAAGTGGTGACCCTGGGTAGAAATACCGGTGACTTGCGTATCTTTTCCAACGTCGACTTGTAGCCACTGGTTGTGATCACTTGTTTGTGGTACCCAGCCTCCTGTACGATTGGATGCTTGTTTGTCAAAGTGAATGATACATCGCTAAAATGATTGATGTCTTTTGTACGATCACTGACCCGGGATCCTAGATATGGCACACTTGATTAACTCTAGGGTAAAAACAGATGCACCCGGGTCTACGAAAACCTTTTCTTTGTTTCGATGTGATTTGAAGCTACGTCCCTCTTGCATCTTCACTACCGAGAAACAAAATTTGCTCCCAAACTAAATTTGCTCCCGTCTGGCTTCACTGTCCAGTCACTTAACTCAACGGGTGACTTCTTGGGGAGGGCCTTGGCTCAAGTCCAACCAAAGTTGATTTCTTTACCTTGTATGATTTCATGTCCGTACAAACGATAATATAGGTCCAACATTTTCCAAAGTTTTATTAATTTGTTTGAGTATAATTATCTGGATAAAAGTATTCCGTACGAAGGAGTCAGTCTGTCAGGTCAAGTGGTTGGTCATGTCAGTCAATCCCTCCGTTGAACTTCCTAAAATCTTTTGGCGAGGATCAGTAATCTTCACAAATTTTCAGAGAACTTTCGGAAATCTTTGGGAATACTTCGGCAATTATCTGGCACGGTTAAATAACCTCCACCGAGTTTCAAATATGCCTCGATAACCTTCGGAAATCGTCGGTGTCATGAGAGACTAACTTTTGATCATGTTTACTGTATTGCTTGTATTGCGCATGTGTGCCAGTAGTTTTACGGACCTCGTGGTTAGATCCGAACGTGAGTTCCAGTTTAGAGTTTACACAGAGGACTTACTGTTGAATTAAATAATATTTGCTCCTGTTTGAACTGATTATCTGTGTGTAACACCGACGTGATAGTCGGTAATCTTCGGGAAATTTTGGCAATCTTAATAAGACGTTGTCGAATGTCCTATTCTATAGCATGAGTGCTACTTGGCCTCCTTACCTTTGAAATGAAGCCTCGCATTGTTAGGTACATCCAATGAACTTCTTGAGGTGGAGGCTGCAATAGAGGCATTTTGAATTTTCCCGCTTTCCACTCCCAAGGGTGTCTCGCAATTGATCTTAGGAACTGGAAAAAAAGAGTACATGTTTATGGACGGTGCCTCCTAATACAGATGTGTTTTTGCAAAGGTTATGACTATAGGGGAAAAAGTAGATCTTAGCAAGGGTTATTGGAATCCAAAAAGAAAAATGTGGGTAACCATGCATTTTTCAAAGCTAATTAAGCAACCATAATTCTAAAAAAGCGCTAAACACAAAGAATGTATGGCAATTTCTTCCCAAATTTAAGCTCAATTATCTCTGAAAAATGTGCGGTTACCCCCAATTTTCTTTTTGGATTCTGATAGTTCCTGCCAAGATCTTCTTTTGCTGCATAGTCATAAATTGTGCAAAAATATTGTTGTATTGGTGGGGAAATTCCTTAAGAAACCCGAATATCCCGAGATGCATTCTCGTCCCCAGAGCTACCCGACTTTTTTTAAATTACGTCTCCTGTAGCTCTGGTAACCGCCAAAATTTTATTTTTGTTTTGATTGGCCGATTCAAACTGCATGCGCAATAACGTTAAAATTTTTTGGATTCTACGCATAACGTTTTATTTCCGGTTGAATTAATCAGGGCATTAATCGATATATTGACTGGATCAATTTCCACGCAAAGAATGTGGCTTAGGGCAGATTAAGCGACCAAATCTTGCTGTTTGGTTAGGCACGTAACAGTTCAAAGTGTTAGATATTGTCGCTTAATGCCAGCGATTCTTTTCTCGCTACAGCATTTTTCCACAAAACTACAGCGTGTCCATAAATAAACTTACATGCAACTGTCTCATCAACTTTTGTAATGGCCTCTTGACGTCGATGTTTAAAAACTTGGACGCCAAATGCCTCTGGAAATTTTCGATGGGGTAAAACGTAATGCAGTGTAGCATTTAGTGACGAAACGATAAGTACACAGAACAGAAACCAGACGAATGTAATAAAATAACTGTACAATTCAGTATAACGCAAATGCAATACCTTTATTCAGGCAAGATACAAATCCAAAACCCGTAAGCAAAATGCAGGGCCAGTCGTTCTTCTGAACAACTACTGCACGAAAGGCAGCTTCTTAAGTCTGTTCCTTTTAAAGCTCGAGGTTTTCCGCTAATTGCAGGAGATTTAGAGGGTCCCAAACAGCATGACTCGATCGATAGGAATTCAAATTTCTCGGTTGTCACGTCCAGAGCTCCATGGGCGAGAATAGAGCAGGCGCAATAGCACCTCAACAAATTAAACATGCGCTACCGGATGTCGTGAAATTCACGACATCCGGTAACGGCTGATACCAGAGCCCTACGATCCCACCGCTGACCGAACAGATCGTAGGCTCTGGGGGTGAGAATGCCCTAGATGAACAGAACGTATGGGTGGTAACAAAAGAAGGCACCGTCCTAAATGCGATTCAGGGTGTAGAAAATCCAACGACAAGGAATTGTAAAATCTCAAAAAATGATTCATTGCGAAAATAGTTATAAAACGAGAGTTACATCCCTTTGCTGCCAGTAATATTAAAAACAACATCACAGGACCTGATTTACAACCATAGAAGTCCGCCCTCAGTGCAATCCAACCATTGTAGCTTGCTGGGTTGATTCGGATGTAGCGTGTAATAATGGGATTCCGCAGCTTGTGACTTACCACTGTGAACTGGTCACTGTTGCCATCAAAAATCTTAAAATGGAAAAGTTATCGTGAAGATGATGATGATTATCTTATAAGGCTACCCCTGAGAGGATTTTTGGTGTTCAACTACCGAAAAAAGGGTGGAATAATTCTCAAAGAAACGAAATTCTTAATCTAGTAGCGTCCAAATGTGTTCAGGGAGAGCGTTCCATTAAGATATATTTCTAGAATAAAACAAGTAATATCGTATCCAGTACCATTATATTTTAAAAAGGATGAGCGATAACGTCATGGCTGAAGAAAACTATATGAGTCGTCTTCACAGATTAAAGTACCATTTTTTCTAAACCAAATCTAGGCCCTTTTCTTGTACTTAAGTTTGAACGGAGGGGTGAACAGCAGAAGTAGTCCATAAGGGGTTCTCTGGCTTGTATAACAGTGACCTTTGGTAAAAGTCCCCATCTAAGACTAGTCCAGCCGACGGAGCATCAAACGGCTTCGGCAGTGTTAAAAAAAGTTGCTTTCTTTCTATTCAAATGCAAATTCTGACAGCTAGTCAAAGGAAGAGGCATACAAAATTTTAACTGAAGCGACTGCCCCGGTGGGCCTGTGTTTAGCTGCGAGTCCGAAATCAAATTTAAGCGGACATGTTTACCTTGGGATACTCCTTAAAGAAAATTCCATAGTAAGAATATGATATACGGTATTTCGTGACCCACTGAGGAACATCTTGTCTTCCCTGAGTCGATATTCTTGTCACCTTTGTCCAGTTTCCAAAATCTACCTGAAACCAGCTGTCATCACTTCTATTGTTGCCAGCTACCCAGCCTCCTACAGTCCCAGGTTTAGCGTACAAATGAAGCCTTCCACTTTCGGGTTTATGCAAACCAAAAGTGCTTGAAGCCGTTACTGAGGAGTCGGGAATAGCATAACTTTCCAATCCTAAGCCTGACTCACACTTTGGAAGTGTCGGGCTTGGAAAACCTTAAAAATAAAATAGAAATTAATAATAAATGTGGTTGCCTTTTTTAAACAATTAAACCTAGGTTTTTTGATAGCTCTGTTAGAGGTTATTTGTACATGTAGGCCAAATCAGGACATTTTTTATTTAATAGTCTATTGTTTGCAAACGGGTTTACAACTAAAAGGATAAAAGATAAATGGACCATTTGCATTGTGCCCACGGACTTCATAGACAAAGACACCAAAATGCGAAATTTGAAGGTCTTAAGACGTGTAATATTTGGGTGTAGAATATAGCTGCTGAATACGCGCCATTGCAACTGAGTGTGCATAATTTTTTGTGGATGCACGGATGGAAATTATAGAGCACTCGAGGCCCGGATATTGCTTGGCATCGCGTTCATTTTCATTCAAAAGCGCGTAAAAATACTGAGAGCACGGAGTTATCTCAGCAAACGTGTGTTGATAACTTAAAAATAAATTAGAACAAGATCACACCCACTCAGCCAATCAGTGTCCAGCATTTCGATGCTCTATATTCCATAAACTGTCTTAAGGACGTTCGCGCGAAAAACTTCTACAATACAGATTTTTTTCATACTTTGGCTACAGTCAGATAATGAGTTACCTATGTTAGAAATGGAAAAAAATTGGGGGGTCACCGACTTCGTTTTCGAAATAAAGCGCGTCAAAAACTACCCCAATTTCGACAAATCGGCCCTCGTAACTCCACATGGCCTCAGTGCTTGTTAGTTGAAAAATATTAAAAATGATTCGCTGTAGACCCACTTTCTTAGTCAAATTTTACTTAAGTGGGTCTGTTAAGTAAATAATTTGAACCGGTGTCATCCTTTTAGTTAAATTCAACCTCTAAGATCGACTTTAACGAACACCGTGCAGCTTCAATAATAGTAGAATTCGATGATGCGAGGGCAGAAAAGTTGAAAAAAATTAAACTTCTACAATACAGATTTTCTTTAATTTTTCACAAAACGTAGATAATCGACAAAGAAAGTGATCTATCAAAAGAAAATATGGGGTCGCCGAACATTTAAGAGAGTTAAACCCGTGCATAGATATTAAAGTGCCCACTAGCGCTATATATCTCCACATTTCTTCAACAGCGCGCGCGCTCAATGCATGACGTGGCATGACATCACAAAGTGAATTGCGTGCGCAGTAAGGATGCGCAGAAACAATTGGCGCGAACGTCCTTAAATTATGTAAAGTGGCGGGGGGTTTGAAGCACAGGGAAATTGTGGGGTAAAATTAGCATTTACAGAGAATTTCTGCATTCATTAGAGTGAATTCGTATAACCCGTTTCTTATATGCTAATGAGACTCACTAAATGCTATTGAGAAGAACAATTAAGAAACTGAGCACGCACAACTAAAACCATTCCTTTAAATTCCTAATTGTGAACATTTCAAAATAACAAGCCTCAAAATGAGCTATTCTTTTCTTCCACTGTTTGCATACCAGCATGAGAAAGTACCGGCACGAGCGTTTTTCTGCCACAGGCGTCAGAAATTCAGCCTGTAATTTTAATTTAACGCCGGCTGCATGTGGGTTACGCGAGAGAAGCGTTGAGTTGAAATTTAGTTCATTATGGCATGTTCAAAATGTCGAAATGAAAGTCGTACGATGCAACAGGTACATGTAAGGCGAGCTGCCTTGTGGAGTTTGTAGCGTCCTTTTTGAAATGAAAATTTGAAACCTAGTGTACCAAGTATTATTTTTTTACTGTTATTCTCAGTATTTTTTTCAAAATGCCTATTTTCGTTGGCGTATGCTGAACACAGGTACGCACAGGAAACGAATTTCAATCGTGAATCGCTCGTGTGTACCCAAACCGGTCATTAGAACATGGTCACACCCACTCAGCCAATCAGTGTCCAGCATTTCGATGCTCTATATTCCATAAACTGTCTTAAATTATGTAAAGTGCGGGGGCTTTGAAGCACAGGGAAATTGCGGGGTAAAAGTACAGAGAATTTCTGCATTCATTAGTGGTTCTATATAGAGCATACTAATGAGGCATTGTTTTCCTTTGTTTGGAAGCCTCATTAGTATGCTCTATATAGAGCATACTAATGACTAAGTAGAAACTACTAATGAATGCACAAATTCTCTGTGAATATTTATAACTAAATCGATAAAAACAACAGCTTCAACAGCGCTGTCAAAAAAACAACAAAATAAGCAATCTTGTAATAGCAAAGCAAAAAGAAAATCGAAAGAAAAACCATTACTTTACAGCTTTACATGAAATAAAAAATGTTCAGACCTTAATTGAAATAGAAGGACAGACTTGTTTCTCCGCGTTTGACGGACTACGAGTGTTGTACTTGAACTTCTCTTTGGTCTCTTAGCTTTCCCTGCGGGTTCCCCACTTGCTGGTGCCGGTGGTTGTAGCACGTCGAAGGCTGCTTTCACCAGTGTAAATCTAGTAAATCTTGTAAGGCAATCACTGCCTCGAGTTCCTCAATTTCCGTGTATTGGCTCATGGCTGTTTACGCATCAACTGCGGTAAACCGCGCGGTGAAGCACTCTCAGCAAAACATTGCAACTCAAAGGCGTGTGTACAATAGCGAGAATATCGTAAACAAAATAGCAACGTGATTTCAAGGTGAGAACTAAAAAATTGAAATTCAAAAATACAATCTGCACGCAAAAACGAAATTCTTCGTGGGTGTGACCATGTTCTAAGACGGTTAGACAATGAACGCTCGTGTCCTATGGGATATAGCGTCCCTCGCAAGATAGAATGCCACTCGGCCTGCGGCCTCGTGGCATTCTATCTTTGCTCGGGTCACTATATCCCATAGAACACTCGCGTTCATTGTCTAACCCTTACATAAACAAGCTTTGAGTTGTCCGGTTTCAGTTCTTCATATATACTTATGTTTGCTTAATTTGAGGAAGAAGTAATTAACATCATTTTACAAAGTGACAAGTGCAGGAAAAAAAGTTTGCTTACGATAGAGCTGCAAACAGCGCAAACCGGCGTTCCCCTCGTGGGTCCACTGGCAGTTTCTCAAACGTACATTATTTGCTTAGAGAACATGCAACACCATCTTCGTTTTGGTACATTTTTAGAGTAACATGAGGAGAATACAAAGAGCGCGAATTCTCGGTGACGGTGGTAATTAAAAACTGTTTATAAAAGAACATCATCAAAGTACAGATCCTTTATCGTTCATTTTGTGCTGAAATTATCAGTGGCACAGGATTTGATAACAGAGCTAAGTTACACCAGTCTTACAAACAGAGCCATGCCGAATACGTATAAAACTATCTAGAATTGACAATATATATCTAGAAAAGAGATAACTCTAGGGCTGTAGTGAATATAGTCTATTAACATTTAGCAGAAATAGCATATACTAGCATGGATACAGGTGTTTATATACATATTTCTAGTTGTGTCCGTTTTGAACAGTCTCACAGCACACGGTTGTGGGCAACTTAAATTAAACTTAACCTACCTCACAGGCTGTTGATTTTATTTGATTTGTCGGTAATGATTACGTGAAAACTTTACGTCACAAATACATAAACATTACAACGATCAAAAATGGCGTCAACGTTTTCGAAAGACTTTTTTTTACCTGACCACACTCTACTGCTTTTTATAACGATCCTTTCTCACCCATCCATACTGAAAACGATGCTTTTTCAAACGTCTCCTCTTTCGAAATTGTTTACGAAAACCACCTTATCAGCGTTTCCGACTGCTTTAGCTGCAGGATAGGTGAGAAAACACATTGGTTTGGTCAGGAGCTATACAAGAACAAAGAGTGACATAATAGACAATGACGGTTGCGCTTATCAGATTCAAGTATTTTTGATATTAGCTGTTGGTCGGTGGCAAAAAATTCTACTTTACTTAAGGTGAAAGCGGAGAATTTTCCCATTTTTGTAGTCCTCCCTTTGTGGATTGGTCATGGTAACGGAAACAAAACCGTTAAATTTGGCTGAGATGGTTAATCAAACACATATTACAACTTTTTTGTAACCTCAAGAATAAACTCTGTTTGTGTTACAAAGAGAAACAAAATATCCAACGGGGAAGGGCGGGGACGTGTTCTCAACCTTCTGCCATTATTTTGCATCCCATAACACTCATGATGTCATGCAAATACTACAAACTCAAGTCCAAAAGGTGAATGTTTATAAGGTAAGTACCAGTGTCCAAGCGTTAAAAGTCATCGGAAATACCTAAACGTAAACACTGCATTACCTGAATGACAACCATACAACTCCATTCTTAACGAGATCCATCCATGGAATCTCACTGGGTGAAGACGAATAAAGCGGGCCGCAAAAGCCGGATTAAATTTGTGGTGAACAGTGTTGTTTTGGTCCCTATTACCCCGAAATATCTAAAATGCAAACAAAAGGGGAGTTAAAACTTGCAGAATATCTACACGAACAACAATGTAATTCCGCCTGAATTGAATAAAGTTTAGGCAGTGATTGGATGGGTCTCTACTGCAGGACTGATCAAAACAAAAATTGTTTTAATAAATGTTTCTATAAATAAGTCAATATATCTAAAGAAGCCAAATTATTCTTTACGAGGTCATAGTGCGGGAGATCCTTTTCTATCAGCGATTATAGTACAACACTAAATTTTGGCGTGTTCCCATTGGTCGAAATGGATCACGTGACGTGATAGTGTCTCTCCTCAGCGTACGCCTATCAGCGCATAGTGCCCGTTTTTGGCAATTTTCGGTGGAAAATTGCTAGCTTTTTAATCATTTCTGGTGTAAATTGATAGAAACGAAGAACGTGCGTTAAAATGGCTTCCCTGTACACTTCAATCACCTTGGGGGCTTTGCCGCTCCATTTTTCGTGACCTAATAATCGCATTGTAATTGTCACCATTTTTTCGCCCAATAATTAGCGTTGTACAATAAAAGCAATAGAGTACTTCTGTCTTAGGCCCTATGTGTGATAGGTTTCCTCGGAAATTTGCTGTTTAAACTTGAAATGTGAACATCAAATTTCCTTGGGCAACCTATCACACGATAGTGCCTTCGAAAGAAGAACTCTATCGTTTGAATAGTCAATGACGATTAAACCAATCAGATTCGCCTATTCGTGAAAGACTATGAAATATATTTACTACTTAGAGATATGCAAACCATTGACAGCTGAAATGAAAAGGCTCTCGTTTTGCCAGCAGCAATTTAAAATGAAAAAGGATTCTTTATGTCTGCTGACAGCTATAATGAAACCAAGAAAGTATATTCAGATAAAGTCTTGGGATAAATAGTGCAATCACAGTACGTTTAGTTTGCTTTCACACCTCACCTTGTCCAGGCTATTGTTCTTAGCTTTGTGGTAAAAAACAAAGTAACCGCCATCGTAGCTGTGAGACACCTTGTACTTAGTCACCCACTGAGCTGCGTCTGCTCGGCCCTGTGTTGCAATCCCCGTTATCCCAGTAATCGCACCCAAATCGACTTGAATCCACTGTCCACTGTCCACCAACGATGGTGACCACGCCCCTGCCGTGCCGTTTCCTCCCACATGACCAAGCCTAGCGTTGGGGGCTCCAAGAGATGAGTTTAACTGAAAATATAGCTTGCTTATTAGATAAAGGTATTAGATGTTTGCACCCGGGAGTCTCAGTAGTCTCTCTGGAGTGATCGTCTGGGCGAGAGTATTCCTGATTCATACTTGTCCAATACTTCGACAAATTTATGCATAGCATTGTTAAATTTCTTATTGTTTTGCTTCATTCTTTATTGTTATGCTTTTGTACAGTATTGTTATGTAAAGTGAATACAATACAATGCCATGCATAAATTTGTCGGAGTATTGGACAACCCTCTCCCTATTGGTTGATCTTTCGACAACTTGAGCAGAAGTCAGTAAGTAAGGGTATTGTAAGTTGATGGCAAACAATTATCGCACGTGGTTGAGCAAAACATCGTGATTTGTCAGTGGCGAGCAGTTCAGTTATTTGCCAATGCCGAAGGCAGAGGCAAATAATTGATCTGCGAGACACTGACAAATCATGATATTTTGCGAAATCGAATTCAATAAATGTTTTATCATTCAACGAGACAATGTGTTTATGCATTTAACCAGCACGCTTGTTTCACAATTATTTATTCCTACACTAAGTGCGCGCTTTAATTTCGTTCAAAACTTTAATATTCTGCACACAAAATACAAAATTAGTAAATTCCACTTTCGCCAATAATTAATTGCTTTATTAAAACGAATACATCAACTGATTTGCCAAAAAGTACAACGCTCAAAAGAAAGATTCACACTTTTTTCTTCAAATTTTTAAGTCAAAAATCGCAGAAGTTTCGCACTTTAATGGCTTACTTGCCCGCGTTTGAGTTTGAGCTCTGAACAGGTGACTCAACTGCGCAAGAGAAGAATTATTAGCAGCAAAACAACTTCGCACCGTAATGCGCATGAGCGGACAATTATTCGTAGGCAGCAAATATTTGCAGTGACGTAATGGTCGCTCGGCCAATTAAAACGCCGGGTAAAATAACGTGAATGATAATATTTATTAGCTAATCGGTTTTTGACCTGATTCAACTGAGATGTGATGTTATTGGATGTGAAGGATTAAAACACAACAGAGATTGGACACTTTTTTTAGAGTTTCGATCCGTCCATTTTTAGTGTAATTGTCGTTGCTCTGTTGTTACTTAACAATGTCACTTTATTGACGTTGCCTATGACAGGTACCTACTGGTGCAGTTCTGCGGCGTTTGTTCTGAGCGCGAGTGCTTCGTAGTAGTCGATATTACAAATAACGTATTCAACAAAGTCCCAATTAATGCCGAGAAAGCTTCGTCTAAATTCAAGCTCTAAGTATGATCGTCCGGGTGAGTGTAGTCCTGAGAAGGACTGTTTGTGGTGACATTGACCGACGTTTCGACAACCTGAGCGGAAGTCATCATCAGAGCCAAACAGTCCTTCTCAAGACTACGCTCAACTGGAGGATCATACTTTACCGACTTATGATGTGATTCCTGGGTTCAAACCATTTACAGAATATATAGTCTGCTGTAAAGTACCAGCGGAACTGAGCCTTTGTGCCTGTTCTGTTTATTTGCTTGGCACGGTCGTCTCAGGGTGAATATGCTCTTCGTTTAAGTAGTTCTACCATTTGCTTAAAAGATAAATGTCTGATTTTAGACGTCCTTGATCCAAATGTGCGTACTTACAGTTGTAGTAGCTTTGATAGCGGAGTCAGGAATTGTCCTATTTTCCATTCCCAGAGAAAAATTACAGTCTGAAAATGATGCAGTAAAAGGCCGTTATTCAGTAGAAAGCTTGGTATAGCCAGAATAGTCAGTTTTCATTTTTTTTGCAAAGCTCTACAGCCCGTGGTTACCTTCTTCCCCCCACCCCCCCAAAAACAAAAAAACAAAATGCAGCCTAGAAATAATGGACATAGCCACATTGGGTTTCAGCAGTTAATCTAAGTGGGGCCTGTTACAAAAATTGTTATGTTATCAAGCAACCCTCTTTCTTTTCCAAAATCTATTCTTCCAAGTCTGTATTTCCATTTTCGCAATTTAAACTCACACTTTTCTAATGTAATTCACTTCATAAGTGTTCACTTAAAGGTCAAATAAACCAAAATTTCGTCATTTTTTAAAATCCAATTTCCTTGTTTTGTGTTCATTAAGTATCAAATAAACATATTCTGAAGTTTCAAGTCAATTGGACTTAGGATCGCAGAGATAATAGAACGTGAAAAGTGCTACTTTTTGGCCCCTGTAATCGTAGAGTGGTCGGGAAAGCTGTCGGTAAATTGTCGGAAATAACACTAGTGACGTCACTGTTGGCGAGCTGGAAAACTGCGGGGATTCGACGTGTGAGGACTTGAGCGGAAAATCATGGTGTTTTGTGCTGCTATAAGAGTAAAGTAAGTAATTTCACGTTTCCAGAAGATCCAAAACTGCCTCAAGTATGGCTCAGAGAATGAAAGGAGGATCGTTTCAACCTAAAAAACATTCACGCGTCTGTGCAGACCAGTTTACACCACAGGTATCCGTATCCGTATCCGTATCCCAATTTTTTTAAGAAATATATCCTTAAAATAAATACTGAAACAATCTATATGTAGTAACCCCTAATTACCATTTTGTGTCACATGAATGAACTAAGGTACTGTGTGTCCGGGGATGTCAAGAGTTGCATTTCCATACCCCTGATGAAACATAGGGGTGGTTCCTAAGGCTGTGTTGTTAAAAAGAGTGATGGGCCTGCACGACTCCCACGCGCGTGTTTAGCCTTTTATAAAAGTGGCTTTAAAGCTTAAGCCAGTGGTTGTAATCGGGCGCAGTTTTGATTTGTGTTGTATTTAAAACTTGATCCCCTTTGTAGTGTTCAAAAGAGTTACGGGCCTGCACGACTCCAACGTGCGTGTTAAGCTTTCCAGAGTTTTGCTGTCATGAGAACAAGGGAACGCCCTCTTTCTTTTGATATTAGGGGCAGTTGCTTGAAAATGTTGTTACGCAATGGTTGCTGTTTTATAAAATACCAGCTGTTCATGAGTATTGGTTTTATGTTCAGCATTGCTGATATTGCGTTACAAAGGGCAAGGTTTTCTTATTCTGTTTTAGTTTTTGTCGGAGAGCTTGATTTCTGTCTTTAAAAATAACTTTTGAGAGGGTTGTTGGAATAAAGTTCTCTGGGTATCCTCTCTCTCTCTCAAGAAGAAGAAGACGTTTGTGATGCTCTCTTCAAATAATGTTTAGTTGTGAGTACACCAGAGCCTCTCCTTTGACGTCACCTCTTTTTACTCCGGATGGATGGCCGGTTGAAAAATGGGTGAACGAAAATGTTTCAGTGGGTGCATGCGTACAGCTAGCAACTGAACGACTTGGTTTTGAATCCTTCGACTTTGCAAACAGTAGTGTCCAAGAAGTTTGCTTCTGTTTTGGATATTACAGCAGTAAACTTCTTAGTTTAATTGATGGTGTTTGTTAAACTGAACTGAGTAATCTCTTCTCTGGTTGTGTCCCAGAGGGAAAAAATGTCATCGATGAATGGTTTCCGGACTAGGGGTTTTAAAGCGCTTTGATTTAATTAAAGTCATTATTATTATTATTATTATTATTATTATTATTATTATTATTATTATTATTATTATTATTATTATCATTATAGCCATGGAAATATTTGCGAAAGGAACTCTCATTTTGGTGCCCATGGCAGTTCCATATATTTGTAGGTAATTTTCTCCATTAATTTGGAAGGAGTGCTCCGCTAAGATAAGTTTGAGCGCCCTTTGCAGTAGTCGTCTAGGGATAGAAGGTGCGTTTCTCTGGAATGCTTTGTATGCGTCGCATACTATGTTTACTCCCTCCTCTTGTGGTATATTTGTATATAAGCTCGTCCATATATGTCCATTGAAACAAGGATTGTGTTTTCTGGAACCTTCGTTTTCTCTAAGAAATTGATGAAGTGAGTTGTATCTTTCAGATATGACTTCCGTTGTTGTACTACAGGCTGAAGGAGATTATAGGCGAATGATGATAGTTTGTGTGTTGCAATTGGGCCGTCACACCTGGACTGGGGTCGGTTTGTGTATCTTTGTTAGGGTGTAGAGTACTGGAATACCTGAGGGGGGGGGGGGGGGGGGGGGTTCCAAAGCCATGTTTTGGTCATTTCATATAAGTGGTTTCCAAGATAGAGTTCGCTAATAAGCTGTTGAACGCTTTGGTTTGTATCCTCTACCAATTAGGATTCACAAGAGGTCTGTAGTGTTCTCTGTTATCTAGCTGGGTTTGACCTTCTTTAATTTATATCCTCAATGTTTAGAACAACAGTTGTAGTTCTTTTGTCAGCCTTTTTGAGGTTAATGTTGGTGTCACGCTTTAGGGCTTTTAGTGCCTCGCGTTCAGCTCGGAATTTTGACCATGAGACCTCACTGGAGATAAATGTGTTCTTCTTTGTATAACTTTTATTTACTTCTTATCAACCGAGCGCGAGGGCCGTACTGGGAGAATATTGCCCGAGGTTTTTCTGGTGCGGACCGAGCGAAGCGAGGTCCGTACAAGAAAGACTGAGGGCGATAATGTCCCAGTACGGCCCCGAGCTAGTGAGAGTTAATAAGGAGTTTAATATATGGCTGTGCCTAACACTTTACTACTTGAAAAGTGAGCCGTGGCGGCTTGGAGTGAATGAAACAGTTCACTGGAAAGCACTGAAAAATTATATCGCACAAAAAAGTAAAACCTTCAAAGAAACTGTCTCTTCAGTTATCTTGAAACCATTCAAACTATTTGAATCAAATGTACTTTAACATTTTCTATATTCCTACTCTACCAGCCGGGCATTAACATAGCTCATAATGCCCCTGGGCAATACGGGAAAATCCGGCCTCGAGTATTGGCCAATCACAGCGCGCGTTATATATTTAGAAGTTCTAGCCATATAATAAAACCTTTTAATATCCTTTTCTGTAATTGTAATCGATGCGATAAAGACCGATAATAATCTGTAATTTCAAAAGCAACACATATAATCCATAATCCTTATATTTAGCGGGCAATAATCCGTATCCCTTCTCTAAAAGCCCCTAATAATCTATAATCCTAAAACCCTAACAGGGCCTCACCAAAGCGATTCGATCGAAAAAATCGGCGGTTTTCCATGGAAAAAACCTAAAAATCCAAATAAAGTTTGAAAAACCTTACCTGTTATGTGTTTGCTGTGTTTTTGCCGGTTTTCCGAGCTTCTGGAGGTCGTTTTGAGCGATAAGTTACAGCGGTATAAACCATCGATGTCCGCCGAAGAATGGAGCAACTTCACACGGCAATTCCAATTACGTGTTCAGCATTTGCATAACGTAGAAAGTTGGAGGTAAGAATTTTGCATTTTGTTCACAGTTGATCCACGTCACGAGTGAACGGAAACTCTAAAATTCAAAACAACGTGACGAGTCGCGTTCTCCATATTTGGGTGTTCACTTTGTGTTTTCTGAGATTCAGAGAGGGATTTCGAAAATCGAAAGGAGATTCCGAATCTGTCACGGATTTTTTGAAATGTACAGACCTGCTTATGTTAATGCCTTAGGTCGGAAGAACAGGCCAGGTAGGCTTCTCCACAAGAAAACGAGAAGACGAATAACTGATCGTTATTTGAGTGAAGAATGACCGACAGCGATCGCCACAGCAGCTCGTGCAACTCCTGGCGATGTTTGTTGTATCATTCGACATCATAAAACGTTCGGTACATGTGAGCCGTTCAGTCACGGGGGAAGAAGTTATCCTTCTAAACTTTCAGACGACGTTCTAGAATCTATTGAATTGTTCAAACTAGCGAAACCTAGGATATATGGACGGGAAAATCGCGAAAGATTGTTGAGCGATAGGATTATGCAAATATAGACGAAGCACAGGTCACGTTTGTATGGAGCTGAAATTCGATTGTAAATAATCGGCAGTTTTCCGTGAAAAATACCTAAAAATCAAAATAGAGTTTGAAAATCCTTACCTGTTGTGTGTTTGCTGTGTCTTTACCGCTTTTCCAAGCTTCTGGAGGCCGTTTTGGGCGATATTCTTTTTAACGGTCGATGCGAGGTCTGCAAGTCACGTAATGGCTTGACATAGATGTCGCATCGACCGTTAAACAGAAAATCGCCCAAAACGGCCTCCAGAAGCTCGGAAAAGCGGTAAAGACACAGCAAACACACAAACTCTATTTGGCTTCTTAGGTATTTTGCACGGAAAACTGCCGATTTATATTTTGGATCGAATTTCAGCTCCATACATACAACTCTCATATTACGCTTTGGTTAAACGAAGCGTCGGCTTTGTCTTCAATCAACCTCGCAACTGGGATAAACTGTCATCAGTAATTGCCTGGCATGGCACATGTGTCTTAGTTTTCGTCGACTTCCTTCGGAGCTACCGTTCCTACATAAGCGCTCAGCTCCAAGGTTTGTTCTCGTTTGATTGAAACAGGAATCCCGCATCGGCAAAATTCATAATTGACATAATTTCACCTACTTCTTAACGTTTAAAACGTTTTTAAACCACTGACGAGAAGCGAACCGAGAAAATTACGCGATCTCTCGAAAAACAAAGATTTGTCCCGTCACATCCCCTTGCTTCTACAAAGATAGAATCCATTTTCGGAAATTTCAATGAGATCTTCAATATTTCCTTTGTGATCTCCGTTACGTCACGGAAAGTGGCTTGTTCATTTGAAGACTCGGATCACATGTTCAGATTTCCGTTCACGCGTGACGTGGATCAACTGTAATAGAACTATGACTAGCTTGTATCTTCAAATGGTTGTTCGCTCTTTCAGTTAGTTTATTTGAGAATTATAAGTCATAGCAGTTACTAAACATTAACAATAACCTCGGGTTTTTGGTGCATAAATAAGGCTACAAGATTGTATTTACAATCGCTATAACTTACATGTATGTTGAGTTTAGAAACGTAAATTTCGAGCTCTGAATAATATTTTTAACACACTAAAATATTTCATTTTTATCGCTTTCATGCAACGGCTGCTGGCCCTTCCTAAGCCTCTCACAAGCCAACACTCAAGACAACCAAAAGGTTGTAACACAACGTAAACCCTAGTCTCCTACGCGCAGCCGTTCTTAGGGTCATCACGCAACGCTCCTCCCATTGTTTAGTGGGGAGGGGCGTTGCGTGACGACCCTAAGAACGGCTGCGTAGGAGAGTACATAAACCCAGATTTAATAAACTGGCCTAAGTGCTAAGTGTTGTGGCTTTTCACTGACAAGCAGGTGCTCCAGGCTGTTCCATGTTCAAGCTTTTTAGGTGAGGCAGAAATGACATCATATCAAGATGAGCATGCCCCTAAGTTTATGACAGGTGCATCACTTAATATAATTATGGGGTCCACCCTCCGTACAGTTGCTATCTAAATTGAAGGAATTGATTGTTGAAATTTTTGAAACAAAAAAACCCGAAAAACTTCTTTTGTGGGTGTCGCATATGTTCATTGTTACTCCAAGAAGTACTAATACCTCTTGAAAAGTTGTTCCTGCCAGCATGAATTTCTGAAATTATAGTTCCTTAAAACCCTAGAAAGTATCAAAACACGCTGACAATGGTCATTTTAATTCAAACACCCTAAGTGGTACAAAAGCATGAACTGTAATCACGGTAATCCCTTCACTACACTATGGGAGCTCCTCCCCTGTCACCTGCTAGGTTTAAGTCCGTTGTTCACGGAGAAGCGCATGCGCGAACGGAGCGGCTCAAAAATAAATTGTACGGGTCGACACTAAATTCGAACTAAACTTATGGTGGAAAAAGACGTTGAAATCGCCCCCTAATTTTGCACATCCGCTATTCGCTTTCCACTTTTTGTAGTCTTTATTTCCTGTTGTAAATATTAGTTCTATTTTTATAATGTTGAAAGTGATTTAGCAGCCGAAATCGGCATTTTAGTCCATGGATGGTCAGAAGAGCCGTCGTGGTAGACTGGCGACGGGACGGCAGAACACAATACATTCACGAGATTGAAGAATCCTTGAGTCTTACGATCCAGCATTTTAACTGTTGCGGAATTAACAAATGGAAAATCGTTAAGAACTACAAACAGACCATCACAAGAAGGTCAAGCAATAACCTTTGTCCGAATTGCTGCTGGAGGTTATCAGTCGGATGCTAGTAGTTCGCCATAAGACAACAGAGGTGCAATGTTTTAACTCCAAGAATTCTATTTCTATTTTAACCACAACCACGAAAATGGAGTTAAAACGACAGCGCCAGAAGCTGTAGCTTCTTTATGATCAAAAGAGATGGCAACTGAGTCTCAGAATAATTAATTTGGATCTGACATCCGTGATAAAGAAAGATACATGTCTTGCAGATAACCGCAAGCAAACATCAAATTATGTATTAAGAAACTCGTGGATCCTTTCATAAATCACACGTCACTCTTTTAAGCGGCTTTTAGGAATCTTGCGATTAAACTGAGCCCAAAAACCTAACTAGTTGCCAAAGAACTAGCACACACAGAAGCACAAAGATTTCAAACGGCTCTAAGAACATCAAACATTCCAAACAGTACCACAGCTTGGGGTTTCTCCCGGATCAATAGGTCAACCACGCAATTTACCGGCACAGTTTCGCTGTGTCGCCTTCAAATCATCTTGATCAAAGGGACAAAGCTGTTACGATTGTACGTGAGCAAGCTCAATTTTGAAAGCTGGAATATAACTTCAACAACTAGCGGCAGTCATGCTTGGCCTGTCATTTCATATACTATCGACAACAAGTTATAACAATTTACCGCCGTATGAAGCTGGGACGACAAATCCTAATAGCCATTCCATCTTGTCTGGTTTTAAAAATTTGGAGAGCTTCCCAAGTAAAAGTGGAAACTGTAAGGGCTTTGAATATGTCCATTTACAGCCTGGCAGTCTTGCTAGATAATATTAACATCATATTTGGTTGACAGTTGTACTACTCTTTGAAAGGTTTCTAAACTTTGTATTTTCTTTAATTACTACAGAGTGGTACTTAAAGGCAGAGTTTCACGGTTCAGCGCATGTGCGAGCGATCACTTAAGCGCTCTGAGAGAGAAAGAGGAAACAGACTCAAAACATAAGAAAGATACACAGATGAGTAAAAGGAAACTCATCAGTAAAGGGATTTAATAAATATGTCAACTACAAAAATAAATATATGTTAAATAAATAAACTTCCCTGCTAGCCGAGGCCCCTTTTCCTTTGTATTCGCTGAGCTGACGGGCGGGAGGGAAAGGGACCTCTGCCCTGGGTCGAAACTCGCTTTGATTCAACCGCCGTCCATGGTAGTGGACGGCGGTTTCCGAAACGCATGCTCCCTGTATTGTTTGCTGACCGTGACTTGAGCCCACTGTATCCCGCCCATTCCTTTACAGTTATTCCGCTGTCATTAAGTGAGCCCACATAGTAACATGCCGTCCTGGAAAGAGAACTAAACTCTCGTTTAAGGTGGCTCCATACAGTTTCTCATCAGTTTCAATAGACAAATATACATAACATTTTTGATGATTTTCAGGACATTGATTTACATTTCACTAGGGAAAAGCTACAAAAGCAACTAGCCTAGCCTTTATACTTTTCAAAAAAGTCACAATTTCTGGGCCTGGCCCGTTTCCATGGCAACCACTGATATAGTTATTTGGCTCATTTTGTAAGCTTACCCAGTTTCTTCACGTCATTTCTTGGTTTTTACACGGTGAATTTTCGCTATTTTTGTTTCAAAGATGTTCTCGTTTGAGAAGTCTCAGCTGGCAAAGCTGTGAGAATTTTTATACATAAGTTTTGTCAGAATAGTAAATTTCCGTTTTCGACGATTAATGCAGAAGTGCTCTTACTTTAGTACGACTGAAAAACACAAAAATCCTACAAATGTTCCAATTTAAAAAAATTTCACCGAGTGGAACACGCGCAATTAGCGTTTGAAAATGCCTCAAAACCCACCTTTTTTCTTCACGTTACCAAAATAAAAATTCTTCAAGTTACGGGGTTGCGCATGCTCATGATTCCTTTTGCGTGGACGAGCGTGGACAGCACGCGGGTAAGCGGTAGAAAAACTTTTCTAAAGCTTTTCTTTCCAAAGAACAACATTTTTCTGGACAACTGCTTTCCTTTACTGTAAAGGATCCATGTGACCAAAAAAATCGCAAAAATAAAGAAAGAAACGAACAAACAAACAAAAAATAAGAAAATTTATACCGATTCGCGATATAAAAACTCGAACGAAGCCGCCACTTTATTGCCAGCAGCAAAAAATTTCCTTTAAAGTTTCCAGGACGCGGAATCATTAAACCACTTTCAGTTTCATTTTTACCATTAATTGATTACAACCGTTCTTCAAGAAAAAAACTAAAGCGGTCATGTTTGCTCTTAGAACATCAATTGGTATGCTATACCCGGGAAAAGCAGGGAAGCTCGTTCTTTTTACGTTGTAAGCTCAATAAAATTATTTTGTCTGCCGAGACCCGCGTTGTTTCTTAGCGGCTACTTGCGTGTTTGATAACTGCATGAAATAGCAAATAGTATATAAATAAGCTTTCAATTTATATTTAAAGGCAGACGTTGGAGAAAGGGAACAAAAATATCCACAAGAAATTATACGTTTTGAAAAAGACCACCTTATTTTTCTGCAAGGTTCAACAAGTCAACAGAACGCCTGCGAAACGCCGACTGTTTTAGAACCGGCTGTCAACTCGATATTCATCCTTTATTCGTTCACTGAATGCCGTCATTCTAGGCATATTTTTTCGTAAAAATAAAAATTGTATTTGACCTTAGGTACAATTGAACTTTTTTCAATTTTCGGTTTTATTTTAGACCACCGAAGTTTTTGAAGTCGCACATTGTCAACACAAGTGAAACTTAAGCTCAGATCAAAAGCTACTGGTGACTGATAAATAGACACTGAAATATAAGTGTCCTTTTGAGTTTCAACTTCTATCAAAATTCAATGACAACTGTTACCTCGTTACAAGTGTGTAATCTATTCATCGCTCGATAAAATTCACACGTCAGCTGTATTTTGCTGAAACCGTATGAGAACGGCCGTAGAGACAACTTACCCGACAAAAAATAGACGGCTTGTTAGGAAGGCAAAAACTGAAGCACTTTTCCAAAAAATTACTTACACTGAGGCTCGATCCAAACAAACTTAAGCCTCTCATCCCAGAGATTCTCGACAGCTGACCTGGGCAGCACTGATATTTCAAGTTGAGAACGGAAAGAAGTTCTTCACGCATAATTCTTGAAGGCGCGTAATAATTCGTGCAACGTTTTCAGTCCTCTCTGTGTTGCTTGAACTTAAAGATCGCAATCAATCCAGTCCTACAATCGTAGAACAATCGTAGGACTGCAACTGTCAGCTACAAAAGCGATTAAACTACAGGCTTTCCATAATTTCACTGCTATGTGCTCGACAGGTTTTGAAAAGGTACGCCATAAAGATGCCTCAATCAGACTTTGGAAAAGTTCGCCTGGGAGGTTGATTGGCACATGTCATCTGACTTGGACTGTCGCGCTCCTCACGCGCGCGCTTGTGCCAATTTAGTTCCCATTCCTCGCGCGCTGAAAAACTGTATGGAGCCACCTTAAGTTCACATGGACGACGGAAAGATAAAAAATCGAAAGAAGAAGCTCTAAGGAACACTCGACAAGTTAAGCAATGAAATTTAGAGCTTTTAGAGCGACGAAAACATCTGTCAAGGCGAAGGACAATCTTCCATCTCCAAAGATTTTTCGAGCTGCAGACTTTCTGTGAAATGCTCCAGCACTTCTACGAGTCCACGATAGAGTAAATTACACATTTGATTGTAAACTTGTATCGAAATGGCTTTTTAATTGAGGGGCTCTTCATATTCCTTACAGTTTTCATAAAAGTTTTAAGAAACGTGCACAGTTCGCATCACCAAATGCTCTTCAAAATAACTTGCACAACCAGCGAAATCGCTTGCGCATAGCTTCCCTCGAAGAAAGGATTGAACGCGTTTGGTCTTCAGAAGCAAACAAAGGCGAGTTTTAATAAATGTATTATTTAGAAAGGCTTACTGGCTCTTCTTCTGTGTACCTTCATTCATAAAATTTCGAAAAGTAGTAATCTGACCTAAACAGACACAAATGCCTTGTGGTTTGATTTCACGCGCGAGACAACATGAGAAATCTCTTCAATGCGGAAATTTTCAAAATTTTGACTTTGAGATCGTATTTTTGGCTAATTTTTAATTGACAACTGGTCAAAGTTAAGATTATTCTAGATCAAGTGAGTGTTGTTTTTTCGAGCCTATAAATTGTCCTTTCGTACTGCACATGGGGTTGTTTATTACCAACTGATAATTTAGTGAAGCGATCATAAAACACGGGGCCTTCAATGGGTTAAATTCTATTTGATTCCTGGAGTTGTGGTCATGTTAAAAAAGCTTCCTTGTCCATATAACTTGAAATTAGTACCGTAGATTAGACAACAACTATCTCTAGACGAACTGTCTACTTTTTTTAGGGGAGTTTTTGGTGACCTCGCCATTCACGACAACAAAACTGCGCAGCTTTTCTTGGCGCGCCAGTTGAGAAAGGTGGGAGTCGTCAGCTGATCACGTGCTAAAAGCATCACTTGACGTTTCGGTCGCAAAGGAACCGTGAAGCATGCTCAACACAGCTCATTTCGACCCAGGGCAGAGGTCCCTTTTCCTCCCGCCCCTCAGCTCAGCGAATACAAAGGAAAAGGGGCCTCTGCTAGCAGGGAAAAATAAACAGGTTAACTAACCAGTAACAACAGTAGAGAAACTACATTAAGTCGATTTCATAGTCTTAGAAATAATGAAATCACTTTTGGTTTGTTAAAGCTAAAAGTTTAGAGTTTGTTTTTGCTTTTAAGAGCCAGTGTCTGTAAATATCGAAAACTCGGCGCCAGTTGTGAAATTTTCGATTTCTTCATATTTTGCTTAAATAAACCCTTTAGTAAGTTATTTTCGAAAATACAATTAAAAGTTCCTAAAGCGCTTTAGTTTTTTCAAAATCGAGGAAAGTCTGAAAATCGCCATTTTGGCTTCCGGCCGCCATCAAAAAAAGGGTAAAATGGTGCATTTTCTATTCGCTCGTACAGCTAAACGCGGTAATGTTTACCGATGTACTTTCAACAAATCATAACACCATTCCTGCTCTTTCCAAAACTGTAGTTTATTTGGGAAAAGCTTTTAAATTTTATATCTTTCTAGCTGTTTTATCTACCCCGCTCTAAGCGCTTCAGCGGATAAGCAAATTTTAGCTAATTTGTAAACCATAGAAAGCCTACTGGTACATTGAATTTCAAGCCGAAACTACAATGGTCGTTAAGCTTATACTTCATATTATGCTGTGTGAAAATTTCTTCCGCGGCCCGACAAAAGTGTCCCGTTGAGAGACGGAAACGATGAGTCAATTTTGGCAACGCGACCAATTTGTACTGCAAACAAACGTCACTATAAATAAACCCAACATCAATCAAAAATCAGCTCAGAAAACCTTCTGCAGTTCAATATCAGACGTCATACACATTGTAACTTAAAATACTTTTTATTTTGATGAAAAAGCATCCTACCTTTGGGTATTCGTCGTAAAATAGATGCTAAAAGAAGAAGCTTTGATTCTAGCTTTCGTTATCCGACACCGAATAAATTACATCTCAACCACAGGTCGAAAAGTCAATGCAATCATCTGTTCGTCACACAAGGGTCGTATTTGAGTATTTCCCTCCTTGTACTGCAAAATAACATGTTTTATAGCAAGGAAATTAACTTATTATCTTGAAAAGTTAACATTCGTGGCACTTTAAGCGTTCTTAAAAACAAACATCTGTTTCCACTCGCTTACATTTGCGTGACAAGAATTCGCTTGCTGCTAAAGCGGCAAACTGTATCGAAAAGATAAATTGCAGTTTTCAATAGATTAAAACTGCTCATCGTAGGGAATATATTGCAGAATTTGCGTTGAATAGTTACTGGCAGCTAGGAGGGACTTAAAGTCCTAAAAATAAAACAGTGACAGACTAGT
Organism: Siderastrea siderea; assembly: GCA_964030785.1. Taxonomy (NCBI): domain Eukaryota; kingdom Metazoa; phylum Cnidaria; class Anthozoa; order Scleractinia; family Rhizangiidae; genus Siderastrea; species Siderastrea siderea. The sequence goes on along the minus strand of OZ034973.1, from coordinate 20,402,813 downwards.
GAAAGCCAGTCATTTGAAATTAATTTCCAGCCAGTCTGTCCAACTGAAATACCCTTATTCTGAGAAAACACAACAAAGTCTAACATGGTTAAACTTACCAAGGTGGTTGAAGGATGATCAACTTGACTGTTAGTATTCCGGTAAAATAATAGGAATGTGTTTCTTGCCTAGCTATTACTTAAACTTTTAAGACGGCCATGTCAAAGAGCCTGTCGTGACAAAATTTGTTTTAGCGTGATTGGGGATTGGGGCGAACGCCGGGGAGTGGGTAGGGGTAAGGGGAAGGTAGTGCTTTCGGAGAGAAAAATATGCAGGTGTTACACTAAAGGCTACATTACTGAAATGATACGAATAAAGAAAGTTACAATGCACATTGATATTTTTGTCTGTATTCCCGTTGTTATTTTTATAATAACGTTAGTCGACAACGATCCCTTAACCAGTGATATGAACAAAATTTATATTTTCAAAAATCTATTTGTATAGGTATACTCTGCCAGACTAACTGTTTTACTGTGACCTGAATCGAAAGTAAGAAATAATGTGTATAAAGTCATTTCTCTTTCGTAAAACCCTTCCTGTTGCGGTAATATTTGTTTTTCGGCCCACGGCATGAGCCTTACAAATCAATTCTTGCAGTGTTATTGTGTGGTCTTTTTAAATGTACTCCACAGAGCAACTACAACAATCTACTAATTCTTAAAGATGAGAAATGTAGGGTACATTCCTCCGTACTGGCGGGGTTGGTGCTTGAAGTTCCAAGGCAACCCCACCTTTAACTTTTATATTTCCTCAAGAGAAAATAAGGAAACAGAGAGGGACACTGAGGGCGTTGGTTGGGATATGTCAATTCTACAAAAGTTATTTATATACTGGCTTTTCAACGGGTCTGTTTCCCGAAACGTCCGCATAAATACCATTTCCCTTGTTTTTCGAAGTCGTTTTCATCGACAAAACATAACACCACTTGGTCCGCCATTACAAGCAAAATTTTGAATGGATCTTCAAACGCCATATCGAGGTTGCCTTTATGCGGACGTCCGGAAAACAGACTTCCGTTCCAGAATTGTTATCTAAAAATAACTTTACCGAACGTGACAAATTCCAAAGCCTAGACTGACAGTGTCCCTCTCTGCCCCCCTATTTTCTCTTGATTTCCTGCTTTAAACTAAGGCACACAGATCGTACTGATCGACAACAATAAGGTGGGTGATATGAGGGGAGGAAAGCACGGTGTCTCTGGCTGTAGAGAAGTCCACTTGCTCTTCTACGGCAAGCACATCTTGCTCCGTCTCCTGCAGCTTTTGCTGACACGCTTTCGCTGCCAAGCGAGAGAAGAAGGATGAAATTTGCTGGGCAAACAACCTCTCACCATTTGGGCCCTCGAGCTCGACGCATGCCTTTGGTGACAACATCGGGGTCTAGTTTCTTCCCGGTGCCTTGACCGATGTCAAACTTGGCTTTTAGGTAAGACGTAGGTAAAACATTGCCTGACTTTGAATTTATTATTCCTTGGAATAATCAATTGCACAGTTTCGAGTTTGGCGATGGGGAACTAAATGTGGTATGGCGAGCGTATGGCATTGTTTCAGGAAAGCGATTTGTGGTGGACAAAAATACAGGTCAGTCGCTTTACGTTTGTTATTTTATGATTTTAAAAAGGTAGTATGTTGGTATTAAAGGGCTCTATAACTGTTTTATTTACGAGAAAACGAATTTTGAGGTGAAATTTCATACAGAAACGTCTTTATAAATTCAAAGTCAAGCAACGTTTTACCCTAGGGTGTACAAGGGAAGGGGCCTTGGATGGCACTCCAATGACATTTCAATTTTCGCACTCTGTTATTTAAATTACTTATTCTTTACCATTGGTATAGTAATTTAATCCAAAGTTGTTATTTTATCTCAGATGTAAATTTTAAAACGATATCCACGGTCAGGCAGCCTAGGCAATCCAGCACAGAAACAACCGATGTTCCTCAAGTTCGTAAGACTCCTGCTTTGCCCAGTACTGGAGATTTGTTCTCGTGTCCACAAGAGGGCTGTGTACGTGTGTTCCAACTACTCTACTATGGAACGGCACCTTTCCCTGGAAGCCTGCGAGCTGTCCCCTGTATTGCATCTTAGACCTTGCAAAACAGGAGTACGCCTCTCACCTTCAGGAAGGTACAGGCCTTGTGCCTTCGTTACAAGTCCCAGCCTCGTATGTGTCAGCCGACAACGACCAAGGCTACAAGGACGACTGGGCCTGAGGCTGAAAGATTTAGGGACGCGCAGAAGTCTTAACTGGCACCGGGAAGAAAGTAAACCCCGATGTTGCGCCAAAGAAATGCTTCGAGCTCGCGGTCCAAATGGTGACAAGCTGCTTGCCGTAACGGAAATTCTATCCGCCCAGCAAATTTCATCCTTCTTCTCTCGTTTGGCAGCGAAAGGTTGTCAGCAAGAAGTGCAGGTGACGGAGCAAGATGTGCTCGCGGTAGAAGAGCAAGTTAACTACTCTACAGCCAGAGACACCTTCCGTCATATCCCCCACACTTTTGTTGTCGATCAGTACGATCTGTGTGCCTTAGTCAAAAGCAAGGAAATATAAAAGCTAACTGTGGGGTTGCCTTGGAACTTCAAGCACCAACCCCGCCAGTACGGAGGAATGTACCCTACATTTCTCTTCTTCAAGAATTAGTAGATTGTTGTAGTTGCTCTGTGGAGTAAAGTTAAAAAGACCACACAATAATACTGCAAGATTGATTTGTAACTGGCTCTTGCCGTGGGCCGAAAAACAAACATTACCGCAAGCAGGAAGGGTTTTACGAAAGAGAAATGACTTTATACACATTATTTCTTACTTTCGATTCAGGTTACAGTAAAACAATTAGTCGCAGAGTATATGTATACAAATAGCTTTTTTAAAATATGAATTTGTTTATATCACTGGACAGGTTAAGGGATCATTGTCGATTAACGTTATTATAAAAATAACAACGGGAATACAGACAAAAATATCAATGTGCATTGTAACTTTCTTTATTCGTATCATTTCAGTAATGTAGCCTTTAGTGTAACACCTGCATATTTTTCTCTCCGAAAGCCCTACCTTCCCCTTACCCCTACCCACTCCCCGGCGTTCGCCCCAATCCCCAATCACGCTAAAACAAATTTTGTCACGACAGGCTCTTTGACATGGCCGTCTTAAAAGTTTAAGTATTAGCTAGGCAAGAAACACATTCCTATTATTTTACCGGAATACTAACAGTCAAGTTGATCATCCTTCAACCACCTTGGTAAGTTTAACCATGTTAGACTTTGTTGTGTTTTCTCAGAATAAGGGTATTTCAGTTGGACAGACTGGCTGGAAATTAATTTCAAATGACTGGCTTTCACTAGTCTGTCACTGTTTTATTTTTAGGACTTTAAGTCCTCCTCGCTGCCAGTAACTATTCAACGCAAATTCTGCAATATATTCCCTACGATGAGCAGTTTTAATCTATTGAAAACTGCATTTTATCTTTTCGATACAGTTTGCCGCTTTAGCAGCAAGCGAATTCTTGTCACGCAAATGTAAGCGAGTGGAAACAGATGTTTGTTTTTAAGAACGCTTAAAGTGCCACGAATGTTAACTTTTCAAGATAATAAGTTAATTTCCTTGCTATAAAACATGTTATTTTGCAGTACAAGGAGGGAAATACTCAAATACGACCCTTGTGTGACGAACAGATGATTGCATTGACTTTTCGACCTGTGGTTGAGATGTAATTTATTCGGTGTCGGATAACGAAAGCTAGAATCAAAGCTTCTTCTTTTAGCATCTATTTTACGACGAATACCCAAAGGTAGGATGCTTTTTCATCAAAATAAAAAGTATTTTAAGTTACAATGTGTATGATGTCTGATATTGAACTGTAGAAGGTTTTCTGAGCTGATTTTTGATTGATGTTGGGTTTATTTATAGTGACGTTTGTTTGCAGTACAAATTGGTCGCGTTGCCAAAATTGACTCATCGTTTCCGTCTCTCAACGGGACACTTTTGTCGGGCCGCGGAAGAAATTTTCACACAGCAAAATATGAAGTATAAGCTTAACGACCATTGTAGTTTCGGCTTGAAATTCAATGTACCAGTAGGCTTTCTATGGTTTACAAATTAGCTAAAATTTGCTTATCCGCTGAAGCGCTTAGAGCGGGGTAGATTAAACAGCTAGAAAGATATAAAATTTAAAAGCTTTTCAAAAATAAACTACAGTTTTGGAAAGAGCAGGAATGGTGTTATGATTTGTTGAAAGTACATCGGTAAACATTACCGCGTTTAGCTGTACGAGCGAATAGAAAATGCACCATTTTACCCTTTTTTTGATGGCGGCGGGAAGCCAAAATGGCGATTTTCAGACTTTCCTCGATTTTGAAAAAACTAAAGCGCTTTAGGAACTTTTAATTGTATTTTCGAAAATAACTCACTAAAGGGTTTATTTAGGCAAAATATGAAGAAATCGAAAATTTCACAACTGGCGCCGGGTTTTCGATATTTACAGACACTGGCTCTTAACTAACAATTATATGTCATATGTTGTACTGGTAGTACAACTGATTGTATATCCAATACTTGTTACACCATTAAAGAAGTCATAAAGTGCACAAGGTTGCTAAGAACCTAACAAGGTATATATATTCATTCATGTAATAAGGGTTTTTGTAATTTTCATTTCATTATTGTTTCTTCATCTTTTACTACTTTTACGTCACCTTTTGTCAAATATCTTAGTATTTTAAAGCACACAACCCCATACGCATTGCAACATTTTTGATTCTCTTCACGTATCAATGAAGGATGTTATCTCACGCGAACGCAATTTATAGGCTATTCATTTTCGGACCAAAATATGTAATTTTCCGTCACCATTGGTCCCCTGGTCGCTCTCCTGGTCCCAGAGATTTTTCTTTCTCTTTTTCCAAACAAAATTCAACCACAAAGCAGCTCTCAGTGTACTCACTGTCAGACCAAACATGTAATATTCCCTATCCGTCTTGAGAACAAGATGTGTAATTTTTCCTACCCATTTTCAGAACTGACAAGTCATAACTGTCAGCCCCGAATCAATTACATGGAGTTTGTTCCCTGCCCCCCCCCCCCCAAAAAAAAAGAGTCCAGAGCAAAATTACATTCATGTGTTCGTACTCCGGCCTTCATTTTCAAAATACTGATTAAAATCTGTCTCAGTGACAGCTGGCATTTTGCATACAGAGGTAAAATTCTCTTCATCTGTCTGTAGGACATAGCAGGTGGTAACTTCTCACAGGATTTGAGGATTGCATGTCGGCAAACACCTTCTCGCCCAGTTTGCATTGGTACACACCTAAATTTTGAGCCCAAGATTGTATTCGTGCAAAACAACAAACAAACACAGTCACTGGTAACACTTTGCAATGTAGACAGATACATTCAACAAGCTTCAAATACATTAAACAGGAACTGTAACCTCTGGTTTCGGCTATGTTCACAATTTGAGCTGGATTTCCCGTCGCTGTTGCCGCGAGGAAGAAAACCGTACTCACGCAGGAACTATGTACGGAAGGTCATGGGTTCGATTCCCGTCGGGGACTCAGATTTTTCTTTGTCCCACGCTCGCGACATGTTGATTATTCCATCTTTTCTTATTTCTTCTCCGAGCTTAAAATTCACCATCTTTCTTTATTTATCACTCATAGGGCACTTCCACATTGCTGATCCTAGCAGTATGCAGGACGCGTGTCACTACGAACTCAGTAAATATGACCTATGCTTGCCGCGAGTCTCCCAGTAGCTCAGTGGTTAGAGTGCCGACCGGTGTACGGAAGGTCATGGGTTCGATTCCCGTCGGGGACTCAGATTTTTCTTTGTCCCACGCTCGCGACACGTTGATTATTCCATCTTTTCTTATAATGGATCCATATATAAGAAGCTTTGCTTTACTATAGTCAGTCTAGTTAGCAAGGCATAACAACAAACATCGATAAGTGTACAAAAGGGCTGCAAAGAACAACAAAAATGCCTCAAATGAAGTGGTATTAACAATTCTACGGCGAACCTTTACAGTGTCATGAATAAAAAACCTTAAACTCTCACCAGTAAACTTTACCAATTCGGTCGTTTACTTTCGAAGCCATTGCTGTCGGTCAAATATCATCTCAGATTTCGCAGTCCGATTCTGTAGCAATTAGCTCAAACTGGTACGGCTCTACGTTAAATGCCACAGCTTTGAGCTCCTCGGCCATTTTCAACGCAAAGAAAACGGGTGAAAACAGAGAATTTTCTAAAAAATTACAACAATACTCTTCAATACTGGCCTTTGGATCTTGAGCTGAGCTATCTTTCGCTGCTCATCAACAGTGACGTCACAGAATCAGAGGTCGTTTCCATTCCTTCCATTCAAGCGCGCGGTCATCTCAGAAACGATTTCCTGAAACCTTCGGATATCTTCGTACTTTTGGTATTTTTACTCCTTTTAAGGTTTCAGGAAGGAAAATTTCGTTCCAGTTTGCTTTACAATGATTTCTTTTTGTGTCAAGACGCGTTTAAACGGCTAAAGCGGAATTATCAAAATTTTGGTTTATTTGACCTTTAATAAGCGTCCATATATTAGCTGTATACAGACAGAAAGACCAAACGAAGCTGCTCCTGTACTGTGATAGAAAATCTATTCTTCAAACACCTTTAAGATGTTGGGAACACAACCTTTGCTACCTGCCTGACTGGAAGAAAAGGCATTTCAACCCGCTTGGCTGGAAGAAAACAGCAACTCGGACAAAATTGGTGAGACACTTAATAATAAGTGAATACTTCGACCGTGAAAATCACTCACAAGAACTGGAACTGAACACAAGGGCTGGCAATGAAGAACAGCTTTTTTCACCAGATCATTATGAAATTAAGCTCACGGAATCTAAAATAGTAAAGTAACTACTTTCTTATCAAAATAAGCGATTTTAGTGTTTTCAGACGTTCAGACGAGTGAATGTACTTAGAGCTTCGACTCACAATACGAAACTTGCCCCAAGTGTAACAGTGTAACATCCTGTTTTACAGGTAAGTACGCACCTTTGATGGACTTGGAATTCCCTGAAAGTTAAAAAAGCGTGTCAGTAGAGTTGCTGACGCTGATGCTGTCTTGCTAGATGATAAGAAAACCAAATTGTTAGCTAAATGGTTTGACTTGATTTGATTTGATTTGAATTCCTTGTTTATCATAAAGTTGATTCATATTAAGAGCGCCTTTTTTTTTGACCGGGTGAGAAGTGGCACATCAGTGGAAAATCAGGGTTCTTCATATTTTGTCTAAAGATAACCTATGGTAAGCCACTTAACCCGGTATATTTATTTTGTTCGAATTATTTTTTAATTTAGTGAAAAATTTGAAAAACCGTTACGGCCGTACATTGCCTCAAAATGCCGAAAATAAAAGCGATTTCCACGTCCACAAAAACCCTCGCTCGCAAAAGCGCAACGGAAAACTAGACGTGAATGAGCCTAAAAGTAGGATTATAAAACATCAGTTCTATGTATGGTATAACTCAGGTTGACTCAAAAATTCGGTTGCCATATTTGGAAGTGTTGTCCTTACCTAGAATATAAAAGTTAGTTTGGTACTTTTCATCGCTCACAAGAAAGAGCGAGAGTCATTTTGGCACAACTTGCAACGATCATTTCACCGTCCTGGATAAATAATGCCCAAACTCGAACATAAACTTCACAAGTTACCTCAAACTGGCCCAGAAACTCTGTAAGACACATTATGATAAGCTTACCTTTCAAAGATAATAGTTGACGATTGATTTATGGCCTATTTTCCTATCAAATTGGCTTTCAACTCCAAAGGTCAACAAGATGTAAAATCGCCTAGGTCACGAACATCGCTTGCCGCTTCATGCCTCATTTCAGCTTCGACACTGCTCTAATGTACAACAAATATATGTTTGTGAATTTCCCTGCCATATTGACGGCCTTTCTTGTAGAAATTAAATCAAACCTACAGTCTCGGACAATAATTCTTGGGACATTTGACACCTCTGAGGACGGTACCCCTTCCCCCGTTCAATGTTGTACAAACCGTTGGCTTTCCGGACAGAAAATAGCACATTTTCTAGTCTTTTCAACATTGCAACGGGGGAAGGGGGAGAAGTCGGCAAGGTGTCCCAAGATTATTGACCGACCCTGTATAACGTTGAAAAGGCATGTAAAATGTCACGTCATCATAGGAACGGACCTTAAAATGTCTTTAAGTTTCTAGTGGTGGAAGTTTGTAATAAACTGTGTGTTTGCCGTCTTTTATTGTAAATTCTTTTTAACTTTTTTAGACTGGGCCCTTGAAAAAAGGGCAAAATTTTGGGGTGCATTTAAGGTGTTTCGATACAGTTTTTTTGGGACCATACCTAACTTTTTGAATCGGCTCTTAGACAGTCTTCTCCTTGTCAGGTCAAAGTGAAATTTGCAATACTTGTTGGTTTTGGATTGAACTTTAGCGTGGTTTACATTTTCTGAAAATCGATATTTTCATGACAACGATAAACAAAAATCCTCGAAAACACTAAAATTGAAATTTTCCTCGATCCAGATTTCACTTTGAAAAGTAAATACCAACATCTTAAACTGTGGTGTATGGCAAACAAAATATACAAGAACAAAAAAATTCTGCATGTTTGTTTTGAAGTAAATCGCAAAAACATTTTCAACCTTAATTTTTGCATAGTAATAGTAAATGCATCGAAAAATAATCAATTCTTTGATGAAATGGCTAGAAAATACTTTCAAAATGTGTCTTTTACTTACTATTTTACGCCTAGAAAGTTTTGTTGAAACTGGTGTTCGCGATCTCGAGAACGAATTGTTTTTCTAAGATCATTCGCGTAATAATTTTGTGGTAATTTTTGAATTTGAGCGCTTTTGCGAAAATCTTAAGAACGGCTCGATAGATTTTTTTAAAACATTAAACACGCGTGCTTGACGATGTGACCAATTTTAGTATCGAGTCTTATTAACATTGATTCACTGGAACACTTTTAGATTTAACGTTAAAGAGGACGTATGAGCCGACGGAAAAGCTTGCGTTACAAATTCACAGTTGGCAAATAAATGCTAATATATTCAAAGTAATGCGCAAAGCATTCCACCGTGATTTTTACTTTTCGTTGTAATCTACAGTGCAACAAAGAACAAAGAAACCAGATAAAAATCACGAGGCAATGAATTACGGACTACTTTGAATATATTAGCATTTACTTGCCAACTGTGAATTTGTAACGCAAGCTTTTCCGTCGGTTCATACGGTCCTCTTTAACATTAAATCTAAAAGTGTTCCAGTGAATCAATGTTAATAAGACTCGATACTAAAATTGGTCACATCGTCAAGCACGCGTGTTTAATGTTTTAAAAAAATCCACCGAGCCGTTCTTAAGATTTTCGCAAAAGCGCTCAAATTCAAAAATTACCACAAAATTATTACGCGACTGATCTTAGAAAAACAATTCGTTCTCGAGATCGCGAACTCCAGTTTCAACAAAACTTTCTAGGCGTAAAATAGTAAGTAAAAGACACATTTTGAAGGTATTTTCTAGCCATTTCATCAAAGCATTGATTATTTTTCGATGCATTTACTATTACTATGCAAAAACTAAGGTTGAAAATGTTTTTGCGATTTATTTCAAAACAAACATACAGAATTTTTTTGTTCTTGTATATTTTGTTTGCCATACACCACAGTTTAAGATGTTGGTATTTACTTTTCAAAGGGAAATCTGGATCGAGGAAAATTTCAATTTTAGTGTTTTCGAGGATTTTTGTTTATCATTGTCATGGAAATATCGATTTTCACAAAATGTAAATCACGCTTAAGTTCAAGTCAAAACTAAAAAGTACTGCAAATTTCACGTTGATCCGACAAGATAAAGACTGTCTAAGAGCCGATTTTAAAAGTTAGGTATGGTCCCAAAAAAACTGTATCGAAACACCTTAATGAAGTTATGAATGCTTAGTAAGCTTTGACAGCACGCCAAAGTTTCCGTTACGTACATAATCGCTCTACGACAGTCTGTATTTACTCCGTACTGTCAGTGGTTATGTTTCTCAGTCAACTGCGTTGATTTCGTAAGTCTAGGAAGTGAACTGGTGCTGTGATACGAAATTGTAGGTTTCATTTCAACTCGAAACCACCATTAGACAACGAAAATGGATGCAGTTGCGAACACTTTTCAGGCACAAACAGGGGGGAACCCTCTTCTCAGTAGAGGAGTCGTCTGAAGTGTTTACTACAGGTGGCGTACAGTCACAGTACAGTAAATATTGCGTCCTGTCCCCGCTGCGCATGCTTTAGTGAGTTCTTTACTGAACCGTCCTAAAGCAGGTGAAAACTTCTAGGAAATAAAATACATAGTGCTAAGTAGGTCTTGTTTGTCAGTTACAGGTCGTGTGTTGTTTGACAAACCCGGTGAAAAGAGCTAATGAACCAACGGTTCACCATTTCACTGCCCAAAAAATTAGATTGCTACTAAACTTCCTTTCTTATATTAGATTTCTCTGAAATCTGCCAACAGTGTAGAAAGTATTTTATCGCAGGAAAAAGGATTAGAAGCGAAAGTGTTCTTAGGGTAGATTGTTTTTATGGTGAACCGTCACTTTTACAAGAGATCAGTAATTGATAAACAATTCCTATGTTCATAAGACGGTTCACCATTTTGAGTGAGCACTGTGCAGCTTGTACTACACAAATTATCATATCCATCACAAGCAGCATTCTACATATTCTAAAGAATCGTTTTATTAGGAATGTAGCGCTATTGCACATCCCAGTTTTGTGAAATTGCTGTGCGAAATGGTGAATCGTGGCGCCATATCACATGTACTTCATGTACCGGAAGTGCCCTATTAGCGTGAGTTTTATAGACTGTAAGATAAGTCGTTCTTTGTGCATGGATAACAGGAGGGCATTTTGCGTGCGCATGCGTCGATGTGGGCTAGTGAGCACAAAGGAAACGTTCTACCATGGATTGTTTACATAATCGGCCACTATTTGTTGCCGAATTTCTCGCTCAGAGTGAAACGAATTTTAGGTTTTATTCGGGGGATACGATCTTTAGAGTCCTTGCCTATTTTGTGTGACAACAGCGGGCGTATTTTGTTGCGGTGTGCCGTTCATCAGCTCCGATATTTATTATGTGTAACGTTTATACACGAGGACAATATGGCGACTGAATGTTGTAGGGAGCATGAATTTCTGTCCGTGGTTTAAACGGCAAGAGGAACTAAAAGGACAAAGCACTGCAGCTAGTAAGTACCTAGATGTAATACATAATTTTTTATTGTGTAATGTTGTAATCGAGAATCCCTCTTTTTGATAAGGGGTGATATTTTGTTTTGGTTTTGTTTTGAAACTTCAATTTCACCGTTCTCCCCCATTTGAAAATCTCAAAATCCAGCTATGATCTCCAAAGTGCACGCATAATAATTGTAGCATGGAGTTCCTTTACAATTGTTGGATGCTGCGAATGTAGTGTTAAAAAATGGCCTATTGTGGTAATTTTTAGGTTTCTTTATCGTACATTCTCTCCGGTTAGATTTATCAGGGAAACTCGCCTTTGCATTTTTCTTTATAACATTGAGCATTCCTGATAACAAATTAAACTGTGATAATGCCACCATTTCTAAATCAAGAGAGAAAGAAATGACTGCGATCAGTCTTAATTCTGAAGTTTTTTTCTTTGTTTGTCCTGGTGCACTATTTGTTTACATTTTATTGTGTTAATTAGTACATTATTTGCCTCCTTAATCAAAATCTAGCCTAGATCACCAGTCCAAAAATACCATGAAATGAACAAGCGATAAATACATAATTAAGAAATGTTCTCATAGCTGTTTAAGAAAATGGCTTAAGAACTAAAACCTAACCATTTTGTATTTGTTTGTTTTTGTTTTTTTTCCTTAATTTTTTATTTTATGGTAATTTCTTTAAGATTTACACAATATGTCCACTCATAATGACTGTTTTACTGCTTTGTCAGCTAAATGTGTTTCTTAAGAACAGAATTGTTAGTTTCGGGAATTCCTGTATGCCAATCACGAGCAGGCATATGACCAAGATACCTCACAAATCCACTTATGTATATCATCATACTGTCCAACTACAATTACACCACCATGTATGTTGTGTTTATGGCTTTCAAATAAGCCAAGCTTCCTCTGTGTGTAGTCAAAGCAAAGAAGCATTGACTTGTCAAGGGGAACTATTAAAATTACACAGATGTGTTCTGGGATCTGACAAATTTCTTGCAATTTGATTTCTAGACATGCAAGGGAGAACAAGCCAAGATCATCCATGATTGTCAAGGAGAAATGGTCACTCCTTGTGGCCAGAGCCTCTTTGAAGTCAAGATTAAGTTGGCCTGGTGGTAAGTTGATTTGGCTGTAAAGGGTATTCCCATACTTAATGATGTGGTAGTTTATGGCCTTTTACTGGATGACCACACTGCTTGCAGTGGGGTGTTTTAATCACTGTTACAACTTCTGTGGCCATTTGGGTTTGTTGTTGTTGTTGCTGTTGCTGTTGCTGCTGCCGTTTCTTTTGAGACGGGGATGCAGTAGGTGCCAAAGAAGTTATACCTCTATTGATGTTGACAATATTAGCTTCCATATTACTTGTTTCACATTCAGGTATATTTATATTAGAATCTTCCAATGTGCCATTTGAATCAACTTCACCTTCTGGTGCATCTGATTCACTTTCTTTATTTTGCTGACTGTTCCTAATCTTTAAGGATTAAGGACAACATGTTTTTCTGTGATTGCCAGGCTCTTTGCTCTGTGTTGTAGTAATTTTTGACATAGTGGACAGTATTGAATTTCTCTGAGACACGTAAGGTGGAATGAGTGAGAGCACCCTTCAAACAAAACCCATTCAGTATCATTGGTAACAATACAATCTGGAATGTCACATACCCTTTCTGGATCTGGCTTTGGTTCACTGCAATATCCCAAAGGAAGTGCTTTTGGTTTAACAGGATCTGGGATGAAGATTGTTGGCAAAACCACCCTAAGGTTTTTCCCTTGCCTTTAAATTCTGCTTTAGCCTGATTCTGGGCTATTTTGATGAATATGTGTGAAAGTATGTCTGCACACTTGATTTTTAGATACCTCAGTTGTTTTTGCCTGAAAGTGAAGCTAGATGGGGGTGTAAAATATGACTTAAGTGTACACTGAGCTGCTTTTGCTTGACATGAAGCTTTTGCGTTTTGCTGTAACTGTTCAACTGTGTCACTGTCATTAGTCTTTGATCTAATGATACTGAGGGCATTTTCAACAGGATATTCATCAAACATTAACAGAAACAAACGGAGCATGAAGTATAAGTCAGGGTTATGAATTCCCCAGTATGTGCACATTGCCTCTACACAAGAGGAGCTTTGTCATAATGATGTCGCTCAAGAGACATGAACATGGCCCATATTCGTATCATTGCATTGAAATATTCCAACAATTTATTGCTGTAAATTGTAGAAACAAATGGTGTGTAATTGTCAGGCAGGTTCAGCAAAGACATGTATTCTGTGTCCTTACATACTTTAAATTTTTCTTTACAACAGCGTCCCTGATGAACAGCCAGCCGCTACAAACTATCTGAAGGACAAGGCTTATTCTCCTAGGCCTGGGAGATGTTGGTAACTTCATGGAAAGAGCTTGATGTAGATATTTTCAAAGAAACCTATGAACTCTTTGAATACAGTTTCTCTGCCATTCAAAGAGATGTGTAAAGGCCCCATACACGGTATAACAGACAAGGTGGCCGGCTGACTCACACTGATGTTTACGTTATCTTCTCCAACTTGTGCCTCCCGAGAATGTACTGACGTGAAGGGTGTGGCATATGATCAGTCGTAGTAGATATTACGCACTGAGCATTATCGGAGGTGCGGCAGTATTTTTGCAGTGTTTCATAGAGAATCTGCCGACTGTATAACTGTGCTGGCCAGTCTCCAGGCTGAAATATCAGAAATCGCGGTACTCGGCCAGATTTGTACTCAAAATGATATCAAATGCAGCAGAAAAGTCATCCTTACTTTTCAGCGTGAGCTCAATAAAATCAACGAAGTATACGTCTGTCATCTGCCTCATTGTTCTTATTTGAATCACTTTCACAGTATTCGTGCACCGCAAGTCTGTGTCTTTCGAGTTCGCTGACTACCGTAAAACGTCCCTTTAATTGGGCAAATTTTCCGACAAGCTGTACATGAATAAAAATGAGAATAATATGTACTTATTGACTGAGTGGGAGGGCCGGACGGGAAAATATTTGGCTCGAGGTCAGGACGTACGGACCGAGCGCAGCGAGGTCCGTGCGTCCTGACCGAGAGCCAAATATTTTCCCGTCCGGCCCGACCTAACTCAGTCAATAAGCATTTTATCATATGACCACTGAATTTTTCTTGTCTTTCTTTCGTGGATACAGACGCGGCGGCCCGTTTCGCGCGCATTTTGAAAAGCCAATGGTAGCTTGTAATTTGTTTGGGAAGCCAGTAAAGTGCATTTGAACTGCGATGTGCGTACAAAATTTTTGAACACCAAATCTCCGAGTTTTAGCTCCATTCCAAGAAGATTTAAATCCGACTAAATTCCTCGTACATGATTGCAGTTAGTAGAAATTTCAAAGGAAACGTTTATGAAGGACTACAACAAAGAATTTGCACGACGTTTCGGCTCAGTCGTGCTCGTCTCTCAGCGAAGACTGAATTTATCCTGATTGAACAACTTAGCGACGTTTCTTCTGAGCCGAAATTCACAATTGGTTTGAACGAGAGGATTAATTAATTTTCCACCAAGGATTTTGGATGTTAAAAACAACATTAGATCTTAATTTATGAAACTACATAAAGACTTGGAAAGGGATTGTACAGGCAGTTCAGGATTTTGCTACGCTTCGTTTCCCTTCAGCTTCAAGTTGTTTAGTTTACCACGGATCGTAGGATTCATGAACACCTGCTGTTCGACGATGTTGAGCTCTGCATTACAGTTGATGTCCAAATTGTGCTTAAAATGCTTCGTGAAAACAAGCGGGAAACTGTGTCATTGCCAGGTTAGTCGTAAACATGTACTCGCATTTTGTTTGTTGTGATTTAAAAATTGCGCAGCAGAAAAATAAATTTGAGTTTACTTCGCATTTGCATTTTTTCTTCAATGTTTATCATGACTTCAAACCAGGATACGTCTTCGTCCGATTATGTTGTTTCAGTTTTTGACGGCTTTTAGTTCGATTTTATTGTTGTTGTTAGGAGTATTTCTTCATCATTTGCCAAGT
Organism: Siderastrea siderea; assembly: GCA_964030785.1. Lineage (NCBI taxonomy): Eukaryota > Metazoa > Cnidaria > Anthozoa > Scleractinia > Rhizangiidae > Siderastrea > Siderastrea siderea. Next base: position 20,387,511 of record OZ034973.1, on the reverse strand, counting down.
TTAAACACGTTTTGTTTTAATTTTTGCACCTGCAAACTACATCGCTTTCTAGATAGTAAAGTTTTAATAAACATGTTGGACATTCTTTGCTTTTTAGAAAAATCTTAACTATCGTTCATCTGAATTCAAAGCTGTGGAATCAACTGGTTCCAATCCCGTCATCTTGCGGCAGTAGCGGGGCCGTACGCTTTTCTAGTAGGGCCGTACGGCTTTTTCCGGCCCTGCTAGAGCGAGACGTACGGCCCTCATACGGGACTTTTTTCATATGGTTTTCCAAGGAAATTGCGCGCGGGTCCGTACGGGTCATATGATAATAATAATATATGTTATATGTTCTAATGTACAGACGGAAAGTTGTAACTCGAGTTTCACGCACTAAGCGATCATCAGACTAATGCTCCGCACGAGCAGGTGTCAGTTTTTTTAAGTTTTTTGTTATATGTTCTATAAATTTTTCCACCAGCTGTAACATCGATCCCAAAGCAAGCCTCAAAATCTGCCTGATAGCCACCTAACGGGACGTCCACCCTGTCCTTTAACGTCCTTGCTACACACAACATATTTTTCTTTAGTGAAAATTAACTTCTATATAAAAACTCAAGAGGATAAACAGTACGAAAAATACAATTTGATTCTCCCGCGCCATTCTTATTCTCGCGATCACACACTTTTTGTACAGCGGTCACACGCATGCTCACGCAAAATGCCCTCCTGTTTGCATGGATACGTTCAGACAATGGAAGATTTGGAACATTTGCTACCTTGAATGGGTTAATCGTTCCCTTTTCACGCTTTCTTTGTTCCGTAAATATTAAACCCGAGCGCGGGTATTACTCTCGATGCGATCTGTACAAACCGGCAGGGGTATTTTGCAGAACGCAGAATGCAGAACGCAGAACGCAGAACGCAGAACGCAGAATGCAGAATGCAGAATGATGGTCAGCGGTATAGTGTGAAACAGTTAGGTACATCATATATGTTGAACTGATATCATACATGAAGTGCCACCGTAAAACGTGCTGTTCCATGAGACGAAGAAGTGCTTTCTCACAATAATCCTTTCTTTCGGAATAAAAGTATAGACAGTCAATCGGATCTCCTTCAAATTATGAGGTCTTTTTTTGCATCATTTATAAGTTGCCGATGATACTGTATCGAAATTCCAGATGGTTTTCTTGCCAAGACCGTCATGTTTACTTGGGGAAGGCGGCAAAACTGTTGAATGTAATCTTACTTCAGTGCTTACTTCTATTAAGCTTAAACATTTGAGGCATTTGTAGGCTAAGCCCTCACTGTTACTTGATCACGCAGGAAAACACATCTGTGACATTTTTTACAAGCAATTTAAGAATTATGATTTGCGTAGTAACGATTTCCCTATACCTAGATTTAACACTGTAAACTATGGTAAACATAGCATAAGATATTTAGGTCCCTATCTCTGGGGAAAAATGGACAAAGACCTTCGCAACAAAACAAGCCCCCATGAATTTAAAAAAGCAGTTCGGGCCATTAACCTAACAGATGTGTTGGACGGAAGATGCAGCTGCTATGCTTGCTCAACATAAACATAATTATAATACCACTAATTTAGGTAATCTTGAACTTATTTTTTTTAACTAATTAGACCTATAAAACATATTTAAATTGTTAATTACCTATCTATATATCTATTTTATATAATATTAGTATTTTATATTTTATATTTGTATTTGCTAGTGTCCCCAATTAGCTATCCATAGCTAAATACCCTGACACTTCAATAAAGTTTATGTATGTATGTATGTATGTATGTATGTATGTATGTATGTATGTATGTATGTATGTATGTATGTATGTATGTATGTATGTATGTATGTATGTATGTATGTATGTATGTATGTATGGAAAAAGTGACAGGAATAAAGTACACGAAGTGACTAGACAAAAAGAAAATGGCTTTTTATTTGTTTCTGCCGTTAAACTATTATTGAAGCTTATTGAAAATCTAACAGAAGTAAACACTAGTTTACCTTTACATGTAAACTTCACGTCCTTAAAAAACGAGGAAGTGAATGCCACGAAGTGTTAAAACTTGCCTTATAACCACAACTCCCTCAGCCATGTCAGCCATGATGAAGCAAACGCGTGAACAGGAGTTCATCACTCCCTCCTTCCCGCCAAAAAGCACATGTTTCACACTCTATACCGCTGACCATCATTCTGCGTTCTGCGTTCTGCATTCTGCGTTCTGCATTCTGTGTTCTGCAAAATACCCCTGCCGTGTACAAACCATGATGGTGAGATTTCATTTCCACTGAATCAACATTTCTCGCTGTGTATTTTTTGAAATATACTTTCAGCCTGAGTTATTCTAGATTGTCTTGGAACAAGTACTTTCATGTTTCATTTGGCATTCTTGCGTTTAAAACCCCGAAATGACGCTATTAACGTCGTGAAGCATTTACCTCACTTTAGCGTGACTGCAACGCCTTGTCTATGAAATTCCCTGTTATCGCTTATCACACTGTAGCTGGCACGAATGTTCATGGTGTCACGCAATCCTAAAGGACAGCGGGCTACAAGCGCCATTCTTACCACCCCCAATACCGTGTCCAAATAAAATGATTGTTTGCCAAATAACACTATAAATGTCTCAGTATGTTAACTCATTTGTGAAACGAAGGACCGATAACAGAAAAGCCATTGGTAAAGGGAAGCGTGTAAACCGAGGAGCAGGCTTTGAACTGGCTTAGGGAACAGTTTGAACGCACTGGCCCAGTTTCACGTCGAATAGCGAGTTGTTATCATACACCTTGTTAAATTTTGCAAAACATTATTCAATACTGTGGAAAAGAGCAACAATTCCTGTTTATCTACAGATTAAAGCGTCGTTGTTCAGTTGTGAACTCGCTGTCAAAAATTGGCTGAACTCTTGTGACATCTGAAAAATTCGGATTTTCTAAGAATCCTCTTGGGTGGTAGCTCATCGAAAACAGAAAACAAATGAATATGTCAAATTTCTGGCCTAAAAAGAGGTCATGGTCGCTTGGTACCTTACAAGAGAGTAACACAGCACCAAAAAGGCTCGGAAGGAATTTCATCCCCCCCCCACCCTTGTACCATGGTGGGGGGGGGGGGATGATTTGCTCGTATTGCTCAACAGATCACAAAACAACAACAACAACAAAACACACACACTCTGCAACTTTAAAACATTTGTTTTCAGTTTCCGTTTGTTATGATACTTACATTTTTATCAGCCAGTGCAAAACATTTAGTTCTCTTTTACATTTGTTTTTTTTTTAAATCTGAATCTCAACCTCGGTGGTCTTCGTAGTAAGTTTTAAAAATTTTGGTTAAATAAAAGAGAAAACGAATGCTAAGGTCTAATAGAATTTTCCCTCCTTCCGTTCAGGAATAGTCGAGCGACAAGAAAATGCAAGCGTACGCGAGAGTCACCTGCCGCGCAGAAACGCGAAGCGCGAGTGAGGGGCTTGCCACCAGCGTGACTCCTGCGTACATTTGCATATTTTCAATGTCGCTCGACTATCCACCAAGGAGGGGCTACTCGCAGTCCAACGTTCCAATGCCCTTTACTGACTCAATTTAGTAAGACAACGGAAAATAAGAGCAGAGGCTGTATGTAACGTTGCGCGAATTATAATTCAGCTCATTCCATGTCAAGTTGCGCAATTGTTGCGTAGTAACAATATTTCCTGTTGTTGTCTGAAATGTCAGCCGTCGCCTCCTCATGTGCATGAGTTAGGGGGAAGAGAGGGCTGAACTTTCAGACTATATTCCTTGGATAATTAGTACCTACAGTGCATTGTTGTTAACGCACATTTTATTTTGCGATGTCAGGAATACGCTGTAGTTGCAATCGGTAATTTGAGTGCTGAAGCCAAACCAACCACGGAAGCTCATACACAAAACCTTGCTAATAGTCTAATGGGATGGGCCCTCAAGTCTGGTGCTTCTTGAACGGTTGGATTTATGACCAGTCAGAAAACCTCTCTAGACGCAAAATTTAGAATTGGTGAGTAATGTGGTCAGAAAAAAGATCCTATATCCGTCTCCTGGGCAATGATGACAGACAAACATGCAAGCGGTAAACCCTTATTTACAAGCGACTACATCCTTACGCCAAATCATTTTCCCATCTCTCATTAAAAAATGCCTTGGCGACTGTGGATTAACCTTGACATCACAGACACCTTCCCTAGAAGCAAAAATCCTTACGTCAACAAAATCAAGTTGCTGGCGTGGGCGGTACCTGCTAGAAGTAATGACGTTTTGGTCAAAATTAGTTTTTTTGAGTTGTGCCCATATTTGCATAATTTATGCATGTTATGGCAAAACGTGTTTCTCTAGTAACACTCGCTTGTGTATTTTCAGAAACTATCAAGACCTAACACTCGGCACTAACGGAGTGTTTGCATAATGTATTTTCCCTCGGAGTTTTCAACATTTGAGGAGTTTGGCTATTTTCTAAAAACTATAGTTTAGGCTTAAATGGTTGACTTGAGCAACTCGCAAAGGAGTGAAATAGATCTCAGCATAATAGCCCTTAATTACGCTGATATTCCATTGTCTTCTTTTATTTCTGGTTGACTACAGATTGGCTAGAGATTGCTTTCTTTCAAGTAAAACCACTCTACTTTGAAGAAAAGGAAGCTACAGTAAACTTTACTGTTTAGGAAGTTTAGGAAGAGTTACTTTCGTTTTTGCCGTTTTTTCGAGTACTTTGGTAACAGACCTTTCTAAGACAAGACAGCCTTCGAATGAAAGCCCTTGTAGCAATGAAGTGTTCACAGCCTCTCAGTTCCTCGATGCAAAGGAAAGAACACAATGGAAACCGCAAGCCAAAGGGAGCTCTAGGGTGGTTGGGGGTGGAGAGGGTTCGAACCAACCCCCTCCCTCACGCGCCGCACTATCGCGCTCACTTCTAGTCCTCCTATTTAGCGCGACCAAGGATCTTAAAAAGATCTTACAAAAATAGAGGACTGCGGGCAGTTTATTAGCCCGCGAACGCAGACGTATTTCCGGCTGTCGTTTCTCTCCGCCAAAAATAACAAAACGACAGCCGAGAATACGTCTTCGTCCACAGGCTAGCAGTTCCTGGTAGCAAAGTACATTTCAGTTGTGGTCTTGAGCTCAATCGAGCCATCAGAAGAAAAAGACACCGCTGACCTTTTAGATTGCGTGACACACGATTTTGTGACACACGATTTTGTGACACACAAGGCGAGTTTGCCTTGCACCCCGTTCTTCCGTCAGAACGTTTCGAAAAAGGCGTCAAAACGACAGGAGCATTCATGGAGACGCATTTCTCGTCTTTTGGAGTAGTGTTAAGGCTGAAATGGGGCATAAAGTAATAAAGTGGCAAGAGAAGTGATAAGAAAAGATGGAATATTCAGCATGTCGCGAGCGTGGGACAAAGAAAAAATCTGAGTCCCCGACGGGAATCGAACCCATAACCTTCCGTACACCGGTCGGATGCTCTAACCACTGAGCCACTGGGAGACTCGTGGCGAGCATAGGTGAGATGTTCGTGACGTAGTGTGCAATAACCGCTTGTTGACCTGTGGAGTAGAAGAGGCAATTTGATAGGAAAATGGACTATAATTCAATCGTCAACCATTACGTTTGAGAGGTAAGCTGACAGTAAGGTTTCTTACAGTTTGAGGTAACTTGTGAAGTTTTTGTTCGAGTTTGGGTGTTAATTACCCAGGACGTTGAATTGATTGTTGCAAGTTGTTGACATGTTAGCGTTGTGATTTTGCCAAATGACTCTCGCTCTTTCTTGCGAGCGATGAAAAGTACAAAACTAATATTTATATTCTAGGTAAGGACAACACTTCCAGATATTGCAACCGAATTTTTGAGTCAATCTGAGTTATACCGGACATATGTATCAGTATAGGTACAGCAAACTATTAGCTAGCATATAACATCTTACATCGCCAATAGCGTCCTTGTTGTCCTCCCGGGCCACAAGCCGTTGCCTCTTGCACTGTAAGCCATTAAAAAAAGTGAAAAAAAAAATAAAGTAAATTCCGTTAAATTTCGAACCTGTGGCTCTGAATTCGTTTTCATTATACCTGGCTTAAGTGGCAATGTCTGTAAGAGCGGTCCACTGCATTTCGGGTCAGAAAAAAGTTTTCCCTCAAACTTTGCCCAGGAAACCATCCTGGGTCACAAGTAAATGAAACGAGTTTCGTTTTAGGAAATACGTTAAAATAGTTTTTTTACAGCCCACAACAGTAAGAGCGGCAAAAGGCGTAAATTAGCACCTGGCCAGACGCGAAAATTGCATAAGTTAGCGACCTCACTGCTCAAAAACCACAACACGCAGCAAAAAAGTGTTATTATTTTTAAGTTAAGAGCTCCTTCAAGGGTGTAAAGCGTGTGTTAAATTTAATTTGTGTTGAAGTGGAAGCTCGTGATAATTGATATATTAACACTCATCTGAGCGCTTTCTGAAAACTCGCAAAAGTACTCTGTCTTCGTCGGCCTTTATTTCCCGAGTCCAGACCGAGTCGCTCTAAATTCCTATCGAAGTGGGTTAATGAGATGTCAGGGAGTACAGAAATATAAAAATACCTTGCGCTTTTTATCGTCCTTTACCACAGTGACTTCGAACTTTTGGTGATTTTTGCGAATATGACACACGCATTATGCAAATTAGGTTGTTGAGCAAATTCGGATCGTGTGAACTGAATAGCTTCTAGATTTTAAGATTTCTCCATTTCAAGTCATAAATACAGAAAAGCATACACAAATAGAAGTTTTGAACTGTTCAAATTGATGAAATAAGCGAATTACTGAGTCCTGATCTTTGGATGCTAATCCGGAGAATTGCGTGACTCACATTATGCAAATTAGGTTGTCTGCTAAACTTGGTCCGTTCCGGTAACCGTTACAAAAAACCTTTTTAACTGTTTGGATCCCACTTTTGCTTTAATTACATATTAAAGAAATGTTGAGACTACATGCACTGTAGGTAGAAAACGTTGACGACGAATTCAGCTAGTTAAAGCACTGACTTCTATTCATGTGTCATTTGAATAACTCTGTTTGCAATGAAATGGACAACTTGTAACAATTAATGAATCTCTACTTTTTTGTAGTCGGGTTTTGGTTTTTGATTCCTACAATTTGCTCTTTGATCTGCCTTTTCCACAACGCCTTCGAAATTTTGGTGCTTTTGTCCCGGGACTTTTGTCAAGCGCTTTATCTTGTTTATACAAACTAGGTTGTTCGCGTCAGTGGAGCAAACTCAATAAAAAGACCGCGAATTATAAAGTGCCGATGTTTGGATGCTTTGGGGCAAAATGTGACGAGAATTATGCAAACTAAATTTTCTGCCAAACGTTTCATCAGGTTATAAGAAACTTGAAAGTTTTTGTTTGATTTGAAACGGCTAAAGCTACGTCTTGGTAGAGGGTCCTGAAGGGGTAAAATGGGAACTGGGATTGGCCTGTTTTTGTCCTGGGAAAATGGGATTTACGTGACTGGGACTGGGATTTGGTCACTGGGAATGGGAGAAAAAATGTCAAAAATGGGAATGGGATAAATATTTTGTAACCATGACCAGTCGAGACATTACTTATTTCGTGGGGTTGAGACGTTAAAAAATTGTTCAAGCATCTTGTTCGTGTCAAATTTTTAGCATGTTTAGCCATCATGTTTTATTTTTCCCCGAATGGTCTCGATTGCGGTCAACGATATTTGTGTACAGCGGTGCGTGTAAAGCCAAAAGTCTACAGGGAATGCGTATTTCTCTGATACAAACACAACATGGCGCTCTCGTGCAATACTCGCACTGTTGTCAGGGTGGTAAAGGGGTTACGCGTGATTTGGGCAAAAATTAGCGCGTTACACTTGAAAGCAGCTCAAATATTGCCGTGATCCGTGAATTTGCAGTCTAGCGTGATGCGTGATCTCCATATTTTAGAGACCGTGTTTCGTGATTCCGGCAGAAAATATTCGTGAAAACCGAAACTAACTCAGTTACTAATAAATCAATTTACAACAGTGAGTCGGTAAAACAATCAATATGTAAATAAACGTGATGAATGTTGTTGACTCATTTCTGTAACATGTGACAAGTCAATCAAATACATTTTAAATGATATCTAGCTTAATGTTAACTCGTTAACTCTAAACGTGTCTACGTGTCTTCAGAGCCCAGCATGTCGAGTGCGACAACGCTATAGCTAAAACAGAGTTCTAGTGTCATTCTTCCTGGCAAGGAGTCTGGACAAACCTCCAGCCACCCACGTTTAATATCCCGCTATCCGAAAGGGATCATGAAGAAGTTCCACAAATTCAAGCAGCAATTAATTCAGTTTACGGGTCTCACTGACATTGCATTTAGCAAAGGTTTAAGGAAAAACGTCGGCATTACCACTGCCCGTGTAGTAAAATTGCCAGCGTTAGCGGGATGGAGACCTATTCTTTACGAATCCAGGAGGCGTGGAAACACGAGTTTCCAAATTTTATTGATAGGAATTCTGAATTCAATGAACAGCCTAGGAGAGAAGGAGAAACGAACGAGGTTGTCAAATAGAGCATTGTAGTCCTACCAATGAAGGTAAGAACAGTTCAATAAACTAAAATGTCTACGACATTCAGCTTAGGAGAGACACTTCGTTTGCGTTTCTTAAAGGGCACTTTTAAGACTGATTTTGTTGAAGAAAGCGTTCTCTTGGCTCATTTTATGCGCTTGAAGCCCTTTTTCCATACTCGAAGCTTCGCTAAAAAACTGTCTGTGTATTGAAAACCAAACGCAAAGCAAGTAATTAGTCAATTAGGGATTATGTTTTTGCAATGGTGTTTGTTAAATACGTGATTCGTGAAATGTTTCAAAAAACACACGTGATTCGTGATTTGAACGAAAGTAGGCTCGTGATTCGTGATCGGGATCCCCCTTTACCACCCGGTGTTGTCGTGGAAGTACATACACACCGAGAACTGTAAACTGGAATTATCATTGGATTGTTCAACGACCCAGATGGAGAGGAATAGTCGTGGAATGTGTGGCATTGAGGAATCGAGTAGACGAAGAGGATGTGCAGATTTTGCTGTCGAAGTGTTTTACATCGACTTCGACTCCCTCGAGCTTCTGAAGAAGTCTCTCAGCTCCATCAAAGCCAACATTCAAGACTTGTCACTATTTCCCGGCTACAAAATGAGATTAAACATGGAGTCGCTCTTAACCCTTCACGTTGAAAATCAGCATGCCGTAACACATTTTAAGAGACAGACTTTTACATTGTACGAATATGCTGTCATGTTTGGCACATCAGTTGAAGAAGCAGTGAAAAGGGTTTCTAAGTGGGCAGCAGCGTACTACACACATCCAAATTCTCGCATATTACAAACTGCCAACATCACATGCAGTTTCCTTACCTCGCATCAAAATTCCAAAGCCAACCTCACAGCAGATAACCGAAACGAGAAAGCTGAAATGAGGGCGTGGGCTAAAATGCATGGTAAATCCGTCAGACAACGAAATGTAAGACGAGATAACACAATGGAAAGGGCGGGCACTTTGCCTCTGAACTTATATGAAACTGAAACGGTCCTGAAACCAGTCAATTTAAATTCACTGAAAGCTGTAGAAAGAGTTCCAAGCGAAAGTGATGAGCCGCCTAATTCAAATGAGGATGTCAGTTTACCACCAAAGTCTCCTAACAACGAACAGGTAGACAGCTTTAGTGCTAGTGACAGTGACAGTAACTCCAAAGAAGAGGTAGACAGCGCTCTTGAAACAACACTGAGAATGATCCGTCCGACCAGGCTTGGAAGAATAAGAACACTTACAAGTCGAATGACAGATTTCCTGCGGGTAGGAATGACAGGAATGTGAAGTGGCATGAACTTGCTACCTAAATAATCACTATAACTTCCCTACTTGCACGTCTTACCAGTGTAAAAGGATCCTATCGTCTTCAGAACATCTTCGCAAATCCTCGTGAATTTTTGGGCCTTTGTTGGGTCGTATTTAGAAGCCGTAATTTTGCGGATACTAAGAGAAAAGAGCTGGTATGTATGACACTGGGATTTTTTCTGAATTCTGCTAATGGGAATGGGATTTGAATACTGGGAAGTGGGATTTGGGAAAAAATTGGGCTGGGAAATGGGATTCGTACCCCCCCTTCAGGACCCTCTTGGTAGGTTCCTTTTCCAGGGTTGGTTAGATGGCCTTTTATAATATATAACAGTGCTCTGGTTCGTTTTGTTCTCTCAATCAGTTTTATTGCATTCACAAGTGTTGCAATTAATGTATAATGAGAAACATAAGAGAATGAATACAATATCAGAATCACAGGAAAATTAACAATAATGAGGCTCAGGCAGGCTGTTATAATTATAAGCTTTTATGATATTTTCAGGCTGAGGCCTGAGGTGGCCAAAAATTACTAGAAGCTATTGTTTCCCAGTTAAATAGTAACGTCCAACATTGAAATTAGTAAATGCTTGTCAGATAATTTTCCACCTTGGCACGTCAACAGCAAGCCAGTGAAGAGGGTTTGTACAAAAGCCAGTACCATTCTTCGCTCAGCGAAGCCCTATGGGCGGGAAAAGCCCCGGAAATACAAAGGTCATAGCTAGGCTTCCCCCCACCCCGCCCCACGACATGATCGCTAAACTGAGATCGTGATCGTGTCTAATAATTCAAAAGACATGATTATCCTTCAAGTGAACTGTTCAAAGGATGCGGAACTTAGGGGTAGTTCTTTGTTTAAGTCGAGAATTTAATCAGACCTGTGAGCGAGAAGTGAAATAGGCCATTTCCCAACTAATAATAATAATAATAATAATAATAATAATAATAATAATAATAACAATAATAATAATAATAATAATAATAAATTTCTGTAGCGCCATTTCCCAATGGTTCAATGGTGTTTTACAAAGTTGTCATTACGTTAATCTACAAATAATCTTAAAAAACAAATAAAAATGAACCAAAATTAATCATGACGATAAATAAATCAGAATTCCTAGCCAAAAGCTTCTTTAAACAGCCAAGTCGTAAGTTTAGACTAAAAAGTCGAAAGAGATACACATTTTCTTAATTCTAAAGGAAGGCTGTTCCATATGGTCGGAGCGGCAACTGTAAAGGAACGACCGCCATACGTTTGCAGATTAAATCTGGGAAACCAAGGAGATAATGACTAGATGATCTCAGTGTCCTGCGTGCTAGGCTTGTAAGGCCTTAGAAGTTCCGTGATGTAACTGGGAGCAGCGTCATGAAGAGCTTTGAATGCAACCAGAGCGATCTTGAAAATAATCCTTTGTTCAACAGGAAGCCAGTGAAGATTTAATAAAGCAAAGGTGTGACATGTTCAAATTTACTTGTTGAATAAATGAGTCTTGCTGAACAGTTCAAGACACGTTGTAAATCTTGTAGAACACATTTGGGTTGACCACAATTGCTTTAAGCCTCCCTTTCAAAGCGAGGCTATGTGCACAACCTTTCATAAGAAAATTAGTTTTCATTCACGTGTAAATAAGACCATATTTTTAAATATTAAAGGTGTGCACCTAGCCTCGCTTTGATAGAGAGGCTTAAGACAATTCCGAAATGGCTTATCAAAAGACACCTTCACCAGAGTGCGAAAGTAGCTCGAAAGTTAAGCGATTCACCGTCGTCTGTGAGGCGCTTCCACTCGAAGTCAGCAAGGTTCCAAGAAGCCTCCAGTTCTTTAAGAGCTAGGTCTTAATTGAATTTGGACATGAAATCAAAACACGCGATGCAGAATGATGCAGAATTAGACTTTTTTGTTTTCGCTGTTGAAGCTTTTTTATATCAAAACTGATACAATGATATCCAATTCTTTTGAGTGAACTGAAGAAAAGGAACCAGAGCACTGTTTTAAAAACGGGCATCTGTGACCAGGTGACTATCCCATGAACACATGGCTTTAGCCGTTTCAAATCAAACATCGATGAAAGAGAGATCCAAAAAGTTACACGTCGCTTATTTGGCAAAAAATCCAGTTGGCATAATTTTCGTCACATTTTGCCCCAAAGCATCCAAACATCGGCAGCTTATAATCCGCGGTCTTTGACACGCAAACAACCTTGCTTGTCTCAAGCGTTTGCATAAACAAAATAAAGCGCTTAACAAAAGCCCCGGAACAAAAGCCCAGGGCGGGGGTTACTCCCCTATATTACCTATACGGGGACGTGCCGCTGGACAAGGTATGGTTTTTGGCCTCTCTGTCCTAAACAGGGTACAAAATCTTAACCGAGTCTGTCCTAAATAGGGTATCAACTTGTCGTAAACAGGGTATGGTCAGACCCGATTGTCGTCATTACATATGGCTTACACAGTGTTTAGGTATCCTAGATCGGGGACGTTTGCTGGTCTTTGAAACACTTAAAATTGTGTAAAACAAGGGAGTTGGTATAATAATCATTTGCTTTAAACAGGGACCTAAAATAGAGGGTGCTGTCCTAAACAGAGTAGGTAATTTAGGGCTTTTTTTTGTCCTATACAGTCAGGCCCTCAAACCCTCACTTGGTCAATTGTCCCTCCCCCTGGGACAAAAGCACCAAAAGTTCGAAGGCGCTGTGGAAAAGGAAGATCAAAAGAGCAAAACGAAGACATAAAAAATCAAAACCCGACTACAAAAAAGTAGAGATTCCTTTTTATCCAACAAGCTGTCCATTTCATTGCAAACAGAGTTATACAAATGACACATGAATAGAAGTCAGTACTGTAACTTGCTGAATTCATCGTCAACGTTTTCTACCTACAGTGCATGTAGTCTCAACATTTCTTTAATATTCAATTAAAACAAAAGTGGGATCCAAACAGTTGAAAAGGTTTTTTGCAACGGTTACCGGAACGGACCAAGTTTAACAGACAACCTAATTTGCATAATGCGAGTCACGCAATTCTCCGGATTAGCATCCAAAGATCAGGACTCAGTAATTCGCTTATTTCACCAATTTGAACAGTTCAAAACTTCTATTTGTGTATGCTTTTCTGTATTTATGACTTGAAATGGAGAAATCTTAAAATCTAGAAGCTATTCAGTTCACACGATCCGAATTTGCTCAACAACCTAATTTGCATAATGCGTGTGTCATATTCGCAAAAATCACCAAAAGTTCGAAGTCACTGTGGTAAAGGACGATAAAAAGCGCAAGGTATTTTTATATTTCTGTACTCCCTGACATCTCATTAACGCACTTCGATAGGAATTTAGAGCGACTCGGTCTGGACTCGGGAAATAAAGGCCGACGAAGACAGGGTACTTTTGCGAGTTTTCAGAAAGCGCTCAGATGAGTGTTAATATATCAATTATCACGAGCTTCCACTTCAACACAAATTAAATTTAACATATGCTTTACACCCTTGAAGGAGCTCTTAACTTAAAAATAATAACACTTTTTTGCTGCGTGTTGTGGTTTTTGAGCAGTGAGGTCGCCAACTTATACAATTTTCGTGTCTGGCCAGGCGCTAATTTACGCCTTTTGCCGCTCTTACTGTTGTGGGCTCTAAAAAAAATATTTTAGCGTATTTCCCAAAACGAAACTCGTTTCCTTTACATGTGACCCAAGATGGTTTCCTGGGCAAAGTTTGAGGGAAAACTTTTTTCTGACCCGAAAGGCAGTGGACCGCTCTTATAGACATTGCCACTTAAGTCTTTCAGTGATGATATATAAGCTCTCTCTGTTATTTCTCTATCCATGTTTAATCAGGGATTGACAGATCTTTGTCAAAACGGACTTTTAATCCTTTAACATTTCATTTTTTTTTTACTGGGAAGTTTTGAGTTGTTTAAGTTCAGGGGCACCTAACGGTTCGTTTCGGGGAATATCTGTTCGGAAGGCCTTAAATCCTCTGAGATTTCGGATTTAATTGCTACGTCGGACTTTCGTAACAAGAGGACTTATCACAGGTAGCCCAAGCTCACCATGAGAGGAGTGCATATATTAACCTGTTCCATGTTCGGCAAAATATAAGAGTTTGTATAAAAAATGCAGCAAATACGTTTTAATTGCCATAAATGCGAAATAATAGAATCGTAAAATAATTTGTTTTTCGCAGATAAAGTTCCTTACTTGTTTTAGTTTGTGTCTATTGTGTGTTTCTTGGTTTTGTGTGCTGATTTGAGCTTATTTAAAGCTATTTAAGCGACTTTGGTTCATTGCTCACATACTGTGTAAATAATACTGCGCTTATTAAGTGTTAGGTGCAAATAATCAAGGACGCTTATTTTCGGTCAAAACGCCTCAAATCACTCCAAAAGGCCATTAAATAGCAAGTAATACAACACAGAAACAAGGTGAACCATTTATTATTGTGAATGATTTCGCATTTATGGCAATTAAAATGTATTTGCTGCATTTTTCATACAAACTCTTATATTTTGCCGAGGTCATAATATATGCAAAATGGAACAGGCTAATATATGCCCTCCTCTCATAGTGAGCTTGGGCTACCTGTAGACTTATTAGTTCTTATTGTTTTCGAAGGGGGCAAATATCTCGTTTAGAGTGCAAAATAAGGTCAGCTAGTATTTTCGGAGAGCCACCAGAAACTCGGAATTTCGGCGGATAGGATATTGTTCCCTAAAATTTTCAGCTAAAAAATCGGAACAGATCAGTCTGTATTAAAAAGCGCTGAAACAATCTAAGAAAGCAGAAAATGATATTTCAAGTGTTTTGCTAAAATTCCTCGTTGGGTGCCCCTGTAAGTTGCCCTGCTATAGACACATTTTGAAACATTGAAACAACAGAAGGTATTTGGATTTTTGGATTGACGTATGACATCCCAGGGAGTTTTGAAGTCAAATTAGTGCATTTCTTGTGCATTGATACAAGGGAAAAATGTACCATATTTGGTCGAACAAGCGCCCTCTTTCGAATAAGGGCCCCTCCTCAAATGAAGCACCTCTCTTGAACACGAAATTTGAACTAAGCGCCTCTCCTCGAATAACCCCCCCTCCTCGATTAAAAGCGCTCTCCGTTCTGCTGAAAACAGTAGGAATTTATAACTGTAGGCAGGTTTTAAAAATTTTTTTAAAGGTTGAACCAGTGGGTAGCACATCTGCGAACTTCTTGAGTTGTAAATTGTTTTATTTTCGTGTGACTAACGCACACTTCATCACGGAGTTTTAAAATACAAACGAACTGCATAAGTTGCGTTAATAACTGCGAGGATCTTCTTTACATTTATTTCTTCATTCCGCAGTTCAAATATATGAATTTCATATATTCATAATTTGAAGTTATTTTACAATACGTAAAAAACACACTCGCAGATTTGCATATAGGAACTACAAACCTCGCGTTTAGGAACAAGCGAAAAAATTTTGCAAGGTGTGACTTATGTGATGTAATTTTTGGGGGCCCACAGCTCTAAATAAATGAAGAACGGGAAGATCCTTTTCAAGATATCACTTTGTCCGACCAGGAGGAGGACAACGACGAGGTGAACGTTATCAACAATGATGAAGATGGAGACGGCGATGGAGATGTGGAATGAACTACCTAAAACGTCATTTTTTAAACAAAAGTTACATCATAGAAACACATTCTGAGTCCTTGTAATATTGTTAATAAGAGCCTCTCCTCGAATAATCGCCCCTCCTTGATTAAACGCCCCCCTTGAACACGAAATTTGAAATAAGCGCCCGGGGCACTTATTCGAGCAAATACGGTATTTTCGCCATGTTTCAGTTTGAGTTTCAAGCTGGGAGGTTCTTATGCCCCACGTCAATAACTGCAAGATATATCACTATAACAAACAAGATTTGGGTTACATGCAATGAATTCCTCGTTTAATAAGTGGATAGGAATGTGCCACGACTTTTAACCCAATTCATATACAATAACATAAAATTCAAATTTTACCAAAAAATACTAAATACATGAGTCTTCACATGAAGAACGTGGGGCGTCAAGAAAGGAGAAGACATGAAAAGCCACATCATGCAAGTGGTTGGTACTGGCAAATCGCTATGTATCTTAGGATGTGCACATCATAGTTGGTAGTCTGATACAGGCTGTTCTCCCCTCACACCAGGCAAGTAAAGTTATCGTTCGCCGAGGATCCCAAAAGTCTTAGCGTTTTGGGTTTATTTCAGTACACATCGTTTTGAGTTAACTCTAGAGCTAGAGGCCTCTAGAATATTTGCATCGAACGATGATTGTTAAGCAAATGATACTTGGTTTGACGAAAATAATTCCGATTAGTTTTAGGCAAGGTAATGCAAAATCCACAGATTCATGTTTTTACAGAGATTTTAAAACTTCAGAATGTTTCCACTGTGCGACCTATACTCACCAATCCTTACTGAGAGGTGCAAAAGCAGTAAAGTTTTCACAGTAGCCTTCATCACTTTTACAGCAGCGAGCAAATTGGCACTCTTTACGATGCTGTCCTTTGTAATGACTGAATAATTATAATAATGTCATTACTATGATCTAATGAAATATGCCAGGGGACGAACATTTCTTAAGTTGAGAACAAGTTGCTAGGGAGTTGTCACGAACGTTAACAAAGAAAGGCACTATAATTCATTTGTTTCTTCCTCTTTTCCCTCCCAAGCAAGGCCGAGTCAAAAACCGCAAAATGTTAAACCAAAGATAAGCATTACAGGAAAGTACATCTCAATAGCTTTCATTTAAAAGGTCACATTTGAAAATTTCATCCGCAGATCCCAAAGATTAATTAACTA
This sequence comes from Siderastrea siderea, assembly GCA_964030785.1. Classification (NCBI taxonomy): domain Eukaryota; kingdom Metazoa; phylum Cnidaria; class Anthozoa; order Scleractinia; family Rhizangiidae; genus Siderastrea; species Siderastrea siderea. The sequence goes on along the minus strand of OZ034973.1, from coordinate 20,370,820 downwards.
ATTACGCAACATTATGGCTCAAGGTACAAGTCTCTCGAGTGACAAAGGAAAGCGAAATTTGGACGTAGGCATAAAAAACAGAATAAATAAAATAAATAAATAAATAAATAAATAAAATACTCGGTCGTGCAGTGGAAGCTTTTAGTATCTTACGCGGGGGCATCAATTCTATTTCCGAAAATTCATTAGGTCAATAGTTTATACAGAGGTTTGGTTATTTAAATTCAAAATTATTTTATTTTTGCTTTGGCGCGAATGTTACATTGAAATTGTGCATGCAATGCACAATTATCGATGTAGAAATCATTGCAGTCCCAGCAACTGGCTATGTAAATTACTTTAGATTTTTGAGAACGATTCACGCGGTCCTTGTATGGAAAAAAAGATTTGATGCGGCAACTATTTTGAAAAAATTATCTTGAGGTTGACAAAAGAGTAAAACAAAACGACGACTTCATGATAGAAAAACTGAACACTTCAAGACCCTCGTTAAAAATGACCACACGTCTGCCATTGCAGACCATGTCAAAACCACCGGACACAACATCAAGTGGGATCATTTTGACATTTTAGCATCGGGCAAAACTGACTACCACTGCAAAATCAAAGAAACATTGTTAATCCAAGAACTGAAGCCAGCTTTTAATGTCAACGTTAGCAGTGAGAAGCTGATACTTTATTAATTAGCTGTAGCTTTTTATAGATTCACTGTTAAGATTGTTTTCTTAATCTTGGTTCCAGACCCCTTATCACTATTGTATAAAAGGTTTGTCAAAATTGTAACGGTCACTTTTGAAAATGTATGTTGACTAGCATACGAAACGTCAAGTTTATATAAAAATGCTTAAGTTTATAATGTTTATTACCGCTGTTTGTGTTTTATTTTTGATCAAAATATACCTTGCTACGTTACGTTGTTACTCTGTTACCTTGTTACTCTGGTTTCCCTGTTACCTTGTGAGTAGTAAGGTATATTTTGCGTATCATATACACAGAGAAAGGAAGGCGACTATATGGCATGCTAACACGGAGTCGTTTCCGATTTTACAACCAATGTTTTCGGTGACGTCATGGAATTTCACGCTAAGTACAGTGAGTGGGAAGGGAAAGCCCGGGTACTAGGTTGGATGGTCGGTTTTCAGATAAGAAAATGATGGAGGAGCATTCGATTGGGCCACAAAAAAGTGGTCGTGATAAGGAATGGTTGTATCTACGGTGTTATCTTAACGCGGGGTCCTACTATTATTATCAGTCGCGTACCCGCTAAATCTTGTAGCCGTACGCAAACAAACTTAAAGCAAACAAAGAAGGGGGTTAGTTTCTAAAGAAGCTGTGGTGCTGCTTCTGTGGGGAAGTGAAACACAAAACTCTGGATTTATCAACTGAGTTAATAAGATAAATTGTCCACCGTACAGAAATTGAAAACGACGTTTCGAGCGTTAGCCCTTCGTCCGCTCAAACGTAGCAGAAAGGAAACTTCGTGCCCAATTTGGAAACTATCACCAAATACAGTTTCCCTCCCAAGTGGGTAAAAAAGTGGCGTGTTTTCTGGGCAGCCTAGCTGTCAGGCGTGACCAGACTGAAGAGCCTAAGTGGGTAGTACTAGCCTACATGTTTCCCAGTTTTAATAGTTTGGACTGGTGTACGATCTTTTACCAAAGCGAGGAAGCGACCAGTTATTTTCCTCGCGTTTGTCACTTGCAGTAAATCGTTTTTATTCCGTGAAAAATTTTTCAATATAAAATACGGGAAGTTCGTAACCGCTAACCCGTCTCTGACACCAGGTCCCAATGGTCTCTGATTCTTCTTAAGATCTCTTGGCCATACTCTTTCGAATCTCTTCCGTTATATCCTGACATGTTTTCACGGAATTAAAATCATCTAGTTGCACGTAACAAACGTCATTAGACGTTGACGGGTGGAATTAATACAAAAGCGATGAGGATATTATAATACAAAGAGTGAACCAAGGCGAAGATGGTGATGATAACCATTATGACGAAGAACAACAACGATAAAATCAGCGGCAGAGTATTTCACAGTATTTGAGATCAAAATGTTTGGCATTTTTTTCTTAATTTGATTGCTGAAAGAAATTAGTATTAGGGACGGTGACCATACAGAGGTATTTTTTACAACGGTTATGACAATTGGGAGAAAGCAGATCTTAGCAAGGGTTATTGGAATCCAAAAAGAAAAATGTGTAGCAGTTTGTTTCCAAATTTAAACTAAGTTATCTCTCAGTGAAAAATGCGTGGTCACCCCCAATTTTGTTTTTGAATTCTGGTAGCCCTAGCTAAGATCTATTTTTCCCAAATCGCGGTCAAAATCCGCGAAAAAATACCTTTGTGTTAGCTGGCACGGCCAGAGATGCGCAGAACGTATGCACAGTGACGAAAGGAGGCACCGTCCCAAATAATACCGGCACTGATTAACAAAAGGCTTATCGCTTTGTTATCATAAATTAACAAAATACCGAAATTTATTGATAAATGGATATTTAAATGTAAAGAAGATCCTCGCAGTTATCAACGCACCTTATGCAGTTGCGAAAAGAAAGCCTGAAAAAATCAGGCTTGCCGGGACTCGAACCCTGACCTCTGCGATACCGGTGCAGCGCTCTAACCAATTGAGCTAACAAGCCAACTGGGAGCTGGTCATGACCCGCAGAGGTCAGGGTTCGAATCCCGGCAAGCCTGATTTTTTCAGGCTTTCTTTTCGCAACTGCATAAGGTGCGTTGATAACTGCGAGGATCTTCTTTACATTTATTTCTTCATTCCGCAGTTCAAATATATGAATTTCATATACATTCATAATTTCAAATGGATATTTGTAAAACAAATGAGCAAGAAAAAGAAATAGTTTACAACAAAACAATCGCCATGGTGCCTGGTGGTGATGTTGTTCTTTTGGGTCATCCTGAGGTATTTTGGTACTGATCATTTTCACCGACTGGGCTTAAAAGTTTTCACGCAGTGTTTGAGTAGGCAACCGAAGGGAAGTTTTCGATCCCATCACAGTATCTAGAGGGTTTGCAACCCAGAGGTCAATGGAGATGATAACGATGACGAAGGCGATGAGAAACGAGTGCCCTTTAATGCGTTTCACTTGCGTATGTGCTGGAACCGTAAGTAGTGTTATTTCAGAGAAGTTACTTTGACGCAACTAGGTTTGTTTGGACTCATAAGTAAACAACAACATCCACCATTTAATCTGCACATTGGAATAACTATTTTCAGATATTTTATGAACATTATGTTTCAAACACAATACATCGCTTCTGATCTCTTAGTTTACTTTTGCTTCAAAGGTACCTTTTAATAAAAATAGCCAGGAAAGCGTATTATAAAGTGAGAAAGCAGGGAATGTGCTTAAAAACCTATTTACAGTTTCGTCTATTTATACATGTTAGAACTGATATAATTGATAATTGTCCGATTCCATCTGCGAAAACGCCACAGACTTGCCAACCGTACTATTTCTGGGCTAAAGGTTTAAACACCACTCAGTAATACTCCACCAATCGCACCATACACGAGGAAAGAATAATTCCAAGCAACTGCAATGAAAACGAAAAAAAGTGAAAGGAAATTGAACTATAAGCGCGCAAAGAAAAGGCTTCATTGATATCCTAATTGCTAATTGGATAGGCCACGCATAGTCAACAGGCCAGCTGTTAGGGGGCCTCAGTTTATCTCGGAAAGGGACAGAGTAAGAGATTGAGTATGACCCATTCTCGACCCCAGAAGCCTTCTCTATTGCGCATGACTGCACCATTCACAGTTAAGCCTGAATGCTCTGAAGTCGAAAATGGAGTTCGACTTTGACTTTTAAAACTTAGGGCGCATGCGTTAGATTATTACTTTCCGTACGCAAAACCGCACCCACGATTTTTGCCTCATTAATCACTCTCGTTACTTGAGCCCACCTCTCTACTGGTCAGAAATAGGGAGTACAGAGTCTACCTAATTGTTGTGGGTGGAATGTTTGCCCACTGCAAGTCGCCAACCTTTCGCCAACCTGATCCCAGCAATTCACAAGTACTCATTAATTTCTCTGGGTAGAGAGAGGCATGAACACAATGCAAGCACAGCTAGAGACTACAGAAGCATAAAACGAGAACACCTTCTTGTTTTTCAAACATTTTCAGAGCCTGTTTGGATTCTTTAGCTGAAGATTTGATGCCGGTGCGACTTTCATACCGTTACCATTTCATCTCGGTTTTCTCTTGCGACTCTGTATTCGTTTACATGATGCCTCTCCAAAGCCTCCCATCGGCACTAGTTGTATCGGTGCGAGTTCACTCCGGTTGCTGTACCGTATCGAGATTCTCATTCGGTGCGAAGACTCATACTGATATTATGTTAGCGCGGTATGATTTTTGGTTCATATCCTTTTTTACTTTTAACCATTTCGTTTCGGAATAAAACTCGGTTTAAAGTTTTCTTCTCTTACTGAAACGAAAGTCGCAAAAAGGATCATCTAAACAGCCCGCAAGTCAGAAAATGTAAGGCAAAGGACTCTTACCCCCACCCCCGCCCACACTTTGGAGCTGCAATCTAAATAACATAATTGTACTTCCGCAAGCAAAAGGAACTAATTCTGCTATCAGTTACGAAAGTTTGAAAGGTTGCTTACCTGGAAAGCACTTAGAAGCAATGCTATCAACCCCAGAAGGAAAACTTGTTCTCGAAAATACTCGCTTAACTTTGAAATACATCCCTGTAGAAAATTAAAAAAATGAGAGCTTCTTACGTCTGAATTTAAAAAGAAAGACCAATCTATCTAACTTGCATCAGAAAACAATCCAGTTGACCTGTCTTGTCTGATTTCCTCGGACAAGAAAGCCCAGGGAAAGTACACAACCACAATTGTCAAGGTAAACGCCATTATATTTTTAACTCGTTCAGTTACTTTTAATAACGCATCTTTTTTACTGTGCACGCTGATGACATAGGGCTTGTGTCACTACTCAGGAGCACCCAACGGTTCGTTTCGGGGAATATCTGTTCGGAAGGTCTAAACTCGCATGAGATTTTCGGATTTAATTGCGGTTAAAGCTAGTCATTTCTTTGGCGAAACATCACGTCGGACTTTCATAACAAGAGAATTTATTAGTTCCTATTGTTTTCGGAGGGACAAATATGTCGTTTAGAATGCAAAATAAGGTCAGCTAGAATTTTCGGCGAGCCATCGGCAGCTCGGAAATTCGAATGATGGGATTCTGTTTCCTAAAATTTTCTGCAGCCTAAATTTTCAGCTAAGAACGCCGAACAGATCAATCTGTATTAGCTTACACAAATATGCCTTTAAAAAGCTCTGAACCAATCTAGAAAAGCAGAAAATGATATTTCAAGTATTTTGCTAAATTTTTCTCGTTGGGTGCCCCTGACTACTAAGCCCATACCTGGTGGTAGATGTTAGAGGGGTGGTCTCTCTTGCCACAGGCTGGTGTAATGGTCTTGCAGCACGATTCTGGAACGGACAAATTCTCGTTCTCGGGCATCTGCTTCCACGATGTGATATTCCACGATGCAAAAGAAACGCTGCCACAGCATTTGTGCTGGAATGTAACGATTATACATCAGTTAGGAAAAAGAAGTACACAGGAAATTAATCTTTACATAATTTGATCCTCGATTTTGCTTAAGCCTATCACTTTTGATAATGCGATATATAAGGTGCATGATTCTATGAGATTTTCGTAAAATTTAGCCAAAGTGCTAATGTTAAAGCACAAAATTGGCACCCCTCTTACATGTGGTATGGTTCAACCGGCTCTTCTTCCTTACACACGTATGCTCCAAGACATTTGTCACACTAATCTAAGCACTAGGAGCTGCAAACTGCTTAGCGATCATCTGCGGGCATACCTAACCATTTATTTGAAGACGATAACTTTCTTGGTCAATTTCATTTTGCTGTCAAAACTAATTTCTATCAATGCACTGGCCACAGACACACGATAAAGTGAGAGAAGCTGGAAAAACCATGGGAATGAGAGAATCGAAAAGGAGTTCCTACCCTCTGTTGAAGCAGGTCAAAGGATTCTTTAATATCATCTGATGAGCCATACTCATTCATTCTATCAATTGTCGTTCTATCTAGATCCTCCTCAATCTAGTAAAGGAAGTGTAATCACCAGTTAATCGGTCATATTGTAATATGAAAGTAGGGTAGGTAAGCGGGTACGCAAAGTCACATGTGTATTCGGCCATTAATTACAGTGTTTCTGCACGATGAAGCAACTAAAAACCTTATTTCTTATTACTCTCTCTTGTCGGGATTATTCCATCGATAAGATAAGATAAGATAAGATAAGATAAGATAAGATAAGATAAGATAAGATAAGATAAGATAAGAATAGATAAGAATAGATAAGATGAGATGAGAGGAGATGAGATAACATAAAATAAGCCAAGATAAGAAAAGATAAGATGAGATGAGATGAGACGAGACGAGACGAGACGAGACGAGATGAGATGAGATAAGACGAGATGAGATGAGATGAGATGAGATGAGATGAGATGAGATGAGATGAGATGAGATAAGAGTTGGCGTCTTTACATTCTGACCCCCGATCTCTCTCTTAGAAGTATGCGGGTCGGGTATCACAATGAACCTAGCATGAACCTGGGTTCCTTTTTTCGCTGGGGACTCAGAATGACCCTACGCACGGAAAATGTGCTGTATAAATCACGTTACCATTAACCACAATAACAGCCCTAACAACTAAAATCTGACGTTTGACTAGGGCCGCTACCTTCTCACCTGAGCTCGTTGCACAAAAGCGACAATTCCTACCGAACATTCGACTAAAAATATCAGCGTCAACATGATTAGGAACTGCAAACAAAAAAAAATGAAAAATAAAATATAAAAAATCACAAGCAACTTAAGATCCCATGTTCCAGGCCTTTATAGTGTGGAGGTGCAAGAAAGTATAGTAAGAACATGTCCCCACTTTTCTCAGGCGCTGTATTTTGCGCCCTCTTTTGAATAGGCGACCCCTCAAAGAGGTGTCATGAAATTTTAAATAACCGCCCGACCACTCGCCATTGATAGGCAGTTAGGAAGAGTGAACGAGGAATGAGAAGGATGAATTTACTCCACGTTTGATGCTAAGGAAAATACATTTTCCATAATGCAAACTGGTTTATTGGTGCTATAAGAAAGAAAAAAAAATATAAACTTCGCTTGCAGTATATGTTGACTTAAGGGTTTATTTCACGGAACTATTTTTATGAAGACTCCCAAAAGTTAAAAGATACATTTTCACCAACGAAAATCTAAAAGATATGGTCCAGTTTTGTTAAAGTTACTATACTAGTGCATGGAAGCTATTATTTTAACTACTGATGGCCACGATGGAAATGGATTTCACTCTGAAAAAGCTGACCCAACGTTTTCAGTTCCACCGTTTTGTTTTAAAAACAAAAATCACCGAAATTAAACGGCTTGTTGTAATGGTACTGTACAAACATGTGATTCATAAGAAGGGTAAACGAGTCATACTTAAACGGGAATTGTGACAAAACACCAGCAATGTGTGCCAATGACAGTCCCTTCAACGACTTTAATCTACTTACTGAAACGAGGAAATATCTGTGCTCCTTGACAACTCCATAGCAACCGCAGATAGACACAATCATGATGAGCCCTCCGGAGCCAATCATCAAACCGACAATGATGAGAAACCACGAGCTCCCCAGAAGCACGCTGTACTCGCTCTCAAACATTAGTGTCCAGGCTCCTACTATCACCAGCGCTACGCCACTCAACTGAAAATAACAATTATGGTAAGTAATAAGCGCTTGTTAACGAAGTTGTCGTAGTTTTGACGAGGCTGTGCAGCCATGATACTAATTTTCGTACACAATTTTGCGTTAATTGAGGAGAAATAGTATAAACAGACACCATACCCCAGAATAAAACGGAAATCAGTGATTCAGATTAAAGTAATCGAGAACTAAATAGTGGCGTTGACAAGGAGAGCAAGAAGGTTTACGTACTTTCTTGCAACGCAAACAGCAATTTCCCTTTGAGTAGTTTTAACGTTTACTAGTTTTATGTACTTTTAAGTTCGAAAGTTTGGTATAAAGTATAAAATTTAGTTTAAGTATAAAATTAAGGTGGAGGAAGAGAGGTTTCGAGTATCTACACCTAAATGATATTATTTTTCAATCCACGCCGGCATGCTCCAAATTGGCAAGGTATAAGAGTTACTAGTAACCAAGCAAGTTTCTGAAGTTTCTGTTAGCACTGCACGCCTAATCAAGATGCAGTATAAATGACTGAGGGGATCGAATGACAATCGCCGCCAAAACACCGCCAAAACATGTACCTCGCCTGGTACAGGGCGAGGTTGTAGTAGAAACCTTACTCTGAATTTTCGGCCGTCTCTTCGCCCTAAGCCATCGTGGCCACAGACCAGACATTCTGTTACTAGCGTCAACGGAAGCGGGGAAGGGCGGACTGAAAGTTTTATTTCCCTGTATATAAAGTCATGCCAAAAAGTTTTTTCGAAGATGGGAAAGACAAGGGACATCAACAGAGGAATCCGCCGGGGAGGTGAAGAGCAGCATTTGAGCAATCATTTGAACGGCGAAGAAATCGGAGCACCCACAATGCCTGAGAACACAGCAGCCTATTTGAACAAGGTTGCTGATCCTCAGCAGGACTTCCGAGATGGATTGAACGAGTTTCCTCCAAAGCCTGAGACTTTTTTTCAGGCTTAAGGTGTCTCGATCGAAATAAATGACGCGCTCTATGCCTCTCTAAAAACTCTAATAACATCGTCATAGATTTCGCATTTTACACGCATTTATCGAGGAATAATACGTATGAAGTCTTTGAAGTCCGTCTTGGGTTGTTACTTTGAAGTCCAAATTTGCCGAGATTTCTGTTCCGACGATTTTGCGGAAACTTGAAGAGTCAAGGTAAGATGGTATTATAAGCTGATTCTAGAAGTTTTGAACCAAATCTTAGCGCTCAGTTTTGTTAAAATAGCAATTTTATCAAAAAAAGTAGTGTTCAATAAAAACAAAATCACGGAAAACTAACGAACAAAACATCTACATATTGACATACGTATTTTTCCATGATAAATTATGTAAAACGCAAAAGGTTCAAGGAAATCGAGTAAGAAATGACAATGTTATTAGAGTTTTTAGAGAGGAGTAGAGCGCGTCATTTATTTCGATCGAGTCACCTTAATCGCAGTTTACATAACTGCGAGGATCAGGACAAATGTAATGTAATTTGCAAATGTAATTTGTTTACCCACGAAACACTTAGGAGCTCGAAAGACCTCGTTTGAAAGTGTTCGTGAGCTCAGATCTAATTGGAATTTGGAAGTGTTGGTTTTGGAGGAGAGGGGAAAACCGGAATACCTGAAGAAAAACCTCTCGGAGTAAGGACGAGAACCAACAACAATTTCAACCCACATATGACACCGCGACCGGCAGTCAAACCCGGGCCACAATGGTGGGAGGTGAGCGCTCTCGCCACTGCGCCATCCCTGCTCCCCTATTTCAGGGATTATGGTAGACTTTCTCAAAAGTCCTTCGCTTTTTATTTCCGGTTCCGGTGGTGGGCCCTTGCTGCACGCTCCGTTTTTTGGTTTTTTCGCCCTTCCGAAATCGCGCTTCCGTAAAAAAAAAAAATTCTGACCTCGACTTGTGGGCAAGTCTAGGATTATGGATGGTGATTGGGAAAACGGAATATGGCTGTTATGGAAAGGCTCGATTTGAATTTATTTTTATCGTGCAAATGCTGCGTTGATAGAGGATGTACACTAAGCTACGGCTAAGCAAACTTACAAGCACTCCACTCGAATAGTCACTGACAAATGACACAAATTCGATATAACAGTTTAAGAACCTAAACTGGTAGGAGGCAAACCCGCTGGCTATCTACTAGACTTGCCCACAAGTCGAACTCAGAATTTTTTTTTCACGGAAGCGCGATTTCGGAAGGGCGAAAACCCAAAAAACCGAACGACGAGCGCGAGGAAGCGGGAGCTGAAGGGCCCACCACCGGAACCACAAATGAAAAGCGAAGGACTTTTGACAAAGTATAGCTAAGAGGTAAAATCATTGCAGCCCCCGGGCCGGCTGAATTGTGATCTGCTTTACAGTGTAAATATTAAAAATATATATAAATATATGATACTACTATAAAAAGGGTAAAATAGAACCTCTAATATAATACAAAAAGGGAAATATCAGAAATACTTATAATTAAAACTGTTTTTAATTATCGGGAATTGAACCTGGGACTCGTAGATTTCAAGTTCGACTTGAACTGCTGCGTCCTGACCACTGGAACACGCTGCCTCTCCTCGAACGATCTTAGACTGTTATTATCCTAAATTGTCTTGCTCTTTTACCTCAACCGATTCAATTAGCCGTGGTTAAAACTTTTGTGAACCCTGTTATACACATTTCATTAAATGATCGTAGACGAATTTTTTACTCAAACAAACGTTTCTTTACGAAGGACGTAAAATAGCGATCGATCGGGTTGATAATGAAAGCAAAACTACAAAATTCGTGGGAGTTCTCTTGTTCGCGTTTTTGTGACCTGGAACATTTACTACCGACTACTGACTAAATAAAAATCTACGAACAGATCGAAAACCTGTCATTTGACGAAATCTAAAATAAAATACTTCGTGTTGAAAACGATACTGTTTAAATCACGTTCGAGCACGTTCATGACACCCCCACTCTCCCCCGTCTCAGGCAAATGAGACTTTACCGGCAGTGATCGTCTACAAAAAGAAAACACGACCAGTGGGAGGCCAGGGCAAGACAAGGTAACTGCTAACATCGGAGGACTAACGATAAAAGACAAGTATTATTGTTAGATCGTATCTAATAGTTCAACAATTATCTGACAGCAGAAACTCATAAGGACTTGAATTCAACTCCTTATGAGTTTCTGCTGACAGTAATGCGAAAACTCGTAACATTGCAACTAGATAAAGATTAAAGAATGCACCGATCGCCTTTCAAAGGATATCTATTCTCATTACGTTTAGCGCAATAGACTAAACTCTGTCATGTTCACGGAACCAAATAATCTTCCATATTTAAACGTATAACGTCCGTCGTTCGGATGCAAGCGTTTACCATTTGTAATACAATGTATCTCGACAGAAGACATTACTCGATAAGGGCCATTACTTAAAAACCACCAAGTGCTAAATAGACAAAGGTCACCAAGACGATCAATTCCTTGCATGAACTTGGATACTCTGCAGGAATTTCGTTCGTATTGTATGTGATACTCTACCTCAATGTTTTGATAAACTGGGATAAATGGTATTACTTCTGTCGCTCGGATGCAAGCGTTTACCATTTCTAATACAATGTATCTCGACAGAAGACATTACTCGATAAGGGCCATTACTTAAAAACCATCAAGTGCTAAATAGACAAAGGTCACCAAGACGATCAATTCCTTGCATGAACTTGTATACTCTGCAGGAATTTCGTTCGTATTGTATGTGATACTCTACCTCAATATTTGGATAAACTGGGATAAATGATCCTTTTGTCCTGTTATTGCCTTTTACGTAATGCTATTAACTGCGGTATGTCTATTTAAGTTACCCGAAGCAAAATTCTTTTACAAGGTGTGAACGAGATTAAAATTACTTGAAAATTAATTGAGTGTATAGATAATAGACGTTCAATACCCTAGGAATAACAATTGCCTTGTAAAAATAACTCTTGTCAGGGGCAGTGCGGTTCTAACTTTTCAATGGGAAGTGAAAGTCAGTGAGACTATTCAAACGAAATCTCTAAAATCTACCGAACACTACTTTCCTCTGGTGCGTTTTTCATGAGTTGCAAGGTAAAATGTTCTCGCATGACTATTGTAATGAAAGCTGCAGAGGTCATAAAACAGCACTCCCTTTTGGTGCCAGTTGTTCAATTACTTTTGTCTGTGAATGAATACTTAAAATCTCACCCTCCGTACTGATAACAGCTTTTGAGCGGCAGTTTTCTGCGGAGCGCAGCTTTTTCTTTTCACGTCATTTTGTTAAATAACATTTACATTTTTACCCATTCATGGAGAGTGGTATGTCGGTCATTTTTACAGCACGTGCAGGCAATATATCAACACCACACATGCTTGAGGATACTAACACTATCATTCCATCACGCAATATTAAAGCTGGTTGTAATGCATCAGTCATTTCCAGCACTGCCCACCCCCCCCCCCCCCACTTGCCGACCCCCGGGCATTTAGGATTTTTTGAAAACAAACCGGCAAATACCCCACGGTGGGGACATTTTAATTGAGCTGTTCAAATGCCCCGCGGTACAGGTAAAAAAATAAGTTAATTTCTTAGTTTTCAGGTATACCTTCATTCTAATCAAAGCTAAATCAGGCCAAACTAAGACTCACATAAGTCTTAGTTCTCTGTATTTCTTCAATGATCAGTCGTACTGTGGATCTACAGTCTCATTTTGTTTTGAAAGGAAGTGATAGTGCTGTGACGTGAAAATCACGAAACCGTCAAATGCCCCGGGGTAGACTAATGCCTCGCCCCCGGGATAGACAATGAGGAAAAATGCCCCACTAATGGCCGGGGGGGATGGGCACTGCTGGAATTGACTGATGCATAAGCAAGCATTAGCGGACTTCTGCTTTTAGTGCTTTTAGGGGATTTCTACTTTTACGGAATTTTTAAATTTAAATTTTTGAATTTTTAAATTTGTTGTTTTAAAAAAAACAACCACGATAACGTAAATAATTCTCATTTCTACAGTACAGATGCTGTATAATCAACGTTTTCACATCAAATAGTTGTGTTATATACGGCTGGGTAATTTTGCTTGCATAAAATGTTAAACTAGCTTGTGAACAGCCTTTTACGGAGGGGAATTTAAACGCGAAAAAAAAAAATCGGCGAGCAAAGTGTTATGCAGCTTATTTACTATTAGTAAGTGATTTTAAGATGACTAACATACAGCTTGGCAAAAGTGCATTTGTACTGGCCGCGTTAGAAGTTTCAGTGAGAATCATGCGGTAGGTTTGAAGCCTGAAAGTAATTATATTATTGACAATCATTAAACAAGGCAAAGGAAACTTGATTCACAAATAAACAGCTGCAATAGGTCATTAGTGAGAATATTAAAAAGCACAATATCATAAACCATGTAACTCAGTTCCTGGGATCAACTGTCTACATTGGATTTATATGTTTTTACCAAGCCAGCAATTTATTAAAAAATTAATAGCGTTTGTCGTCGGAAACCGTGAGTTGATTCTAACCTACATTCCCAAGAATCACTGAAGAATGCCATTCAAGTGCGTCAGTGAATTACAAGTGTTGTGTTCGACACTCACCCAGTAAAAGAACGTAAACATGTGCATTGGCGCCTTCAGGCATCTAACACTGCAGCATCGTCTCCTTCCTTTTTTCTTGAGCTCGACATGTCTCAAGTCAGAATAATCCACGGGCACCATAGCGAAAAATACGAGGAGCGAAGTTCGCCGTTGGCTTAAAGCACGAACGACGTGTAGTAGAGGTCGTGACACTGAAGTGGCAAAGAAACAGGAACCTCAGTGAATGAAACCTGGGCGGCGGGAGATTGAATGACATTGAACATTGATTCAACGTTTAGGAGAATTCAAAAGTAACACGGGCAATTTCAGTATCGTACGAGCAAATACGCTTTTATATTTGGTACACGTTCGTCAGTAAAATAACAGCTAAAATTAAAAGGGAAGTGGACGTATATAGAGCTGTACTGGGCAACTAAATCTGCAATAAAAAGGAACATAGCAAACGTACGTGTTTTAATGTACAGATCAAAATACAAAATCTTACTACCATGTAACATGCTTGATGTATGACAGCCAATATATAACCCCTATATAATCCTCATGCACGTGAAGTGCTATCATGATACTTCAAAATCCTTTGAAAAGCTATATAACACGATAACAAATATATAACGTATATGGTTTCCGGAATGATTTCTATGTGTCTCAATTGTCTACAATTTGTCTGCGTATCCGATATCGAGCTAGTGCCGCGGCAAGAATGCCTTTAAATGTTTGAAGGGGAAGAGGAAAATGCGACGAAAAAGGACAGGCAAGTGCGTGTTTTTAACTAATGACGGTGCATTGTTTGATTGGCTCTTTCCCATGAGTGATCTTTTTCCAGAAACTGAAATAATATTTTAGTGCACGCACAATTTATATATCGCGTGTTATGATCGGTCCTTGCCTTGTGCGACTTACGTGAAGGTTCGGGTTCAGAGTACGAGGTCTGGTCAGGTTTTGTTAAACTACTTTTGCTCAATAACAAGCATACACAGAGTGTTTGATGTATCGCATATTCTCTTTTTATTGTGACATGTATTTTGCTGAAGGTATTACTGTACTTTGATAAAATAAATTCATCCTATCTTATGTAATCTTAGAGTGAATTTTTTTTTGAAAAATTAAAAGTTCACTACGCGACCTGTTCACCAAAAAATCCGAAGTTAGTGAAAGCTGAATAGTCATGAATTTTTGTTGGGACGAAACTACAAACTAGTTCGTAAACAAGTGGACCAGCTAGTACGCCTTCCAAATAGTAACCCAGGACCCGACTTTTTTTTCATTGAAAGCCGAACAAAAAACGCCGATTCTGATTCCTTAGACGTGTCCCTTAAGTATTATTTAAGCTTATTTATCTCCTTTTATGCATTTGACGCCCTGGTTTTCTGACTCACGCTTAACCGTGTCCCATAGACTGTGCAGAACTTAGAACGTTACATCACATGTTAGTCAACTGTCATAGAATGATGAAATGTAAACAACAAGGACATGATTTTGAAGTTTTTACTTTTGTTTATAGAAAAATGTTTTTTTTTGTCCCATTTTATTTTATATATGTATTTTAAAAAATGCATACTCCACGTTCTTCATACTCCTCATTTTTCACGCTTGCGCATTTTCCTGACTCTCCTTTTTCCACGTTCCGTACTCCGCAACCTTCATTTTCCATGTATCCTCCTAAAACAACCTTTAGCTTTGTTTTCGCCATCTATTTATTGCGACTCCTCTCCTCGTAGGATATTTACCGAATAACCCACTCAGGCAGCTGGCCGGGTTTATCGTCCGGAAGGTAATGTCAGACGCTAAAAGATTGTCTGAGAAATGAACATTTATCGGGAGGGGTGTCACGCGACATTTTTCAGTAAAATGTAGATTTTCCTCTACTTATTTGTGATCGTAAAGCAAGCCATACAGGTGTTTTTCTACGCACTGTTACTGAGAACAAAGCCTTTGGAAAAGTAATGCCTTTAGAAATTGCTCTACTTGGTAAGCTCAGGAAAGTGAATTTCAGTTGGTGAAACTCTGTAGGCAACTTTGCTATTATGAGGACAATCTTCCAGTCAAGGGCATTATCTTAGATATGCTAGCAAGCCAGAAAGGGGTTTATTTTTTTTATTTTGCTTCTTTCATAGTCCTTCGATTAGTTTCGATAATGTGCGTATGTGCTTTATCGTAGTAAATAGAAAACAGCTAGTGATGGTCACGGTATACTAGACCTATATACCGATACAGCAACCATAATGATTTTGCTCCTGGGCATCCCATAATATTGGATTGATTCTATTAATGTAATAATGCTGCATTATCATTACAAACGATAAATAAATTTCAGTGAGTACTATGGAATGCCTAGGGGGCAAAATCAATATGGCCGCTGTATCGGTAAAAAAGGTCTAATAAAATGCAAGCTTATTACATTACTCGATTTTATTTTACTGTGATTAGGAAAAAAAATTAAAACATAAAACGTGTTTTCCCTTTTTTGAAATTTGACTTCCTTTTCTGGTCATGTTCTTGTCGATAAAATCGCAGGAGTGATATCACTCTACGTCCAATGAGAGCACGCGAAAATTAATCGGTGGGTTGTAAGAGCTGATAGCCTGTTAGTAGGTAACCAATCAGATCGATCGCTTACTCATATCCAGGGGTTATAAATTTCCAATCTCGTTTGTATGACTCGCCCCCAAAAAAGAGCACAACTGGTGAAACTGATACAGCGATACTACACACCAAATCTTCTAATAAGACTATGAAGTCATGATTTACCTTATGAGGACACTGATTGCCATATGTAATTATCGACTGTCAAAGTTGAGATTTTAATAGAAACAATTTTGCACTCGGGTTTGTTCGATATCAGGTTACAAAGTAACCAAACTCGATGCTAGACTTTGGTCTGACTTTGGTTATTTTCCTCCTCATATCCAACGCGAGCTTGTTTCGATCAGCACCTGCAGTTAGCTTAAACATAGACAGCGTGATGTTTACTAAAGATGTCAGAAAGCTTTGTGTCACAACAAGACGGCCTGATGAGAGAAGAGTCTTAGCTCGTGGCAATTAACCCAAATAAAAAGATGCTTGCTCAGGATTACATTGTTTGCAGTAAAGCTCTGAAAATCGAGATTTCTGTTTATTGATAACATTGGTGAACCAACACGAAGCCTTTTCAAGGCAAGGTTAATTGATGCCCCATGAGCATTAATATGAATATGGGTATATGAATTCTTTTAAATTATGATTTTTAATTTAAACAATTTCTTCTTCGATGTTTGCTTGAAAACTCTTAGAACTTATCGTACGTGAGCTTCTCTTGTCCAGTGAGGATAATTGTTCAGTTGGGGTAGCGGTGCATTCTGTTGATGACCCCGTGCAGTAATGACCAGGAGTTCGACGATCAAGAGAACCTAAAATTAATTACGTCTCAAATTACAATAATAAGAGTTAAAATAAATAACTTGAGTAAGTGTGTTTTGAAATGTGTACCCCGCTTCTGACACGTTTGTTCAAAGATTTGGAAATCTGCAAATTGTTGCTCGAGAACAATGTGGTTAAAAACCATGAGCTACATGGCGACGGGCACTAAAGTTGTTTCAAAACTCTTATCTCAGTCACCTGATAAGCTGACAATCGGCTTGATCTGTAAATAGAAAATTAATTACTTTTTTTCTACTACAAATAAGTACGTCTGTATAATGTTATGTCAAAACACATCGTTAAAAAAGAAATGCGTTTGACAGATTTGTTTTTTAATTACGAAGCACTGGGCAATGATCTAGTTCAAGTTTGCCACTCAGTGTAGCTGTAAAAGGGTACATTGTAGCGAGTTATAGCGAGATGTAAGCGTTCGTGATGTTACTAAGAATTACAATACAGTTCTTCTGAAAAAGTAATGTCCTTTGACTGACCCTGAGAGTTCTGTTAATGGAGCTTACAAAGGAACACCTGCCTTTTGAAAGCACTAGACGTGATTCGTCGTTACCTCAACCACAGTGCATTTGGGGCAGTTCGGGCTGTAACCCGAAATTACTACAGCAGATCATATGTATTTGATCAGTAATCGGAACTCCTCCCAACCATAGCCCAAACCAGCGTCAAAAACGATGCCTGAACGAGTTGTGCCTGTCCTTGAAGCTGGCCAAAACGAAACCAGTGAGACTGGCGGTAATGATCTTACCAAGCAAAACCGAATACACGAAGAGATGAGAACAAATGTTCGCGAGCAGTTGTCGCAGATTTACGGCCCAATTTTGAGAGCGATGAAACTGTCGGGAGAACTCTTCGGCGAAACCATATTCACCGAGGATGCAAGAATAGGAAATTTTGACATCTCTCGCTACTACAGCACACTGGTTGTGCTTGGTCAGTGGGTACTCGCGATAATCGGAATGACAAGTCTCTTTTACGAAGGCTTCTCTTCTATGACTAGTTTTTTGTACTTGCTGATTACTACTATTTGGTATGTTCAGTGTGCCTTCACTACCACCATTTGCTTCGTGGTGCTGCCTCTCGCATACAACAGACGATCCAGATTTGCTCAGTTTATTTCCAGTTTTCGCACGACTGGAACTGAGCTTGAAGGTCTGAGGTTAGAGGCACTAAAAGGTCTTACGATTGCATGCACAGCCTCTGTTTTCAATTCTGTTGTCATCGTTTTTGTTTCAATTTATTACAACGGCATAGTCTCAGTCTTCAAACCATGGGACCATCATTTAGCAATACGGGTGATCGAAGTCATATTTGGAAACTTCAATTCCTTTGCTTGGAGCTTACCAGTGCTGATGTTTTGCATCACTTGTTTGGTCCTTGAAAGGATGTTTGAAATACTGAAGAAGAAAGTCATATCGAGCCTTGTTACAGCCAACTCCTTCACTATTGCGCGCTTACGACAAGAACACCTGAAACTATGTGAAGTGGTTGAGTTGGCGGATAAGGTGTTTTCGCCTCTTCTTTTTGTCATCGTCGCACTGGACATACCACTGATCTGTACCAATGTATTTCAACTCACAAAGACCGCGAAAAAGTGGTCCAGTGAAACAGACGTGATCTTCTTTATCAGTTACTTCTACTGGAGTGCCTGTACAACGATTAAAATTGCAGTGCTGTGTATGTTTGGACATCGGGTGACTGAGAAGGTAAGGTTCAGCTTCAATCTGATTTATGTTTTAAACAGATCATTTGTTGCACTGGTAGGTAGGGAATAACTCTATTGTCAGTTACAGTGCGTCGTGTAACGGATAGAAAGGTTTCAGTGAGTTTCGTTGTTGGCATGTACCATGCAAAAACTTGAATTTCAGTTGTTTTAACCTCTATTTGAAAACTTTTTGAAACATGCAAAACTTTTGAAAGAAAATTTGAAAATGAATGGAAGAAACTGAGATATTAAAGAAACCGTTTTCACCAAACAGTTGACTAATAGTTTCAAGTTTCAAAAGCCTTTTTGACTTTTCACACAAGATCTTTCATTTCGATTTGCATGAAGGCGTTACCCTGCTCGTTTGTATTTACGAGCGGGCAAATTGATGCGGAATTTGTTGTTTTCTAGTGTATTGAAATGTCACAAAATTACGCTTTCCTTAGCGCAGAGAATTCTTGAGTTCGTTTTGCGTGAATTCTCTTCATTCAAGTGAATTAAGAGGGTAACTCAATGTATAATTATCGTACTTTAACGAAACATGGCCAAAATTTTCGGCAAAATAAACGCATTTGAGGTTTTAACGAAATTCAGATTTTTTTGGGCGTCCCACCGAATGCCACCCATCGAAAAATTTCTAAAGTCGAACTTCACAATACATTTTTGAACTAATGAGAATATCAAAAAAGTCTCACCCACTTTGTTCGTCCATTATTTCCTGAGTGATAAAGTCCGGCTTGTTTGGGTCCTTGCAATTAGGCGAAGACTTGTAATTCAGTTAGCAAACACTGTCAAGTTTGGATTCTATATTTTATTAGCCGCCATTAATATTAGTATGCTTTACATTAATATTAATATTAAAATAACGCACCTCCATAGGATTTTCCGAAAGGGAGCCGTGAATGTTGACAGAAACGTTAAATGGACTATGGTGAAAAATAGTCTTCAAATTAATAAAGTTTTGAAACAAACCACATCAATTTCTGAAATATTAACCTTTTCTGTAGAAAACGAGGTTTTAAATTAATTTAGTTTTGTACGATAACAGCTGTCCTACTTAAACGAAGACCTAGTTTCATTGTCTTTAGAAACCATGCAATATATATATAAAAAAAAAAGATTCCTAATAGCAATCCGATTGTTCCATCATTGAGGCAATAACACATATAGTGATCTCGCTGTGCACCTTGTGGATGCAGGCTTCAAAAAGGAATCAAAACTAAATCCCTGATGCGTGTATAACGATTTCGTTAAGGCAAGCATTTTCAAAGTCAGTTAAAGGGGTTAGTTAAAAAAAAAACTGTGATGCTGCGTCGGTGAGGAAGTGGAAAAAACAAAAATTTGGATTTATCAATTCCATTGATAAGTAAAACTGGCCACCCTAAAGAAATTTAAATGCCTACATTTCAAGCGTTTGACCTTCGTTAGGGGTTGTAATTGGTTTTTATGTAAAACGGTATAGCCACGCTATTGGTGGAAACATGACAACGCAAAACCAAAAAGAAAACAAACAAACAAACAAACAAACAAACAACCAAACAAACAAAAAAAACTAGACTAAAACTTCCACTGTTGCCCTGATGTAGCGAAAGGCCCCAGACTGCCATGAGTGGGCTAGAATGATCAGGGAGATTGAATTGTCCAGCGACCTGTTCGGATGTGTCCTTGTCGTTTCTTTCGACGTCTCACAGGTGTTTGAGGAAGCGGTCGCCTAGTCTCCTCCCTGTTTCGCTAATGTATATGTTGTAGTTCAATTTTATCCTTGGTTCAATTTTTATTTTCTTTTGTCTTACATTCATTATCATCTATTTACATAAAAAAGAACAATGAAAAATAAAAATTGAACCGAGGATAAAAT
This sequence comes from Siderastrea siderea, assembly GCA_964030785.1. Classification (NCBI taxonomy): domain Eukaryota; kingdom Metazoa; phylum Cnidaria; class Anthozoa; order Scleractinia; family Rhizangiidae; genus Siderastrea; species Siderastrea siderea. The sequence goes on along the minus strand of OZ034973.1, from coordinate 20,350,483 downwards.
TGAACTACAACATACATTTTCTTTGCATAAACTGCATTTTATTGGAATAAATAACATTGGCGGAGGTGCATGTAAGACGATCAGTGATTTGCAGATCGCTTGAGAACTGTTGCTTTGCTCGTGTTGTGAATTATGCACGCGTACTTGCTCCAGGTGTTGCGTCGCATTTAAATGAAACAGTGGCCGGGTGTTAAGAAGATTCTACCTGTTTCGTTGTCATTTTGGAGTAATTTTTAAATCACTACAAAATGAAATAAAATGATGTTTTATGGCACGTCGGTTAATCTGATAAACGTGGTGTTCCGCTGCGTTGACAAACGGTCACAAACGGATGGAGCTTTAACAAATTACTGAGGGAATCATTAACTGAAATCTTGGCATCACCGCATATTCTCGGACTTGAGCTCAGGGGGTGGCCCACTGGACGCTGAGCGTCTCTCCTGCTAACGAACTCATCTGCGACTTGATCACGTTCAATAATTGCTAAATGAAAAGTAATACGTGCAACATTTTCGTGCAACTTGTCACGCAACAATGTTACGGTGTAAGTTGAGATTGTTTCAGTGTGTATATTACCCGGCACCTCCTCGCGCAACAAGTGTTCATGTTGCAGAAAGCAAACTTCGCTTCGACTTCCTCTAAACATTAAAATTTGCAATGCACAGACGTGGTGCTGCATTCGCAACAAACAAACTGAATTGCAAAGCAACACTCTTGCGTGACAAGTTGCGCGTATTACTTGACCTTAAATGAACCTGCAAATCAGGTGCAAGGGAGGGGCCGATGGGTCTTTCAAGGAAGTAGTAAAATAAGCATCTTAGTCATCGAAGAAAAATGTAGGCAGGAAACAAAAAAAGTGCATTAAATCAAAGAAAATACAGGACTTATCTCGACTGTGGCTAGCTTTAATTAAATTTCAATAACAGGCTCACAGTTTTTATGAAAGCTTACAAAAGTGTCATGTATCTGCGCGCGACATCAAAGAAAATTCGGAGGTAAGTAATCTCATCCTTTTCACAAAATCGCTTGCATGCAATCGCATATGTTGATCTTTTCCAGGCTGGTGGGAATCTATAGATACTTTATACATAAATAATCTGTGCATGCTGACAAAAGACTATATTCAACTTAAAACAAACCGAATACAAGTTTCTCAAGCATACATGCAAAGTTGAAGGACAGTTTGGTACGAAGGAGTACCGCTGAGCCTTCCAGAAACCCGTTCAAGTGACCTCTGACAAGTGGAGTTCATCAGTGGAGGAGCACTTCAGCTGATCATAACAAGGAAACAAGAGAGTTAGTTTCTAAAGAAACTGTGGTGTTGCGTCGGTGGGGAAGTGAAATACAAAACTTTGGATTTAATGACTGAGTTGATAAGGTAAACTGGCCACCGGTTAAGAAATTGGAATGAAAAGCTGTCGTTTCGAGCGTTAGCCCTTCGTCGGATTCGCTTTGACGAAAGGCTAACACTCAGGGCTAACGTCAGCTAACGTCAGCTTTGAATCTCTTTACGGTGGCCAATTTATCTTATCAACTCAGTGGATGAATCCAAAGTTTTGTGATCATAATAAACGCCTCGTTTTCGCTAGGAAAGCTAGTATAGATTACCAGTAATTTTAACCTTTCATTTGTATTTCTGTAGCTGTTGCTGTTCCTCGCGCATGTTCAGGGGGAGCCCATTGGTCTGTCCGTGGGAGGAGTGGCTGCTGTAGTCAACAAATCTTTCTTTCTTACGGTTAGTTGGAGTCACCATGACAACTTTGTCCGTACCTGAAACATACGCAATAATTAAAATGTCGTAACACCAAATTGTTAAAACTGAAACTGATGCATTGTACTAAAACTGCGAGAATTTTTCAGTTTTTTGTTTACTTATGCCACTTAGGGTTTTCTTGTTTAAATTCCTCTGAAATTGCAAGAATTAGATTTGTATCAAAATAATGCCATCCTGAGAATGGCCAGTAGCTGATTTCTACAGACAAGCGGGTTATGCCCAACTTGACAAAAAACGCGTTGCTGTTGTAAAACATTACTTGTTTCATGACATGGGAAAAATGATCTTAGTGCGCCCTGCTTACTGCTATATGTTACGGCTATTATACCTGGAAAAATGCTGTACAAAAGCCACCATACTACCCAGTGAACCTGACTCCTTAATGAGTATGTGGAGCGAGCCCAAAGCGGACTGGGGGGTGAAGGTTGTGTGACCACAGGCAAGTTCAAGATAAGAGACAAACGCCGCGAACGTGACTCCAAGCGATGGCCTCGTTAATAATTGCAACGGTCGTTCTCGGTTTGACTCAAACGATCAAAAAAATGTTCCATAAATCGCTGAATTTGAGATATTTTGTTCCTAAATTACAATAAACTGTAAGCAAGACGCGCGTCGCTTCGCCGTCCAGCCTCGGTCAAATATAGTTCGATAAATTACCAAGCTTTGGGCCGAAAATCGTTGCAATCGCTCGGTTCTAACGACCTAAACAGCTGCCGCGAATTTTCGCATTCAACAAGAATACGCCATCGTCAGAGGATGTGGCGCAAGGTCGAAATATGAGAAATTGGAAAAATTCGGGGCTGTGTCAGGATTTGGCGGCGTTGGAAGCTGCATGCCTTGTCTCTCTCTCTGGTATTAGTAGGGGGCGTCAGCGGCAAGTGAGGAATTAATCGTCCCAAAACCCCACCAAATCTCACAATAACACACAATCAACATTAGGTAAGTGATCTTTATTTATCTTGCTTACAGTTTATTGTAATTTAGGAACAAAAGATCTCAAATTCAGCGATTTATGGGGCATTTTTTTCGATCGTTCGAGTCAAACCGAGAACGACTGTTGCAAATTATTAACGAGGCCATCGCTTGGAGTCACGTTCGCGGCGTTTGTCTCTTATCTGGAACTTGGGCCGCCTGTGGTGTGACCGTTGTTTCTATGGCACCAAGCTGACGCATTAACTCAAGAAGAAGGTCTCAACTTTGTAATCGCCAACCTCTGTCGCCCTAAAGCCACCTAACGGTTCAAATTGGGGGTGGATAGATACCAGGTGTTAGGCTAGTCCCCAGGCAGTTCTTGGTGGGTGAGGATGAATAACGCAATACAATGAAAGAGTAAAACCACTACCACTAAAACGATATTCATATGGAATCAGCATACGGGTACCATTTCTTACAGTAAAGTTGACAAAATCGATGTTCGTGATTGTAGTCAACTTATAAATCACATGTACAGGCGGCAAAAATCGGGGAAGAGCGCTGGAAGGGAACGCGTCACTAACGCCTAGGTCGAGTGGGTTTTTGGCGCGGTAGGTGTCTGTGTGTAGGTTTTCCAAAGAACCGAGTGGCAAAATATTTTGCCAGCAACCTTTAGCAAAACTTTACAGGGAACCGCAACTTTTACAGCTTATAGACGTTTAATTGTTGAAAATAAAGCCTTAAAATTCCAATTCTTCAAGTTAGCAAGTGGAGATAAAGTTTTAGTGCACCAATAAATTGGACATGAGTACCACCTATTTTTGCATTTGAATTTCCCTTGTGCTGCCATTTTGAATAGTTTGGCGTCATAAGATTGCCCGTGTTGTTGCATACAAAGAAAGTTGCATCTTAGCAATGGTGGCAACCGTATGACGTCATAAAATTCAAAATGGAAGTGCGCTGGAAAGTCAAAAGCGAAAATAGGTGATTTTCAATATCTAACTTTTTGGTAGACGAAAACTTTTTTTCCACTCGTTAACTTTGAAGAATTAAATTTAGACTTTATTTCCAACAATTTAACGTCCATTTGTTTTAACGGTGGAGGTTCTTTTTGAAATAAACGTTCTAAAATGACTGGTCATAGTTATGTTTTGCTTTATTTCAGCTTATAGGAATAATCGTGTCGTACTTTGTTGTTCTGATAACGTTACCAAGTCGAACGCATTACAGATAGAGGGTGTTTTGTCTGGGCAATGGAGGAACAACCCATGACGAGGAAAGTACGGAGGAAACTGCTCTCTGAAAACTCAAACATAATTGATGGTTCTCTTATCATGAGTTATCTAGCTAGTCTAAACTAACCAAAAATATAGTTGCCACAGACTGACCGTACAAGTGTTCATAGACGTTAAATTTCATTTTTTAAAAAAATGAAAAAAAGCCGTGAAAAATCGTCCCCAAGGATTGGAAATCGCTAAAATTTGTAGTCATTATTTAATCTTTGAGGGAAAAATAGGTTAAGGTAGTTGTCACTAATAATTATAGTAATCTCAAGGTATACAATTTTCTAATCAACAATTTTATTTTACTGTACCGTAAAGCGAGGAAGGCTAATGAGCACTGTATATACATTGTTCCTGCTTTCAAGTTTTATGCGTGGCAAATAAAGATATTTAAATGAGACGAAAATGCCAACTTAAAAGTTTAGTTAACCGATTGACACTTGAAGGAGCATACATGTATGTACACTGTGTGTAGTGCTTCTGACTATGCGTCTGTCCCGTAGTTCGTCTCATGGGTTAGGGTCAATTATTATAAAGACAGGCACATGGTGGATGATGTGTCTCGATGAACTACTTCTGAGAGAAGAGGGAGATGTTTGAAGGGGAAGAGGAAAATGCGAGGAAAAAGGAAGGCAAGTGCATTGTTTTAACTAATGACGGTGCGTTGTTTGATTGGTTCTTTCTCATGAGTGATCTTTTTCCAGAAACTGAGAACAATATTTCAGTGCACGCACAATTTATAAAGCAACGAAGACACATCGCGTGCTATGAACGGTCCTTGCGTTGCTCGACTTACGTAAATGTTCGGGTTCAGAGTACGAGGTCTGGTCAGGTTTTGTTGAACTGCTTTTGCTCAATAACAAGCATACACAGAGTGTTTGATGTACCGCGTATTCTCTTTTCATTGTGACATGTATTTTGCTGAAGGTATAACTGTACTTTGATAAAATAAAATTATCTTATCTAATCTTAGAGTGAATTTTTTAAAAAATTGAAAAGGTCACTACACGACCTGTTCACTAAAAATCCGAAGTCAGTAAAAATTCAAGAGTCCTGAATTTTTCTTGGGACGGAACTACAAATCAGTTCGTAATAAACACTCGGACCAGGTAATACGCCTTCCAAAGTAAAAACCCGGGACCTGACTTTTCATTGGAAGCTGAACAAAAAACACCGATTCTGAATCCTTAGATGTGATCCTCAAGTAGTACCATGGTATCCTGGAGGCACACTTTTATTTATCTCCTTTCATGACACTAAAAGTTGTGGTGGTGGGGGGGGGGGGGGGGGAGAGGGTTAGTCAACTGTTATAATGTGATGGAATTGAAACAAGAAGGACACGATTTTGAAGTTTTTACTTTTATTTATATAAAAATGTTTTTTCAGTCCCGTTTTATTATATACGGGATATATTTAAAAAAATGTATACTCCACATTCTTCATCCTCCTTACTTTTCACGCTTTACGCATTTTCCATACTCTGCGTTTTCCACGTTCCGCACTCCACAACACCGTAAACTGCCGCTTATAAGCCCCCCCCCCCCACAGTTATAGACCCATCTACCTGTAAACAAAAAATACATCCGGTTATAAGCCCCCCCCGGATACAAGCCCCTCCTCTAGTTTTCCTTGATTCCTTAATATTAAGCACTCTCATAGAACACTGCGGAGATGAACTCTGACCTTCTGTTTTGTTACATTCCGGTTACGTTCGTGTTGTTGCAGTTTTGATTTTGTTGTTAAAATTAAAAGAATTCGATTTATTATGAGGTTTCAAAGGTTAATTAAGAACTGGTAAATTAAAAACCTATTTCGATCAACACTGCTTTGGCTCATTTCGAAACGTTTTTTTAATGGCGCTTATAAACCCCCCCCCCCCCCCGGATATAAGCCCCTCCATTTATAAGCCCACCCAAAGCCCCTCACGAAGATGTATAAGCCCAGGGCTTATGAGCGGCAGTTTACGGTAACCTCCGAAAACAACATTAGCTTTGTTTTTCGCCATCTATTTAGCGCGACTCCTCTCCTCGTAGGATATTTGCCAAATAAACCACTCAGGTAGCTGGTTTATCGGAAGATAATGTTAGACACTAAAAGATTGTCCGAGAAATGAACATTCATCAGGAGAAGTGTTAGGGACATTTTCAGTAAAATGCAGATTTTCCTCTACTTATTTGTGATCGTAAAGCAAGCCATACAGGTGTTTTTCTACCCACTGTTACTGAAAACAAAGCCTTTGGAATGTGAAATGAGCTTAAGGTTGCAAAGGTGCGAAAAGTAATGCTATTAGAATTCGCTCTACTTGGGTAAGCTGAAGGAAGTGAATTTCAGTTGTCGAAACACTATAGGCAACTTTGCTGTTTTGAGGACAATCCTCCAGTTAAGGGTATTATCCTTAGTTGTAATAGTTTCGATAATGTGGGTATGTGCTTTATCGTAGTAAATAGAAAACAGCTAGTGATGGTCACGGTATATTTGCGGCTCGAAAAAAAAATGCAAGCTTATTACATTACTCAATTTCATTACACTGTGATAAGGGAAAAAAAAATGAAACATAAAACGTGTTTTCCCTTTTTTTTGAAATTTCTTATTTGACTTCCTTTTTTGGTCGCAATTAATCCTAAATAAAAAGATGCTTGCTCATGATCACATTGTTTACAATAAAGCAGTGAAACTCGCCGAGATTTCTATTTATTGATAACATCGGTGAACCAACACGAAGCCTTTTTAAGGCAAGGTTAATTAATGCCCCATGTGCATTACAATAAATATATTAATATGAATATGGGTATATGAATTGTTGACAATTATTATTTTTTAATTTAAACAACATTTCTTTCTTCGACGTTTACTCTGAAAGCTCTTAGAATTTAGCGTACGCGAGCTCGTCTTGTACGCTAAGGATAATTGTACAGTTGGGATAGCGGTGCATTCTGTTGAAGGCACCGTACAGTAATAGCCAGGAGTTCTACTTTCAACAGAACCTAAAATTAATTACGTCTCAAAATTATTATAATAAGAGTTAAAATAAATCACTTGAAGTAAGCGTGTTTTGAAATGTGTACCCCGCTTCTGACTCGTTTGTTCAAAGATTTGGAAATCTGCAAATTGTTGCTCGAAAACAATGTGGTTAAAAACCATGAGCTACATGGCGAAGGACACTAAAGTTGTTTCAAAACTCGTATCTCAGTCACCTGATAACCTGACAATCGGCTTGATCTGTAAATAGAAAATTAATTACTTTTTTTCTACTACAAATAAGTACGTCTGTGTAATGTTATGTCAAAACACATCGTTAAAAAAAAGAAAGGCGTTTGACAGATTTGTTTTTTAATTACGAAGCACTGGGCAATGATCTAGTTTAAGTTTTCCACTCAGTGTAGCTATAAAAGGGTAAATTATAGCCAGTTATAGCGAAATGTAAGCATTCGTGATGTTACTAAGAATTACAATGCGGTTCTTCTCATAATATAATGTCCTTTGACTGACTCTAAGAGTTCTGTTAATGGAGCTTACAAAGGAACACCTGCCTTTCGAAAGCACTAGACGTTATTGGTCGTTACCTCTATCACAATGCATTTCGGGCCTTAACCCGAAATTACCACAGCAGATCATATGTATTTGATCAGTAATTGGAACTCCTCCCAGCCATAGGCTTCAAACCAGCGTCAAAAACGATGCCTGAACGAGTTGTGCATGTCCGTGACGCTGGCCAAAACGAAACCAGTGAGACTGGCAGTAATGATCTTAACGAGGAAAACCAAACACACGAAGAGATGAGAACAAATGTTTCCAAGCAGTTGACCCAGACCTACGGCCCAATTTTGAGCGCGATGAAACTGGCGGGAGAACTATTCGGCGAAACCATATTCACCGAGGATGAAAGAAGAGGAAATTTTGACATCTCCCGCTACTACAGCACGCTGGTTGTGCTTGGTCAGTGGGTACTCGCGATAATAGGAACGACAAGTCTCTTTTACGAAGTCTTCTCATCAATGACTAGTTTTCTCTACTTGCTGGTTACTACTGTTTGGTTTGTTCAGTGTGCCTGTAGTACTACCATTTGCTTAGTGGTGCTGCCTCTCGCATACAACAGACGATCTAGATTTGCTCAGTTTATTTCCAGCTTTCTCACGACTGGAACTGAGCTTGAAGGTCTGAGGCTGAAGGCACTGAAAGGTCTGACGATCGCATGCACGGTCTCTGTGATCAATTGTGTTGTCATCGTTTTTGTTTCAATTTATTACAAAGGCACAGTCTCAGTCTTCAAACCATGGGACCATCATTTAGCAATACGAGTGATCGAAGTCATATTTGGGAACTTGAATTCCTTTGCTTGGACCTTACCAGTACTGATATTTTGCATAACTTGTTTGGTCATTGAAAGAATGTTTGAAATGCTGAGGAAGAAAGTCATATCGAGCCTTGATGCAGCCAACTCCTTCACAATTGCGCACTTACGACAAGAACATCTGAAACTATGTGAAGTGGTTGCGTTGGCGGATAAGGTGTTCTCGCCTCTTCTTTTTGTCATCGTCGCACTGGACATACCACTGATCTGTACCAATATATTTCAACTGACAAAGACTGCGAAAAAGTGGTCCAGTGAAACAGACGTGATCTTCTTTATCAGCTACTTCTACTGGAGTGTTTGTGCAACGATTAAAATTGCAGTGCTGTGTACGTTTGGACATCGGGTGACTGAGAAGGTAAGGTTCAGCTTCAATCTGACTTTGTTTTAAACAGTACTTTTGTTGCACTTGTAGGTAGGGAATAACTCTATTGTCAGTTACAGTGCGCCGTGTAACGGTTAGATAGGTTTCAGTGAGTTTCGTTGTTTCGCTGACTGTGTTGTTTTCTAGTGTATTAAAATGTCGCAAAATTACGCTTTCCTTAGCACAAAGAATTCTTGAGTTCGTTTTGCGTGAATTCCCTTCATTCAAGTGAATTAAGAGGGTAACTCAATGTATACTTATCGTACTTTAACGAAACATGGCCAAAATATTCGGCAAACATAAACGCAGTTAAGTATTTGATTAACGAAATTCAGATTTTAATGGGTCCCACCGCATGCCACCCATCGAAAAATTTCTAAAGTCGAACTTCAAAATACATTTTGAACCAATGAGGATATCAAAAAAGTCTCACCCACTTTGTTTGTCCATTATCTCCTGAGTGATAAAGTCCAGCTTGTTTGGGTCCTTACAATTAGGCGAAGGCTTGTAATTCAGTTAGCAAACACTGTCAGGTTTGGATTCTATATTTTATTAGCTTTACATTAATATTAATATGCTTTACATTAGTATTAACATTAAAATAACGCACCTCCAAAGGATTTTCCGAAAGGGAGTCGTGAATGTTGACAGAAACGTTAAATGGGCTATGGTGAAAAATAGTCTCCAAATTAATAAAGTTTTGAAACAAACACATCAATTTCTGACATATTTACCTTTTCCGTAGGAAAACGAGGTTTTAAATTAATTAAGTTTTGTACGATAACAGCTGTCCTACTTAAACGAAAACCTAGTTTCATTGTCTTTAGAAACCATGCAATATAAAAAAAAATTCCTAATAGCAATTCGATTGTTCGATCACTGAGGCAATAACGCATATAGTGATCTCGCTATGCAAACTCGATTTGCATTGGTAATTAATACTCTGGGGATTATGCAAATGAGACTATAAAAGAGGTTACATGTGCTCCACCTCATTATTCTAGTCGAGGCCGCGAGAGTGAAGTGTTTGGCGTACGTTTTTCAACCCGACTTACTCGATGGCTGAGGCAGATCAAGCTCCTCACGCTGCAGGAGCAGAAGAAATTGCAGATCAAGTGAACCCGCCAGTGCAGGCGCCGGCTCAACAGGCGGGTGAGATTCAACCAGCCGCTGGGGCTCAACCGGTGTTACAAGCGGATGAAGTACGGTATTATTTTTTGTTCTGGTTTGAACGTTACGCTTTTGGGGCTCTTCAAGTCCTTAGTTTGTTGGCTGATATTTGTGCTGACCATGCCTGTGAGGTTTGTCTGCGCGGCGTGGTTTTTTACTATTTTAACTTAATGCCTGTAAGGCTCGCTGCGTGGCAAAATGTTTATAGAATATTGCCTGTGTGGCTTGCCTGTGCGGTGAATTTGTTTAACTAATATTGCCTGTGCGGCGGAATGTTATCTAATATTGCCTGTGTGGCGAAATGTTGATTTAATATTGCCTGTGTGGCTTGCCTGTGCGGTGAAATGTTTATCTAATATTGCCTGTGCGGCGGAATGTTGGTCGAATATTGCCTGTGAGGCATGCCTGTGCGGTGAAATGTTTATCTCATATTGCCTGTGTGGCTTGCCGGTGCGGCGAAATGTTTATCTTGTATTGCCTGTGCGGTGGAATGTTTATCTAATATTGCCTGTGGGGCTTGCCTGTGCGGCGAAATGTTTATCTAATATTGCCTGTGAGGTTTGCCTGTGTGGTGAAATGTTTATCCAATATTGCCTGTGTGACTTGCCTGCGTGGTGAAGTGTTTAGACTATCTAATATTGCCTGCGTGGCTTGCCTGTGCGGTGAAATGTTTATCTAATATTGCCTGTGAGGTTTGCCTGCGCGGTAAATTTGTTTTGGTATTGCTTGTGTAGCGAAAGATTTTTTTCTTTTTTTTTTTGTTCTGTTAATACCTGTGAGGCTTTTTGCGTGTGCCTGAGAGGCTCGTTGGCGTGGTGAATTTTGCCTTTGCGACGATATTGATTTAAAATTGCTTGTGTGGTTTGCTCCGTGAAGTTATGCTGATGTTTGCCTTTTGAATTCTTCATGCGTGAAAATGTTTTTTCCTGTTAATGCCTTAGAGGCCTCTCAGCGTGTTAAATTTTTTGTATTGGCAGGTGCTCGTGAGATTTGTTGGCGTGGCAAATTTGCCACAGTAATTTATGCCTGAGTGGTACCATTGTATTTACACCGCTTGCGTTGTTTGCTTGAGAAGTGAAATTCTGTTGTTGATGTCTGTGAGACGTGTCTATGAGCGAATTGGTTAGCCTGTGAGGTTCGCTGACATTTTTAAACTTTTAGGGATAATACCTTTGTGTTTATTTGTAGGGCACTTTTTGTGCTCTTAAGTTCGTCAATCTGAGCTTCGCCTTCGGGGCAATTTGGTACTGATTATAGTTATTTTGGCGGTTTGCGTGTGTCAGGAATGTATTGCTAATGCTTGCCCTTATTTTTGCTTTGGTAAGGTTTTGTACTAAGTCTTAAAGTGAAGGAAAACTAATGGAAACAGACAATGGCACTTATATTTTTAGATTATCTGTGCAGTCTGCTTTTGTTCTACTTGATGCTTGTATGGTGTAATTATGGGACGGAACGTATTTGGCCTTCATTAATTGTGTGTTAGCATGTTTGTGTTATTAATTTGTATACTAATGGTAATGTTTAATAATAACAATAGTAATAACAATAACAATAATAATAATAATAATAATATTTAATAATAAATAATGCTATCTATGGTCTTATAATGGTCATATGATGTTAATAGTCGTGTTGCTCGGAATGTACAACGTATGGAAGGGAAAACGTTTGGAAAATAAGATTGATAATAAATGTATCCTCTTGGATTTATTATGCAGGAAGAGTATGATATGTTGCGAGTCATGCGGAGGCTGGAGGCTTTAGAGAACTCCCAGAAGGCTTCAGTTGAGTCAGCTTTAGAGGAACTGCAACATTTCATTAAGATGCCCATGTTCAACAAGGAGAAGGCCTCGGATTACCTTATTAATTTAAAGATTGTGGCGAAAGAGTCGAATCATCCCAAGTCGGGATTCTTCAACGCGGTGTTGCAGGCTATGAAGGATAAAATTAGGGTCCCGGACTCTCAATTCCAGCAGTACCTTCAGGTCCTATTGGGCGACAAAGATCATGAAAGGTTCTCGATTCGATTGCTAAAGTTGACAAGGCTATGCGAGTGGCAGCTCCTAGACCCTTCGCGGCTAGGGGTCGTGGGCGTGGTGGCCGAGCCTCGGTTAGATGCTTCGCTTGTAACCAATTTGGTCACTATCAGAGTTATTGCCCTTATCGGCAGACCGGGAATCAGGCAAAGAAAGGTCGGTTTTCTGGTGGACTGCAGGAGCATCCGAAATTGTGAGACGAGATTAGAACATACTAGGATGGTCGAATGAATAATGTACTTTCGGGAATGCATAAATAAATATCCATGTCTGTCATGTTTGTTGTCGCAGTATTTTTTGCTTTATTTCGTTGTCCCGTTTTATTTCCTTTGGCCATATTTTTCAAATAACTCTTGGTCAGGGTGAGTGACTCCTGCCACCAGACGTTCTGCTCTCAGACGTGTTGAAGTCGCTCTCTCCTGGTCGGGAACCCCGGTTTTTCCTCTAGATTTCTTTGTTTTTATACTTATTGATCTGGAATCGGTTGGTTTAAGGTGAAATCTTTATTTTAAACCCGTTTTTTCTACCTAGATGGTGGGTCGTAAGAGAAAATCCATGGTCTCCAGTGAAGGGATTCTGGAACAAGCAAGTCACTGGGTAGAGTTCCGGAATCAGGTTAAGGGTATCAAGCCGAGAATCAATTCGAATTGGGTGGATATAAACGGGGTTCCTGACCAGGAGGGAGTGACGGAGGTAGTGCATTGGAAGGACGTGCTCTCGGGCGTGTCTCCTGATTTAGAAGCCTTTAAATTGAGAGATCCCGATCATTTTTCGGTTGGTGGCTTACATCAAAACGTTGAGGCTTGGGCTAATGTTCTCGAGGGCCATCCCCTAGCGGAACGTATTGGCGAGTGGATTCGTGATAAAGTGGACATCCTCCAATTTGCTTGACCTTTCTCAGGCGTTTTTAAGCGAGCCAGGTATTCCTCAGATTTGCCGCCACGAAAACGGTTTCCAAACCATGAGTCGTGCAGGAAGTTCTCGGATTTCATATCGCGGGAGATTATTAACCGTGTTTCTACAAGGGCGTTTAGAGTATGGGGGGAGGTTGGTGTGGATGACCCCCCTTTTCTGGTGCTTCCTTTAACGGTAGGACCGTCCAAACCAAGACTTTGCATCGATGCCAGATTTCTGAATCTTTGGATGAGAGATATGCCCTTCTCTCTTGATAAATTGGCGGACGTACCCAGATTTATATACAAGGGCTCGTTTATGACCAAGTGCGACGACAAATCTGGCTACGACCACGTGCTCCTTTCTTAGAACTCCCAGACCTACTTTGGTTTCAGCTTTGGGGGTTTATGGCTGGTCTGTACGACTTTGCCTTTTGGATGGAAGATTTCACCCTATTTTTTATCACACTATTGGTCTTGCTGCCTCGGGTTTCCTGCCTGCTGTTTCGGATTTCGTTTAAATGGGGAACTTTTGACTTCCAGTGGTCCTTGGTCGCAGCTCCCCCTTAACAGATCAAGGGAATATCGTCTACTTGCAGCAAGGGCAGCCTTGTTTGTTGTGCTCTCGATTTTGGTGGAGCTCGGCTATACCATTGGCATAAGGAAGTCCGTTTTATCTCCGACCACAGCACTCGAGTACCTGGGTCTTGTTGTCGATTCCGAAAAATTGTCCTTTCTGATACCTGTTCGCAAGATCGAGTCTTTTGCTGCATTGAGGGAGGACATTCTTGCCTGTAAGTCCTGGGTGGCTCTCAAGACCTTGCAACGCTTCCAGGGGAAGTGTATTTCATTCTCGCTAGCTGTGCCAGTGGCAAAGCTGTTTATTAGAGAAATGAGTTCCGCCATGCGAGAGCCCCAGCTAATGGCCAGGTACCCTTAAACGAATTCCTTAAGGAGGAGTTGTCCTATTGGCGTTTCTTGGATAATTGGGAACAATATCTCCCTTGGAAAGAAGAGAAACATTACACCGTCTCCCTCTCTACCGACGCTTCCGGCCATGGTTGGGCTTGTGTTTTGCATCTTCCATCCGGCGATCAGAGCTTTAGAGATTATTGGAACCCGGACCAGAGAGAGCTTTTTATATCATCTAAGGAAATGTTGGGTTTGGTTCATGCTATCAAGGCGCTCCCACAAGAAATTCGCAACGGTAGACTTGACGCCTATGTTGATAGTCAAGTCATGATTGGCGCCTGGAATGCGCAGGGAAGTAAGAAATCCCCTCAACTGACGAGAGTCACAAAGCAGCTGTTTTTTGCGTTGTCGTCACGCAACATTCAACTTAACCTGCAGTACCTTCCGTCCCAGGAGAACCAGGCAGATGCGCCATCTCGAAGGCTCTCTCCCCTTGATGCTAAATTGTCGGTCACGGCCTTTGCAGCGGTGGATCAGGCTTTTGGGGGGTCAGGCGGACACTCCTTTGATTTAATGGCTCTCGATTCGAATGCTCCTATGGGAAGGAATGGTATTCCACTGCCGCACTTTACCCCTTTTCTTAGCCCTTGTTCCGCGGGAGTAAACCTTTTTGGTCAGGATCTACGGTCTGTGAGCCAGATGTCTAATCCGTACGTTTTTCCTCCTTTCGGCCTGATTGGTCCCTTTTAAAGTTTTTGCATGGTTTCAAGATCCCCTTTACAGTAATAATTCCGGAGTTTAATCCTCCTTTATTTTGGTGGCCGGAACTTATGGCTCGTTGTCCCGACAAGCTGTGCCTCGGCGAGCAGGGGGACATGGATGTCCTTCTGACCCCCTCAAGGTCTGGTTATAGACCGATTCCATGCACGACTTCTATGTGGGCATGCCGGGTATCTCGTTTCTAGATTGTGCCAGGCTTTGTGGATTTCAGTAATATTTTCCACATTTCGTTTCCTTGCAGATTTTGCCTAGGGTCCCGAAGTTATATACTCCATCTGTAGCGTGTCCTGTATGCGGTTACCCGAATGACGAACATTTCAAATTTTGCCAGCAATGTGGCTATGTGAGGCGATTTGTTAGGGACCATGCTCAGTCGCCCTCAAAGAAATGTAAGATTGATGAAGGCGACATTGCAGAGCGTTTACAGCAATTGTCTCAGCAGTGATCCTCTTCTCGTTACGCTAAACAGAAATCGGCTTTGGAGCTCGAGCTTGGCCAATTCCTTGCGAGCCTGACGACGCCAAAATCTCTTTCGTCTGCTCTCCCTGCTGATATCAAAGCCTTCCTTGTTTGGAAAGATCGCGGTGGAAAAACCAAGGTCCACCAATCGGCTTGCCCAGCAGTGTCTCAAGCAGGGATGTCTTGTGCTTGTCCAAAGAGACTTGCTTTTGGAACAGTTGACTCGTTAATTGGGAAACTTCGTGCAATATTTGTTGAACATGGCAGGGGTTCAGAGTGGCATTCCTTACTTGGTGTGGGGAACCCAGCGGCTTGTCGTTCAGTAAAAACCTACCTTGCAGATGTTCGAGAGGAACAACTTAGGGCTAGAATTACGCCTCGTCAAGCGGAACCAATTATATTAAGCGATTTAAGAGTTATTTCTGGTTATTTAGAAAAGATGCTTTTGAATAGTGTGATATTCTACCCTGGGTATTGTTATTAATGACATGGTAATAAGATATGGAGAATCGCTCTGGCCTTCCCCAAGCTTACCACCATTCTCATCCTTCTAACACCATAAGATGTTTACTTTTCTCACTTTCAGAACACCAACATGAACTTTACTCTTCCCAATCCTTACTTATCGTAACATAATTATACTTAAACACTAAGATAATTATACTTAACACAACTAACACTTGATAATTATCAATTTAGAAACAGTGTTCAAGTGTCCAGCCTTGTACTAAACATTCGGAAAGGCCTGAGAAAATCCCTTCAAATTATTAAGACGTTTGTATGACTCTCCTGATTCCAAGGGCAAGTCTGCCAGTTTAGCTGCCGCTCCCGCCGGATTTACAACTTGTTTAAGCTTGATGTAGTGTAAAGCTGTTTTACTACTTCTCCACCCCACGTGATCCATGATTTCGTGGAGGCTTACACCCTCGAGGGCTAGAGACACGGCCGCCCCACTATGAAAGCCATGAAGGATAAAATGGTCGCTAGACAGTTGTTTACTCAATATGGAAGTGTAAATTTTCAATCTCGCCTGAGCGGCCGCTGACTCTAAACAATGAGGACCCACCAAATTTGATTTCGTTACCAAGCGGGAAAAGGAAGCCCGGGGACAACCTTATACCCAGAAGTTTACAAATATTAAAGTACTTTCCAGACCCCGTACTGGACAAACTGATGTATTGGAACCTCGTTTAAACGCAAAAACTTTGGCATCTCCTGACCTCAAAGATTTCGTCCAAACATGATTAAATAAAAATCCGGAATCATCGGGAAAGCGTAAAATATCAGATACCTTAACTTGCAATAAATCTGCTGCTCGATCACCCGCAAAAAATAAGGCCTTAAAGAGAGTCTGATCTCTCGCATAAATAAAGACTTGTATCGCACTCAGCACTGAGCTATGCAAACTCGATTTGCATTGGTAATTAATACCCTGGGGATTATGCAAATGAGACTATAAAAGAGGTTACATGTGCTCCACCTCATCATTCTACTCGAGGCCGCGAAAGTGGAGAGTTTGGCTACCCACCCTCCCCCCCAATGGAGTAAGTCGGGTTGACCCCCTCAGCTCCTATCCTCGCCTGGTCTTGGGCTTGTCCCAGGCCAGAGCGATTCTCCATATCTTATTACCATGTCATTAATAACAATACCCAGGGTAGAATATTACACTGTTTCGCTAATGATTATGTTGTGGTTCAATTTATATATATTTTTTGTTTTTCATTCATTATCATCTATTTACATAAAAAACGAACAAAGGAAAATACAAATTGAACCAAGGATAAAATTGAACCACAACATATATATTCTTTGCATAAACTGCATTTTATTGGAATAAATAACATTGGCAGAGGTGCATGTAAGACGATCAGTGATTTAATAGATCGCTCGAGAACTGTTGTTTTGTTCGTATTTTGAATCATGCGCGCGTACTTGATCCAGGTGTTGCGTCGCATTTAAATGAAACAGTGGGGGCGTTAAGAAGATTCTACCTGTTTCGTTGTCATTTTGGAGTAAATTTTAAATCACTACAAAATGAAAATAATAAAATGATGTTTTATGGAA
Organism: Siderastrea siderea; assembly: GCA_964030785.1. NCBI lineage: Eukaryota > Metazoa > Cnidaria > Anthozoa > Scleractinia > Rhizangiidae > Siderastrea > Siderastrea siderea. Next base: position 20,333,485 of record OZ034973.1, on the reverse strand, counting down.
CGTCGGTTAATTTGTTAAACGTGGTGTTGCGCCGCGTTGACAACCGGATGGAGCTTAACAAATTACTGAGGGAATCATCAACTGAAATCTTGGCATCACCACATATTCTCGGACTTGAGCTCATGGGGTGGCCCACTGGACGCTGAGCGTCTCTCCTGCTAACGAACTCATCTGCGACTTGATCACGTTCAATAATTGCTAAATGAAAAGTAATACGTGCAACATTTTCGTGCAACTTGTCACGCAACAATGTTACGGTGTAAGTTGAGATTGTTTCAGTGTGTATATTACCCGGCACCTCCTCGCGCAATAAATGTTCATGTTGCAGAAAGTAAACTTCGCTTCTACTTCCTCTAAACATGAAAACTTGTAATGCACGGACGTGGTGCTGCACTCGCAACAAAGAAACTAAATTGTAAAGAAACACTTTAAATGAACCCGGCTGCAAATCAGATGCCAGGGGGGTGGGGGAGCGATGGGTCTCTCAAGGAAGTAGTAAAATTAAGCATCTTACTCATCGAAGAAAAATGTAAGCAGGAAGCAAAAAAAGTGCATTAAATCAAAGAAAATACAGGAGATATCTCGACTGTGGCTAACTGTAATTAATTTTCAATATTAGGCTCACAGTTTTTATGAAAGCTTACAAAAGTGTCATGTATCTGCGCGCGACATCAAAGAAAATTCGGAGGTGAGTAATCTCATCCTTTTCAGAAAATCGCTTGCATGCAATCGGATATGTTGATCTTTTCCAGGCTGATGGGAATCTGTAGATACTTTATACATGTCAGTTTTCAATCTCTTTACGGTGGTCAATTTATCTTATCAACTCAGTGGATGAATCCAAAGTTTTGTGATCACAATAAACGCCTCGTTTTCGCTAGGAAAGCTAGTATAGATTACCAGTAATTTTAACCTTTCTTTGTATTTCTGTAGCTGATGCTGTTCCTCGCGCATGTTCAGGGGGAGCCCATCGGTCTGTCCGTGGGAGGAGTGGCTGCTGTAGTCAACAAATCTTTATTTCTTACGGTTAGTTGGAGTCACCATGACAACTTTGTCCGTAACTGAAACATACGCAATAATTAAAATGTCGTAAGACCAAATTGTTAAAACTGAAACTGATGCATTGTACTAAAACTGCGAGAATTTTTCAGTGTTTGTTTACTTATGCCAGTTAGGGTTTTTGTTATTTAAATTCCTCTCAAATTGCAAGATTTAGATTTGTATCAAAATAGTGCCATCCTGAGAATTGTTAGTAGTTGATTTCTACAGACAAGCGGGTTATTTATAACGATTTCCAACGCCCAACTTGACAAAAAACGCGACTTGCGTTGCTGTTGTAAAACATTACTTGTAACGTGACATGGGAAAAATGATCTTGGTGCGCCCTGCTTTCTGTTATATGTTCTGGCTATTATACCTGGAAAAATGCTGTAAAAAAGCCGCCATACTTGCCAGTGACAGTGAACCTGACTCCTTAATGAGTATGCGAAGAGAGCCCAAAGCGGACTGGGAGCGAAGGTCGTGTGGCCGTTGTTTCTATAGTACCGAGCTGACGTAATAACTCGAGAAGAAGGTCTCAACTTTTTCAGTAATCGCCAACCTCACCGTAAAGCCACCTAACCGTTCAAATTGGGGGTGGATAGATACCAGGTGTTAGGCTAGTCCCCAGGCAGTTCTTGGTGGGTGAGGATGAATAACGCAGTACAATGAAAGAGTAAAACCACTGCCACTAAAAACGCTATTCATACGGAATCAGCACACAGTACAGGTACACATGTACAGGCGGTAAGAATCGAGGAAGAGCGCGGGAAGGAAACGCCTCACTGCCGCCTAGGTTTTTGGCGCGGAAGGCGCCTTTTTGGAATAGAAGACGTTCCAAAGAACCGAGTGGCGAAAGTTTTTACCGACAATCTTCAGCAAAACTTAATTTAAAGGGAACTTTCATTTTTACAACTAATAGACGTTTAATCGTGGAAAATAAAGCCCACATTCCAATTCTTTAAGTTAGCAAGTGGAGATAAAGTTTTAGTGCACCGATAAATTGGACATGAATACCACCTATTCTCGCTTTTGATTTTCCCGTGCGCTGCCATTTTGAATATTTTGGCGTCACAGGATTGCCCGCATTGTTGCGTACAAAAAAGTTGCATCTTAGGAATGGTATCAACCGAAAGACGTCATAAAAATTCAAATTGGAAGCGCGCTGGAAATTCAAAAGGGAAGAATAGGTGATATTCATATCTAACTTTTTGGTAGACGAAAAATTTCTTTCCACTCGTTAACTTTAAAGAATTAAATTTAGGCTTCTTTTCCAACAATCTAACGGCCATTTGTTGTAACAGTTGAGTTTCTCTTTGAAACAAACGTTCTGAAATTATTGGTCATAGTTATATTTTGCTTTATTTCAGCTTATAGGAATAATTGTGTCGTACTTTGTTGTGCTGATAACGTTACCAAGTTGAACGCATTACAGATAGAGGGTGTTTTTTTCTGGGCAATGGAGGAACAAGCCATGACGAGGAAAGTACGGAGGAACCTGATCTCTGAAAACTCAAACATAATTGATAGTTCTCTTATCTAGCTAGTCTAAACTAACCAAAAATATAGTTGCCACAGACTGACCGTACAAGTATTCATAGACGTTAAATTTCATTGTCTTAAAAAATGAAAAACGCCGTGAAAAATCGTCCCCAAGGACTGGAAATCGCTAGAATTTGTAGTCAGTATTTAATCTTCGAGGGAAAAATAGGTTAAGGTAGTTGTCACTAATACTTATAGTAACCTCAAGGTATACAATTTTGTAATCGACAATTTTATTTTACTGTAACGTAAATTCGAGGAAGGCTAATGAACACTGTATATACATTGTTCCTGATTTCAAGTTTTATGCGTGGCAAATAAAGATATTTAAATGAGGCGAAAATGCCAACTTAAAAGCTTAGTTAACCGATTGACACTTGAAGGAGCATACATGTATGTACACTCTGTGTAGGGCTTTTGACTATGTGTCTGTCTCGTAGTTCGTCTTATGGGTTAGGGTCAGTTATTATAAAGACAGGGACATGGTGGATGATGTGTCTCGATGAACTACTTCTGAGAGAAGAGGGAGATGTTTGAAGGGGAAGAGGAAAATGCAAGGAAAAAGGACAGGCAAGTGCATGTGTAACTAATGACGGTGCGTTGTTTGATTGGTTCTTTGTCATGAGTGATCTTTTTCCAGAAACTGAGGATAATATTTTAGTGCACGCGCAATTTATAAAACAACGAAGACACATCGCGTGCTATGATCGGTCCTTGCGTTGCGCGACTTACGTAAATGTTCGGGGTCAGAGTACGAGGACTGGTCAGGTTTTGTTAAACTACTTTTGCTCAATAACAAGCATACACAGAGTGTTTGATGTACCGCGTATTCTCCTTTTATTGTGACATGTATTATGCTGAAGGTATTACTGTACTGTGATAAAATAAATTCATCCTATCTTATTTAATCTTAGAGTGAATTTTTTGGAAAAAATAAAAGCTCACTACACGACCTGTTCACCAAAAAATCCGAAGTTAGTAAAGGCTCAATAGTCATGAATTTTTGTTGGGACGAAACTACAAATCAGTTCGTAATAAACACTCGGACCAGCTAATACGCCTTCCAAAGTAAAATCCCGACTTTTCATTGGAAGCTGAACAAAAATCACCGATTCTGATTCCTTAGACGTGATCCTCAAGTAGTACCATAGTATCCTGGAGGCACACTTTTATCTTTCTCCTTTTATGACTCAGCATTTGGCGCCCTGGTTTTCTGACTCACGTTTAACCGTGTCCCATAAACTGTGCATAACTTAGAACGTTACATCACATGTTAGTCAGCTGTCATAGAATGATGGAATGTAAACAACAAGGACATGTTTTTGAAGTTTTTACTTTTGTTTATAGAAAAATGTTTTTTTAGTCCCATTTTATTTTATATATGTATTTAAAAAAATGCATACTCCACATTCTTTATACTCCTCATTTTTCACGCTTGTGCATTTTCCATACTCTGCGTTTTCTACTTTCCGGGACCCTCATTTTCCATATAAGCTCCTATAACAACTTTAGCTTTGTTTACGCCATCTATTTAGCGCGACTCCTCTCCTTGTAGGATATTTACCGAATAACCCACTCAGACAGCTGGCCGGGTTTATGGGAAGGTAATGTCAGAGGCTAAAAGATTGTCCGAGAAATGAACATTTATCGGGAGAAGTTTTACGGGACATTTTTCAGTAAAATGTAGATTCTCCTCTACTTATTTGTGATCGTAAAGCAAGCCATACAGGTGTTTTTCTACCCACTGTTACTAAGAACAAAGCCTTGGGAAAAGTAATGCCTTTAGAAATCGCTCTACTCGGTAAGCTGAGGAACTTTGCTATTATGAGGACAATCTTCCAGCGAAGGGAATTATCTTAGATATACTAGCAAGCCAGAAAGGGTTTATTTTTTTATTTTGCTTCTTTAATAGTCCTTCGAATAGTTTCGATAACGTGCGTATGTGCTTTATCGTAGTAAATAGAAAACAGCTAGTGATGGTCACGGTGTAAGGGACTGTGCTGATAATTACCTGGAGGGGGGGTTGGGAAATGGGTAAAATAAGGCTCAAAATTAAGTCGCACCCCCCCCCCCCCTCACTAAGCGAATTTTAACTGTAACCCCTCCTCATCAACTGATAATATTAAGGTCAACCCCTACCCCCTCCCCTGCTTCCTCCCTGCATTGGTTCCCTCATACCTAATTTACGTGTTGGATGTCTTACTCAGGCACAAAAGTACTTCAAATGACTCTTCAACGTATGAGTTCTCTCCATTGGAATCACTTGACTCTGATTCTGAAGTTATGTCGTCTTCACACGAGTTATTAAATTCTTCATCTTCCAGAACATCTCTGGCAGCATTTCCACGTGCGTGGCTGAGAACTCGTTTAGTTAAATCAGCCTTACTTCCGCTTCTCTTGAGACCATGTTGTTTCAAATACATTTTCAGATGGTTGTTCGTAAGCGCTTCCACATTTTTTTTTCATCTTTCCAAGAAATATTAGACGGAAGAGCGTTCCTTTCTCTTACTCTTTTTTTCGCCTTTGCATCCAAGAACTCAAGGTGCTCTACATTACTCTTACACGCAGTCTTGTCCACGTTGTACTGGGAACAGAACTCTTGCAAAGACCTTTCTTCAGAGGAGGACAATTTTCCCTCGTTGGACAATTTCTTTATCTGGACACTCGAGAGAAGTTTATACGCTAACTTTGCAAAGCAATCAAACTGTTTATATTTACATAGTTCAATTTATTGCTATTAAAGTCAGATCAACAGTTTGTTTTTCCATTGTCTTTCATTATAATACAATGTAGGCTATCCTACATTGGCATCTTTATTTTTCATTGAATAACATAATAGTGCCAGAGCCGTAGCCAGACTTTTCTGTGGTATTTTCCGCCAAACATAATCAAAATCCAAACTTACTTTAACAGCATTCCTGGTGCCATTATTGCAGAGTCCCTAATAGAGCTATTTACCTATACAGCAGCCATAATGATTTTGCCCCCTGGGCATCCCATAATATTGGATTGATTCTATTATTGTGATAATGCTGCATTATCATTACAAAGGATAAATAAATTTTACTGAGCACTATGGGATCCCTAAGCAGGCAAAATCAATATAGCTGCTGTATCGGTGAAAAGGGTCTTGTAAAATGTAAGCTTATTACATTACTCAATTTCATTACACTGTGAGTAAGGAAAAAATTAAAACGTAAGACGTGTTTTCCCTTTTTTGAAATTTGACTTCCTTTTTTGGTCGTGTTCTTGCCGATAAAATCGCAGGAGTGATATCAAATACGTCCAATGAGAGCACGCGAAAATTAATCGGTGGGTTGTAAGGGCTGATAGCCTGTTACTAGGTAACCAATCAGATCGATCGCTTACTCATATGTAGGGGCTGGCTATATCTCGAATACTGTAATTAATTATAAATTTTCAATCTCGTTTGTATGTCTCGCCCCCCAAAAACAGCACAACTGGTGAGAATATACAGCGATACTACACACCAAATCTTCTAATAAGATTTTGTAGTCATGATTTACCTTATGAGGACACTGATTGCCATACGTAATTATCGACTGTCAAAGTTGAGATTAAAAAAAAAAGTTGCACTCGGGTTTGTTCGATATCAGGTTGCAAAAACAACCAAACTCGGTGCTAGACTTTGGTTATTTTCCTCCTCATATCCAATGCAAGCTTATTTCGCTCAGCACCTGCAGTTAACTTAAACATAGACAGCGTGATGTTTACTAAAGATGTTAAAAAGCTTTGACAACAAGACAGCCTGATGAGAGAAGAGTCTTTGCTCATGGCTATTAGATGCTTGCTCAGGATTACATTGTTTGCAATAAAGCTCCGAAAGTCGAGATTTCTTTTTATTGATAACATCGGTGAACCAACACGAAGCCTTTTTAAGGCAAGGTTAATTAATACCCCATGTGCATTAATATGAATATATTAATATGAATATGGATGGGTATATGAATTCTTTAAAATTATTATTTTTTGATGTAAACAACGTTTTTTCTTCGACGTTTACTCTGAAAGCTCTTAGAACTTTGCCTACGTGAGGTTCTCTTGTACGGTGAAGATGATTGTAGCGGTGCATTCTGTTGATGACCCCATACAGTAATGGCGAGGAGTTCGACGATCAACAGAACCTAAAATTAATTGCGTCTAAAAATTATAATAATAAGAGTTAAAATAAATAACTTGAAGTAAGTGTGTTTTGAAATGTGTACCCCGCTTCTGACACGTTTGTTCAAAGATTTTTAAATCTGCAAATTGTTGCTCGGAAACAATGTGGTTAAAAATAATGAGCTTCACTGCGAAGGAATAGTTGTTTCCAAACTCGTGTCTCATTCACCTGATAGCTTGACAATCGACTTGACCTGCACCTGTAAGAGAAGTTTAATTTCTTTTCTCCACAACAAATAAATAAGTCCGCATAATGTCATGTCAAAACACATCGTTAAAAAAGAAAGGCGTTTGACAGATTTATTTTTTAATTACCAAGCAGTGGGTAATGATCTAGTTTAATTTTGCCACTCAGTGTAGCTATAAAAGGGTACATTGTAGCGAGTTATAGCGAAATGTAAGCATTCGTGAAGCTACTAGGAATTACAATACAGTTCTTCTCAAAATGTAATGTCCTTTGACTGACCGGCTGAGAGTTCTGTTAATGGAGTTTACAAAGGAACACCTGCCTTTTGAAAGCACTAGACGTGATTCGTCGTTACCTCAACCACAGTGCATTTGGGGCAGTTCGGGCTGTAACCCGAAATTTATTTACTGCAGCAGATCATATGTATTTGATCAGTAATCGGAACTCCTCTTAACCATAGCCCAAACCAGCGTCAAAAATGATGCCGCAACGAGTTGTGCCTGTCCTTGAAGCTGGCAAAAACGAAACCAGTGAGACTGGCGGTAATGATCTTACCGAGCAAAACCCGAATACACGAAGAGATGAGAAGAAATGTTCCCAAGCATGCAGTTGTCGCAGATTTACTGCCCAATTTTGAGAGCGATGAAACTGTCGGGAGAACTCTTCGGCGAAACCATATTCACCGAGGATGCAACAAGAGGAAATTTTGACATCTTCCGCTACTACAGCACGCTGGTTGTACTAGGTCAGTGGGTACTGGCGATAATAGGAATGACAAGTCTCTTTTACGAAGGCTTCTCTTCTATGACTAGTTTTTTCTACTTGCTGATTACTACTATTTGGTATGTTCAGTGTGCCTTCAGTACCACTATTTGCTTCGTGGTGCTGCCTCTCGCATACAACAGACGATCCAGATTTGCCCAGTTTATTTCCAGTTTTCTCACGACTGGAACTGAGCTTGAAGGTCTGAGGCTGAAGGCACTATAAGGTCTTACGATTGCATGTACAGCCTCTGTGTTCAATTCTGTTGCCATCGTTTTTGTTTCAATTTATTACAACGGCATAGTCTCAGTCTTCAAACCATGGGACCATCATTTAGCAATACGGGTGATCGAAGTCATATTTGGAAACTTCAATTCCTTTGCTTGGAGCTTACCAGTACTGATGTTTTGTATCACTTGTTTGGTCCTTGAAAGGATGTTTGAAATGCTGAGGAAGAAAGTCATATCGAGCCTCGTTACAGCCAACTCCTTCACTATTGCGCGCTTACGACAAGAACACCTGAAACTATGTGAAGTGGTTGAGTTGGCGGATGAGGTGTTCTCGCCTCTTTTTTTTGTCATCGTCGCGCTGGACATACCACTGATCTGTACCAATGTATTTCAACTGACAAAGACCGCGAAAATGTGGTCCAGTGAAACAGATGTGATCTTCTTTAGCAGCCACTTCTACTGGAGTGTCTGTACAACGATTAAAATTGCAGTGCTGTGTATGTTTGGACATCGGGTGACTGAGAAGGTAAGGCTCAGCTTCAATCTGATTTATGTTTTAAACAGAACATTTGTTGCACTGGTAGGTAGTGAATAACTCTATTGTCAGTTACAGTGCGTCGTGTAACGGATAGAAAGGTTTCAGTTAGTTTCGTTTTTGGCATGTACCATACAAAAACTTGACTTTCAGTTGTTTTAACCTCTATTTGATAACTTTTTGCAATATGCAAAATTTTTGAAGGAAAATGTGCAAATGAATGGAAGAAACTGAGATATTAAAAGAAACTGTTTTCACCAAACAGTTGACGAATAGTTTCAAGTTTCAAAAGCCTTTTTGATTTTTCACACAAGATCTTTCATTTCGATTTGCATGAAAGCGTGACCCTGCTCTTTTGTATTTACTAGCGGGCAAATTATGCGGACTTTGTTGTTTTCTAGTGTATTAAAATGTCGCAAAATTACGCTTTCCTAAGCACAAGGAATTCTTGAGTTCGTTTTGCGTGAATTCCCTTCATTCAAGTGAATTAAGAGGGTAACTCAATGTATACTTATCGTACTTTAACGAAACATGGCCAAAATATTCGGCAAACATAAACGCATTTAAGTATTTGATTAACGAAATTCAGATTTTTTTGGGCGTCCCACCGCATGCCACCCATCGAAAAGTTTCTAAAGTCGAACTTCAAAATACATTTTGAACCAATGAGGATATCAAAAAAGTCTCACCCACTTTGTTTGTCCATTGTCTCCTGAGTGATAAAGTCCAGCTTGTTTGGGTCCTTACAATTAGGCGAAGGCTTGTAATTCAGTTAGCAAACACTGTCAGGTTTGGATTCTATATTTTATCAGCTTTACATTATTATTAATATCCTTACATTAATATTAATATTAAAATAACGCGCCTACAAAGGATTTTCCGAAAGGGAGTCGTGAATGTTGACAGAAACGTTAATTTGGACTATGGTGAAAAATAGTCTTCAAATTAATAAAGGTTTGAAACAAACACATCAATTTCTGAAATATTAACCTCTTCTGTAGAAAAACGAGGTTTCAAAAACGTACTAAGTTAGCTTTTACGATAACAGCTGTCCTACTTAAACGAAAACCTAGTTTCATTGTCTTTAGAAACCATTCAATATAAAAAAAGAATTCCTAATGTGTGGTTCCAGAAAATATCCATACCCCCCCCACGGAAGGTCACTGGAAATTCCGAGGGGGAGGAGGGTTCAAAGGCAGCAATTTCCGAGGGGAGTGGGGGGTTCATAGGAAGCTCATTTTCCAGAGGGTGAAGAAACACGAAAAAATTGAAAGCAACGCACGATTGATGCCAAGCACGAAGTAATACTTACGTAGGCTGTTTTGACCTTCAAAACTACGCAAATATGTTGACCGAAATGCCAAATTTTGCGACTTTGATTTGTATAAAATTTCGGTAGACCTGATTTGCATATTCGCGTTTACGGAAAATTGAGTGTCTCCTTGGCCTTCGGTGAATATTGCACCGTTTTCAATCCTTTCAATGGGAAAGTTTTTCGTTAAACACCAAAGTTGTTTAAACAAATACAAAAATATTTTTATCGCGCAATCCAGCAAAGGGTTTTCAGCCGCTTTTCACCGGATATCATCGAGATAGAATTGTTGCGTTACATAAACAGTGACGCTCATATTATTTGAAAAGGTCAGATTTCATGCGTTATGCAAATTTGATGCGTTTTTGAAATGAAACTAAAAGTTCAGCCTATATTAGCTATTTCTTACAAATTCTTTTACAGTTGTCATTATCTTTGAGTTTCCATTTGACCTTCATTAAGCATTTCAATTTTAAACAAAGGATAAAGTGCGGGAAGACAGGTTCGATTTGTTATCCCTCCGTGCAATTTATTTTTAGACTCACGGTATGCAAATTCACTTGTGTATAATCCCAGGAAAAAAGCTGCTATTTTACTCTAATTCTCTTTCGAACATCATAACTGTCGATTTTTAGTGTAATTTACATTCAACAGTTTCGCTTTTGACGGCAGGTTTGAGTGTGGAAAACACAAAATCGATTCTGAAAGTTTGGCTTCGTTGTTAATGTTTACGTCGCATTCGGAACGCAAATTATTCGCGGCAACCCTCGGCACCAACGTTAATAGAACGTTAAAACACTCGGTTTAAACAAATTTTCGTGAAAAATATAGAACATTTCAAACCGGATAGCAAACATGCAAATAGTATAGAACAATAACAAAGCGTTATATTTTGAAAATGGATGTTATAACAGTAACTGTTACAACAAAAACCATGTTCGTGTAACGTGGAAATTCCTGGGGGGAGGGGGGTCATCAAAGACCCCCTTGGAACGGAAATTCCGAAGGGGTGGGGGGATGCAAACCAAAAACCTTCCGTGGGAGGGGTATGGATATTTTCTGGAACCACACAATAGCAATTCGATTGTTCGATCATTGAGGCAATATGTGCCTTGTGAATGCAGGCTTCAAAAGGATTCAAAACTAAATCTCTGATGCGTGTATAACGATTTCATCAAGGCAAGCATTTTCAAAGTTAAAGGGGTTAGTTTAAAAAAAACTGATGCTGCGTCGGTGAGGAAGTGGAAAAAACAAAAATTTGGATTTATCAATTCCGTTGATAAGGAAAACTGGCCACCCTAAAGAAATTTAAATGCTTACATTTCTAGCGTTCGACCTTCGTTAGGGGTTGTAATTGGTTTCTATGTAAAACGGTATAGCCACGCTATTGGTAGAAACATGACAACATAAAAACAAAAAGCAAACAAACAAACAAAAAAAAACAAACAAACAACCAAACAAAAAAAAAATACTTATTAAGAATAGAGCTTCCACTGTTGCCCTGATGTAGCAAAAAGCCCCAGACTGCCATGCGTTGGCTAGAATGATCAGGGAGATTGAATTGTCCGGCGACCTGTTCGGATGTGTCCTTGTCGTTTCTTTCGACGTCTCGCAGGTGTTTGAGGAAGCCTAGTCTCCTCCCTGTTTCCCTAATGTATATGTTGTAGTTCAATTTTATGCTTGGTTCAATTTTTATTTTCTTTTGTTTTACATTCATTATTATCTATTTACATAAAAAAGGACAAAGGAAAATGAAAATTGAACCAAGGATAAAATTGCGGAACTACAACATATATATTCTTTGCATAAACTGCATTTTATTGGAATAAATAACATTTGGCGGAGGTGCATGTAAGACGATCAGTGATTTGTAGATCGCTTGAGAACTGTTGTTTTGTTCGTGTTGTGAATTATGAGCGCGTACTTGATCCAGGTGTTGCGTCACATTTAAATGAAACAGTGGCGCGTTAAGAAGATTCTACCTGTTTCGTTGTCATTTTGGAGTAATTTTTAAATCACTGCAAAATGAAATAAAATGATGTTTTATGGAACGTCGGTTAATCTGTTAAACGTGGTGTTGCGCCGCGTTGACAAACGGATAAATTACTGAGGGAATCATTAGCTGAAATCTTGGCATCACCACATACTCTCGGACTTGAGCTCATGGGGTGGGCCACTGGACGCTGAGCGTCTCTCTTGCTAATGAACTCATCTGCGACTTGATCACGTTCAATAATTGCTGAATGAAAAGTAATACGTGCAACATTTTCGTGCAACTCGAGTTTTCTTTCCGCTTTGGTTTCGTTCAATTTGTGTTATGTGAAACTATAAATATAACCTGGAAATAACGTCCGGTATTCCCCTCCCTCACCAAGAATGGAATATATGGGTGAGGGCTGATCAACTTCCCGTCATTTTTCACAGAGGAACTCGTCGATAATGGTGGTGGCTGGTGGTGAAATCGAAAACGATGTTGAAGGCACAGCAAACTTACTGCTCGACTTTGAAAACCTGAAGAAATCTTACATTGAACCCGCTATACAGTGAGTATGATGCCCAAATTACTCTATCCTGTCTAAAGTCACCCTCAGTAACAAGAAAAATCTTTTTGGCGAGAGTGTGCAACCTAAGAAAACGCGCATTCGAAAGAACATTTTGCTTGCATGCTAAAATACATGGCTTAAGATTACATTTTGTTTTGTGGCGGTAGAGAAAGGAGCCTTTTACAAGCAAGGTTGTGCGTTCAAGTAAATCAGTTGTAAAATTCGTCTTTAAAAAGTTTTGAGGAAGCACCTTGTCAATGATGTGAATTCGTACACGTAGTTTCCGTGTTTTGAGCTATATAATATTGCCTTCACCAAAATATTGAGCTTAACAATTTTGGGCTTCATGTCAACTTCTCCCCAGCCGTAAGCTATACTAGAACCTGTGATAGTGAAATTCTCAAATTAAGTTCCATTCAGCAACAAAAAAAAAATTAACAGCCCAACTTGAATTTGATTTTTTTGTATAAATCCTGTTGACTTCGTTGTTTGTGTGAGTATAAAAAAATTATCAAGACTTGACACCTTAACAATTGATTTTACAGTTGTCCTTAACAAAATATTTTCTAGACATGAATAATAGTTATCTTCATAGGAATATTTTTTCTAAAACAGTGTTTTGCTTTGTTTTGTTTGCTGTTGTTGTTGTTTTTTTTTGGTATTTTTTCCTTTTCTTGTGGCTGACTGATATATGTGCATCTGTATTTCTTTTATGCTGTTATTTTGATTCTGTTCACACAAAACTGTATCCTAACCCTATAGCATAACCAACCTACATGTATGCCGTTATAACTGACCATTTCTTGTATCTGAGGTTTCAACTTTGATTGTGGGTTTGGGGGTAAACAACTTAATTCTCACCCATATATATCTGTTGATCAGCAGTGAATTTAGTTTACAGACATGACTGTTTTCTAGTTAGTTAGATTGATTTGAATGCTAAAAAAGATTTCTTTTCGTCATGCCATGATTTCAGTCAAACTGCAGTAACACATTTTGCAATGAACCAGAATTGTGTAACAGGTTGATAAATTCTAAGCATTTGATGATCAATAATGCGATGTTTGGTAACAAATTAGGTAACATTTTAATGTGAAATGTCCATGCTTACATGCAGATGCAACCAGCAGTGAAAGTTATGATAACTCATGCAGTAATTTTCTTATCTGAAAAACTTGTTTAAGGTTCCGTACTATAAAACATTGTTAAAAACGGGAACAAAATTGAAAGGCTTCCAAATTTGGAGGTGGATGTACCATGTCTTCTGTGAAAAATATATAATTACAGAGCATAAATTTCCTCTTTACCAACCAGGAAAATTAGGTGGTTCCCATCATAGTTCACACAATTAGTCCTTTAAAGTCTATCCGGAAGGGACTTAGTTGTACTGTAACTTACACTGGTAGTTTTGCCTGTTCCTTGAAAGTGTATTTACTTGAACCATATTTCAAATTATTATATAGGGTAAATGTTATTTAATAGAATTAACTGAAAAATAGTGTTGTTTGTACTAAAATTTGTTATGACCTGCAATATAGCATGTAAATTGATACAGTCATGTAAATGTGATAGACAAATGTAAATAGGGCTTTATTTAAATTATTTTTGTCATGTTTCATGTAGTTATTTCAATAATGGAGAGGTTCCTGTGGAAACAGAGTATAGTTTTGGAGATGAGGTAGGCATATTTGCGTGTAATTCACTTGATGTATGTTTGTGGAGTGGATGACTAAAAAAGAGAAAAACAGGGTAGGAAAAGGGTTATAATTTGACATGCATGCAGCTCTCAAACATGGCTTTCTGGGTAAGCAAGGAGTCTGACATTATTCTGAACACAGCATACTCATTGTGAGTTATTGAGTTATGTAGTTTTTGGTTTGATTTTTTATTCCTTTGTCCTTTCTTTGTTCCTCACAAAGATGAGGAATATGGGATCTTGAACCAAAAGCAAAAATTAATTAAAACTATGCACCAAGACTTGTTTTGAAAAAGAGGCTCAAGACAACTTGGAAATGGCGTGTTAATAATGCTCCACACCATCTCTCTTCAACCAACCCAAATTAATTGCTGTTTCACCCAACCCAAATTATTTGTTGTGTGCCACTTGGTTTGCGAAGACTATAACACCTGTACTTCTTAGGACAGTCCCATCCAGTTAATGGTATGCTGGTTCTATGTGGGACCATTAAGGCCATATGTTGTACTCTGACTTGTTATTACTGGTACTAGTGACAGTGTTAAAGCGCTGATCACTACTTCTCAGTATGCTCCAAACCAATGTGGTTTCAGATGCTGCATGGAATAAGTAGTCATAGTGTACTCTCGTCAATATTGGTACTAACAGTGTTCCTACATTAATTATTCTGCAGTATGGAGCAAACCAATATGGCCTTGTGGTGTATGGCACAATTGGTCATACCCCTGAACCAGCAGTGCAGTATGTCAGGGAAACACGAGATGCAAAACAGATACTAAAGTTTCTAAATGAAGTGAAGTAAGTTATGTCTGAGTATTCACATAGATGAACCAGTAGTGTGATCGGTAGTGCACATACATGTACATTCGAGAGATGCCCAAATCCTCCAGCGCGGCATATCTAACTACGGAAAGAGGCTTTTGTTGGAATCGTGACGTCACTCCACTATGGGCAGCGACGTTGTAAACGAGAGGAAAGCATTCCCTCGCACTTATATGCTGTTAATTCAAAGCCAGGGACATCATCAACAATGCACAATCTTGCAAGCGCAAGCAGTGATACTTAAAAGTATCACTGGCAATATATTTTTCCCAAGAAATCATACTCAGCTCTTTCAAACGAGGTCATTTAAAAGTAATTGTTTCACAGTGATTACAAACCTTGAGTAGTACCAGTCTGCTACAAGTTTAGTTTACAGTTTGAGCAACTCAGAAGATTTGATATCTCAAAATGGTGTTCTTAACTGTTTACTCTAAAGTTGTGCATGTGCTTGCTAAGTATACTTGCCTGCTAAGGCCCTCTGGAATCCACAAAGGTGAGCTCTGGGTCTTTGTAGGCCATTTTCTAGAATAAATGCTTAACATTGTTGTGCTACTGCATTAAGGATGGGTCATTATTTAGGGGGGGGGGAGGGCTGGTGCAAATGGAGGGAGGCCATATTCAAATCCTCCTGGCCCTCCCATTTTTGAAGAACATTTTTTGCTGACCCTCTCCACCTGACTCCCTTTCTATAGCAAAACTCCCTAATATGCATACATAAATTAATGTGCTCCCCCCCCCTTTTCGCTGCATAAAAATCATTGACCCTCACCCTTTTTGCACCAGCCCTCCCCCGCCTCTAAATAATGACAGGTCCCTAGACTGGCAAGCAACTTGTCTGCCAGTTGTATTTGTAATGAACTGAAGATGACAAAAGTTTCTGTCAAAACATGTTTTCTTTTAAACTCAAAACTGTTGTGCTTGTTCTTGAAATTATAATTATTATTCTAGAAAAGCTAAATTTAGACACAGGACTGAGCAAGTGACAAGGGGGTCAAGGACAACCTAGGAGCAGCTTGTCAACCTGAAATATTGAGTCTTGATATTGGTATAATGTCTCAAGTAAAATAATTTTAAAGTTATGTAAATTGTAACCATGTACTGATTTGATATTTAATTTTTGTAGAGAGGGTGTTCGCAAGAGCTGCATGGTTATCTGTAACTCACCTCCATTTGGTTTGCCAAGTCGAGAGTGGGGCTGTGCTGAAGACTATTTTGACAAAACTGTGGAACAACTGGCTGAAGAGATGCATGGGCAAAAAGGTGTGATGAATTTCACCTACACTGTACTAATACTCAAGAAAATCAAAATAGAAACCACTTGAACATAGACAGAATAATTTTAATCGTTGGCTGCAGAATAGTAAGTTACTTTATCGTTCAATGCTTAATATCAAATTTTGGTAAGTTTTGAATGATGGAAACAAGAATGACACTGGCACTTCCAACATTGTCTTTTCTTCAAATTGAAGAACCTTTGTTTGTTTAACTCCATATGTTTCATCCTTTTTGTTTGATTTTCCAGAAAGGAATTCATCTCTCCATTATTGCACCCAGAAAAATACCTGCTCTTCAAAGAGTATTTGAAAGGGTGAGTACTGATTTTTCCAATTTACATGTACTGACTGTGATCTAAGACAAAAACAAGTATTGGAGTCTTTTCCTTGGCTTTTTCCAGTCAAGATGTTTCAGTTGATGGTTAATAATATAGTACATTCCTTAAGGCTGAACATTCTACTTTTCGTTGTTACAAAGAAAAGCAGCCTTAAAATTATATGCTGTAAATGGAAACTACCGGTAATTTAATGTTGGGCAACTGCAAACTGTAGGCTGCAGTGTCGTGGGCTAGTACAACTTGAGAAGTTGGCTTGTCAATAGTGTTACTGTTTCCAGTGAACATGTATGTTTATAGGCCCGCACACACTGGGGGACATGTAGCAGGGACAAGCTCCTCAGTGTGCACTGCATTGGACGCATGTTGCAGGGACAGTACGCAAGCCGGCACACTAGGAGACATGTAGCGGGGACATGTTACAGCGACAGTAATTTCCCCATGTGACATGCCTGTTTTTACAAAAAAGTTCTGTTGTGGGGACAGAATTATGGGATAGCCAATGGGGCATTTTTATTGGTTCTCACTATTTTGTAGCGGGACAGTTTGCAAGAGCAGTGCACACGATGCGACCTTGAAAATTGGGGTCAATTTGTCCCCGCTCCGTGACACACGAATTCAAACCAGCTGAATTTCATGCAACATGTTGCGGGGACAAAATTTTGTCCCCGCAATAAACTTTTTCGCAAAAACGGGGATGTCACACAAGGAAAACTGTTGCTGCAACATGTCCCCACTACATGTCCCTGCAACATATCCCCTAGTGTGTGCCGGCCTTATGGGCGCTATGTGTACACTGTACCTGCTGAGACACACTGATGTTTTCTCACATTTAATGATAACTTGAGAACTTGGCTTGTCAATAATTTTATTATTATTATTATTATGATTTTATTATTATTTTATTATTTTATTTTTGCATGGGCACTACATCTGCTTCTCATATTTACTTTTTCAACTCTGGTTGCAGTCTTTGACAGTTGAAAGTAAAGGTATTTTGTCCAAAGATTACTCCATCTGGTTTGCATCCAGGGTCTGGATTTACCAGGTAAAACTGTGTTTTGGCTTGTTATATTCATTGGCTGTAAACTAAATTCCTGCTAGAACTACCTACTCTATGGAAAGGAAAATGCACACTTATCTACATTTTACTAGATAGGGAAACACTCATGCAGACCCCATGGGTTTGGGGGGGGGGGGGGGGGGCAGTGGTACTCATGTAATTAGCGATGGCAAGGTGCAAACGAGGCCAAATGTTTAAACCCAGAAAAAGTCAAAACTGAACTCCCAAAAAGTCCAACAGCCCAGAAGGTAACCTGAAAAAGTCCTTGTTACTGCATAAAAAAAACTAAGAGTGAGACAGTTTATGCTCCCACCTTTCTTTATTGATTGTGCATCCTTTACCCTGAGGTATGCACACAACCCTAAAAACAGCAAGGGCTGCCAAGATCTGTTTACCTAAAATAAGTTCACCAAAGTATTGCCAACTCAAAAAAGGACCAGATCACAAATTCAAACCTGCCTCCCTGTCACTAATGTGCCTGAGCACTCCCCTGGAGTGCATAGCTGTAAACCCCATTCACTCAACAGATTTTATTTTCTTTTGTCCCACCAAGTTTCAGAAATATTAGACCAATTTTTACATGTAAGTGTGCTCAACACATGGTATCCCTACATAAAAATTTTGCCTTGAAAATTGTATTTACTGGTCACTTTTGCCTCTAAATATGTTTAAAGTACCCATACATTTTACTTATTTCAGACTATCTGACTCACTTTCCAGTTTTGAAAGAGCACAGCCACTTTGTAATGTTATAGGAATTTGGTTGAGAAAACGAAAACACTACAGCACTCAGCAAAGATTGGAATACATGTTTGTAACCTGTTGATAGGAATATTTCAAAGATGCTGCCAGTGATACTTAATAATTCTGTATGTCAAAGAAATGACTATTTTTTTTTAAAGTGATATTTTTGCATTCTATATCAGTTAACCTGAAGAATTCACAAAGTTTAACTGATTTGCCAAAAAGTGTGACACAGATGACTGATGCTAACATGAAGGCTGTTCCAGCAGCTGCTGGTCAGATTACCAACAATGGTATGTGTGCTATTGACATTTTAAGCACTGGTATCAGTATACAAATTCTCCTTCCAGGTGTACATTTATGTCATAACAATAGATTATATAATCGTTTGTCTCACAAAGTAGACACTAATTAAGATGTAGATCATGTATTGCTCCTTGCTTTAAGTAATGCCTATCTAGCATGCATTATCATTACTAAGTAACTAGTGGTCAAATAAAACAGCTTGTGAATTGTGATTGTGAGCCCACATTAAAAACAGCAGATGCATGTACACTCAGTACTTTGCAAGAAACTACTTTAAATTCATAAACAAGTTGTTTTGACCATGGTCATGGATGGTGGATAGTGGAAACCTTGTTACTAGCCTGGCAGAGTCCTCTTTTTCTGTTGCCTGACAGTTCAGTGAACAACTAGAATAAGGGGACTATGGAAGGGAAGCTGGCAGCTGAGAATTAGCATGACAATGTTGTTGTTTGCACTTCACAGTGGATTGTTGTGATTGTTCCAGGACTTATTTTGTAAATGGTTTGAGACTCTGATGATGATGATGATGATGATGACTTTCGCTCAGGTTGTGAAAACATCAGTCAATGTCATCACAAACCGCTCTTAGAACTCAGGACTACACTCACCCAGTTGATCATACTTCACTGACTCTTGAGGACTGATTTTAGCCAAAATATATGGGTCATAACTTTCTTTACCTTGTAGCCATTTGTTTCCAACGTTTTTTATCAAAAAATGTTAGCCAGCATGCTGTGCTTAATATTTAAGGTCACTGTTAATTCTATTTATTTCTAAGTAGCACACATTGCTTCCCCAAAGGAACCATCATCTTAACATTGTACAAAGGCCCGTGTATTTCTGTGACCAGTTGGCAGATCATCTGTGATGGAAAAGTGGATGAGTAAACTAACCAGGCAAAGTACAATCTTCCTGCAAGGATGTTAGTTTCTAAAGAAGCTGTGGTGCTGCGTCGGTGGGGATGTGAAACACAAAATCTTGGATTTATCAACTGTTAATAAGGTAAATTTGCCACCGTGGCCAGTTTACCTTATCAACTCAGTTGATAAATCCAAAATTTTGTGTACAATCTTCCTGCCCTCCTGTTGGGGTTTTCCATCAGGCTAACAACCTTATCATGCAAAACATATCACATGAAACTACAGTCAGTGTTAGTAAACTATATATTAATTATTTCTTAAAGTGAAAGAAAGTCCAGAGAAACCAAGTAAGAAGCCAAAGATTGTTGGAGCTGCGAGTACTCGTCAGCCATTACCTGAAGCAAAACTGCCACAGCCACCAAAAGTTCCAGTGAGCAGCATGATAGGTGTTACACCAACTCCAAATGTGGCAATAACTCCGGTACAGAAACATTCAACTTTATGAAATGATATTGTATTCACCCATAAACAATCTGATATGTACAAAGTACATGTGTTAGAGAGCAGAGATAAATCACTGGGAAACATTTGGCACTTTAGAGGACAAGGAGTAAGAGTAAAGTTTTGTGTCTAAGGAAACACTTCTTAACCAACAGACATCACAGCAACAATTAACAACAATAGCTTTATTTGCATGACTGTAAGTTATTACAGTATTGCAAGAGCATACAACTCAACAAAAAGAACTCGTAATGTAATAATTATATAATAATTATTCGGCATAAATGACATACCACCAATACCATCGCAAGATCATCAGCCAATCAGGACAATGACCAGAGACTTCTAACATCTAGTGACGATTCACAATTCACTTGACTCTGATGTGACTATCAGGTTCAAACCATTTACAGTGCTAAGGAAACGTCTCGGTGACAAAGACCAGGACATGAATACTTGCTGTTGATAGATGTACCACTTTTGTTTTTTTCTTTAGAATAATAATGCAATTTCTGGAGCAGGCATGCAGGGCTAAACATTAACTTCAGTAGTTGGTCGCCACTCGGGCCAGTATCCCTGAATTCTTAGTGGCCCAGGTCAAAATAAAGTAGCCCTCAAATTTCCTCTACTAACACAGAAAAATTTTAAACCATTTTTACTCGAATAAACGTTTGCAGAGCCCGTGTTTTTTAGTAGGGTGTTCGACTGAAATGCCAAAAGAAATTTGCTTGATCTTAACTTTGTCTTGAAAGCTCACATTTGCCAATGTACTGTCGAGAAATTGGTAAAGTTGTTATAATAATAAAAACTCTGTTCGGTCTGTGTTGGGGATCATTCGTCTCGTTCTTGTTTGCTCTTTAGTAGTATATAGTGAGTCAGACAAATACCACCTGATCCTCAGCGGTTTATTTTCGAATTTTAAACCCCCTACCATAATAAACAAGCTCCTTTGTTCGCTTGTTCATTATGTTGGGAGCTTTAAAATTCGAAAATAAAAGCCTGAGAATCAGGTAGTATTTGTCTGACTCGCTATATACTACTTGATAACTGAAATAAACCACCCAGCATTCAAAAAAAGAAGAAAATATTAAAACGAAGCATAACAGAACACACACACACAAAAATTATAATTTATAATCGACTAGATATTTGTGAGTTAAATTTGATATCGATGGCTGCCGGATTTAAGAACTGTCAGATTACCGAAGTCATACAAAGCCTACCGCCTGAGCTACGTGAGATAATTTACAAACATTTCCTCACCATTAAACTGAGAGAGCGAGCGACTTTGGGTTGGGACCTAGTTCACGATGAGCTTTCAATACATCCTTTCTGTCCTGAAAGGCAGCGGCTTGTCCATATTCTAGTGTGTGTATCCTATTTACACTGTTGTCAGGGAGGGTGTTGTTATCCTTGTTATAAACAAGAAGAAATCTTACATGAACTAACCATCTCTGTCCCGATATATGATATAATCCTAGTCAAGTATTGCACTGATACATGGGGAGAGGACCACATTGCTTAAGTTGTGTTTACGGCGCGTAACTTTCGCGGTTCGGTGAAAACCACAAACAATGACGTAATTTATATTCTCGTACAAACATTGAAGGGAAACCTCCTTAACAACTCAAGCTTGAAAAAACAAATCAATATACACAGACAGATTACATTAATTCATAATCAAAATATTCATTACCGTCAGCAGAAGTTTTGAGACCTATTTTGTAAACAAATTGATAATAATCATCTTCCAGCAGGTCTTCTGTAAGTCGTTTAGGGGCCCACACACAAAAGTCATCGCCATTTTTTGTTTCTAAAGTTAAAATAGCTGAATTCCCAAATTTACCTTTCCTGTGTTTAACTTTTTTTATTTTGTAAATAGTGTCTGAAATATCTCGCCATTTTAAAATTTCTTTTCTTTCAAAGCTTTCCTCTGTTGGCCAGTCTTGTGAGATCGTTTGTTGATCTGTACAGACATCCATAGTAAGATACATTGAAGATACATTCGTTTAATAGTGTGTACTTTTCTGCTTGAGGTGGAATACTGTGAAGCGCATGCGTAAACATCCAATTATTGCGACATTTAGGTGAAGGGCAGAAAAAGGGTACCATAAGAAATAGAAGAAGAAAAATGTGTTTAATATATATTGAAAGTGATCAATATATATTAGTTCACTCATTGGTGAAGCATTAGGGGGGTGATGGTTGGCCACCATCTGAACCCTGTTTGAGGGCTTGTGCATGCGGTGAATTTCGAGGTGTAGGGGAACTCCTTCCAGTGGGAGAGTACCCTACGGGTGAGCCCGCCTCGGCCCTACTGGTGACAGGGGGGTGCTCAGAAATCCCTCGGGATTTCAAACCTCGCTCCCAGAGGTAAAATGTGGAATTGACAACCGCCTTGTCAGCGGTGAAATCCTCACTTCGGTGAGGTGAAAGTCCTAGCCGAGGCTAGGCAAGAACAACCAACGAGCACCCCCCGACAAGGGTTTTGCCCTTTTTGTGTGACCTGTCACGCAATGTCACGCGTGACTGTCACGTTCGCCATCACGAAATGTCACGCCTCTTGTCACATAAGGTCACGCGTGACTATCACGCATTTTTCGTTTTTTTTATAAGAAAAAAGTTTCATTTTTCAACTTTATGAGGAAAAAATTGTATTATGGAACCACATCTTGTCCTGAAATGGGGTAACCATCTTTGTCACGAGTTGGTAACAATATTTTTGAAACACATTCACGAGTAATAAATCTTATTTGCATAATTTCGGGGGGTGTGAGATGTTCAACTAGGTGATAGCAAATAGCTTGCAAAATTGCAATCATTTTGTAAGTGTATATTTAACAAATTGACGTCAGTTTTTTATGCGTCTGTCCTCTTATTGATGATAAATTTCGTCATAACATTGTCAAAGTGTTGTAGATCCACGAGCCGCAGGCGAGTGGATCTACAACAAGCTTTGACAATGTTATGACGAAATTTATCATCAATAAGAGGACAGACGCATAAAAAACTGACGTCAATTTGTTTTTTACAATAACAAAAAGCCAAAACTGATTTTCAAACGAAGGAAAGAAATGCAAGAGTCCATGGAAGATGCGATTGCCGCGGAATCAGAATTTCATCGCTATAATTCGGAGAATCACAGGTTCGTAAATCAAAACTTAAGTAAGAATAGGCCAGAAATACAAGGAAAAATTCAAGTTTCTGAACTAACCTTTGATCCAGTGAAAACTGTTCACAAAATAATCCGCTAAAACACGGTTCAGCTTATTTTCATCGACAGCACAAATTCCCGCTCACCGCCGATTTTCAGGTCTGAATTCTCAACAAACATCCTCATCCTTTCGCTCTATGGTTGCAACGGTTTCTTCAGTTTTAACCCATAAATTTTAAATGATTTCCTCTTTGAAGATTAGTAGATTTGTGGTACAATTATCGCCTCGTCAAGAATGCAGCGCTGAAAAGTTTGACAAAACTTTGCTGATTGCGTCAGCTTTACGTGTTTCATCCGTCTGTACTCTTATTGACAATAAAAATTAGCCAATCAGCGCGCGAGAATTCGCTCAGTTATTGTAAAAAATTACTTTGAAAATCTACAATTGAGCGAATATTTTTTCATACTTGTTAGAAATAGACGGTGGAATTTCCATACAATGATCAGTGACGAAATTATCTATCATTTTCAATCTATCAAGAAAGACCTTTTCGTCGAAAGCTTTGCCTCTGAGGTAAAAGTGAATCTCATCAAGGATTTTTTGGTATTCGATACGGGCAAAATTTGCTTGTTCTGTTTTCTTATCGTATTTCTTAAGGCTTGCCACTGTTTTTAAAAGAAGACCAACACCAGTTAAAGTTGCCATGACAACTGGGTTCAACGTAATTCCTCCGGCTACTGCGGCACTAATAATTAACTTGCCAGCTGAAAGATTACAAACAAAATTTTTTCTTCGAAAACCGCGGTACAGCTTTTCATAGCCATAATGTTTCTTGTGGTAATAAGCATATAAATCTTTCATTTTTTTAACTTTCTCTTCAGAAAGTGTTTGGTCGATATGGTTGAAATCGTATATGTTCTGCATTGTGTTATATAATATAATATAAGATAAAAATGTTTGGGTTTCTATTTATATTCAACTAATAATAATAAATTTTCTTTTACATGCGATAGTTGTGTTTCATCCGTCATAAACATTGATATTATATAATAAATTCCTATATCATGATTATTATCGAACTTTTGTTCTTTTTTCTTATATCAGTCGAATTGAACCTATGTACAGAAGATTTTTTTGAATCATTAGGATCTTCTTTTTTCAAAAAAAGACTAATAGAATTATATTTGCTTTGGTTTGTTTCATATATTATTTTTGCTTTTAATAACACATTACTTTTATTCATAATTATTTTTTTAAAACCATTTAATGAAAAATCACCATTACCATCTTTTTTATTATGAAAACCATGAATATGATGAGCGTAACCATTCAAACGATGTCCGTTTAAAGAAAGATCTGTTGCCATTACCATTTTTCCATTTTCAATAACAAAAGCTGTGTCATAGACACTTGGATCAACGTTTGAAATTGTTTCTTTAGATGACCAGTTGTCATTAATGATGGATTACTGACCGTACCGTGCAGGTCGAGATATATGTATTGCGGGGGTGAGCTACCCCATCTGTGAAAGTGGATAACTGTTTTGGTGTACTTCTCGAATGTTTTGGTTGTATAATTGGAAATTGAAATCGTCGTAGCTTGCGGTGTCACCCTCAACTCATTCATTTCCAGTGGAAACCATTCAACAACCATAGTATAGTAACCGACCGGAAGTTTATATAAGTTAAAACCGAGGCGTGACTGGTACTGGTTGGGTGAGCCTTTTTCAAACAGGAGTTTGAGAGAGTAAGCTTTTTTATTTATTTGATGTGGAGATTCGGGAAAATCGTTGATACCCAAAACCTCGATGTTGTTTTCACTCGAAGATTCATCAGTGTCTTCCATCAAGTATCTGAAGGCATCCCTTTTTTGTGCCGAGCTAGTGATATGAGATTCGTGAATTTTTTGACTGACAAGATCTCTCATAGATGTTATTTCATTTTGCATAAAATCAACATTAACTGCGGATTTCGAATCTTTGTAATCGGTTTGTAAGTTAATAATTTTATTATTATTTAAGTTTAAGTCTCCAATCATACTGTTAGTGCCATCAAATTTAAGAAACTTTTTTTGTGTCATTTCATCAATTCTGAAGTCAACAAACTGGACACATACGGCGTCTCTTGGGTTTGATGGAAGATCAAGATTGATAATTGAATTATTTTTCATATCAATATCAGCTGCTTTATCCAATTTTTTCACAAGCTGATTATCGACATATTTTTTGTTTGTTGCTTGATCTGCCTGTACTGGGTCTTTTACGTTGTAGATTGTATTATTGTTCATATCAATGCTTGCTTCCATTTTCCCGCCTTCCTTTTTTGAAAGAAAGATATTTCTCGCGTCTTGATAGTTTATTACCTTTGTCAGATCACCGTGGACAGGATAAGGGTTGCTTTTTAAACGCAAAATATCGTACTTATTTTGCATGTCAATATCAGCAGAACCGCTGGCACTACCCTGAGGTCCACGATCACCTATATCACCTTTATCACCTTTGTCGCCTTTTAAACCCTGTGGTCCTTGTGCCCCCTTCTGATCTTGTGGTCCCGTGGGACCTTTTTCACCCCTGGGTCCATAAGGACCTTGTGGTCCTGCTGGGCCTTTGTCACCCTTCGGCCCAGGAGGACCCCCTGGGCCAGGAGGACCCACTTTTTCACTTTCACTCATCGTTTGGTTAGTTCCACCTATTTGGCTGTTAATATACCCCATTATATATCTTCATCAAAATTTTTTTTCATTAATTTTAGAGGCTTGTCATAGTAAAAGAAAGAATATTTTTTATCGGTGGCGCGATCTAAAGCGTCATGATCCACACCTATCTCGTCTGCAATCCGTTTGAGATCTCTTGGAAGACATCTGAAAATACAAAAATGGCTGCAGTTATCACGAATGTTTTTCGGCGTCTTGTAGAAGTTTTGAGTGAGGTAAATAACGCAGCAGTTTCTGTGCCGCCCGTTGTAAAAATATTCAATAATGCTGTTTTGGTTGCTTTCACAAACAAGATCATCAAAAATAACTATTTTTTGGTTGTCCACCGGAAGCTCTTCGAGTGGAATGATTTCATCACCGTAAGCCTCGATAACCTCATAACCAACCTTGGGGTTGATTCGTTCAGCAAAATACTGCAAAAGAGACTGATATTTATTCTGGTGCAGGTTTTTTGAAAAGAGGTAAATTTTATCAAACTCTAACAACTCATAAAGCATATGCAGTAATATGTTTGTTTTATCAGAATTACTGGGTCCACAAATTAACATCCGAAAAACATCTGCTGGCATACAAGGGTGACCTTGCTTGTAGTCACTCTTGAACAAACCTGGGTCATAATTTGGAATCTTCATTTTTTTTCGCTTCTATATATTCACGCTGGAAATATGTCAGTGAAAAATGGCAACAATTGGCTGAAGAAAAAACGGCGTTGGATAAACAAACGGAAGAAATTCACCAAAAATTCAAAATGGATAAAATAAACAAAGAGTTTGGTCAGCTTTCAGGAGAAGAACTTTTTAAACCAATCACAAAAAGGTTTGATGAAAAAAGCATCGACAATACAGAAGAAGAAGAAGAAGAAGAAGAAGAAGAAGAAGAAGAAGAAGAAGAAGAGGAGCAGGAAGGTCCCGATTACACAATGGATGAATTTGACAGAACCAACCCTTTTAGTGATGAATTCAGACCGGATGCACCAACGCCAGCGCCATCACCACCAACAACACCAACACTCACAACACCCCAATATTCTTCAACACCTAAATCTTCTTTATCACCACCACCCACATATCAAGAATTTGATGATTATCCATTACCACCTCCACCTTTGATGGAAGAAACTGTTATGCCGGGAACTTCCAAAGATAAAACGGGGGAAGAAACATCAAAGCGGCTTAGAAATATTAAAAGTATTCTTGCAAAACATGGAAGTGATCCAACTTACAAAGTAAAAAGTAAAAGATCTAAATACTATGGATATAATGTGGAACAACTAGAAGCTGAGGCATTTAAACTCGAAACAATTACGGCACATCAAGAACATGCAGAAAAGTTACTTAAAAGGACACAACCTTTATCAACACAATTACAAGAAAAAAAGGCGAAATTAAAACCACCTGAAAAACCGGAAAAAAGAGAAATCACCAAAACTCCTCTTGAAAAAGCTGTCATGAGCCGAAGACCTTATCTTGAGCCTTCCGACAATGAAGATGACTTATCTGAACAGGATTGGGGGGGGGGGGGGAGAACTTCAGGAAGCGGCATCACTGATGAGGCTGAAAAATTGATCGACCAACTTGATTTAAGTTTAGGATCAATAAAGGCAGGAAACAACTCGATAAAACTTAAAAAACAGGTATTTTATCTGCTTGATTCACTTGTTGAACTCGGTATAATAAATGAAAAGGAAAAGAAAAAAATTATTACTAATTATATAAAACAATAATGAGCTTTGATATACTTCTTGACTGGAGCCTTGCAAAACTAGAAAGAGGTGGAGAACGGAATGTTTCACATGATTTTACATGAAGTTTCATCCTCCGATCGAATTGGGTTCAGGAAACTATAAAGCTGCGCTAAACAGACTTATCACAGTGAGTTACTCATGGAACAACATCGATGTTTTTTACAATAACAACAAAATTCGCTCGAAGAAAAAAACAGAACGAGCGTGGAAGAGCTTAACTTTTCCGAATGGAATGTATGATTATAAAAGAATCAACACTTTTATTCAGCAACACACCGGTAAAGTAGACCCGACAAACAAAGATATGTCGATATAAATTCGATATGTCAATTTATAGGGTTGTGACTTTGATACATAACGATTATGAGCTTGACTTGTCTCAAGGAAATTTTGGTGAATTGCTTGGTTATGGTAAAATTATCTTGAGAGGAGATGTTGTCGGAAGGAAAGTTCCAAATATCACAAGAGGTGTTGATTGGGTATATTTGCACTGCGATCTTATCACACGCCGAACAAACAATGTTCCAAGCGATGTGTTATACAGTTTCTCAACATCAAATCTTCAGGTTAGCTATCCATTTCAAAAAGAACCGCGTCGGCTTGAATGGCATCCTGTGAATAAAAGTTATATTAATGAAATAAGGGTTTGGGTGACAGACGGAAGAAACAATATCCTGGATCTCAACGGGACAGACATTGCAATCAGCTTAATGATTGAAAAAGAGTAAGGATTTTGTTGGTATAAATATACAGTTATGAATCATCCGAGCGAGTGGGCAAGATTCTTTGACGAAAACACCGGAAGTTATCGATATAAACACAAAGGGTCGGGTGTGATCCGTGATACCCTCATGACCATTGGTAAAGTATTCAAAGACACTGTAAAGAACGTGGCAAAGAAAACTGCCGAAAAAGCCACAAAAACAATCGCTGAAAAAGCGGGTCAGAAAGTTGGTGAACTTGCTGTTGAAAAAGGTTCGAAACAAATACGAAAAATACTGCAAGAGCGAAAAAAGCAAAAACCGGTGTCTCTGGATGCAAAAAAGAAACTTGCAAATATGTTGCAAAAACAAATGCCAAAAAAATCAGACGCCCTTGTGAAATTAAATCGAATTTTGGCAAACGAAATTTAATCAAAGAAAATTTTTTTCTCTTAATATAAACTATCGTTAACATGTTCAGAAGTCAACCATACCTAGAGAATACTTCATACATTCAAATTAATTTAGACACCCCACTCACCTTCCCTGGGAATAACCAATTTCAAACAAAGACGGGCTACAAATTTACTGTAAGAGACCGGGACAATTTTTATGACTGGTACAACGCTTATTTACGTGTTGATTTCAAGTTTGAAGCTAAAGCAAACGGGGCCAACATTGGTGCTGACACTGAATCAGCTCCGATCAACGGTTCTTTCTCATTGATCAAAAGTTTGAAACTAAGTTCAGCGGGAAAAAAACTGTACGAGGCGGACAATATCCACAAAGGTATTTTCATCAAAAATCTGCCTGATTTTTCAGACGATTTTTCGAGAAGCGTGGCAAAAAACCAGTTTTGGTATCTTGACTCTGACGCCACCACAGCGACTGATAATAATGCGACGAACCTTGGAATGCGAGAAAGAGCGCTTCTATCACACGAAGGTTTGATAGTTAAGACTATTATCCCTTTGAACAGATACTCCTTCTTCGAAGGTCTTTCCGATAAATTACTTCCACCGATGCAACTTGAGTTTGAAATTGTTCTGCAAGACGACCAAGAAATGATTTTCCAAAACGATGCAACAGCTCGAAGATTTGTTGTCCGTAAATTTGAGTTGTGGGCCCCACAATTGCATTTCACTGGTAAAGGACAGACCCTGGTCGATGAAAATTTCTTGAAACCAACCCAATGGAAATACCTGAATGAAAATTTGCATAGCAGCAGCTCCCGAAGGGATGCGAATGGTACGTGGTTGATTACACCTGGGGTAAAAGACCCCAAGCATGTCTGTATTTTTTCAACAAACTCGGAAACAAAATGCTTATACACAAAACCCTTACATCTTTGACACATTTGATGTTGATGGTGATAACACAGCAAAATTAGACACTTGCCGCCTTCAGTACGGCACAAATTTTTACCCTAAGCTTGATTACGACCATGATTTTAAAATAAGAATTTTGAATGATTTGATCGATTTCAGATACAGAAAGAACGACTACAACACCGGCGTTCAGCTGCAGCTTGGCAATTTTGAGAAGTTGTACCCAATTATCTACTTTGACCTACGAAACACCAAAGAAAGTGTGACAGGCGACTCGAAAAAGCTCGAATTCCATTACAGACTGAATGAAGCCGCTAACGCTCAAGATTATATGATCTTCGCCTTGGTTTTGAATGAAAAAGAATTCGTGCTGAAGCAAATTGGTAATGAGCTTGTCGCCGTCTAGACAAATGAAAAATTTAAAAAAATTCTGAATATAACATACACGCACGATGAGCACAACTTATCTTCCACATAAAATTGCACTGACTGATGGTCAGAAGAAGAAACTTCAAAAAGCTTATGTTTCGAAGACAGCTGTTACTCCAAGAGTTAAACCAGGCCAAATTGGGCGCGGTGACGAACTTCTTCTCACTGCTACTCAAATCTCGCGACTGAAGAAAACCTCAGCGGCAGGAAAAGGAATGGAAATAAAATTAAGCCAGACCCAGATTCAAAATACTGCGCAGCGTGGTGGAAGTTTGTTTTCTGCTATGCTAGGTTTGGCACGACCTTTGATAAAGCCAGCCCTTGGAGCATTAGCAAGTGTAGGTTTGAGTTTTGGCGCTGAAAAGGTGCTGAAAAAGATATTCGGAAAGGGTTTTGGACCGAAGGAAATTGAGCTTTATCAACTTGTCCAGAAAATGACTCCTACTCAGAAAAAGGAGGCAGAACAATATCTTGTTGGTCAAGGTTTTGTACAGGGAGGTTCAGCACAATACGGCGGCTTCCTTGGTATGTTGGCGTCTATCGGAGTACCTTTAGCCCTTGATTTAGTCCGAAAAGTAATCGGAAAAGGTATGCAAACTCAACCACCACGCTCACGACAACGACGAGCACCTCCTCTACCACCACCTCCTAAAGGTAAAGGAATGCAAATTCAACCTCCACCTTTTTTCGGAACTTGGGATGATTATTATTTGAAAAAAAAAACTGAAATTTGAAGATAAACCTCTATCCAACATTGACCTCAGAAAATGGTGCAACTTTTTACGAATTCCAATAAAAGGTATTTTCAGCAGAAATGAAACAAAACCCTTGTTTCATTCTCCATGTATTATCAACTTGGATGATTTTGGAAGTTTGGGAACTCACTGGGTATGTTGTTGGCCTGCCAAAGATAAAGGTGCTTACGAGTATTTCGATTCATTTGGGCTTCCACCACCTTTGGAATGGGAAAAAGAAATGTCAATGCACGGGATGACACATTTTTTCAGAAATGATAACCAAATTCAATGGGAACGAAGTGTGAGATGTGGTTACTACTGCCTTCTCTTTTTAAATGAAAGAAATAAAGGCACAAGTTTTGCCGATATTTTGAAAATGTTCTCCAACGATTTACTTGAAAACGAGGAAATAGTGAAAAACTATTTTTCTTAAAATATATATGCAATGGAAGTGTACTGTGTGAAAGAAAAGCAGCACACGCCCAATGTGCAGGGAAGTGAAAAGGTTGTAATCACAAAGAACAATCGAAAACTCTTAAAAGTAAAATGTGCTAGTTGCGGAATAACGAAAATACGTTTTATGCGGGGAAACTAGGTGAGCCCTCCCGCGCGGAGGGCAGTGGTATATTTGGTGATGTTGCTATGGCAGTTGGTGATCTTGCTATTACAAAAGGAATCCCATATCTTGCGAAAAAAAGTGTTGAAGCTGGAAGATATTACGCTTCTGAAGCTATGAGAGACCCCAAACTGCAAACGAAAGCAATAAATTACACTCTTGACAAAGCCCGCCCAGTCATTCAAAAAGTTGGAAGTGAAATGTTAGATCAACTTTCAACTAAAGTTCGACCAAACCAACGTTACAAAACTGACAGACCTGATTTAGATGGGGCTGGGTTTGATATACATGCAGCAATTGGAAAATTTCCGAAACCAAAAAAAGGTTGGACATTACCGGGACATAATTTTACAGGGCCATACAATCCTCTTGAAAAGCAGGTGAACTACGATCCAGAAACTGGAGAAATCTTGGAAATATATCAGAAACCGACAGGTGCAACAGATGCGATTGCTGTGCAACATGATGTTGATTATGATGTTTGTTCCAACCGTGAAAAAAAATACGGTGAAAATCTCGAAAAATACAAAGCGGATAAAAAAATGGTGAAAGCTCTTGACGTAGTTCCTAAAAAAGAAAGGCAGTGGGGTCATACGGTTGCAAGAACTGCAATCAATACTAAACAAAAGTTAGGGTTGGGTTTGAAAAAACAAAAAGGGACTGTTGTTTTAGATAAACCATTGGAAGAGTAAAATTTGCTGAAACTTTGACCAAAAAAATGATTCCTTCCACAAAACCTGTTTTCGATCGGTATTGGTCAGGTGATATTGCGAAAAATGCTTTCACAGGTCCAACTGGTGTCACAAGCAAGAAATTTTGGACTCATCCAAAAAAAGGTACTGTCATGCGTTTGGTGAAAAATTCAAAAACTGGCAAATATGAAAGTGTGTATGAAGAACCTTAATTGTTTGATCACCACTTTTCAAACTCCTGTTTTGCGCGCAGCCTGCTTGCAAAAGTTTTAGGAAGGTAATGAGAAATAGATTCCATAATTTCTTTTTTGTTGGGCCAGCATTCAGAAGGTACCATTTCAAAATAATTGTGCAGAAAACAGGGGTAGTTCACTGACTTGCCGGACATCCCCTGAAATTGAGTAATGACATTACTTAGAAAAGCGACCTCGCTGGAAGAAAACATTTTGTCAATGTTCCATTTCCGAAAAACATTTTTTAAATGAAAATTATTCGTAGGAGGCGCTTTGGAACTTCTTCCCCGATTTTCTTCTTGAAACTCTTCATCATCATCACATTCAAACACTCTACAACATTTTGGACATTCACGACAGAACTCATTCACCACATAAACTAATTGCTCCTCTCATGAAGGACAACGATTAATCTTTTTTGATAACAGGCATAAGTGTAATTCACTTTCTTTTTTTGCAATATTTTCTTGCATCATTTTTGACGAGATTTTCACACCTTGCAAGCAACCAAACGGGTCGTACATTTTTTTTATTGTGTATGGTATACAATGAGCGCGCGCATTTTCAATAGGTTGACAAAATTTTATTACAGCCCGCAAGGGTATTGGAAAGGGTTTGCAGCGATAAAAAATTAGCCCAGGAAGCGAAAGTCTCGGAAGATGTGGCTCAAAACTGGTTGATAAAGCAAGCTCTTTGGCAGGTTTATTTACCAGCCCCACGGTACATTCCAAGACCGAAATTTGATGTTCCTGTTCCAAACAAAGTTCACCAAGCCGATCTTCTGTATCTCCCACACGATCGCCCACCACGCTCCCGTAAAACTTTTAAATATGCTCTCACAGTGGTAGATGTGGCCTCTCGATACAAAGAGGCCGAACCGTTGACCACAAAAGAGGCTAAAGAAGTTGCAGCTGCTCTGGAACGGATTTATAGTCGTGGTCCTTTAAAGTGGCCGAAACTGCTTCAGGTCGATCCTGGTCGTGAGTTTATGGGCGCTGTGAATCAACTGCTTTCGAAACATAATGTCGAGGTTAGACGCGGCCGTGTGGATATTCACCGTGATCAAGCTATCGGTGAAAGATTCAACCGCACCCTGGCTGAACGACTGTTTGGACACCAATATGGGGTTGAAATGCGCCTCCCAGACGGCAAAAGATCGACTGAATGGGTGGCCCGACTGCCCGCTGTTATTTCAGCTTTGAATAAAGAAGTAACTCGACTGACCGGTCAGAAACCCGTTGAGACCATCAAAGAGAAAACTGTTCCATCCAAACCCTCGACACCTTATTCGAGACCCGTTGGTGTGAACGAAAAAAAGCTCCCCTCTGGTTTAAGTATTCGCTATCTCTATCAACCCGGTGAACTTGAAGGTGGCCGGCGAAGAGCTACCGACCCAATCTGGTCTTTGGAAGTTTACGAGATTGAAAAGATTATGATAAAAAGAAATGCACCGGTTCTCTATTATTTGTTTGACGAAGCAAAACGCGGGTTTGTCCGCGAAGAGCTTTTGGTTGTCCCTCCAGATACACAGCTACCGTCGGCAATCTAACTATGAAACTCGATCGGTTCTGTGTGAATACCGTCTTCCAATACCCAGCGTTTGTCATAGTAAGCGCTCAACCCCAGCTTCTGCTGCTCGTAAGTGACCATCTGCTCGTCCCGCATCCTGAAACCTCTGTTAGTTGCTTGCTGCCTTCCAAAGCTTTCTTGAAACGCTGCCAGGTTACCTCGTTTTGCTTCTTCGACATCCCTTTTGTGCTAAACTTCTTTTTTGCGCCCTCAGATTCGTCGACGAAATAACATTTTGAGCAGAGTGCAATCATTCTGCTGCCTTCACACTCGAGTTTAAAGAGCCCAGGGGTCCGACTGCTCCACTTGTCCCAAGCTAACCACTCTTGTTTTTTTGCCTCAAATTCTGTTTGCAGCTCTGGTTTGACGATGTCTTCCAACTTTTCTGCGCTGATTGCCATGTAATTGCTGTCTGTGGCCATCTGAATCAATTCGAAATCTCTTCTGTCAAAATATCTGTCAAGAAAGTCATAATAGAATTCAAGTATTCGAAGTTTTGCCAGTTGATGTACAGCTATTCCTACCTGAAATGGTCTTCTGATTGTGATCCGAAGTTTTCGGCTTTCCAACTCTCTCTCCTCCGCAGATGCCTCTTATTTTTTCGTACGGGC
This sequence comes from Siderastrea siderea, assembly GCA_964030785.1. Classification (NCBI taxonomy): domain Eukaryota; kingdom Metazoa; phylum Cnidaria; class Anthozoa; order Scleractinia; family Rhizangiidae; genus Siderastrea; species Siderastrea siderea. The sequence continues at coordinate 20,299,026 of OZ034973.1, read as the reverse complement.
TGGGAATACGCCATTTTTCTAATGCCCCGCGCACAATGGCTGATGGGTTTGACCGAGTAGTTCCCAGTCCTTCGTGGGGGCATCTTTGCAACCGGGAAATTTGAGTATCTTTGCCACGAAACACTCAAGCAGAAACACAGTTCGTTGGTCCAAAGAAACTCTTGCTAAAGCCAAATCACAAGAAAAATGGGAGAAAAGGATCATTGTGCAGTCTGGGGGTGTGATAACGACCGGCGATACAAAACAAAGTAAGTGAAAATGCCCGAAACAATCAGAACCAGTTAAATGTTTTGCATTTGGAACTTCACCTCCTCACGGGTATTTTTCTCTCCGTTTTCTTAGATGGATAAAAATGAAGCATGTTAAAAGTCGCTTAAAGTTTCATACATGCCGCAATCCAAAGTTCTATAGAAAGTGGACATCTCTAATCAATCGCGTTGGATTCACTGTTGGCTCATCCACAAGAGTTTGCTCAAACCACTTTGAACATGGCAGGCCAAGTTAGGGCTGTCCACAAGTTGCTCCAATTTTCTCAAAAAGTTGCTCAAAAGTTGCTTCAAAACTCTAAAAGTTGCTCAAAAGTTGCCCCAAAATCCAAAAGTTGCTCAAAAGTTGCTTTCAATTTTTTAGTGTAAGAGATTGATTAACAACTTATGCGTCGATCAATTCGAAAGTTCAACATCCCCCCCCCCGGGCAACCCCCCGGGCATTTGAACTTTTGAAGATTGGCTTGTTCAAATTCCCTCCCCTCGGGGCAAAAAAGCCGTTCAAATGCCCACCAATTAGTACTGAACTACCTCTCCTCAAAGACAAATTTCATCTTCAATCAAACACTTTACACGCCTTTCAGAGAGAGATACGCCGTAATGACACCTTCATACTTCTTTTAAAGACCCTTTTGAAAGAGTTATTTACTAACAAAGGCGAGATTGTATCTTGTAAATCTGTCAAACCCTGCAAAAACCGAAAAAACTCACGGGCGTATTACGTCAGAACAAGAGATAAATCCCGTTCAAATTCCCCACCCTTCCAACCCAACGTTCAAATTCCCCCCTCCCCGGGCACGATGCACAGTCAAATGCCCGGGGTATGCCCGGGGGGGGGGGGATGTTGAAGTTTCGAATTGATCGGCGCGTTAAATAAAGATTTAATGAATAGATTTAACTTTGCATAGATATTATATACATAATTATATCATACTGACTCATCAATATTGTAAGACTGAGTCTCTCTCAACCCAAATCATAAAAATCTGATTCTCTGTATTGGCTTTCTATTACGATAACCACGTGATTGTATTCAAACAAAACAAACTTTGCTAATATGCTTATTAAATATAGAAAGTTTCTCTGACATACACGAGTGTATGTGGTATAAAACCATAGTCTTTCAATATTTACATCTTTGCGGATGTAGTACAGAGCACTGTCCCTGTTGGTCAATGTTTTGCACCACCAGCTAGTCCTCTACAGACATATAATTCAAGATTTCATGTGCGCTTATTGTCATTGTAACGTAACATGACCGATGTTTCCACTGTTTCCTCTAATGCTGCCTCTTGCTACTTGCTAAATGCATTTTGCAGCAGGCTAAACACTCGTTCAGCTGATGCTGAACTAGGCTACACCAACAAGATCTTTTTGACTGCAGCAGACCAATTTGGGAGAGCAGCGGCATGTGTAGCCCACCACTGTACTTTGCCTTCCTCTGTTTCAATGGCTGCACCATCAGCAATGGCCAGATAGTTTGGCAGCTCTTCCACAAGCTGTACAACTTCTGCATCAGTAATGAAACTAAATTGCTTTAGTTCCTGGACTGATGCAGCAGTTGGATGTAGTGCTTGCACCTGTATTGGGCAGCATAAGCGTGCAGCCTTAAATGCACGGACAATATTATGGAATTGCACACTGAATTTCTGTTGGTAAAACTAAAAAGTGGAAGCCTGGATTGATATATGCCTTTGCTTGAGCAACTAACTGGTTGTACAATGCCATATTTCTACCTGCATGTTGGCGAGCTTTGGGCCTCAGTGTTTGGATAAGATTTAATGGCTATTGCATGTGCTAATGCGGACAAACGCTCATAGCAAGTAAATACTAAGGGACCATCCCCCTCAAGATAATAAGTTGCTTGAACAAAGTGCTTGCCTGCATCAATCATAGCAGCAAGCTCAATGTCTAAGTCTCTAGCAGTAGCTAGATCATCAAAAATCTCCAACAGGCTTGCACGGCAAACAGGAGACAGGTTATCATTTTCTCTTAGAAAGGGCTCAACATCCCCAAAAAACTCCATGACCTGATTGAGGACTTCCCATTTGCTCGGCTCCACCATCTGGTTTTGGAATGAAGTCGTATTGCTGTGCCAGTTCTTGTCTTCCACAACAACCGAGCAGCTGGACTGAGAGAAAACATGGTGTTCCAACACCTAGAAAATGTGTCTAGGACACTAAATTCAAAGTGTTTCCCAACATTATCGATTGTGTGTGAGAAACAGATGACATTAAGAATATTGGGGAAGAAAAACATGACTTGACGCAATCCAGCTTCATTTACTGATGCACCATCTCTCATTGCTGCTAGAAGATGGTTTGGTTGCATTCCATACTCCACAGCCAGGCACTGAATCAGCCTTTGAGCAAGCTCTTCCGCATTCATGCTCTTGGCTAGAATTTCTAATTTGAGAAGCCTCTGCTGTATATTCTAATCTTTGTCAGTGAAGCGAACGATAATTGCCAACGCTTCTCCAAGTCTGGTGCTCCCATCAAAGATCACAGAAAAAGCACTGTTGGCAGCTATTTCGGATTTCACAAAGTCTATCTCCTTCTGACGAATCATGGGAATGAATTCTGCTAGATGGTTCCGAGATGTCAAGCGATGACCATATTTTTCAAGAAATGGTCGCAAACTGTCGAATTTTAAAAGGGGAATACCTGCCTTCAGTAGAGCTTCCACAAGCTCATATCGATAGAGCCTCATGTCTTCAGGTAATGTGGATCCTTTTGCTCCTCCGCTTGTTTTTGCAAGAAGATCCTTGATATTTTGATCTTTCTTCTTGCTTTTCTTAATATTCTCCAGCGCTTTGATGTGCTTTATGGATGATACGTGTTTCTTGACAGAACTCTTTTTTTTGGAAAGAGTTTCTCTGCAGGCGTCACATCTTAGATTTCCCGACACTGTAGTTAGGCACTGGTCTTTAAACTCGTTCACTCTATCCCACGCGGATACATTTGGATCGACTGATCCACGCACATTTCTCTTCTTTTCGGCTGGATTAGTCTGCACTTTTCTTTTCCGAGAGATACTGGCTTTTTCTGGAGTACTTAATCTAACTCCAGCACTAGCTGCTACTTCTAAAGGATCTGAATATTCATCATATTCACTCGAGCTTGAATAATCACTCGGCTCCGCCATTTTGAATTTTTCAGCATATCCGCTGACCACCTTCGGCTGCTACCACAGGCCAACCTCGTCCCCAGGGTCTTCTCGCTTTTCAATATGGCGGCTGCTCGGGAGAAGACCCTGGCACACAGCAGATCACGTGTCTCCAACGAGGATGGAGATGTATTCAAAATGGCGGCTACGGCGACAAGGGTGAGAAGAACTGGGTACGAGATGCTAAGGTGAAGACAAACAAAATGGCGGAAAAAGCTGAAGTTCAGTTCAAGAAAAAATAGGAAAAACAGACACGTTTTGCATGTAAGAGTCTTAGGAATACGGCAAAGTGTTAGAGGTCTTGTTTTTGCTGGTCATTGTTTCTTTTTTGTTATTTTAAAGTTAAGAATAATGGGTTTGAGCGTACTCGATTGCCGAACTCCGTAACCGCTAGTTGATTCAATGTTGCTCAACTGAGGAGATTGTGAGACTGTAAACAATGAAAAAATTTTCTGCTCAACAAAACAATCAATTGAGTAACCTGCAGCTGGGTGAAGTTTGAAAGTGTTTCAAAAATAGAAATGGGAAAGAGAGGATTGAACTCACCTGAAGGAGTAATACACAAGTGATGGAATAGTACACAACTGACGGAGTAATAAACAACTGACGGAATTATCATCCAACTGACTGAGTGTAACACAACTGACCGAGTCTGAGACAACTGACTGGGTAATACACAACTGATCGAGTAATGCACAACTGACAGAGAAGTACACAACTGACTGAGTAATGCACAACTGATGGGGAAGTACACAACTGACTGAGTAATACATAACTGACAGCATTATCATGCAACCCACTGAATGACACAGAACTAGCAGAAAATGCACAACTGACCAAGTGATGCCCAACTTCCAACTGCAACTTACAACATGCAACTGGCAGAAAGGTTACACAAGTGACCAAGTAACGCACAACTGACAGGGTAATACATAACTGATAGAATTATGGTACAACTGACCGAGTGATACACACAGGACCTTTGCATCAAATTCCCTACTCCTCGGGCAAGGAAAATACATGTAGCCAAATGTCTGAGGTATGCCCGGAGGGAAGGGGGGGAAGTTGAAGATTCAAATTGATCAGCACATAACCTTAAGTTACAAATCCCACTTTTTGGGATGACTCGTTATTTCTTTGAACCTCTGTTGTAACTTTTAGTGGATTTTTGTGGTGTTCTAATTGGATCTGCAAACCCTTTTTATTTGGCTTAGATTGACATGAGAATAGTTTTGAAGTAGAGACATGAGATTGGAAATCATTTTAAGAGACCATCAAAAACTGATATCCACATAAGAGCACCCCAGGTTGATAGCAGTCAATTATGATATTCCTTTCCTTGTTCTTAACTTTAAGCCCCGATATCAACAAACATGTTCTCCTCACTATTCTCCGTAAATATCTTATGGTACTACTTGAGAGAATTCACATAAACATCCAGACATTTTATTTTTGGTGATCATTTCCTTTATTCTCAGGGCCTGTATGTTTGAACAAGTAGTGATATTGTAAGGAGAAATTAGATGTTTGTTTGTCACTACTGGGGCTTAAGGGCCTTAAACTACAAATTCCAATTTCAAAACTTCATGAAATCTTTTTCTCTCCTTTTTTTTCCCTGAAATCCTCTCTTTCCCATTGATTTAAATTTTTCAAACACTTTCAAACTACACCCAGATAACTCAATTGATTGAAGTTGTTAAGCAGAAAATTTTTCAAACCTGGGAATATTATCCCTAGAACTGGTCTAACATGCAAAGAGGACTTTATCTATCCACTGTTAAAATGCTTTATTTCTCCATTATTTACAGTCTCACAATCTCCTCAGTTCTAGTATTTAATGAGACTTACTGAAACTAAAGTGTAGAAAACAATACTGAAAGCGACAAAGCGTGGAGATCTGCAACTGTACAAACAAAACTGTAGCACAAGGAATGGGCACAAATAAATTCAAGAAAGCCAAAATGATTATCACTGCCTCCAAAGCAGCACCTGGAATATGCCAGATCAAAACTTAGTTTAACCAGTCCATACAACACTGCTCTTTTCCCATTCTCTTGCACTTCGTTAAATCGAGGTTGCACTGTAAATAAGCTTAAATAAATAAGTAAGTAAATAAATAAATAAATGAGTCATTTTCTATTAAAGGCCTAAGCTCACTCCATAATATTTATATTTCAAGCTTAATCTGAGCCTGATATATTCGAAAAGTCTTAAGCTGAAGCATATAATGTTAAGAAGGACGGATTGATAACAATATTTAAGAAGGACAGATTTGTAACAATGTAGCGATAAGACAATTTATTGCCTAAAGCCTCATGAAACAAAAATATGATATGTTCACTTGAGGGGTTGTCCAATACTCCGACATGGCATATGCATGGCATTGTATTGTATTCACTTCACATAACAATACTGGACAAAAGCATAACAATAAAGAATGAAGCAAAACAATAAGAAATTTAACAATGCTATGCATAAATTTGTCGGAGTATTGGACAAGTATGGTTCACTTGAGCAACATAATTGAATCAAATAGCGGTACGGAGTTCCGCAGTAGAGTAAGCTCAAACCCAGGGTACTCCTAACTTTAAAATAACAAAAAAGAAACAATGAACAGCAAAAACAAGACCTCTAACACTTTGCCGTATTCCTAAGACTCTTACATGCAAAACGTGTCTGTTTTTCCTATTTTTTCTTGAACTGAACTTCAGCTTTTTCCGCCATTTTGTTTGTCTTCACCTTAGCATCTCGTACCCAGTTCTTCTCACCCTTGTCGCCGTAGCCGCCATTTTGAATACATCTCCATCCTCGTTGGAGACACGTGATCTGCTGTGTGCCAGGGTCTTCTCCCGAGCCGCCGCCATATTGAAAAGCGAGAAGACCCTGGGGACGAGGTTGACCACAGGCAGACCACCAGGACCACCAGGGGAATAGTGTTTTTTGTTTACAAAAGGTTTTTTACGCAAAATCATGCATAAAAGCAACTGATGCTTTAAATTAGAACTTGAAAGTTACAAATTGCCTTAAAAAAGCAAGAAAGTTATTCAAAAAAGAAAAAAGTTGCACGAAATCCGAAAAGTTGCTCGAAGGACTAAAAGTTGCTCCAAATCTGAAAAGTTGCTCAAAAGTTGCCGAGCAACTTATGGACAGCCCTAGGCCAAGTCTTGATAAGCCCCATCCGACTCTGTATTTAAAAGGATATCCTGGTATTTCCAGTTTAAAAGAGGAAACACCTGTAAAACGACAGCGAGTCGAGCGATCGTATAAATCTCCCGTTAAATGGCAAAAAGCGAAACGTGCCCCGGCTTGTACGAGTACAGACAAGAGTGACAACATTGTTTCGAGTAGCAAGCGAATGAAATTGCACTTCCAGGACTCAGAGGTTTTTTCCGGCTCTCAAGGACATGTCTCTCCCAATTCTTCCGTTGAATATATCCAAGAGAGTTCTGACTACCAACAGATAACTACTCCACCACTGAACAGTGATCACTCGTACGATCTCAGTCAAGACTTTAGTGGAAGTGGTTTTGCTCGTTGCACAGGATTCACAAGTTGTCAAAACTGTCAAAACAGAATCGATGATTTGCGAGGTAAAATAAAGGTTCTTGAAAGTCTACTTCATGAAGCCAGAGATAAAATTACGCAGCTCGAGAACGAAGTTGAGTATCTGAAAAATAAACCATTTCAATTGAAGGACATTGAACACGATGACAATTTAGTCGAGTTGTATACAGGACTTCCAAACAAGTCCATGTTTTATTAGTTCGCAGTTGCTATAGCAACTAAGAACTATTGGGGCTGTCCTGGCGTAAACAGTCGTGTTAGTGTGTTAACTTTTTGGCAACAAGCCCACAAAGCCATTCAAAGTAGAATCCTTCGAGGTGTAATAGACAAGTTTTGAGGGGCTCTTAACCAAGTTTTGCGCAGTCTCTATGGATGAAGTATTAATTGGAGTGTTTGGATCCTCGAAAATATCGTAGATTTTGATTTGCAAAGACAACGCAGGAAGGAGTCGGAAGGAACAGTTTACTCAGGAGCATGTTAGGACTCGCTGGTCTTCAGTTTAGGTTGGCGTTCACCAGCGGGTTAGGAACAGCTGGACGAGAAAAGAAATTAGTTGTTAAGTTTAGTTGCTGTCGAAAAGATTGCAAAGAAGTCTTTGTGTGTTGATGTTTCTGATCTACAAGTGCAAACATTTCTTTATGCATAAGTTGTCTGGGGGAGATCATTGGTCATAATTAATGAAGCCCACGAAAGGCGATTGTGTATGTTTGCATTTGGTACGGGTTTAAGTTATAAACTATCAAAAAAATCATCCACACCTTACAGAGTTCAAGGACTTTATTGACAGCTTTCAGTTTGAGTTTTATGTGGTTTACTTTGAGCTGATATATAGTGTATATTGCTCGGAATTATCGGCCAGTCAGGATTTTCCCCGTACGCGCGTATTCACTAAATTTTAAAAATATTCCATGCATCATTGCCAGAAGAGTCGTGACTTTTTCCCGTTATTGAGCTCTCCAGAATCGACCGTTATTGAAGTTTTCTTGGTTTCTGTATTTCATGCATGTCCGCAGTTTAGTTTCGTACTTCCCACAGTTGAATGTATTCGTGGTTATGACATTGATCTGACGATTTACTCGTTATTCTGAACTTCCCAAATGACGCTTGTTCTTTGATGATCACCTGAAAGATTCTTGGAATCCTTGTCATTAAGCTGCAAAAATGTTTTGTGTTTTCTCTCGCTTAGCCTTTTAGAACGATCATATTCGTGAGGTTTCCCTGACACGAAAGCTATTTAAATTTGATTTTCATAATTCAATTAGCAGAATGTTTACATAGGTGTAACCAGGGCTTGAAATAATTTCCCAGCTAGCGTCGGTCAAGTTGTCCGGTCAAACCTATTTTTGCTCGGACACAACCCATTTTTGGCCGGACAAATATTCATTACGTCATATCTCTATAAAATCCCCCCCTCCCCCCGCATAATTATTACATATCAAACAAGTACATTTTCTACGCCTTTATTGTACATGCAGCCTCGAACTCAATGCTGGAACGCACGGTACAGCCGCAAAGTTCGGCAAAATCAATATTACATTTGTGCATACAACTATCGCTTCAGTTCTATGTCTTCTATACGGTTAAATTTTAATACCTACTAAAGTTATGAAGTTGATGGAATATGTGAATTTTCTGTTAAAATGGTTTGTTTCCCTTGAAAATAGAATGTTTCGTTAATCTCGGAATTTATACCTTGAGTGATTCACACAAAAATGTCGACAAGTGGACAAATAAATGTAAACTTGCTTTCTTGTTATTGTTATTTTTACACTTTTTGAATTTTTATTTAAGACAAAGGGTGGCCGGACCTTTGTACCGACACTGAGATGCACTGTTAATTCACACCGCTACACACGCTACTCCGGAAGACCCGCTAATTTGCGGTGACGGCTTGATGAATGACAAAGCGAAAATTTGCAACCACCGGAAATTTTACAACCACTATTATGAATCATTTGTTGAAAGTTTTTGGTCTGGTAGTATCTCATTCTGTCTCTTCCCCTTTTCATTCACGAACGCCAATAATGTTGAACCTTTAAAAATTTAAAATTTTCTTTACAAGGGTAAACGACCGGACAAATTGTCCGGCTATCCAAGGATTTGACCGGACAAAACCTATTTTTAACCGGACATTGTCCCTTGACCGGCCGTTATTTCAAGCCCTGGTAACGTTGGCATGATTTCTGACACGAAAGTAAAATTTTGTCAATCACAAGTTTTTAAATAAACTCAAACAACTTATATACACGCAAAAACTAGCCCAACGTCTGTTTCTCTTTAATTATGTAAGTATTCTTCTACATTCATTCTGTTATCACGAAAAAAAAAAAGGTTTGCCAGAGTTATGATAGCATATTTCTTTTCAAATGCCGGGCTACGTTTTCGTGGTTTCCCCGTTATTCTTTAATTTTGAGCTGCCTGTTACGCATTTAATGGTGAAGCTCTCTATCATGCAACCAAATCCTGCTCCTGATAACACTGATATACACTGAACAACAAAGACAGCAGAGACAAAATAATAGTAACATCTAAAAAACAACTGCGAACTATCCGAACGGATCCGCTAGTTTTCTCTTGTCAAAGCTTTTACCAAAGACTGAGAAGCTACACTATTACAAGGGTATGAATTCGTACACAGTGAAGGGTTATCAAGCAAAAGAGAATTCGAAAAAACCTGGCAGAAAGAGGACAACCACCCCTGCCCAGGAAATGTTTATGACTTTGTGTAGATTTCGACAGAATTTGTCAGAGGAAGACATCTCCTATAGATTTAAAATGACAGTGGGGAATGTGTCCACCATTCTGTCTACATGGACTACCTTTCTTGCCAGGGAACTAGAGGGTCTGATTTGTTGGCCAACTAGAGAGGAAGTTATCAAGTTTTATCCAGACTGTTTCAAATCATTTCCAGATGTGTGTTCCATAATTGATTGCACTGAAATTTACTTGCAAAGACCATCACTTGCAGAGGCTCAAGTGCTGACATATTCCAACTACAAGAGTCATAATACTTCAAAATACTTGGCAAGTATATCAATTTTCAATAAAATTATCACTGTATTTTTGTACAAGAAATGTACATTGCCACACTTTTCAAATACTGACATTCTTCCATATGTGCTGCAGGTTAAAATGAGTTAAAAGTCAAAATTATTGAAACCTAGGTTACTGTTATTATACTTTCTTTTATTTTATGTTATACAGGGCCCTCCGTTGATACCAGTCGTGTGACTAAAGGGGTTATCCTGTTTAAATATCGATTATTATTATTATTATTATTATTATTGTTATTATTATTATTATTATTATTATTATTATTATTATTATTATTATTAGATTTCCTGGTGTTTATTATCATAAATGAGAGACAACTAAGAAATTACAAATCAAACTACATTGTAGGTTGAAATAATTTTGACCTTAAATTCATGTTAACCTAGAACAAAACAAAATTTACTTGCAGTTGTCCATAACCCCTGCTGGAGATGTCTCTTATGTCCTGAAGGGCTATGGTGGAATCTCTTCTGACCGCTTTATTTTTGAAGATTGTGGTGTCTTGGAAAAGTTTGAGCCGAAAACATCTTGTATGGTTGACAGAGGTTTTGTAGTTCAAGATCTACTTTTGTCTAAGCAAGTGAAGGTGTACATGCCCCCCTTTACTAAAGGTCAGCCTCAGTTCACCAAAGGAAAGGTTGGGCAAGGACAAGCTATTGCTAAGGCTCGTATCCATGTGGAGAGGGCAATACAGAGAGTGAAGCGATTTAGAATCTTTAATTCTGTAATTCCCCTGACAATGGCAGATATTCTCGATGACATAGTAATTGTGTGTTCTGCATTAACAAACCTCATGGCACCACTTATTAGAGGAAACAAAAAATGAATCCCATGAGATCACACATGCATGTGAACATGTCAGATATTAAATCATACAACTAAACTTGCACATAGAAAATAATAAGCCTTTTGCAACAGTTAGTCACATGGTCAACTTTGTGTTAACACAAAACAATTTGTTTTGAAAAATAATTTTAGCAGGAATTGAAAGAGCATATAAAAATCAGCAAACCTGCAAATATCAAACATAGCACAGCCGGTCACATGACTGGCTGTTGCAAAAGGCCTCTTCCACAACCCTGGTAGCCTCCTAGCAATCCCCAAAATTAATTCCAATGTAAAGTTGCAAATACATTTTGAGGACATTAATAAAATCAACATTGAAACATCAGTGAACCATGGCCACTCTTCTTCCAAAGCTCTACGTCAAAAAACACCCTTTCATAGTGGTAGTCAACAGACGTTACATAGAAAAAATCATCATAACCAACTCCAATCATTGCCATTTGCATTTGTAATTGAAAATAATATTCATGTTTCTTGTTTAGTTGTATATTTCCTGTGTCATTGACAATGAGGCACGTGCTTGAAATTTCAGCAATTTCCTTCACAGTTTTCTCTCGATGTGACCAAGTACATTTAAATTCGGCGGCACCCTTTCCACAACATCTACAGTTCACAACAGCATCAAGGCTTGCACCCAGATAGGGGTGCTCTGTGGAAAGAACGAGTCCTGTTTCCTTTAGCTCAAAGTCATTATGGATCTTAGCCATGATACTTTTGTACTTCAACCTAGCAGCTGGTTCATTCAAGATACCCCACTGAGTTGCTTTGGTAGACACTGGTGGCTTGTAGTTGAGAATGCTGCTTACCAGGTTGTCTGCTGCTGATCTATTTTTAATTTTATTTATTTATTTATTTATTTTGCTTCGCCTGGGAGTTACGTATATATATATATATATATAAAAAAAAAACCATTGATGACAATTACAAAACCATGCAGGGACACCACAACAGTAAGAACCAATTACTGTGGGCCCAAATTAATTAATTAACAAGGTACATAAGGAAACAAAAACTGATTAAAAGCAACAAGTTACAGGACAATTCAACAGTCTAGCATTTTTACATTTAACACATATAGATTTCCAGGTTCTAGGCTCTTCAGGATCATAGCTTGTACGAAGGGCTTCGAAATAATATTCTAGTAGTTTAAGTTTTATGGACTGTCCACATGTTCTGTCTGCAACTTCCTTTCTTTGACAAGATGACAGTTTTAATTCATGAAGAAACAGAGAACATTTGTCTTCCACTGAAAGATTGGCATATTTTATTTTGATGTCATCAGCCAGTGCAATAACACTCTTAGGGAGTACAACTGCTGCTTCACTGGTAATTATTTCTTCATGTGTAACAAAGCTTATGTCTGGACTTGTCAAGGTTGGCCATGGGTTATCATAATGTAATAACAAACAGCAGTTACTGTTGGAAGCAATATCCAGTTTCTGGATATCTTCCTGATTTAGTTTCATTGGCTGTCTGTCAACTAAACTTTGAGGATCATAGCCTGATCTGAAATGTTTTACTCCCCTTGAGTTGAGCAGCTTCACACTCCTAGCTTTAGCCTTTTGTATCCTTATTGCTGCCATGCGTTTAGCTGTATATTTCTTGAATGCACCCTTACTTGGTTTACTCCACGCCTGGGGCTTGGATGTGCAGCTCTTGTTTCTTCCTTCTCGGACCTCTGAAGCAATGTAGTACAGAAGAGCACCCACATGTTTGCAAACCTCTCCAAGTCTGTAAAATTAAAATATAGTACTGTGTCTACTGTGGTCTCAAGAGTGTTCAGGATGACAATTATATACATACATACATGTTTATTTCAAATTTTATATACAATAAAATATACATAAATTTGAAAAGGGGAGTTCTGAGGTCAGCCCTATTAATAAAACTCCCCTAAAAAAATAGAAAAATACTAAAAAAGAATAAAAATTACAATTTAAATGTACTAAAAATTAATGAACATTTGTCTTCCACTGAAAGATTGGCATATTTTATTTTGATGTCATCAACACTCTTAGGGAGTAAAACTGCTGCTTCACAGGAAACAGTTTATAGCTAAGCTATTAGTCAAAATATTGGCAGGTATAACCAAAACATTTTAGAGGCAAAAGGTAAGTCGCTTTAAAAGGGTTAACCATGACAAACAATCCACACGATCACAATGCAGATGAAATGTCCTTACCCAGCAACACAGGAACACTCGGCAGTAACAACACTTCCATCATCTTTCTTTAGGCAAACCCACGGTTCATAAGGCATGCTGTTGGTTCTTTCCTGAGGTATGCACTTGCCACGTATGAAGCAGTACTTAATGTTTGGGCTAATGTTGTGGAATGATGTTTCCGTCAAATGCTGTAATTCAAACAGACTGGCTCCTTTCAAAATCGCCTTTGGCCCATGAACCTTCAAGTATTGTTCAACATCACTTTCGAATGTATCAGGAAAGTAGAGGCTTCCTGCTTACCAGCCAACTTTCAGTTCACGTGGGGAGGGTAGCTGGATAAGCCCACCCTCTAATCCCAACCTTTGTTTCTTCTCATTTTCTTTGGTTGTTTTGTCTTCCTCTGTAGTTGCACATTTCCCAATGCCGAGTTTTGCGGCGCCGAAAACCTTCTCCGACAAGTCCCGTTTCTTCCCAGAAAGGTTCAAATCTCGATCCCTGAGGAAATTCTTTAATTCGTCGACTTTTAAACTTTCGAAAACACTTTGAACGGAACCACAAGTTTTCACAATTTCCTCGACCTCCTCTCTACTGCGAATTCCTCGACTCGACGCTATTAAAAACACTCGATGCCCCCACGAAGGACTGGGAACTACTCGGTCAAACCCGTCAGGCATTTGTGCACGGGGCATTAGAAAAATCTGGACAGATTTTCGGTTCTGTGGTCGTTCTTTAATTATGGCTGAAGGAGACGACGAATTGAACGACTTTGAGTGTTATTTTAAAGATCTAAGTATAGACGGTAAGTAAAAGCATTTTGGTGAATTTTAGATCCTTATTATCGTATTTTTGGCGAGTTCAGATTTTCGTGTGATTGTCCGCCATTTCATCTGGGGGGAGTAACTGCAGAATACCCTGCCATTTCGAGTGTCTTAGGAGAGAAGGCGGCACGCGGTACGCAGTCAATTCAAGAATGATTGAAGGGAAAAAGTTAAATTAACTGAAGTCATCCGCAGTCCGAATGGTAGAGGCAGGGCGTAACATGTCGATAATTTCGATAGTCGATAAAAGTCGATCGTTGTCGATCGTTGTCGATAGTAATCAATCGACAAATATCGGAAGTCGATAAAAATCGATCACCCGATTTCTTGTGATTATCGATTTTGATCGATTTTCAATGTTACAGTTCGATTTTGATCGATTTCAATCGACAAGTATCGAAAACAAAATGATGTATTGTGGGAGACAAGACTACACTGAGTTGTTGAACGCGGAAAATTTATAACGAAGCAGGATTGAGTGTTTCAAGACTTAATTTTACCGATTTTACACTGTAAATTTTGAAAACTAAAATAAACATGAGGTGAAAGCAGAAACTACAGCAAAAGTAAATCATTTTCAGATCGAATCTCACAATACTTTCCGACTGTTATGAGTGAATGAAATGTCAAGAAGACCATCGCAGTTATAGACGCATCAGTGATTGCATTCGACGTCAGGTGAACGCAACCTAAACTTGACGCGGGAGTAGCAAAGAATGATGATCATGAACATTTTGCGAAAAGAAACTTGATTTGTGGGTTAGGTACCGGATACAGAAATACGTCATAGACCTTGGACGGACAGCAAATGACCTCGCTTTCATGTCCGAAGGCGCCTGTGCTGTGAAGAAGCTTGTTTCGAAAGAGAGAGGTTCCACGCTTGAAACAGCAACCTTTCGACCAAAAAGTTATTGCAAATCCTTGGTCGAAATCTGAAAAACATATGTACGAATCCTTGGTGCATATATCAACCTGCAGTTCGCCGTTTAGTTGGCAAACCTAATCTCGACTTCCATGAGGAACCACTTGGTATACAACATTCAAATTATGCCCGTGAGAGTAACATGCTATTTTGACACGTGGTATCGCATTTAAATCATTTCTTTTTCGAATAATTGCCTTGGCGAGTCACTTTCAAAGTTTTGTCTATATGTCACGTGGGACTTAAATTTAGAAATCGCTTTGCCTGCTTACCTCGAAATCCATTCGGAAATCGACGACCAAAAGTCTTTATCGAGGAAACCACGCACTGAAAGAGGTTGAGAGGACCATTGCACGAATGTTTTTTTCCAGTTTATCAAAGGTAAAGGATTAAGCAGGCTTAGCTGTAACTTTTCAGGTTATTGCTCAGTTTTTTTGTTTAACTTTATTGCCATACAGATTTACTTAAGAACTGTTTACACTTCTATGAAAAGTCGTTGAAGATGTTATTGTTTTGGTTAATTTCGTAGCCGATCGAGTGAAAATTGGTCTCCATATTTGTCGATAAAAGTCGATAATCAGTTGAAAATCTTGTGATTATCGACTTTTATCGACTAATTAAACTTGTCGATTAACAATTATCGACAAATTTCGAGTACTTTCGACTTATCGACTACGTTTTTGATGATCGATTTTGATCGACATGTTATGCCCTCTAGGGGACAAGACAGCATAATTTCTTGCCTACGCGGTACGTGGTACGCAGTCGGTATGGTATGCAATAAGTTAAGTTTTATTGTTTGTCAACGCGATACAAGTTAAACACAGTCAGTAATAATGCAAATATATAATTCAAGCGTGAAATGTAGTTGTAACATGAACTCTGCTCTGAAGCTTTACAAATAAAGAAAATAAAAAGTTCTTGATACTTCACGTGGCTCACGGAGTTGCCCGATTATTATATAAAATTAGGGAAATAGATATCTTTGCTTTCGTGACCATCTTAAATTGTTGGAATACATATAAAATTGAAGTTGATTGACAAGTCACCGTTTCATGGAAGTGAAATCCACTTGAAAATATTTATGATTGTTTCCGTTTTATATGGAAGAAATGAACAAGGCGTACAGTCAAATCAATGTTTTGTTAGTTAAAAAAAGCACGCGACACATGTCCGTTGCTTTGAAGTGTGCTCTTAACATTTTCCGTGACCGTCGGATGCAGTGGGCAGTCAAACTTTTCGGTGTATTCTTCGATGGAGCAGAATTCTGATACAAAGTCTTGGATTTCTGCTGGCTGATTTTTGATGAAAATCACTGAATCTTTAGATTGCCTTCGGAGGTGCATTGTGACAACTCTGCCATATGTGTGAAGTGACTCCCCGACGGCCTTGAATTCAGCGGCAGTGATGTTGCGCACATCTCTTGAAGTCACTTGGCGATAGCCTCGGTACAGGATCAATTGCATTTTCTTTTAGTAGGGTTACACGCTTTAAGAACGAGAAAGTAATATTTCTTGCATTTCCTGTTCGATTTTTAAGACTTGAGCAAACCCCAAAAAATGCCGTTGGCGAAATGATCTCATAGCAACACACGCTTTTACAACGAAAGAAACATGCGACTGTTTATAAAGTGGATTAACTGACTCACGTGAATTGACTGTGACTATTTGTAACGACTACTGTCTTTTGGTGAGTTTAAAGGATCTTTTTATGTTTGAAAGAGTTACTTGATTCTTAAAGAATGTGGGATGTTTACTGTCTTATTGTGATGTTGTTATTAGAATGTTTGAAAGAACGAATAATGTATTATCGCACATAGATTGGAAGAGTAGATTGATTATGTGTTAGAACGCAACGTATTCCCATGGAACATGATGGAACACGTCGCGGGTGTATTAAAATTCGGTGTATTTACCGCGTAGGCATCTTTTAAATCTGATTAAATTACATTCTGTAATTCAATTGTACTGTGTTCACTGAACCTTGTCACTGACGACTACTGGACAAATAGAATATTTTAAATCAGTTTCTGCGTACTGCGTAGGCACCTACATAAAAAACAGTTGGTGTGGCAGGGTATTCTGCAGTTAAGCCCATCTGGGGCTACAGCAGGTTATGTGAACTTCATTGTCTTTAAGTTAAGATTTACAGGTTTTCGTTTCATTATGAGTTTCTGTCGCAACTTACCAGTACGTGAGAGTCAATAAAAAAGACCAAATTCATACACTACAGCTAACCAGTGATTTCTAAACAAAGGAAATACAATGGCTGTTTGTTTTGAATGTATCATTAAAAATAAACTATCTTTTTGTAAGTTGATTTCTTTAGGGGTAAAAGTTTTAGGTTTGTTGGGAAGGTGTTTCTTCAAACCATTCTTCTTGATCACCAACTATAAGCTTTAAAAAAAATCAAGCTCGCCGTCTAATTGTTAATTACAACAAAATGATTATTATTGATTGAAAATAGTGAGAGAATTTGTATGTTGACTGTTTGCATGGCCAGTGCTATGTGAAATCTTCCTTTGATGTATGATAAAGCATGAATTTTTTTTTTTCATCTTCATGTTATATCTTGTACAAATTATCAGCTATCTACTATTATCAGTCATTTTGTGGTGAGTATTTTTTGAATAACTCAAAGTACAAATGCTTTGGAACTTTGTTATTTGATACAAATGTAGCTGCAGTATCAAAATACAAATTCTCTACAAAGTAAAGAGTAAATAAGTACAATGTATACATCATAAACATTTCCAACAATTTTTATGCGCGCTCCCCCTATTTTTGATTTTTCGTGTTTTTCGCCTTCCCCCACTGAAGGAGCCTCTGCAGAGGAGAGAGCTTTCCAACTCATAAGCCTGCCTGATCTCATCAAGATCACTGAAATATGCGCTTCTCAAGGCTCTGTCGACTACCTTCTCGTCTTTGGTGTAAATGGTGTTTGTTTGCCGCTCCAAGGCTTCGATGAGTTTCCCGTACCCGCTATTTCCTAACAGCTTGAACACCTCGGCCAGCACCGCCTTGCTTTTTTCTTCATCTCCAGTTCTACAAGCTTCAGTAACTTGGTCCACGAACCATGTGAATATTTTTGTTGGTTGGTAGTCAATCGTACGATAAACATTTGTAATGACTGCTCCATGCTCAAGATACCATCTAAGTAGAGGAGCGTATAATAATATCTTCTTTGCAGACAATGCTCCCACTAACTTCTTTCCGTCTACGCGGTTCCGCTTCGTGCGCTTCAGGTAATCAAGCACATGCTGCGGCACAGCTTCAACAGGTACCTCTTTGTTGTAAAAGAATGGACACATCTCCTCAAATTTTGGCCACAGGGCCTTTGGGATCTCTATATCGACTTCTGCAAATCCAAACCATTTTCCTTCTTTGAGCTTTTGTGTAAGTATGGGAGAGGCAGCTTCGTTATTATAATGCACGACCCCTCCCTTTCCACAAGGCATGTCTCTAAGCATGGTTGATAAGTACAAAGCATTGGCGTCGTAACCCACGATATTTTTTGCAAAAACGGGGTTCTGCTATTCGATGAGACTTTATCTTCGTGACTCCAACTTCATGGTATCTTGTGAAAACAAGCCTAGGGCCACCGACAACAGCTTCTTTCAGCATTTCATACACTTCTTTGCTCGGGCTGTAAAGATCCGCGCCCCTCTCAGCACATCCGCAGAGCAAGTAATGTAAACTAACACCTGGGATACTTACAGCGTCTTTCAAAATATCGATTCCCTTATCAGTGTAGAAAGCACACATCTTTTCCAGAGCCTCGAGGCCAGGAGCTACATCCAGATTATTGTAGTAACGCAGCCAGTCTGCGAAAGTACACATACCCTTTTCTTTGAACAGACGCTGACACCCATCCCATTCATCCCGTGTGAGAACATAACCGCCCTTCAGCAAGTCCTTGAAAATCAAGTTTTTCAGGTGTGTCAAACCATTCATACGGAAACCACGATTTGACAGTTTCGCATTCGTAGGCTTTCACCCATTTCTCATAACTTGTACCCGGACCTAAGTAGTTTATGATGTCGAGAAAGCGAAAGTTTTTAGTCAAAATGAACATAATTTTGTTTCCATTTTTTGCAACTCTTACTTTACCAGTTGTATCAGATAAACATTCCGCGAAATGTTCTCTGATAAGATTCAAATCATATCGCCCGGAGTTAAACCCAAGAACTGGCACCTGATTACACCATTCTTCTATTTTGAGGCGCTGTGCTTTTGTAAGCATATTCATATCGTCAGGTATAAACGCTAATCTAACTTTGGTCCTAATGTTTTTACCACGCCTCTCTAGTTCTTCCATAAACTTGCGAACCAGCTCCGCAGGGTCTCTTTCACAGATATGGGTAGGTTCTCTGTCTAAAGTGTCACCAATACTAACAGAGATTGGTACGTGTGTATTTTCGATAGTTAGCATTCCTGTTGGTTCTTTCCTCTGATTTTTATCTCCGTATGCTTCGAAGTCATACAATATAGCGTGTGGATAACTTTGTATTTGAGTCTTTGGTAACTCAATATTTATTTCTCCTACTTCACAAGACCATGCCTCGATTACATGGTAGCCAGCAACTCGAAGATTTTGTGTACGTTCAACAGTTGCTTTAAATCTATCTTCTCGTGTTTGGTCATGATGAGTAATAATTCTATTTCGGTCATGAGGGTAACATTTTCGGCATCCATGCCAGTGACATCCATGATATTGAAAAACAGTCTTCGTTTCATGGTTATAACCGTCTACAGGAGCACGCTTAACCCATCTTTCACCTCCATGCCCGCAAGCAGCGTGGTGAATGTGAATTTTACGAAGTGCTGCTTCTTGTTCAAGCCAGCGAAGAGATTCTGGAGAAGATAGATGTTTTGGATAAAAGGCTTTCTCAGAAGCAGTCTGTGGTGCTTCAACTTTTTCGGTCGGACATTCAATCACCGTTTTTCCTTGTGAACATGTTTGGATATGCCGTTGACGGTTGCAAGCTTTAGTAAATCTTGAACGGCAATGAACACATGCATAAGTTTTTGCAAGCTTCATAATATCTTTTATAACGAAAGCATGCCCTTCGTAAATTCCAATTGTCAAAATATTTGTTAATTTGGCTGGTGGTTTCCTTCTAAGATGCCATACCACTTCACCATCCTCCATACGTTCAGGCTCATATGCACAGATTCCCAACCAATCTGTGAAAATTTGTTTTTTATTAAGATGTTTTTCAACCTCATCAAGTTCATCTAAAGATGTTTTTCGGCAATCTTGTGGGATAGCTATGAGATTGAAAAAACTCTTTGCAAGCTCCCGTGCTGCCGTTGTACTTCGATCTGGTCTTGAACCTCGGTGTACCGCAATACATCGCCATAAACATAAGTTGTCTTTGTAAGTGTCTAAAGCCAGCATCGAACGGTTATGTGCAAGGTTACGCAGCCAATCTGGTAATGGTCCTGTACCTAAAAGTGGTTGACGATCAAATATGACCTTTATATCAACATTGAAGTGGTTTTCAAACACCCATTTCGTGTCCGCTCTATTTATGTTATCAGGGTCCAGACGTACTTTTTCCCGCTCACTCAACCATTTCTCCGCCTCATAAAAACATTCAAACCAAGGCGAGCCTTTGTTAGTGTACATCACCATTAATGAACCGTCTTCAATATTGCGTAGTTGATATGAAAAGATGTGTCTAACATAGAAAGATGTATGAACTTTCTCTCGTATTTTTGTCATGAAATCAGATGTAAGATCTCTTTCAAGGTCTCGAATAAAGCGCCATCGAATGAAATGGCGCCCTCTTACCTCTTCTCCCTCATATTCGGTATTATCATATAAATCAAGAATCTCATTCTGATAGTTTGTAACATTTTGAATGTTTTCTCGAGAAATTGGATCAAAATTCCTCAAAATTTCTTGTATTTTTCTCTCCCTTCTTTTACGAGGAGGAGCGGTCGGTTGAAACGTTTTAGGAATTAAAGGTTTATCTAAACTCTTCTCCACTTTCTCAGAAATAGGCTCATCCAATATGTTCTGAATAGTTTTCCAACAGCAGGAGCGTCCTCTGCAAGTAATTACTCTAAAGCTTGTAACGTTGTTGGATCAAGTTCTTTCAAAAGTTCTTCAATGTTTATATTAAGTACAGACATTGCAACTTGGATATAACAAAGATATGTAATGCTCCAATTGAAAAACTTTTGATATGATACATGGTTTGTGGTTATCTAATTGAAAAGAATTTAAAAAAATAATACGAGATGCTTCGTTTTAATATTTTCTTCTTTTTTTGAATGCTGGGTGGTTTATTTCAGTTATCAAGTAGTATATAGCGAGTCAGACAAATACTGCCTGATTCTCAGGCTTTTATTTTCGAATTTTAAAGCTCCCAACATAATGAACAAGCGAACAAAGGAGCTTGTTTATTATGGTAGGGGGTTTAAAATTCGAAAATAAACCGCTGAGGATCAGGTGGTATTTGTCTGACTCACTATATACTACTTCTTTTCTTCACCTGTAGGTTCTGACTTGGTCCTTAAACTCCCAAAGAAAAACTGGACCATTATCTTCCAAATACGGACAAAACGATCTTGACAACATCTATAAACTTCAGTATCACGATTCTCAGTTTCCTTCGATTGCTTTTGAATTCAGGTGAAAAGTAAGTCTATTATATCGAGCAGTATTGAGTGATTTTGCCGATATTCATGTTTGAAAAAGTACTGCATTGAACTCTGGGTATGTCTGGATTCTCGTGTCAGTAAAATCAAAATGGCGTCTACATATCGGAGCGATCTAAAAACTCGATCACGAAAGACTTTGAATTTTGCGCTTTAAAACTAAACTTTTACTACAATTGATGAACTTAGAGTCGAGGAAAGGAAAGAAAGGTACTCCAATGAAAGAACATTTTTTTTATTGTTATTGCTACTCTTTTCGTACTTCTCAAATCGTAGTCGCCCTTCGGGCGATCAAACCTCAACTTTTAGTGGCCCTGGACACTTTTTAATTGTCACGGGTGACCGTGCGACCGCCAAGTTTTAACCCTGGGCATTATGGGGAATTTGTCGGATTCGGGAATTTTTGGAATTTGTCAGCTGCTCAGCAAAAAGCTCAAGAAATCTTAAATATCGCAAATGCATGTAAGTACTATTGTGATTTAATTTACACCCATCATTCTGGAAACCATGTTTACAGGCAGTGTTACAAATTATTATTTGTCTCTTAAATTCAAATATAAATAAAGCTTATGTTGTTTGCTGTGTTGTTGTTGTGCAGGGCCATGTGTGTTTAGGAGAGTAGTACAGTTAAAACTCAATAATTACTAGGACTATTATTATCCGGACTTTTTGACTAGGCGACGGACGTGCGGTAACGCATGTCGCGCCAACTCATAAAATGGACGTTTATTGTTTTTCATTTTCGTTGCTAGTACTGTAGTCGTCCGTCAGTTCACTTAGTCTTCTTGGAGTGGCGTGGCCTTCAAACGATGGCCTACTGTTGTAATGACATAAACATGTAACACCAGACATTCCCATCGTGACCTTAGCTGATATAGTGTTCGTAGTTTAGTGTTACCGATAAACGTTATTTGTATTTCTTGCACGTGATTCGGATTTTATTTTTTTCTCATTGTGCGAGCGGGTGGTATCCTCCGAATCCGGCAATCTGATTGGTTCCGGGAACGGGCAGAATTTTCCTATCTCTGACCATGGTCACGGTAACTGCACGGAAACCATTGAATGAAAGTTGAAGAACAACATATACCTTGGTTGAACTCTGACATTTTTTTTATTTACGGCTCAAAGATGAGAATTTTTTGTTAACTCGCAATTCCTACCTGTGTTGTAAATGGAAAGTCTAACAAGGAGGGGAATTAAAGGCCTTGTAATACCTTCAAAAGGCGAGTACTCGTTTTAATTTTGTGTAGCGTGGCATGGTGATTCGTCAGTTTGTTGTTGAATTCACTTTACACGGCAGTTTTAGTTTTTAAATTGCGACGGCCACAATGCCTTTTGACTCCGACATTTACTTTAATGACTTCGTTTTACAGTTTTTTCTCGTTGTTTATCGAGGTTCGGTATGTTTTCATTCAAGAAGTAGTGCAGGCTTTAACTGGAAGTTTGCTTTTTCATCTGCCATAAATGAAGATAAGCTAAATAGCCAATGCACCGTTCACTTTGGTTAAAACTGAGATCACCCTGAACAATTTCGCTGAATGATTAATTTGTTTATATCCGAAGAACCAGCATATACATTTACAAGTACAATGCAAAACATAACAAAGTAATTAGGCTAAAAGGAATGTTTTTCAAAATATTCTCTTTCATTCTTTACGCAAGGACAATTAAACCTGTCCTAACGTTTGATTACTTTAGTTCTGTGTTTAGTAAGCTTAAGCTTAATTATAAGTTTTTAATTGGGTTGTTTATCCTTATGCTGGCTACGATTATCCATGTGCATGTCTGTTCTTGAAAAACGATCTTTTCCTTGTTGATAGGGTAGTTTCTAGTCGAAAATATTAAACTTAAGTTAAAAGTTTGAAGAGTTTATGATTACATTCGCTCCACAATTTCCTGCTACCTGACTCAGTGAAACTTACGCACATTCTGACAACCTTTCAAGATTGACCTACAAATTGGCAAATGGGCCGTACTCAAGACCACGGGTACAGTTTTTCCTTATACGGACCTCCTGGCCGGTAAATAACATATATATATTTCCTTTATATCTCTTATGTTAGCGATACTAAGTTAGTTGCCAATTGTAAGTGCTAAGGTCACATTCGAGACTGAGGATGCAACGCGAATAAAAACAAGTATACACTGAATTGGCAACGAGATGTCCGATACCCGCCCCTTCTTCAAATTCTACAACAAAAGCAAGTTCAGCAGTTTCTACTAGTCCGAAGACTTCCTTGCAGCTTCCCGTGTTGCTGCCATTTTCTTTGGCAGATCCTTCTACCCTTGGACAGCATTGGTCCATGCAAGTGGGTCCAGTCATTGGAGTATTTTCTTATTGCTTCTGGAATCACGGATCCGAAACAAAAGCTAGCAGTTCTTCCACACCTTGCCAGATCAGAGGTACAAGATACATATGTATGTTCACAACTTTACAGGACACAGGTGAAGACTACGCTACTGCTCTTAAAAGGTTAACGGCCTACTTTGAGCCCAAAATGAACGTGCCATTCGAGAGGCACATTTTCCAGTCCGCCGCTCAAATGCCCAATGAGCCTCTTGATGCCTTTGCAAATCGGCTATGAAATCAAATTCCACAGCTTCGTAAACCTGGGATGACCAAAGCCTTCATTGTCGCCAGACAAAATGACCTCGCCAAGAAGCGCCAGCAAAAAGCATACGCAGACAGTCGCCAGCGAGCCGTTTCTTTACCCGTGAAAGAAGGAGATAAAGTGCTGCTCCAACAGCTGTACCGAGATAAGTTGTCAACATATGACCCACGGCCTTACACAGTCGTGGCACGGAAAGGTCTTAGTGTTGTACTGCAGCGTGGAACTGATCCACAAATCCTCAGAAATGTATCCCGTGTTCATAAGCTGTACAAAGTTGATGGCAACTCGTGCAATGATGATTTGTTTCCGGTGGCACGTGCGCAGGGACCCGAGAATGTAGAGTAGCAATTGCTACCCTGCAGGGACCCGATTTGTAGAGTAGCAATTGCTGCTAGTATCTCCGAGCTGAAAACAAAATTAACTAAAAAAAATAAAAACAATTGACATCAAACAGTAATTGCACCCTCATTCAAAATAAACGAGCTGGTACCCGTGAACAATTCACCACTCAACAACATGACTGACTTTCCCAAGTCCTGTAATTTTTTTCAGGTTAGTAGGCCTCTCACAACTTCATTGCTCACGGTCGCTTCGCGACCTCATGGAAGCTCGCTTTACTTGCAAAACCCAGGGCAAATTAATATCAATGGAAGAGGTGGACTTGGAGCATTAGTCTACAACACGATGTTTTGAAGGCCAATGCCAGTTGAAATTAGTCACAGCATGGCGCGGTGTTCAATCAGTGAGAGAAACGTGCGACTTTTTCTGCAAATTCTCCAAAGTAGATCTTTGCAATTTAAAACCAAATTGTGTACATCTTGCCAGGAAAGTATAGAAATGGTATGGTTGTGGTTGTGATTAGTGGAGAACAGTTAATCCGCCTCACGTATTATGTATGAGATTACAATATTTTCTGATCTGTCAAATACCAGACATTGTCGAGTAATCATCTGTCACTGGTAATATGTTTACATTTAATTCCTTACATACCGGAAGTGCAAATTGTCCATAACACGTCACCAGAAACCATGAACTAGTAAGTTTTTTTAAAGAAACTTTTTTTCCTTAGGAAAAGGGGAGGGGTTAGGTGAGACTATCTGCCGTCTGTAAAATCTCCAGAATTTCTTGTTATCCAGACTTTCCTGTGCAGGCCCAATTTCTTTACAAAGATTAACATGTTGTGTTTGTATGGGAGTTTTCTAACCTTTGACAACCCGTATCTCGATAGGTTACACTCTGTTGAGCCTAAAGTTCTATTAAGGCATTACTCCAAGTCGGAAATTCTAAAATAGCATTTTGTGCAAACATCACTTTGTCATTCTGCAGACAGGAACCAAGCTCCTATCAGTGGCCAACCTCAGCCCAGCCCACAGTCAGAGGGGCTCAGCAGTGCCACATCAACTTGGCCACAGCCTCCCAATCCAGCTCCTCCTAGGCCAGCTCCTACACCTGCAGCTGGGCAGCCTGTGGGCCCAGAAATGAACCAGACACAAGGGGCACAGAGAACATTAGCCTGGACTGGGCATTTGGAATGGCAAGATACTGTAAGTGTTAAATATGGAGAACTTTTGGTGTGAGAAAACTGAGAGCAAAGTAGCACCATAGGAAACTACTTTTTTATTCCCTTTCAAATACTTCCATTTAAATTTACACTGTGATACAAGTCTAAAGTACACATAGCAACAATCAGTTAATTCTCCTAGCACTAAGTAACTGCAGTTTAAAGGTGACAACAGTGTTGTTGTTGTTGTTTTTAAATCAGGTACGTGACCCTAATGGCTCTCAGCAGAAAATAATGCGTTCCTTGGCATGCCACATGTCTGTGGTTCCAGGAGACTCTCTGTGAGTACAAGTATTTATTGTACCAATGGTAAATCATTTGGTATGTACAAGTACAGTTTTTACATGAACCTGAAGGAATATTAACACCCTGCTTGCCACAGGTTTCCCACCTCAGCCACAGGTCTCCCACAGCCTGTGGCCTGTGGCAAGCTTGCCACAGGCTTATCACCCTGCTTACCACAGGTCTCCCAGTAGCTCAATGATTAGAATGTGCGATCTGCGTACAGAAGGTTGTTCTGTGCACTTGTGATATGCTGAATCTCTTCGTTCTGTTTTTTTAATCAAGCTCATAATTTTTCCATCTTTCTGTCTTTTTTAAAACATGATCAGCTGCCAATGGTCTATTAAAACAGCAACTCCAGGGAACCCTGCCGTAACAAAACATAATTAATCAGCAGAATTTTTGCCTTTGGGCATTTGCATTTGTTATAAATTTGAAACACTATACTTCATTTTCCTTAAAAGGGCTTTTGATGTAGCTAATTTTAGTGACCAACTAATTGAAAAATAAATATCAAGACATTTAAGTGTATTGTTGCAGGGTTGCATTAATATTTTAAAGTACTGGATTCATAGGTGAAATAAGTGGACGTGAGCACCATAGGCCTGAACATGAGTGCCAAAGGCACAAACTTCTAGTCTTAAATTAAATATTTGAATTGGCAATTATGATAATTGTCAGTCTGCAGGCGTCTGTTTTCAGTAGATATTTGACAGGAAAGATAATTTGTTTCCGATTGTATGAGTTACATAAGTGAGCAAAATAAGGCTCAACTCTATCTTTGATAAACAAATACAAAATTATCCAATTTATTTACATTTCAGAAAATAATTATTTCATGTGAAAGTATCGGAACTTACATGTCAAACGACCAAATGTTATGTCCAGCCTCCAGCCTTAAACGAAACCCCTGTTGTTGTTTAGCTCTCTTGATCTGGTCACTGGTTACTAGTTGTCTCAACAGGCGAAGAAGTATATTGGTGATGGCATTCTGCTTTTTTTTCTAACATCTTTTATTTTCGTATGCACAGGAAAGCTAACAATTGGCCCCCAAAGCTGATAATGCAGCTCATTCCACAAAATCTACTGGTAAGGAAAACATGCAAGATATCAAAGCTACCAATACCATACAATGGCCACAACAGCATTGTTTAAGTTTTCTTTTGGGAACTTGATAGTTTTGTCTGCTTAACAACAGAGCTTTGTAGTGTGGTTTGTGAATCACTGTGAGGGAGAGTATTATCACAGGATTCCAAATTTTTGCAAGTATGTTCAAAGACATTTTAAATAAATGTTGAGCAGTTTCACATTCTATCATGCAAGGCCGGATACAGTGGGGGACAATCAATCCCTCTCTTCTCTTTTGTTGCTGGTCCTGCTCACTGGCATTTCTTTTTTTTTTTACGCAAATCCTTTGAGCTTTCAAGCATTTAAACTGTCATAAGAACTCCTTTACAAATGTCAGGGGCAGGCTGTGTTATATGTGGTACATCAGGCATTTAATCTAGTCCAAGTCAACTCTAGGGATCTTAACTTTGAATATTTGATGTACTCTTTCCATTTCTGATATCCTCTTACAGTGTAGTTGCATTCCACAAGTTGCAAAGAGCCTGTTGTTAGTGACTAAACATATATGTTTTGTTCCCAGTCCACACTAGGACCCCTCCTTCAGAACTCCAAAGCAGTGGCCTTTGATTTTGATGCTAATGATCCAGAATCTTTAAAAGCTCTTTTCAGGGTCATGGCTTCCAGTGGAATCAAGTTTGTAAGTAGGCACTGGGTTTACTTAAGTTACTTGACTTTGGCATCCAGTGCAATCAGTTTTATGAGTAGTGACCAGGTTTACTTTGGTTCGTTGACTTTGTCAAGTGTTGGGAAAAAGAAACAGGTCTTGCATCCTTGTTTGAGCAGTTTTTAACTAAATTGAATGTTATAAAACCAAAGCCAAAATAATTTCTTTGTGGTTCCAGGGCTTTTAACACTTTCCATCTTATTAAGGACAGATCTCTTGGTCACAACCTGTAGTGTCATTGTCCGGAAAATTAACCTGCTTGATATGGACACCTTGTTGATATGGTTTCTTTTTCTGGTCCCAGCGGTGTCAATAAAAGTGGGTTTTGCAATGTTGGTACACTCGCATTGGAATAGAATAAAAGAATGCTTGCAGTGTACATGTAATGATGTTTGTTTGTTCACATGGTATGGTTAGTTCAGCTATGGTTTGTTTTGTATTTTATTCAGGCTGGGTGTGTGCATTTTCCGCCAGTTCCACAGTGTGATGTCAAAGTTCTTCTTTTGATTTATAGTCCTAAGAAGCATGCATTTGTTGGATTGATACCTATTGAGCAGGTCTGTATGTATTCCCCTATTAAGTTACTGCAACTTTCAAGATGTGAAAGTTTAGCTGTACTGTATTTTGTTTTTATTTCTAATAAAAAAGGATTTAATTCTTCATGCGCAAACTTGAATGCAGTCATACAAAATAGTAATAGGGCTGAGTGGAGTCCAGTTCGGTCTGTAATTGTGCGAGTGGTTAACAAAGCGGAATCGAATTTGTTTAGTGCCGAGTATAGTTACAGACTGAGTTGGACAACACAGTCTTGTTACCAATTATTACACCTATAACAAAATTTGAAAAAGAAAAAGGAAAAAAAAACTTTCCAGACTAAGAAAGGACAGCAGATTTAATTGCGATGTACATAAAAAAGGAAGTTATTCCAGGGCAACAGACCTATTCAGGCCTTCTGACAGGGTGCGGGAGAAAAATTAAAATTGTGCGGGATTTTGGGGGCAAACTGTGCGGGTAAAAACGTCGATTGTGCGGGGAATTGTGCAGGATTGCGTAATCTTGTGATGAACCAAATATTCATTCTCCAGTGTTCTAGCCAGACCCAACAGGGAGGAAATTCTGTATAAATGCAAAATGCGGCTAAATTTCTTTCTTTGGCGATAGAAATATACCCAGCAGTCGCCAATTTGTGGCTTTTTTTTTCTTACCAAAGTGTAGTTTGACTCAAAACTAAAATAAAATCACGTTGCGTGACACGATAAACTCGATCGGGTACCTATAAAACCAAAATAAAACTTTGGTATAAAATATTTCTAGTCTAAACAAGTTCCTTTATAAAAAAAATCCTTGCAGTTTTGCTGTCTTTAATTAATAAAATGTAGTGTGAATAATTCCCCGTAAAGGTTCACAAATTCTTCGAAGTTAGCTGCAAAAACATAACCCAATCTGTATGCAAATTGCGCGCTAAATGTGATTTGATACAGTGTTTGATGGCATCAACAACTTACCAAGTAGATCGTAGAACTTGCATTTTTTTGAATGAAAATGCCTCTCACGTGAATGAAAAAATCAAATCTAGTATGCAGATCAGAGTTTTAAAATGATTTTCTCCTGTCCGAAGTTTAACGATTCAGTTCCTTTGTCAATTCGCAAATTCGATCGATCAGTCCTTTGCAAAAATAATTCAGAAACAGTGACAGTCATTTCGGCGCCACCGTTCATTTCTTCGGCATTTCTTCTTTGTTCCCCCGCATATAAGCTTATATTATTAAACTGAATTAGGAAGTGATACGCTCGAAAACAAACCCGACTATTGAAGTTGACTAGAGGTAGGTCGAACTGAGACTATTGCCCAGGCCGGTGCAGAGTATCGAAAGAAGGCCTTGTTGTTTTTATATCCGCTCCAGCGATCGAGGAAAGCGAGGGATTTCTCGATTGTTTTGGAAGGTAAATAGCCTGGAAATAGCCTAAAAAGTTTTTAGGAATCTTGGTAATCAATAGGATACCTGATTTAATTAAATATTTGAGCAAATCTTTGAGTATTGTGTGGGATTTTGCGGGGTTTTGGGAATTGTGCGTTATTGTGCGGGTTTGACCGAATTGTGCGGTCCCACACCCACGCACCCTGTCAGAAGGCCTGCCTTTTACATCGTGTGCCCTCGCGTGTACTGTCCACTTACTTAGAGAGGACATTTACATTGTCTAATTACTCAACCCTTTTAATGCTCAAATCATGGTGTGTGATAGCCAATCAGATTCGACAGTTTTGTTATTGTTATGGTTAATTGTAAATATTTGTTTGCTTTGTGGTAACTTCATCCTCTACGGAGGATCTTGTCTTGCCACGTTATGTTTAATGATTGGCTAAATTTCAGTGATAAATACAAAGGACGAATGGATTAGTATTTTTTGGCAGTTAAATCTGCACCAGTGTGTTTAACAAAACAGGGGCATCCAGAATTGATAACTGTATCCTCTAAACTCAATCCCAGTGTCTATTGTAGGTAATCCAGACAGATTGCAACCGTTTGGCTTGTTCATATTCTGCTCGATTTTTTTTTCTTTTTCTTCTCAAGAAAGAGCTATTCTGCACAGGAACAAATTCCCTTTCTTAAACCTCGGTAAACATGGTAAAGAGTATCCTGAGAAAACAGCGGACATCTCACGAGGTTGCCACTCGAGCCCTCGCAAAACGACGTCTGAGTAACGAGCGCAGAAATTCCATACTGATGTAACAAGCGCAGAAATTCCATACTGATGACGTGTCACTACCCAGATCTAGGTAGTGCTTCTGATTGCCAATCAGAAGTACTACGAAGACCTGGGTAGAGACACGTCATCGATATGGAATTTCTGTGCTCGTTACTCAGACGTCGTTTCGCGAGGGCTCAAGTGGCGACCTCGTGAATCGTCGGCTGTTTTCTCAGACTAGGTAAAGAGTAGTCACACATTTGTTCAAACCCAAATCCAGTATATAATAACACAAAGTATATAACTAGAACCCAACAGGAATTAATATGGATGCCAACAACCCAATGTTTTTACTAATAAGCTATTTCTGAATTGTCCTGAGCCTCCCTTTCAGAGGGAAGCTATGTGCACATCCTTTCATATGAAAACTGGTTTTATTTGCATGTGAATGAAAACTCATTTTCATATGAAAGGTTGTGCACCTAGACTCACTTTAATAGGGAGGCTAAAAGCAATTCGGAAATGGCCTATTCCTGTAACATTGACATTTTTTATCTTTTGCAATCCATTTTCCCTCTCCTTATAGATAATATCTTTAAAAAATACAGAAAATGCCCTCTTATAACCCATTTTTTCCTTTGAATTTGTAGGCCAATTTTTTGGAAGGAATCAGGGTACGTGATACAACAGCAAAGAACATTTCTGAACTTTGCTTTATTTACTTTTACTAATTAATGTAACCACTGATAGAAGAAAGGTTTTGTATTCTGAGATACAACCCATCACAAATACAACAATATAGTACTTTGTAAAATAACTAAGGTACTCTGTACGCTCTGATTGGCTAAGAGGTGTGTTTGCATGAGAGTATTTAAACACAGTTGTGATGTCACGATCTTTGAGATTGACTTAAGTCGTTTTATAAAAACAATAGAAAACTTTTTCCTGTGTTTGTATAGCCCGATGTAAACACTCGAAGGGTTGGAAGAATTCTCGAAAGTTATGCAAACCCGAGACGAAGTTGAGGGTTTGCATAACTGTGTCAAACTCTCCCAGCCCCCCTCGTGTTTATATTAGGCTATGCAAACACGGAAAAAAGTTTTAAGCCACAGAACTTCACTTCCCAATAGCTCTTCCCATGTCCGCGTGCGGGCAATTATTAATTTATATTTGGTAGAAAATTAAAAGTCCCATTTTAATTTCAGCGTGTTGTTCAAAAACACAAAATGGAGCAAGTTGCTAAGGTACTTTTATACGTTACAACTACAAGATGGACAGTTTGTTCAAGTGTGTAACTAACAAATCACAAATATTTTACGAAAACCATTTACTCTAACAATTTTAGTACACGATTAGCTGAGTGTAGGCACTTCAATGTCCAACAATGGTTTTGCAGGCAGTTGTGCTGAATGTCGTGGAATTATTTTCAGTAAAATCGCTAATCAAACGCAATGACGTAAGATAGTGCAATTGGTACGATATTTAATTAAAGGCAATACAGGTTAAAAAGCCCCGGCAAACTTCATTGTTACATGCTTTTGTTAGTGGTCTTTTCGCATTAAGTAAATCTGTGTGAATATTTTATCAAAGATTAAACATTTTGCTGCTTCCATCGTTAATTGTGGCACTTCTGGGGTCTTCTTTAAAGTTTGTAAGGTTTTATAACCAGTCCTTCAGCCAACCATGTTATTACGAAGTGAAGAAAATATTGGGTAAATCAATTCAGCCATTGGTTTGGGTTTGGTCAGGGTTAGTAAAGAAAATCATGTTTGGTATGATTGACTCAATGAGTTACGTTAGTTAAAGGAGCTGTGTCACGAAATTTAGTCAAATTCAGCCATTAAGACCTGGCCACCAAATTAAGCGAAACATAAAAATAACCGCTTAAACATTGACGAAAGGTTTAAATAACGCAGCAAATACAAAAGAAGGCATGGATGAGCCAAAATGAAGAAGATTAACACGGATTGCAATTGGGTTTTTGAAAAACTGTTAGGCTGAACAGTTTTCAAAGTTTATCTCTGTTGTTTGTAAATTTAAATGTAACGCTCGGGATACATACTTGTTTGTCACGAAGCCATGATTTTGTCATTTACAAGTAGTTTCTTCGCTAACGTTAAGTTCCATAGCAAGTAAGGGCGAATAATAAGAAAAACTAAACAAACTGGACTGGACTGCCGTGACACAGCCCCTTTAACAAACGAAACGACAAGTTGAACGCTTAATAAAAACTTAGCGAGTTACCACTATCTGATTTGTCTTATTTGTTTTAGTATCAACTTCAGCGGCAGCGCCTTTTACAACAAGCCGCTCTTCAGCAGCAGCAGCAGCAGCAGCAGCAACAATTGCGACAACAACAGCAACAATCACAACAGACTCAACAGCAACAACAACAACAGCAGAACTTTGCTGGAGCAACCATGACACAGGGACAGGTTTGTTAACCACTCTCTTCAGCCCCCCCCCCCCCCCCACCCTTTCCCCGCCTTTTTTTAAAACTTCGGTTTTTCCAAGCGTTTCTCTGGACGCTCTTCCTGTTTAGCCTACGAAAAAGCGCCTCAAGTACTCATTAAAATGCCTTACTGGAAGGTACCAGTGAGCTGACCATATTATGATTTTCTAGCATCATTACAAGCACAGAAGGAAATGGTGTTTTCTTTCTCAAGTTGGCCTGCGAGCAGTTTATTTTGGTCTTCTTAGGGTAGGAGTAGGGGGGAGTAGGCGATTTTGCTCAGTGCGTAGAACCGATCTTCGTTGATGAATGATCAACGCTCTTTCGACAGATTGTTTGTCATTTTAACGTCAATAAGCTGCTACATAAATTTCAACATGATCACTACTTATCAATCCGGTTTTCGATCAGTTCACTCGACAGCTACAGCTTTGCTCGAGGCTACTAATAGTTGGGCTTATAACATCGATCGAGGAAATGTAAATGCCGTTGTTTTTCTAGACTTAAAAAAGGCATTTACTGATGATACTGATTTACTGATGGTCCTTACTGATGATATATCCGTAAACTATGTGGAAAGAGATTGACCTCAAGTCATACTTTTCCGCCATCTTTTAGTTTCAACAGCAAAATGCTGCCCTGCAGCAGTCACAAGTTTCCCGGCAGCCTTTGTTAACTTCTGGAGGGGCTGCACTGATGTCAACTGCAACCCCGGGCTTAGGACAAAACCCAGAGGGAATGATGATTAGTACCCAGACCTCTGTGCCCTCAAGTATAGGTTTAACATTCAGTGGAGTAGGCACTGGGACTCCTAATAGGTCTGTGCTGTCTATGGATCAACAAGACAACGCTGCTGTAAGTACAAAGCCTAGTATTGCTGGCTCACAAAGATTCATCTTTTAGACAATTTTATGCTCTTAATGAAAACTAGCCGAAGGTGCATTTAAGCGGTTTTAAATTGAGTGTCTAAGGACCAAACCAAACTAATCACGTATTTTTCAACTTGCCATGTATTCATCTGCGTGCTAAGGTAGATGAACAAACGCAATTTAAATGGCTGTTTATTTGCTTTGCATTTCAGAGGTTCCAGGCGTATCAGGAGTTACAGCTTAAACAACAACAGAAGCTACTTCAGCAGCAACAACAACAACAACTGCAACAACAGCAGCAGCAGCAGCAGCAGCAACAACAAGCACAGATTACACCGCAACAGTTGTTAGCACGAAGACAACAACTTGCGCAGCAGGTATCATGCATTCTTGTCTTATTATCCAGCATTGTTCTTGTCTGCATTCTCGACCCTTTACTCCCACAGGTGAAAATCAAGAAAAATCTCAAATTTCGTTTTCTTAAATACTTTTCAAACTCATTAATAATTCATAAAGAGAAAACAAAGGAAATCACTACCGTGACGGTGGTTTGGATAACTGATCTTAATTAGCGTAAAATTTTGCGAACTTTTGCTTTGAATTTCTCCAAGAATTATTCGTGGTTGGAGAAGCTATATCAAATAGTCCGGAAGCCAAGACCCCAAATTAGGGTTTCGTACAATGATCGGGTCAGAAAAGGTTTGATAGGGGATTTTGATAGAATAAGACCTGTTGATCAATGTCAGGTAGTTTGTAGAGTTGAATTGTGGTATAGGTAACGAGTTAAGGGGGTATTTTTATACGTCACCCCTTAAAGGCATGGAAACGAGGCTCACCCATTTGACCACTGATAATGCCTAAACTTAGCGTTTATTATGACCGGAATCTTCAAATATAGTTACATCTTTACGATACGAATGCCAATCATGCGCAAAATATGCAGATTTAGGTCACGTGACTGAGCACATGACAGCCGAGAGGCCAAAATAACCTTTTAGAGCGATGAACAGCATATTTAAACGTCTTCACTATTATAAATCTATGAATTATCCATTGATATTCTGCTATTTTCTATGAACGGGTCGTACATTCCGCAGTTTCAGCCAAATTCTAGCTTATTCAGCTTGAAACAATGAAATAATTACCATTTTTGTCCCATTTACGGGTTAACATGACAACGAGGCGCAGTCAGGTAACTACTGTTTACGGTTGTATCTTAAGTTGTTTATGGAGAAAAACTTCTGATATCGTTACCTCAATGATATAAGGCCCAGTCATGCTCAAACTATGCAAACTAAGGTCACGTGACCGAGCACGTGACCTCTGAGAGGCCAAAAATTATATTTTAGTGCTAGAATCGCCCGCACTACCATGAACCTATAAATTATACGTGTATGCATGTTATCTTACAAAATCTCTTATTTATAACACTGTAGGTCAGTGGGATACATTTTGAGACAAAAATATACAAGATTATAACAATTTTTGGCCTCTACGAGGACTGTTGAGCATGAAAGTGAGGCTAAATCATTTATCATGCTTTCTAATCTCCATTGTTGCTCTACAGAAAGTGATCCTCTTAAAGATGGAAGCCTTAAACATCAAACTCTTTTACAGTTCAAGCGCTCTTCACTACTCGTCGCTTTCTTCTGATTCACTGGTGCAAGTCAGACCGTGCGGGTTCTTGCATGGTTCATCGTCTGCCATGCAGTAGCATCCTTCTGTGCAAGCAAGTCCTGTGTTGTTGCAGGAGCAGTTTCGCAAGCAGGCAGACGTCTTGCACTTGCACGTCGTCAGCTCGAGAAGCTTTCAGGTGCTGGTGCTTTTGTGATTAAGAATGGTGCAAGAAGCTCTCCGTCCCTCACCCATCCACGACCCTCTGGTGATTCAATAACTTGCACCGCTTCAAGAGCATGTCTCCACACGAATGCCTGGTAGTTTGACCGCTTTAGATGTTAAAGCAGACAATCAGACGTCGGTGGAAAGATTTCGTTTTTCTGCTTTTTCTAGCAGAACATGAGGTAACGTAGCTCATCTGCGGTGCTTGTCTTCTTGGATGCTGTATATAGGCTGCAGACATAGGCTTCGCACTTGCCAGCTGTGGTTACGTCCAACTCTTGTTCCTCTACGAGAAGAGACAGACTATCTTGGTGGTCAGTACTACGACAGAGACTATCCCACGCCTTTTTCTTCCCGATACCCGCCAAAGAGCTGGTCGAATCACAGCCTGTGATTGCATGGAATCCAGGGAGAGAACTACACATCTTTTCACCCAAGGCATGGGCGATGTCATGCACTGGAATCAAACGGTGTCGATCTTTCATACCGGTGCGAAACCACAATTCTGGGCAGTCCAAACTTCTGAAGTGGCTAACGCTTAGGACGAGGACATCAGTGTCTGGCGACTGGATAACGAGTCGTCTCTCTGCCCGTACTGCGTGGTTGGCATGCAAGATCATCCTGGTGTCAGCCTCTTCATGGTTTGATCTGAGTGCTTCGACTTCCCTGCACTGACCTCTTGTCACAGTCACGGCTTTCTCGTCGTCTCTGAAGCCACCCCCGATCATAAGTTCCTTCTGTGGGGGGAGCTGGTCTTGACCGAGTCTGCAGAACACAGCCGACAGGAAATCGCACAGGTTTACCTGGTGTTAAAAATATGTAGCAAAAGATCTGAACATCTGAATCTATAATGAAAGTTCAAACTCAGATCAAACGCAAAAAAATGTCGATTGCAGCTTCAAACTGCTGGTAACAAAACAGGAAGTTAGTGTTAAGATTAAAACTTGTTAAATTAAGTAATTTAAGCCATACCTTATTCTTAGGATTGGCGATGCACTTTCCCCATTGCCTGGGTACTGGAGTGGCAGGACCTCCTATCTGCACCTCGAGACCAACGGATGCTCCCGGTCGTTGATGCTCGCCTCCTTTAATGGAGTTCTCCCAGTATATATTGGTCGAAGACCACGTGGACTTGCACACAGTTGTTGGAAAAGAGCGGGGCACTGATGATGTTGTAGTAGTTTTCGGAAAGCTCACCAAAGGTACTTGCTTCGGCAGACTTGGACATCTGTATGACAGCCATGCCGTCGATGATTACAACAGTTGGATTTGGTGATGCTGTAAGTCGCTGAACGTTAACGTCTTTCTCCAGAAGAGAGCATAGGACGCTCTTTGCCCCTTTTCTAAGACTTCCGTCTGCGTTTGCGAGTGAATAAGGGACTGGAGACAGTTCAAAGCTCAGCAGCTCTTTCAGACAGGTCTGACGCGTGTTTGATACGATTAGGAGCCTGCCAAACAAGTCCCTGGCCGCGTTAACAGTGACTAGCTTGTCGCTGAATTTGACGCCGATCTTCTTATTTGTGCTGCTGAACGTCTTGATCTTCATGTTGGAAATCGGTTCCCAGAAACCCACAGCGTTACTTTTAATGCGCTTCTCGACCAAGGCATTCATTTGCTGCCGGCTTTTCTCGGTACTGCGGACGAGGCTCTGGGCCACATCTTCCGGCGGAACTACTCCAATATCGATATTGAGAAGCTCATCTGAATCGTGAGTAAAAGGATCTGTCATCAAGCCTGAAGAAAAACAACCCATCATCTTCTTTACGTCTTCCTCGTCTCGTTTGACTCTCCTCGCAGCTGCTTCCTTGTGCGATGCTTGCATGTTCGCCATCTTGGAGCCCGTACATGGCCTTCGGAGCTGAAGTAAGAGATGCTCGCTCGTGGATAGTTAAAAAACCACCGTTCAAGAGCCGACGGGATCTGCGATATGCCAATCACTCCTCCGCTTGACTTTGAGTCGGCGTTGATCGACTGCTCCAGCGCGATGTCGGTAGAAACTTGTAAAAAGGGCTGTCCTGAATGACTTATGGTATGATTCCCTGCAGCAAACTCGTTGTAGAGATCCGGGTGTGTTAGTTCCAGTTGCTGCATGTCGGCGAGATAAACAGGTAAGTAACGAGCATAATTCTGCCTGTTCATAGCAAAAAAATGAGGTAACATGGCTGCGACGCTGGATAGATGCAACTTCCAGTTCCCGGTTCTCTCTGCCTTTAGAAACTGTAATAGGGAAGTGACCATGGAAACGTACTCGTCCCAAAATGCGAAGAGCTTGGACCTTGCTCGATTCTCCCATTTAAAGACCCCGAATAGAGACATCAATTCCGTCAGATCTGCTCCTATCTTTCTCACACTCTCGCGTGCGTAATCCTTCCCGTTCTCCACCGCTCGAACGCAATCCGCAATCTTACTTAGTAAGGGTACTTCTGGGATCTTCTTATCCTGTGACTCATACCAGGCAACAAACGCATTCCACATGACACGGAAGAACACTTCTAGACAGAGCTTGTGTGCCCTAATTCCTCGGTTGTAAGATTTCCCCTTCATTAAAGCGGACGTCGAACCAGCAGCGCATACACCTGACTCAATCAAGAGATCATCAAGTCCAGAATCACCAAACTTCTTCCCTAGCAGGGACAGAAAGTTCAGAGCAATGTGAAATCCGCCCATGCGTACCACTACGACAGAGAACTCGTCAGGAAATCTCCACTGAATTTCCTTTGCCTTGCTATATATTGCAAGGTCAAAGGTTATCACAGTGTCGGCTTGACCCATCTCGGCGCTCATCTTCTGTGCATGTTTCAGTACTGTGTAGATGGTAGAATAGTCATTGGATGATCCACTGATCATAGGACAGTAACCTATATTGCTGATTATGGGCATCTCGGGATAGAGAATAGCGTTGAATCCTGCCCAGCTTGGAATCGCTTGCTTGTCCAATACTTCTGCAATGACAGCTTCTCCAAATTTCTTGGGACAAAGTCGAAGAAGAGCCCAGATGAAGTCAGCGTTACGAGCGGTGCGTATTTCATCGTTCGTATCCTTGTACCACTCCATGTTAACAGAACCAACGTGATCAGTAACAACTGGACGTCTTCCTCGAACAGGACACTCTTCAATGTCGTACACGGTGCCGGTTGCGTGTAATGAACGCCGCTTGGCTCTCTGTTCTACCAGGTTGGGGGTGGATCTGGACCAAACGTTTTATTCTGATAGATCACCATTGTAGTGGCATACGTAGTATTCTTGCCGTCCGGAGCCTCCTCATTCAAATCCTTATTATTGGCGGCAATCTGAACAAATGCACCAGGCTTGATGTTAGTTGTTATTACAGTCCCAAACTCTTCTACCTTAGCAAGAACTTCCTCTGCAATACTCGTATTCACGGCACGCATCTCATCGTAGGAAACACAATGTCCCATTCTGTTCAGCAGTTCGATAAGGCGCTTGGATGATGTGAGATGGTGAACACACATAGCAGGGCTCGTATGCTTAGGAAGGTTAACACGTCCCTTTGTATTGCAATGAATGACATCGTGTGCGATGCTACATTTCAAACAAATTTGAGAGCGAACAAATAATCGACTCACCTCATGAAGGCCAAAAATTGTTCTAATCTCGTGTAGTTTAGCCTCAAAATGTATCCCAGTGACCCACAATGTGGTGTAAATAAGAAATTTTGTAAGATAAGATACATACTTGTATAATTTATACGTTAATGGCAATGAGGGCGGTTTTAATAGGCTATTTTTAGCACTAAAATAGAATTTTTGGCCTCTCGGAGGTCACGTGCTCAGTCACGTGACCTTAGTTTGCATAGTTTGAGCATGTCTGGGCCTTATATCATTGAGAGGTAACGATATCAGAAGTTTTTCTCCATAAACAACTTAATATACAGCCGTAAACAGTAGTTACCTGACTGCGCCTCGTTCTCATGTTAACCCCTAAATGGGACAAAAACGGTAATTATTTCATTGTTTCAAGCTGAATAAGCTAGAATTTGGCTGAAACTGTGGAATGTACGACCCGTTCATAGAAAATAGCAGAATATCAATGGATAATTCATAGATTTATGATAGTGAAGACGTTTAAATATGCTATTCATAGCTCTAAAAGGCTATTTTTGGCCCCTCGGCTGTCACGTGCTCAGTCATGTGACCTAAATCTGCATATTTTGCGCATGATTGGCATTCTTATCGTAAAGATGTAACTATATTTGAAGATTCCGGTCATAATAAACTTTAAGTTAAGGCATTATCAGTGGTCAAATGGGTGAGCCTCGTTTCCATGAATTTAAGGGGTGACGTATAAAAATACCCCCTTAACTCGTAACTTATACCACAATTCAACTCTACAAACTACCTGACATTGATCAGCAGGTCTTATTCTATCAAAATCCGCTATCAAACCTTTTCTGACCCGATCATTGTACGAAACCCTAATTTTGGGGTCTTGGCTTCCGGACTAAAACGCTTGAAAGACTGTTTCATCAAGTATGCAAACACCTCAAAGTTGGTTAAAAAGCTTGTCTGCACCTCGTTTTTTCAACCCAATTCTCGGTGTTTGGACATCCTGATGAAGCACCCTTTCTCGTGTTTGATACATTACGAGAATACAAACGGCACCATAGAAAAGTACTACTGGAGAGTTTTCATTTGAATGGAAAATCTGAAGTGTAAATGGTCACACTTCAGGGCTCATACATGACATCACCGCAACTTTAGGGCTTCATCCACAGACATGTAAGTTGGAAGCACTTGGCAGTAGCCAGCGTCTTGCTCGTCTACTCTTGTAGATTCCAAATCAACATTTCTCTCGTTTTTCTCGTTTTCCGCAAACCTCGCTTCGAGCACGAATTTTTTTCTTTTGCCCTATTCCGACTAAGGAGTCTGTTCACAGACTATGAGTGAACAGATATTTTGAGAGAAAAAGCACATGTGGTCCACAAATGCGAGACTTTGTGGAGTGTCCCGTGACGCATTAACACATCAAAATTGTTTCTAGCTTCAACAGCAACAACAACAACAACAACAGCAGCAGCAGCAGCAGCAAGTGCAGCAACAGACCTTTGCAACACAGGATTCCCAGGTTCAACAAATGCAGTCAAGCCAATTACCATCTCAGCTCCGCCACCTTCTACAGACACAGGCCAACCAGGCCTCCGCAGCTCAACAGCAGCAGGGTCTAGCCGGAGCACAGCAGCAAGGAATGTTGCCACAGCAGTGGCAGCTACTCCAGCTGCAGCAACAGAGGTCTCAGGCTGCTGCTGCCCAGATGCCGCTCGGTCAGGTAAGATACCAATTGACCTTTGTTCCCCAGTTGAACCTGAACCTGTAACCTGTTAGACCAGTATGGGGTGTGTTTATTAAGGGGGGGGGGGGGGGGGCTCTCAACTACCATACTGTTGCTATGGGAAGTTCCTAATCATCATAACTTGGAACCCCTAACTTCCACAGATAAGCTGCTTCGCCATGTTTGTTCTATGGGAAAGGTGTTCAAGATTTTCGATTTGCAACCAAATTTGGCGGGCCACGTGACCTGAACAGAAAAAATGCTAAAGCTTAAACGGCATACAGTTTTGGTTATTGAAAACAGTGCCAGCATTAACGATCATCGAGATGCATCGATTTCTTGCAATTCGCATTATTATAGAAGCTGTGACGTCATAAGTTCGCGTATTTGCGAAAAAAATCTAAACTCTACCTCCTTTCCTCGGAGTTTTAAGGATTTTTCTTTTTAACGCGCAGTTGGGGACTGGCACTAGCTACGCACGCGCAATGTCAATTTTTAAAATTCAGATGTTCATCCTCATACATTTCACTAATCTAGCGGCACAAAACGCTGCGAAACAGCGTATGACAAAATACCATCCACAAAAATTTCTTAACAACAACGCCAGATCTGTAGTTAAGAGTCTGCCCCTTAAGTGCCGTGGTGTTGAGGGTGGCAAAGCAGCAACAGAGATCTCACGCTGCTACTGTCTTGATGCCGCTCGATCAGATAAAATAGAAAGTGACCCGTGTCTCTCAGTTGGAATGGTTCTTGTAAGTACTTCCGTATGCAAAACTTGCAGTACCAAAGAAAATGTTGTGTGTAATCGTCGCTTTAGAAAGAAAAACTAATTTCAATGTTCAAAGGTAAAAATGCTTAAAAAAAGGGACAAAAACAGTCCCGCCTCACATGTACAAAGAACATAGTACTTTTGGTGCTTGTTACATTGATGAAACTACTGAGGAAGGAAGACCTGCGAATTGACTCATTCGGGAACTTTTGATTTGAGTACGAGTACGAAATTGAGTACCAGGTTTCAATTCCAGTTTGCAGGCTTCACATTGTCACATCACATACCAGTCTCATTACTGAAGCTTCCTTATATACAGGCAAACAACACGAACGAGTGAGGTCTCTGGTAACGTCACTGGTTTGAACTGATTCAAAAGTCGTACCCGTACTCAACCTCGCACTCGTAGTCCAATCTAAAGGTCGTTGTTTTTTTTTTTTTTTTTTTCACTGGCAAATCCTTTGCAAAATCGTCGAGGGCCTTATGATCCAGTGGAACACAAGTTCACTGCTACATTTGACACACTTCGTTTCGGGAAAAACCTGATTTTATAAACAGAGTGCACACTGCAGACGTTAATTTGCTCACAGTAATCAACGTACTACCGATCCGAAGCTGGAATCAGTTTGAATTAGCCTTTTTCTTTCGCCTTGCTTTGTTAAGGTGATTCCATCGAAACAGAAGTTGTAATAAGAATTTGTTGAACCTTTGCACAGTTAATAATTACACCTAGTAGATCGAAATAATAAAATAAAAAGAGGGGGTCACCGTGTCTGATTTCACGCTACAGGGCTATAGTATATAGGTACCTTGCTAGCTATCGAAAGCAATATTAAAAAGCCTTTCCTTGTACCAGAGACACCCACTACTTTAAGAAAGTTATCACTAGCTCTAAAATATAAGCATTGTTCTTGTGATAGCAAAACAATGTTACAGTAAAAGGCCTTAAAGTTGCCTTAAAAATGAAAGTAATGAAATAATAAGCAAATCGAGCACATGCACGCTTCCAGTGAATTGCCTAAAATCAGATTGTAATAGTGAATTAATCAGAATATTTGAAAATTTAATAATGAAAAATTCTTAAAATTTGGATATGTCAT
Source organism: Siderastrea siderea (assembly GCA_964030785.1). Classification (NCBI taxonomy): domain Eukaryota; kingdom Metazoa; phylum Cnidaria; class Anthozoa; order Scleractinia; family Rhizangiidae; genus Siderastrea; species Siderastrea siderea. The sequence continues at coordinate 20,256,306 of OZ034973.1, read as the reverse complement.
GCAGAGTCGTGTTTTCTTCAAATAAATGGAATAAAAAGGAGGGGTCACCGAGTTCGTTTTGGAGAAAACATCAATTCATTTCTCTCAACAGCTCAGTTTTCATAGAAAACCTACCAAGTTTCGAACGCGCGCGCGCTCATGCGCGCGCTAATCACGCAAAAATTGATGCGCAGAAAGGATGCGCAATGCAATTAAATGGAATCACCTTAAAGCCAAATGGTTGCTTGTTGTTTTTTTCTTAACTTTGCCGGTGGTTTTTCAGGGTGCCTCTCTAGTTTTGCAGACTTAGCAAGCAGTTATAAAGTTTGGTGGGTCATAACCTTTCCTCAAAACATAGCTATGCGGCTAAGAAACAGGACGTCATAAGTACTGTGGTTCGCATTGGACTAACGTTCCCATGGTAACTGCCAATGTCGTGCTAACAGCCGTGTCACCGCTTTTTACCTCATAGGTACAGATGTCTCAAGCACAGATGGCTCAGCCCCAGGTCCCGATGTCTCAGGGTCAAGTATCGCAGGCTCAGATGCAGGTTCAGCAGCAGCAGTTATCTCAATCACAGTCAAGTTTTCTGCCTGAAAACATGAGCTTGCTGGATATCCTGCATTAATACATACCTCTGTAGTCTTGGAACGTTATTTAAATTTCTAGCGTCACTAATTAAACAATGGAGTTCTTCTGTCGAAGGCACTATCGTGAGATAGGTTGCCCGAGAACGTAGTTCGAGGGCTTATGTGAAGTATGAACATCAAATTTCCGAGGGAACCTATCGCACATAGGGTCTGAGACAGAAGGACTTTATCGTTTTTATTGCACAACGCTAAATTTTGAGCGAAAATTGCCAGAACGGCGCCCGCTGAGGAGAGGCACTGTCGCGTCACGTGATCGATTTCAACCAATGGGAGCACGTCAAAATTTAGCGTTGTACTATAAGGGGTGATGGGCACCCGCTAAGGAGAGACACTATCGCGTCGCGTGATCGATTTCCACCAATGGGAGCACGCCAAAATTTAGCGTTGTACTATAATTAAACGATAGAGTCCTTTTGTCGAAGACACTATCGTGTGATTGGTGTGATAGGTTGCCCGAGGAAATGTGAAATTTGATTGATCGAAGTTTGAACATCAATTTTCCTAGGGAACCTATCACACATAAAGCCTGAGACAGAAGGACTATTGTTTCTACTCTACAACGCTAAATTTTGAGGGAAAATTGCCAAAAACGGGCACTATGCTCTGATAGGCGCCCGCTGAGGAGAGACACTATCGCCCCACGTGATCGATTTCCACCAATGGGAGCACGCCAAAATTGAGCGTTGTACTATAAAGAGTGATATCTCAGTTTTCTGAACAATTGGTGTCGTTTCTTTAGAATTAAACTCGTGCCTTGAGGCCAAGTAAAGAAAAAATACTGCGGTTCCGGTTACCTAGTCGGCCTTTTTTTCTTTCTAACCCCGGAAATTTTTAGGGTTTCAAATAGTCTGAAGCCTCCCTACCTATAAGCTATAAGCTATTCCCTACCGTTGTATCTTGACCTTTTTAGTTAACCTTCCGTGAGTCGACCTAATCTGAAAACGTTCAAGCTTGTTGTCTCGTCAGGATTGTTCCCTTATTACAGTGCGACTAAGACAACCGTTGCACACTGAAGAATTATTTTTGGAATGTTCATTGCGCCCGCGACTAATCAGACGCGAGATCAAACCGTAGGAAAAAAAACAAAAAACAAACTATCTCAAAATTATTTACCGCTGCTGTTTACGGTTTATTCTTCTCGTATTTTATTGGTATTCTCTCCCAACACAATAAACATTCCAAAAATTATTCCGTTTTTGTTTGTTTTTGTTTTCAATGTATCCACGACTGCAATATTTTTTGTTTCGCTTTTGTCTGGCATGACATCTGTATTTGCAACACGAAAGAAGATGTGCGTTTTCCCTGTTTTGTAACCTGATAAATGTGCTTAGGGTCATATGTAAAAATGGTACTTTTGGAAAAGTGATGTCATGTTCGTAAATTAATTCACAGATTTGTATATCCATACAACTTTTTTAAGCAACGTTAAATTATGTGCCATAGCCTTGGAAGAGTAAATTATTTATATGTTCGTTTTACAGTGGTATAAATTGTTAGACAATGTAAACTTCCGTCCTACTTTATTAGGTGTCTGGGTCAGTGATCAAAGATCGTATTCATTTACTGTTGATCTTTACTGGAATAATCTTCCTCTATATTTTCTTTCTTCCTCTATATTTTTCTTTAAAGCTTAAAAAAAAACTGGTTCTTATGAAAATAGCCCCATATTATCTAGGTGCGGTCAGTCACTTAGTAATGTTTGGCTATCTAAATGTAGAATTTGCAAAGCAGAATAAAGGATAAACTTTAATGAAGTGATTGGGCACTGTTGTCTTTGTGTCACAGCTGGTTCGATTAGGGGAGTCTGTTGTTGGTTATGTTTTACCTTCCACACTTTCTAGGAGAAGAGGGAGAGAATCTTATTCGTTTTCAGTTGTAGACGGAAAGGCTATGTAAAACGGTGAAGACACAAGCCATGGAGGCCCACAAGGCCGGAGCTTATCCCGGCTTCTGTAGCATGAAGCAACTGAGAGTATTGCTACTTCCCCCTGGATGGGATGCCAGTCCATCGCAGGGTTACCCCCCCAGCAGTATGTCGCCGGTACCCATTTACACACCTGGGGGTATAAATCGCCTCCCCCTCCCCAGAAAAAAAGAACAACGATAACAAAAAGACACTAATTCTCTTAAGTAGTTACGTTTGCTGTCATTTTGTTTTAGCCCCCATCCTGGAAAGGTACACCAGATTCAGAGAAACCATAAGCGAAACACAAATCCTAATATCATTCCCTGAAAACTGCCCTCCCCCTCCCCCTCAATCATATATGACGAGCCACCTTGAGGCTATCATGTCATAAATGTCCATACAGAATAGTCCAGTCATAAGTCATTAAAGTAATATATATAGATAGGCTAGCCTAATACCGGAGCTCCCATGAATAAGTTGGTGTTCGTTTGTTAAAAAAACCCGAAAACTCTTCGGGCCCAAAACTTTTACGGGGTTATTTTCGGGCGCGATATTCTTTCAAAAAATCTGTTCTTAAAAAGGCGAAAGTGTTGTTTAAAGCCCCGCAAATTGTTCAGAAATTGTCCCACAATTTGCGTAAGTGTTCGGGCTGGTCATGTCAATCCGAACAAGAGCACAGCTTTATTGTTATTATTAATTTTCGGGCTACAAACTGTACTGTGCTGTGCTGTGCTGTGCTGTGCTGTGCTGCGCTGTGCTGTACTGTGCTGTACTGTGCTGTGTTGTGCTGTGCTGTGCTGTACTGTACTGTACTGTAGTGTACTGTACTGTACTGTACTGTACTGTACTGTGCTGTGCTGTACTGTACTGTACTGTACTGTACTGTACTGCACTTTTTTTCTTTTCTTGTGCCGTCTTCCTTGGCTTTTACAAGGTTTCAATATCCTGTCATTTAACCACAAATCATCTCAGACTACTGGCTGTTCGCTTGAATGAACGAGAAACGTCGCTTATCTACAACAGTTAAACATAACTCAATTTAAACTAAACGAGTTATCGTTTTAGGTTTCCATCAAATTCGGATGTTGACAAAACACGAAATGCCACTAAATCGGAATCAGAAGCGCTGAAACGAACTGACCTGTATTTCGCGTCATGTTTTCGATTTGTTCGCTATCGTTCGGATAGATTACTCATCGGCGTTTACTTTAAAATCGGCTACTCGTCTGCCTGGTCTACGTCAGTGTTTGGTCGATCCGGTCTTCATTCCATCGGTTGCTTTAGTTTATAAAAGCTATATACTCGTACGGCGGAAGCCGACACGGGTCACATGCTGTCGCTTCCGAGTTGTCGCTTCCATTCCTGGAGCGACTTAATCTATTGCAATGTGAGACGGGGGAAGGGGGTGTCGGAGGAAACTTAAAGAATCTAAAAGAGGTTTGTTACACTTTGTTTGTTTGCTAGTTTTTTAAATCCCCTTCCCCCCGTAAGATATCTTTTCAAGTTGTCGCTTCCAAGTTGTCGCTTCCGAGTTGTCGCTTTCGAGTTGTCGCGAGAGAACACGGGAAAAGAGTTATATTGTCAGCCATGCTGTTTGTGAAGTTTCCGTACGGTGGGCTTTTTATTCTATTTACATGTTCGTTTGGAAATTGTACGCTTCCTCCCCTTCCAGATAGTGCTATTCCACGTACGTTAAAAAGGTTGTCATGTAACTTTGTACATTATGAAGTTTAATTCAATCGGAAATTTTTTTTTAATGACGATGCCAGTTTTAACTGTGAACAGCCATTGTATTAATCAATTTAAAGCTTAATTCGACCGAAAATCAATCTTTACAGCTGTACTAGGCAAAAGGGTATTATAATCATCAAGCCTTTCAAGCGTTTTTATTTATAAATACATGATATTCTGCAATTTTATGGTGATTTGTGACAATAGAGATGATGTTACTGCGACAACTCCGAAGCGACAACTTGGAAAAATATATTACAATGGAAGCGACAACTCGGAAGCGACAACTTGGAAGCGACAACTCAGACGTGACAACGTGTGACCCTTATCGGCTTCCAGAAACGACAAAAGGCTTGCTGAAGTCTTTTAATGGAACACGGACGGCATACGACGCGTCAATGGAATTATGGATGTATGCTCTTGTTACTGAATTCTGTTTCTCGATTTTTCCAGTCATGTTGTCAGCAATAAAAACTCTTAGTTAAGACAAAAGAATGCAGGTGCGACCTGGCGACCAACTCGTTCCTCAATGACCTGCACGGTTCCAAACCTCTAATTTCATTGGTCCCTATAACCTGCACCGTCTATTGTTATCAGGGTTAGGGCTATTGTTTCGTTCTTTACCTATTGTTCTCCTCCACCAATCCTAGACCTCGTCTGGAAGCGGTGCGGGTCCTCCGTCCTCAATCTCCTATCCGGCTTCTTAGTGCGCGCGAGCGGAATAAATATACAAACTAATCCGACGGGAAAAAATTGGAGCCGGCTAGAACAAACTCGAGACAATTAGGGATTTTGCCTGGTTTCCATTTGAATTGTTAATACAAATAAATCAGTGGCAAAACAAAATTGGACGTTTCTCGGTCATTTTTTGTCAATCACCGCTAAAATACTGGCTCAGACTTTTTGAATAAAAGCGCGCGAGGAAAGAACGCCTAAAATGCAATTGTGACGCATTATTTGAAATCAGTTTCCATGTTTGATTCAAACTGAATCTAACGATGAATCCAACGTTTTGGATGGCTGTAATAGCCATTCAAAATATCGTTAAAACATTTATTGGTAGTGAACCTCACAACGAAAGGACTGGAAACGTTTTGCTTCATCTTTAACTAAAAACCTGCACTGGAAATAACATCGCTTCAGTAAATCCCTTCAGGGCTGACAAATTCCGTTTGCTTTGATAAAATGTCAGCGTTAAAATACTTTAAAGGTACAGTATGGCATGTAATGTTTGCGGCATTTTATTTCACGATGTGGAACCTTTGCGGAATCTAAATCTTTCAATTTTAAAAGTAATTAAGAAACATCAATCAATAAGACTGATATCACAATATAAATTTTTTACGTAGCAACGCTAAATCGAAGAACGATCGTTTTCAAGTTAGCTTGTACTGAAAGTAAGCAATTGGCGACTGTCACATAGAAACGCAGCAAACGCCCATAGCAAAAAAAGTGTTTTCAAGGAATATACCTTTTTATTAAAAACTGGACTAGGTATATTGGATTTCTAGCATTTTGATTGGCTGAACGGAGCTAGGCTATCAGCTCATATACCTGCTGCGACAAATATGGTCAATGAACACTCAACAGCAAAGTGAGCTGAAAGTTTTTTCCTCGCGAGCAACCCGTCGAGAAATATGGAAGAGAAAAATCACTAGGCAGCGAATTTAAATTAAGCAGAAATTCCACCATCGTCACCAAAAAGCATCACCAACAGCGTCGTCTAACACAAGTCAAAATTATTTGAAGAAACTGTGCAGAAATAGAAATTTAAGCATTAAGCGTCGTGTTTACAATTAATTTCTTTCATCGATCGTCACGTCGATCATTGAAATTGAACACGGTAGGTTTTATCAGGAAAGCTTTCCACTTCAAAATATCAAGACAAGACATAAAATAAAACAATGAAATGGGGCAGGAGCATTTAATAAAACTGTCACACATTCATGGCGAGTCGGTGCGAAAATCATGAAGCAGTCTAAACAAGTACTAAAAAAATTCAGCGGCAAACTACCAAGAAGGAAGGAAGGGCGAGATTTTTTTCGCCTTTAACACGCAAAATTGACACTGGTTTACCTGCACTCGTTGTAGCTCTGTGTTCCAACAAGTCCAAATGCTCAGATAGAAATCGGATGCCATGTAAACGGAGTTGAATCGCTTTTCCAGTTGTTTGAATGTTGTTTTTAAGCTTACCATTCCGTTCGCAACCTCTAAACCGAGAACAACTGCATTTTGCACTTTGCATTTAACAAACTATGAAGGTGACTTCTAACGTTCCTCACTACAGTAATCTTGCTTCTGAGCTGCATGGAAATTACCTCTTCAAGTTCAAATTTGTTCTGTCTTCAGTTCGATGAAACACGCACATGATGGCTCCGTTGTGCGAACAGATTACAAACTTGTTCAGTTTCAACTCCAGCAGCTAATATGGTGAAATTGTACAGCTTCAACCCGCTTTGAACGATGATAGCAACAATGTTTCAGGAAAAATCAAACATGTACCATATTTCAAAGCCAATAATTAGAAGATTTCTTTCCAAAACTTGTGCTACTTTGTTCACTTTCGAGCAGTTTTCATTGATTCATTCAGCTTTGCAATGAAACGCTGCAACACTTCGCAAGGTTTTGGCGCCTTTTTCGTTCAGTCATGTGAGCGATTCTTGTTCCGTTTAAATTTCTTTTCTCACTTTTCCCGTTCTTTCTTGACTTTTTTTTTTAATAGTGGTTAAGTTTTTAATAAAACAATTATTCTACTCGGGCTTGCTGGATATCAAATGATTATAACCAACTCGGCGCTACGCGCCTCGTTGGTTATCTATCATTCGATATCCAGCGCGCCCTCGTAGAATAATTGTTAAATATCGCTACATATGATCTAATCTTAAACTTGTACTTTTGTGGGTAAGACCTATTTTTGCGTATCTTAAGAAAAGTTGAAAAAAAAAATTTATAGCGGAGCCCGCGCGCGTAGCGCGCCTGCGGAGTACCATTGCTAAGCAAATTAGCCAAGAGATTTTGGTAGTCACGTAATGCTCAAAGCAAACAGGTATAATAATGGTATATTAACTCATTGACTCCCAACCTGTTTCAGAAAAACCCCAAATTTAAGCCATGAAGGCTTTAAGGGGGCAATGTACGTGGATGCCTTTTCTCCCCAACGTTCAAGCATCTTTTCTTAATTTTATCTCATTGAGATTTCATTCAATCCAAAAACGCTATCGTAGCGTTATAGTGCAAGCTCCCATAAATCTGAGAGAATTTATTCGCGATTTTTAAGTAGGTGCCTCCTAATAAAAAGGTATTTTTGCAAAGGTTAAAGGCAGATCTTAGAAAGGGTTATTGGCATCTAAAAAGAAAAATGTAGGTTTTTCGCGCATTTTTCAGAGATAATTAGATATTCATATTCAAATTCAAAACGCTCTAAAATACAAAGGATGTATGGCATTTTCTTTCCAAATTTAAACTCGATTATCTCTGAAATGCGTGGTAACCCCTATGCCAATTTTTTCTCGGACTCTGAAAGCCCTTTCTAAAATAGCTTTTTCCACATTCTTAAACCGCGCAAAACTACCTTTGTATTAGCAGGCAATGTTTTTCGGACCAATCTCGTCCCCAGAGCCGGTTTTTCTTTTGGTCAGCACCAAGGACGCAAAGCTTTTCGTGTTCTTAGTGCTGACCAAAAGGAAGGTGGGCTCTGATGACGTCCTTGGTGCTGACCAAAAGGAAAGCGGGCTCAGGGGACGTCCTTGGTGCTGACCAAAAGGAAAGCAGACTCTGGGGACGAGATTGAATTTAAAAAAAATGAAAGCTGATAATTAATAGATAGACACCAAAACAGACAACAAACGAGCCCAAGTGCTCTAGTGTGGGGGTTAACTGTCCGGGGGTGTGTATAAAAATTTTCCCTTAAATTGGCTCTTGTCTGCTCAAGTCCTTGGCTCAAACTTCTATAACTTCCTCTGCAGTATGGAAACTATTCCATTTCGTGTTTTGCAAATTTGATTTCGGGCATGGGCATAATTCTTTCCGGGTTTCAGCTCCCAGTTTCGTTCTGTTATGTTTGGTTCTCAATTCGATTTTTTAGCTCCTAGGCCATTTAATAGGTTTTCCTTGGACTAGAAAAGATTTCACCTTTGTGTAAATCGGGAGGTTTTCGGGTGGCATGGGTTAAAAAGGAAGAAGAAGGACAGTTAGTGTAGCAACTGATGGAATGTTTATTTTTTTTCGACTGATTAGTAAGACACACGAAGACACTAGTCAAGCAGCAAAGAACAAAGCCCAGGTAAAATACATGTTATTTTAGGACACTTAAACGTTCTCTTTTAAGTTGAACAGCAACAACAACAGCAACAACAAACTCTTTGTGTTACAGACAGCATTTTATCACTCACAAAGACAACTAATTTACGTTGGCTCCGTCAACAAAAATCACTTAAAACCGCTACTGTCACAATTTAAGGAATTCGGTCGTAAATGAGGGCAGGGAAATCAAAGCGATTTTCTCTTGAGTATGGACAGGGCCCTATAGTGGCACACCATAACCCAAGATTCTTACTACATGTAGTAACACTCTCACCCCGCAGGACGGAATAATTGGCTAAGGATGACGTAGCATAGAGTTATCTAGTAATAATAACGTATCGTCAGCGTAATGCGAGAAAACTAAACTGAATCAGCCGGAAGAGGACGCAGTACTAACTTGCTGAGATATTGCACAACAAAATATTTGGTGTATTTGGTGACCGTTATATCTCTCACTGCGGAAAAACAAGCCATATCATTATTGTGACCTGCCAATACAATCATAAGAAGACCGATTCACCGTGCAAATTGCTTTAAAACTGAGTTAATTGTTTTGTTCAGCAAGCAAAATGCAATATGTACATGCTTCTTCCGAGTATTAGGTAAAACCACCAGACACTGTGATGGCGAAACTGCGCAAGAGCAGGGTATTTATTGCAGTAAAAAAAAAACGCACCGTAACTCCCTTGAGTTGTTAACAGATGCTACAATGGTTGTATGACTAAGAAAACGCCGCAGAAATTAAAATGATGAAAATGACTAAATGGTTTTATGACTAGTAAACTAATAAACATTAGAAGAAAAAAATTGCCATCAAATCATGTGACATTATATTCGACAGAACGCAGCATGCATTATACAAAACGCGTGGAGAAGTTTTAAAAGCAGGAAATCTAAACAGATGGAAATGTTAGAGGTAACAAAAATTTAGTATGATTTAGTATGAACAGTATGAACAGTATGTTCATATGAATGTTTAGTTTAGTATGTTTAGTTTGTGTATGTTTAGTATGAACAGTATGATTTAAAAATGGAATGCTTGGTAAAAAGTAAAATTCATACACATATGACGGCATATCACGTGATCTTTTTACAGAATGCAGCATGCATTATAATAACAGCGTGGAAAAGTTTCAAAACTAAGAAGGCCAAGAAAATGGCAATATTAGAGGTAAGAAAAAATATTTTGTTTTGAAAATTTGGCAAATGAAATCAGAAAAAGTAAAACAAAAAATCCTTGATGCTTCAAGGAATCCACTAATGACGTTGTATCACGTGATCTCTTATTACTCGACGATGCTACATTAAGCTGTTCCACATGAAATGTATACATAATACTATGCTTGTCCTGTTATATACATTGTATTAACAGCACTCCGTCATCAGCTTCTTGAATACCACGAGTGGAGTGGTGCTAGTCATGCAAGAAGCTATTTAGAGTGGTGGTTAACCCTTTCACTCCCATTAATGGCCAAAGTAAAAATTAAGAAAAATCCTTAATTTAATTTTCTTTAGCAAACCTTACAAAACAACAACACCATGCGAAAGTACTGCTGAAGAGGTTTCATTTGAATGTAACACCAAGGGATTTCTTCCACAGACTCAAAAGTTAGAACCACCTTAAATGTTTCTATAACTAAAAGGAGCGAAAGGATTAATCAATTTATGAAACAGCTCATATCTATTTCTTCTCGTTCAGTCTAGTGGGGTTCATTTCCCAATATGCCCTTTTTTGCGAAATGACGCCCTAGGGCTTTAGAAGACCAAAAAGCAATGGCAAAACCACGAAATTAAATATGCTTTTGTTCGCTTTTTTCCTGGAATCGCGAAGATTAATGCTCGCGAAATACAGCTCCCAAATTTTGGCAAAAGTAAGTACGCGCGAAAAATAGCAGGTATAAGGTAGCTGTATGGATAAAGAGCTTATAAATCAGTCTAATTATGTTATGACATGTGACATTATATTTAACAGAACGCGGCACGAGTAGTACAAGCAGCGTGGAGTAATTTTAAACGAAAAAAGGCGAGGAGAATGGCAACAGTTGAGGTGAGAAAACAAGAAAAAGTATATAGCATTTTAAAAATACTTGGTAAAGGTTAACTTTGTTCTTGGTCTATTTTATCGTTATATGAAACAAATAAAGTTAAAAAGATTTGTTATTCACTAAGAAAAAGTAACTCACGCTCCTTTGATAAAAATTTAAAATGAGTGATGAAGACATGTATATATGACGTCACATGTGGCCAAGTGACATCGCTTGAGGCACACCGTGTTTAATCCTGATTGGTAGGCAGTGTGCAGCTGGATATTTACTGCGCTCTTCAATAACACGCGAACACTGCAGTTCAGGATTCGATCAAGGGTTCCACTTTTCACTGCCCTCAGTTATCGTTACAGTCTTAAACAGTTAACTCGATAAGTCAAAAGATTACGTTCATGCCATGCGACTGTGCTTTCGATCAGTTTTGTCGGTTTTTGTTTCCCATGGTTCGTTGGTCGTTGACTTCCTCGTCCCGAGTGAACCACAAGGGCCAAGGGGACATGAAAAAAACCCCAAATCACTTGCGATCTATGTGAAGCCTTCACGAAGGCCTTCACTCTCGTGTAAAAGGTCTCACAAGCGCCCAGTTTCGAGCATAATTCATGAGCAAACTTCCAGAACTATTTTGTGGTCATAAGCGAATCACGATGGTGGCATCATGATGATTAGCCCATGACGACAAGATAACTCTGGAAATTTGCGCACAGAAGAAAAGCTTATTTCCTGAGAAATAAACAATCATAAAAAGCAGAAGATCTGCTAATTTCGTTCTTCACTTTGTGGTTATGAGAGAATCGCAAATGGGAAATCATAGCAGGCAAATCATACTTTAAAAAACCCGGGTCTACATATAGCAGTGAAATTGGCTGTAAGAAAATTAGAATGAAAATTTGGTATATAGTATTCATCGGATCAAAATAAGACCATTTGTTTGCAGGTTTGTTCAAATATAAATTTAGCAGAGTAATTTTTTTCAAGACGAGAAGAGTGAAATTTACTGAGGTGGGAATAGCATCTCTCTATTTATTATGTTAGACCACGCAAAAGCATGTTCGACGTAATGCAACAAAACTAAAATCAGTCGGAAGAGGACACAGTACTTGACTTGCTGAGATATTGCACAACAAAATAATTGGTGTATTTGGTGACCGTTTATATCTCTCACTGCGGAAAACAAGCTATATCATTACTGTTACCCGCCAACACGTTCATAAAAAGACCGACGCATCGTGCAAATTGCTTTAAAAAAGCTAATCGTTTTGTTCAGCAAGCAAAATGCAATATGTACATGCTTCTTCAGTCTCTTAGATAAAACCAGTAGACATTGTGATTGAAGATGAGACAACTGCGCAAGAGCAGGCCATTTGTTGCAGGAAAAAATTGCACCGTAATTCCCTTGAGTTTTGTACAGATGTTACAGTGGTTGTATCACTAAGAAAGACGCCGCAGAAATTAAAATGTTGAATGAAATGTTAGTCATAAAATAATAAACATTAGAAGAAGAAAAATGCCATCAAACCATGTGAGATTGTTTGTTGTGTATATTTCCCGGCTCCTCCTCGCGCAACAAATGTTCATGTTGCAGAAAGTAAACTTCGCTTCGACTTCCTCTAAACATGAAAACTTGTAATGCACGGACGTGGTCCTGACTCGCAACAAACAAACTAAATTGCAAAGCAACACTCTTACGTGACAAGTTGCGCGTATCACTTGACCTTAAATGAACCTGCAAATCAGATGTAAGGGAGGGGCCGATGGGTCTCTCAAGGAAGTAGTAAAATAAGCATCTTACTCATCGAAGAAAAATGTAAGTAGGAAACCAAAAAAAGTGCATTAAAACAAAGAAAATGCAGGACTTATCTCGACTGTGGCTAACTTTAATTAAATTTCAATAACAGGCTCACAGTTTTTATGAAAGCTTACAACAGTGTCATGCATCTGCGCGCGACATCAAAGAAAATTCGGAGGTAAGTAATCTCATCCTTTTCACAAAATCGCTTGCATGCAATCGCATATGTTGATCTTTTCCAGGCTGGTGGGAATCTGTAGATACTTTATACATAAATAATCTGTGCATGCTGACAAAAGACTATATTCAACTTAAAACAAACTGAATACAAGTTTCTCAAGCATACATGCAAAGTTGAAGGACAGTTTGGTACGAAGGAATGTACCGCTGAGCCTTCCAGAAACCCGTTCAAGTGACCTCTGACAAGTGGAGTTCAGTTCATCAGTGGAGGAGCACTTCAGCTGATCATAACAAGGAAACAAGAGGGTTAGTTTCTAAAGAAACTGTGGTGTTGCGTCGGTGGGGAAGTGAAACACAAAACTTTGGATTTATCAACTGAGTTGATAAGGTAAACTGGCCACCGGTTAAGAAATTGGAATGAAAAGCTGACGTTTCGAGCGTTAGCCCTTCGTCGGATTCGCTTTGACGAAAGGCTAACACTCAGGGCTAACGTCAGCTAACGTCAGCTTTCAATCCCTTTACGGTGGCCAATTTATCTTATCAACTCAGTGGATGAATCCAAAGTTTTGTGATCATAATAAACGCCTCGTTTTCGCTAGGAAAGCTAGTATAGATTACCAGTAATTTTAACCTTTCATTTGTATTTCTGTAGCTGATGCTGTTCCTCGCGCATGTTCAGGGGGAGCCCATCGGTCTGTCCGTGGGAGGAGTGGCTGCTGTAGTCAACAAATCTTTCTTTCTTACGGTTAGTTGGAGTCACCATGACAACTTTGTCCGTACGTGAAACATACGCAATAATTAAAATGTCGTAACACCAAATTGTTAAAACTGAAACTGATGCATTGTACTAAAACTGCGAGAATTTTTCAGTTTTTTGTTTACTTATGCCAGTTAGGGTTTTCTTGTTTAAATTCCTCTAAAATTGCAAGATTTAGATTTGTATCAAAATAATGCCATCCTGAGAATGGCCAGTAGCTGATTTCTACAGACAAGCCGGTTATTTATAACGATTTCCAACGCCCAACTTGACAAAAAACGCGACTTGCGTTGCTGTTGTAAAACATTACTTGTAACGTGACATGGGAAAAATGATCTTAGTGCGCCCTGCTTTCTGTTATATGTTCCGGCTATTATACCTGGAAAAATGCTGTACAAAAGCCGCCATACTACCCAGTGAACCTGACTCCTTAATGAGTATGTGGAGCGAGCCCAAAGCAGACTGGGGGGTGAAAGTTGTGTGACTGTTGTTTCTATGGCACCAAGCTGACGTATTAACTCAAGAAGAAGGTCTCAACTTTGTAATCGCCAACCTCTGTCGCCCTAAAGCCACCTAACGGTTCAAATTGGGGGTGGACAGATACCAGGTGTTAGGCTAGTCCCCAGGCAGTTCTTGGTGGGTGAGGATGAATAACGCAATACAATGAAAAAGTACAACCACTACCACTAAAACGATATTCATATCGAATCAGCATACGGGTACCATTTCTTACAGTAAAGTTGACAAAATCGATGTTCTTAATTGTAGTCAACTGATCAATCACATGTACAGGCGGCAAAAATCGAGGAAGAGCGCGGGAAGGGAACGCCTCACTGACGCCTAGGTCGAGTGGGTTTTTGGCGCGGTAGGTGTCTGTGTGTAGGTTTTCCAAAAAGCCCGAGTGGCGAAATTTTTTGCCGGCAACCTTTAGCAAAACTTTACAGGGAACCTCCAATTTTACAGCTTATAGACGTTTAATTGTTGAAAATATAGCCTTAAAATTCCAATTCTTCAAGTTAGCAAGTGGAGATAAAGTTTTAGTGCACCAATAAATTGGACATGAGTACCACCTATTTTTGCATTTGAATTTCCCTTGTGCTGCCATTTTGAATATTTTGGCGTCATAAGATTGCCCGCGTTGTTGCCTACAAAAAAAGTTGCCTCTTAGCAATGGTGACAACCGTATGACGTCATAAAATTCAAAATGGAAGTGCGCTGGAAAGTCAAAAGCGAAAATAGGTGATTTTCAATATCTAACTTTTTGGTAGACGAAAACTTTTTTTCCACTCGTTAACTTTGAAGAATTAAATTTAGATTTTATTTCTAACAATTTAACGTCCATTTGTTGTAACGGTGGAGGTTCTTTTTGAAATAAACGTTCTAAAATGACTGGTCATAGTTATGTTTTGCTTTATTTCAGCTTATAGGAATAATCGTGTCGTCCTTTGTTGTGCTGATAACGTTACCAAGTTGAACGCATTACAGATAGACGGTGTTTTTTCTGGGCAATGGAGGAACAAGCCATGACGAGGAAAGTACGGAGGAAACTGATTTCTGAAAACTCAAACATAATTGATGGTTCTCTTATCATGAGTTATATAGCTAGTCTAAACTAACCAAAAATATAGTTGCCACAGACTGACCGTACAAGTGCTCATAGACGTTAAATTTCATTTTTTAAAAAAATGAAAAAAAGCCGTGAAAAATCATCCCCAAGGACTGGAAATCGCTAAAATTTGTAGTCACTATTTAATCTTCGAGGGAAAAATCGGTTAAGGTAGTTGTCACTAATAATTATAGTAACCTCAAGTTCTACAATTTTCTAATCAACAATTTTATTTTACTGTACCGTAAAGGGAGGAAGGCTAATGAACACTGTATATACATTGTTCCTGCTTTCAAGTTTTATGCGTGGCAAATAAAGATATTTAAATGAGGCGAAAATGTCAACTTAAAAGTTTAGTTAACCGATTGACACTTGAAGGAGCATACATGTATGTACACTGTGTGTAGTGCTTCTGACTATGTGTCTGTCTCGTAGTTCGTCTTATGGGTTAGGGTCAGTTATTATAAAGACAGGGACATGGTGGATGATGTGTCTCGATGAACTACTTCTGAGAGAAGAGGGAGATGTTTGAAGGGGAAGAGGAAAATGCAAGGAAAAAGGACAGGCAAGTGCATGTGTAACTAATGACGGTGCATTGTTTGATTGGTTCTTTCTCATGAATGATCTTTTTCCAGAAACTGAGAATAATATTTTAGTGCACGCGCAATTTATAAAACAACGAAGACACATCGCGTGCTATGAACGGTCCTTGCGTTTCGCGACTTACGTAAACGTTCGGGTTCAGAGTACGAGGTCTGGTCAGGTTTTGTTAAACTGCTTTTGCTCAAAAACAAGCATACACGGAGTGTTTGATGTACCGCGTATTCTCTTTTTATTGTGACATGTATTTTGCTGAAGGTATTACTGTACTTTGATAAAATAAAATTATCTTATCTAATCTTAGAGTGAATTTTTTAAAAAATTGAAAAGTTCACTACACGACCTGTTCACCAAAAATCCGAAGTCATGAATTTTTATTGGGACGAAACTACAAACCAGTTCGTAATAAACACTCGGACCAGCTAATACGCCTTCCAAAGTAAAAACCCGGGACCTGACTTTTCATTTGAAGCCGAACAAAAAACACCGATTCTGACTCCTTAGACGTGATCCTCAAGTAGTACCATAGTATCCTGGAGGCACACTTTTATTTATCTCCTTTTATGCCTCACTTTTCTGACTCACTCTTAACCGTCTCCCATAAACTGTGCAAAACGTAGAACGTTACATCACATGTTAGTCAACTGTTATAATATGATGGAATGTAAACAAGAAGGACACGATTTTGAAGTTTTTACTATTATTTAAAGAAAAATATTTTTTCAGTCCCGTTTTATTATATACGGGATATATTTTCAAAAAAATGCATACTCCACATTCTTCATACTCCTCACTTTTCACGCTTTGCGCATTTTCCATACTCTGCGTTTTCCACGTTCCGCACTCCAGAACACCGTAAACTGCCGCTTATAAGCCCCCTCCCACAGTTATAGACCCATCTACCTGTAAACAAAAAATACATCCAGTAATAAGCCCCCCCGGATATAAGCCCCTCCTCTAGTTTTCCTTGATTCCTTAATATTAAGCACTCTCACAGAACACTGCGGAGATGAACTCTGACCTTCTGTTTTGTTACATTCCGGTTACGTTCGTGTTGTTGCAGTTTTGATTTTGTTGTTAACATTAAAAGAATTCGATTTATTATGAGGTTTCAAAGGTTAATTAAGAACTGGTAAATTAAAAACCTATTTCGATCAACACTGCTTTGGCTCATTGCGAAACGCTTTTTTAATGGCGCTTATAACCCCCCCGGATATAAGCCCTCCATTTATAAGCCCACCCAAAGCCCCTCACGAAGATGTATAAGCCCAGGGCCTATGCGCGGCAGTTTACTGTAACCTCCTAAAACAACATTAGCTTTGTTTTTCGCCATCCATTTAGCGCGACTCCTCTCCTCGTAGGATATTTGCCAAATAAACCACTCAGGTAGCTGGTTTATCGGAAGATAATGTTAGACACTAAAAGATTGTCCGAGAAATGAACATTTATCAGGAGAAGTGTTAGGGACATTTTCAGTAAAATGTAGATTTTCCTCTACTTATTTGTGATCGTAAATCAAGCCATACAGGTGTTTTTCTACCCACTGTTACTGAAAACAAAGCCTTTGGAATGTGAAATGAGCTTAAGGTTGCAAAGGTGCGAAAAGTAATGCCTTTAGAATTTGCTCTACTTGGGTAAGCTGAGGGAAGTGAATTTCAGTTGTCGAAACACTATAGGCAACTTTGCTGTTTTGAGGACAATCCTCCAGTTAAGGGTATTATCCTTAGTTATAATAGTTTCGATAATGTGGGTATGTGCTTTATCGTAGTAAATAGAAAACAGCTAGTGATGGTCACGGTATATTTGCGGCTCGAAAAAAAAAAGCAAGCTTATTACATTACTCAATTTCATTACACTGTGATAAGGGAAAAAAATGAAACATAAAACATGTTTTCCCTTTTTTTGAAATTTCTTATTTGACTTCTTTTTTTGGTCGCAATTAATCCTAAATAAAAAGATGCTTGCTCATGATCACATTGTTTACAATAAAGCAGTGAAACTCGCCGAGATTTCTATTTATTGATAACATCGGTGAACCAACACGAAGCCTTTTTAAGGCAAGGTTAATTAATTCCCCATGTGCATTAAAATAAATATATTAATATGAATATGGGTATATGAATTCGTAACAATTATTATTTTTAATTTAAACAACATTTCTTTCTTCGACGTTTACTCTGAAAGCTCTTAGAACTTAGCGTACGCGAGCTCGTCTTGTACGCTAAGGATAACTGTACAGTTGGGATAGCGGTGCATTCTGTTGAAGGCACCGTACAGTAAAAGCCAGGAGTTCTAACTTCAACAGAACCTAAAATTAATTACGTCTCAAAATTATTATAATAAGAGTTAAAATAAATCACTTGAAGTAAGGGTGTTTTGAAATGTGTACCCCGCTTCTGACACGTTTGGTCAAAGATTTGGAAATCTGCAAATTGTTGCTCGAAAACAATGTGGTTAAAAACCATGAGCTATATGGCGAAGGACACTAAAGTTGTTTCAAAACTCGTATCTCAGTCACCTGATAACCTGAAAATCGGCTTGATCTGTAAATAGAAATTTAATTACTTTTTTTCTACTACAAATAATTACGTCTGTGTAATGTTATGTCAAAACACATCGTTAAAAAAAAGAGAGGCGTTTCACAGATTTGTTTTTTAATTACGAAGCACTGGGCAATGATCTAGTTTAAGTTTGCCACTCAGTGTAGCTATAAAAGGGTAAATTGTAGCCAGATATAGCGAAGTGTAAGCATTCGTGATGTTACTAAGAATTACAATACAGTTCTTCTCATAATATAATATCCTTTGACTGACTCTAAGAGTTCTGTTAATGGAGCTTACAAAGGAACACCTGCCTTTTGAAAGCACTAGACGCTATTGATCGTTACCTCTATCACAATGCATTTCGGGCCTTAACCCGAAATTACCACAGCAGATCATATGTATTTGATCAGTAACTGGAACTCCTCCCAGCCATAGGCTTCAAACCAGCGTTAAAAACGATGCCTGAACGAGTTGTGCATGTCCGTGACGCTGGCCAAAACGAAACCAGTGAGACTGGCAGTAATGATCTTAACGAGCAAAACCGAACACACGAAGAGATGAGAACAAATGTTTCCAAGCAGTTGACCCAGACCTACGGCCCAATCTTGAGCGCGATGAAACTGGCGGGAGAACTCTTCGGTGAAACCATATTCACCGAGGATACAACAAGAGGAAATTTTGACATCTCCCGCTACTACAGCACGCTGGTTGTGCTTGGTCAGTGGGTACTCACGACAATAGGAATGACAAGTCTCTTTTACGAAGGCTTCTCATCAATGACTAGTTTTCTCTACTTGCTGGTTACTACTGTTTGGTATGTTCAGTGTGCCTGTAGTACTACTATTTGCTTAGTGGTGCTGCCTCTCGCATACAACAGACGATCTAGATTTGCTCAGTTTATTTCCAGTTTTCTCACGACTGGAACTGAGCTTGAAGGTCTGAGGCTAAAGGCACTGAAAGGTCTTACGATCGCATGCACGGTCTCTGTGATCAATTCTGTTGCCATCGTTTTTGTTTCAATTTATTACAACGGCATAGTCTCAGTCTTCAAACCATGGGACCATCATTTAGCAATACGAGTGATCGAAGTCATATTTGGGAACTTCAATTCCTTTGCTTGGACCTTACCAGTACTGATATTTTGCGTAACTTGTTTGGTCCTTGAAAGAATGTTTGAAATGCTGAGAAAGAAAGTCATATCGAGCCTTGATGCAGCCAACGCCTTCACAATTGCACGCTTACGACAAGAACACCTGAAACTATGTGAAGTGGTTGAGTTGGCGGATAAGGTGTTCTCGCCTCTTCTTTTTGTCATCGTCGCACTGGACATACCACTGATCTGTACCGATGTATTTCAACTGACAAAGACTGCGAAAAATTGGTCCAGTGAAACAGACGTGATCTTCGTTATCAGCTACTTCTACTGGAGTGTTTGTGCAACGATGAAAATTGCAGTGCTGTGTACGTTTGGACATCGGGTGACGGAGAAGGTAAGGCTCAGCTTCAATCTGATTTATGTTTTAAACAGTACTTTTGTTGCACTTGTAGGTAGGGAATAACTCTACTGTCAGTTACAGTGCGCCGTGTAACGGATAGAAAGGTTTCAGTGAGTTCCGTTGTTTCATATGCAAAATTTTTGAAAGGAAATTTGCAAATGAATGGAAGAAACTGAGATATTAAGGAAACTGTTTTCACCAAACAGTTGATATTTTCAAGTTTCAAAAGCCTTTTTGATCTTTCAAACGCAAGATCTTTGATTTCGATTTGCATGAAAGTGAATTAAGAGGGTAACTCAATGTACACTTATCGTAATTTAACGAAACATGGCCAAAATATTCGGCAAACATAAACGCATTTAAGTATTTGATTAACGAAATTCAGATTTTAATGGGCGTCCCACCGCATGCCACCCATCGAAAAATTTCTAAAGTCGAACTTCAAAATACATTTTGAACCAATGAGGATATCAAAAAAGTCTCACCCACTTTGTTTGTCCATTATCTCCTGAGTGATAAAGTCCAGCTTGTTTGGGTCCTTACAATTAGGCGAAGGCTTGTAATTCAGTTAGCAAACACTGTCAGGTTTGGATTCTATATTTTATTAGCTTTACATTAATATTAATGTGCTTTACATTAATATTAATATTAAAATAACGCACCTCCAAAGGATTTTCCGAAAGGGAGTCGTGAATGTTGACAGAAACGTTAAATGGGCTATGGTGAAAAATAGTCTTCAAATTACTCAAGTTTTGAAACAAACACATCAATTTCTGACATATTTACCTTTTCCGTGGGAAAACGAGGTTTTAAATTAATTTAGTTTTGTACGATAACAGCTGTCCTACTTAAACGAAAACCTAGTTTCATTGTCTTTAGAAACCATGCAATATAAAAAAAAAATTCCTAATAGCAATTCGATTGTTCGATCACTGAGGCAATAACGCATATAGTGATCTCGCTGTGCGCCTTGTGAATGCAGGCTTCAAAAAGGAATCAAACCTAAATCCCTCATGCGTGTATAACGATTTCATTAAGGCAAGCATTTTCAAAGTTAAAGAGGTTAGTAAAAAAAAAAAAAAAGGAAAAAAAACTGTGATGTGTGTCGGTGAGGAAGTGGAAACAAAAATTTGGATTTATCAATTCCGTTGATAAGGCAAACTGGCCACCCTTAAGGAATTTTAATGCTTACATTTCGAGCGTTTGACCCTCGTTAGAGGTTGTAATTGGTTTATACGTAAAACGGTATAGCCACGCTATTGGTGGAAACATGACAACGGAAAATTAAAAAACAAACAAAAAAACAAGTATAAAGCTTCCACTGTTGCCCTGATGTAGCGAAAGGCCCCAGACTGCAATGAGTTGGCTAGAATGATCAGGGAGATTGAATTGTCCAGCGACCTGTTCGGATGTGTCCTTGTCGTTTCTTTCGACGTCTCGCAGGTGTTTGAGGAAGCGGTCGCCTAGTCTCCTCCCTGTTTCGCTAATTTTTATGGTGTAGT
The DNA here is from genome assembly GCA_964030785.1 of Siderastrea siderea. Classification (NCBI taxonomy): domain Eukaryota; kingdom Metazoa; phylum Cnidaria; class Anthozoa; order Scleractinia; family Rhizangiidae; genus Siderastrea; species Siderastrea siderea. The sequence goes on along the minus strand of OZ034973.1, from coordinate 20,235,223 downwards.
TCAATTTATATATATTTTTTGTTTTTCATTCATTATCATCTATTTACATAAAAAAAGAACAAAGGAAAATACAAATTGAACCAAGGATAAAATTGAACCACAACATATATATTCTTTACATAAACTGCATTTTATAGGAATAAATAACATTGGCGGAGGTGCATGTAAGACGATCAGTGATTTAATAGATCGCTCGAGAACTGTTGTTTTGTTCTTGTTGTGAATTATGCACGCGTACTTGATCCAGGTATTGCGTCGCATTTAAATGAAACAGTGGGGCGTTAAGAAGATTCTACCTGTTTCGTTGTCATTTTGGAGTAATTTTTAAATCACTACAAAATGAAAATAATAAAATGATGTTTTATGGAACGTCGGTTAATCTGTTAAACGTGGTGTTGCGCCGCGTTGACAACCGGATGGAGCTTAACAAATTACTGAGGGAATCATCAACTGAAATCTTGGCATCACCACATATTCTCGGACTTGAGCACATGGGGTGGGCCACTGGACGCCGAGTGTCTCTCTTGCTAACGAACCCATCTGCGACTTGATCACGTTTAATAATTGGTAACTGAAAAGTAGTACTTGCAACATTTTCGTACAACTTGTCGCACAACAATGTTGCGGTGTAAGTTGAGATTGTTTGTTGTGTATATTACCCGGCACCTCCTCGCGCAATAAATGTTCATGTTGCAGAAAGTAAACTTCGCTTCTACTTCCTCTAAACATGAAAACTTGTAATGCACGGACGTGGTGCTGCACTCGCAACAAACAAACTAAATTGCAGAGTAACACTTTAAATGAACCCGGCTGCAAATCAGATGCCAGGGGGGGGGGGGGGGGGGGGGCGATGGGTCTCTCAAGGAAGCAGTAAAATTAAGCATCTTACTCATCGAAGAAGAATGTAAGCAGGAAGCAAAAAAAGTGCATTAAATCAAAGAAAATACAGGACTTATCTCGACTGTGGCTAACTGTAATTAATTTTCAATAACAGGCTCACAGTTTTTATGAAAGCTTACAAAAGTGTCACGTATCTGCGCGCGACATCAAAGAAAATTCGGAGGTGAGTAATCTCATCCTTTTCAGAAAATCGCTTGCATGCAATCGGATATGTTGATCTTTTCCAGGCTGATGGGAATCTGTAGATACCTTATACATGTCAGCTTTCAATCTCTTTACGGTGGCCAATTTATCTTATCAACTCAGTGGATGAATCCAAAGTTTTGTGATCATAATAAACGCCTCGTTTTCGCTAGGAAAGCTAGTGTAGATTACCAGTAATTTTAACCTTTCTTTGTATTTCTGTAGCTGATGCTGTTCCTCGCGCATGTTCAGGGGGAGCCCATCGGTCTGTCCGTGGGAGGAGTGGCTGCTGTAGTCAACAAATCTTTCTTTCTTACGGTTAGTTGGAGTCACAATGACAACTTTTTCCGTAACTGAAACATACGCAATAATTAAAATGTCGTAACACCAAATTGTTAAAACTGAAACTGATGCATTGTACTAAAACTGCGAGAATTTTTCAGTTTTTGTTTACTTATGCCAGTTAGGGTTTTCTTGTTTAAATTCCTCTGAAATTGCAAGATTTAGATTTGTATCAAAATAATGCCATCGTGAGAATTGTTAGTAGCTGATTTCTACAGACAAGCGGGTTATTTATAACGATTTCCAACGCCCAACTTGACAAAAAACGCGACTTGCGTTGCTGATATAAAACATTACTTGTAACGTGACATGGGAAAAATGATCTTAGTGCGCCCTGCTTTCTTTTATATGTTCCGGCTATTATACCTGGAAAATGCTGTAAAAAAGCCGCCATACTTGCCAGTGACAGTGAACCTGACTCCTTAATGAGTATGCGAAGAGAGCCCAAAGCGGACTGGGAGCGAAGGTCCTGTGGCCGTTGTTTCTATAGTACCGAGCTGACGTAATAACTCGAGAAGAAGGTCTCAACTTTGTCAGTAATCGCCAACCTCGCCCTAAAGCCACCTAACCGTTCAAATTGGGGGTGGATAGATACCGGGTGTTAGGCTAGTCCCCAGGCAGTTCTTGGTAGGTGAGGATGAATAACGCAGTACAATGAAAGAGTAAAACCACTGCCACTAAAAACGCTATTCATACGGAATCAGCGCACAGTACAGGTACACATGTACAGGCACACATGTACAGGCGGCAAGAATCGAGGAAGAGCGCGGGAAGGAAACGCCTCACTGCCGCCTAGGTTTTTGGCGCGGAAGGCGCCTTTTTGGAATAGAACACGTTCCAAAGAACCGAGTGGCGAAAGTTTTTACCGACAATATTCAGCAAAACTTAATTTAAAGGGAACTTTCATTTTTACAACTAATAGACGTTTAATCGTGGAAAATAAAGCCCACGTTCCAATTCTTTAAGATAGCAAGTGGAGTTAAAGTCTTAGTGCATCGATAAATTGGACATGAATACCACCTATTCTCGCTTTTGATTTTCCCGTGCCCTGCCATTTTGAATATTTTGGCGTCACAGGATTGTCCGCATTGTTGCATACAAAAAAGTTGCATCTTAGGAATGGTATCAACCGAAAGACGTCATAAAAATTCAAAATGGAAGCGCGCTGGAAATTCAAAAGGGAGAATAGGTGATATTCATATCTAACTTTTTGGTAGACGAAAAATTTCTTTCCACTCGTTAACTTTAAAGAATTAAATTTAGGCTACTTTTCCAACAATCTAACGGCCATTTGTTGAAACAGTTGAGTTTCTCTTTGAAACAAACGTTCTGAAATTATTGGTCATAGTTATATTTTGCTTTATTTCAGCTTATAGGAATAATTGTGTCGTACTTTGTTGTGCTGATAACGTTACCAAGTTGAACGCATTACAGATAGAGGGTGTTTTTTCTGGGCAATGGAGGAACAAGCCATGACGAGGAAAGTACGGAGGAAACTGATCTCTGAAAACTCAAACATAATTGATGGTTCTCTTATCTAGCTAGTCTAAACTAACCAAAAATATAGTTGCCGCAGACTGACCGTACACGTGTTCATAGACGTTAAATTTCATTGTCTTAAAAAATGAAAAACGCCGTGAAAAATCATCCCCAAGGACTGGAAAGCGCTAGAATTTGTAGTCACTATTTAATCTTCGAGGGAAAAATAGGTTAAGGTAGTTGTCACTAATACTTATAGTAACCTCAAGGTATACAATTTTCTAATCGACAATTTTATTTTACTGTAACGTAAAGCGAGGAAGGCTAATGAACACTGTATATACATTGTTCCTGCTTTCAAGTTTTATGCGTGGCAAATAAAGATATTTAAATGAGGCGAAAATGCCAACTTAAAAGCTTAGTTAACCGATTGACACTTGAAGGAGCATACATGTATGTACACTCTGTGTAGTGCTTTTGACTATGCGTCTGTCTCGTAGTTCGTCTGCGGGTTAGGGTCAGTTATTATAAAGAAAGGCACATGGTGGATGATGTGTCTCGATGAACTACTTCTGAGAGAAGAGGGAGATGTTTGAAGGGGAAGAGGAAAATGTGAGGAAAAAGGACAGGCAAGTGCATGTTTTTAACTAATGACGGTTCGTCGTTTGATTGGTTCTTTCTCATGAGTGATCTTTTTCCAGAAACTGAGAATAATATTTTAGTGCACGCACAATTTAAAAAACAACGAAGACACATCGCGTGCTATGATCGGTCCTTGCGTTGCGCGACTTACTTAAATGTTCGGGGTCAGCTCAGAGTACGAGGACTGGTCAGGTTTTGTTAAACTACTTTTGCTCAATAACAAGCATACACAGAGTGTTTGATGTACTGCATATTCTCTTTTTATTGTGACATGTATTTTGCTGAAGGTATTACTGTACTTTGATAAAATAAATTCATCCTATCTTATTTAATCTTAGAGTGAATTTTTTGGAAAAATTAAAAGCTAACTACACGACCTGTTCACCAAAAAATCCGAAGTTAGTAAAGGCTCAATAGTCATGAATTTTTGTTGGGACGAAACTACAAATCAGTTCGTAATAAACACTCGGACCAGCTAATACGCCTTCCAAAGTAAAAACCCGACTTTTCATTGGAAGCTAAACAAAACTCACCGATTCTGATTCCTTAGACGTGATCCTCAAGTAGTACCATAGTATCCTGGAGGCACACTTTTATTTTTCTCCTTTTATGACTCAGCATTTGGCGCCCTCGTTTTCTGACTCACGTTTAACCGTGTCCCATAAACTGTGCATAACTTAGAACGTTACATCACATGTTAATCAACTGTCATAGAATGATGAAATGTAAACAAGAAGGACATGTTTTTGAAGTTTTTACTTTTGTTTATAGAAAAATGTTTTCTTAGTCCATTTTATTTTATATATGTATTTTAAAAAATGCATACTCCACATTCTTTATACTCCTCATTTTTCACGCTTGTGCATTTTCCATACTCTGCGTTTTCCACTTTCCGGGACCCTCATTTTCCATATAAGCTCCTATAACAACTTTAGCTTTGTTTACGCCATCTATTTAGCGCGACTCCTCTCCTCATAGGATATTTACCGAATAACGCACTCAGACAGCTGGCCGGGTTGATGGGAAGGTAATGTCAGAGGCTAAAAGATTGTCCGAGAAATGAACATTTATCGGGAGAAGTTTTACGGGACATTTTTCAGTAAACTGTAGATTTTCCTCTACTTATTTGTGATCGTAAAGCAAGCCATACAGGTGTTTTTCTACCCACTGTTACTAAGAACAAAGCCTTCGGAAAAGTAATGCCTTTAGAAATCGCTCTACTCGGTATGCTGAGGAACTTTGCTATTATGAGGACAATCTTCCAGCCAAGGGAATTATCTTAGATATACTAGCAAGCCAGAAAGGGGTTTATTTTTTTATTTTGCTTCTTTAATAGTCTTTCGAATAGTTTCGATAATGTGCGTATGTGCTTTATCGTAGTAAATAGAAAACAGCTAGTGATGGTCACGGTGTAAGGGACTGTGCTGATAATTACCTGGAGGGGGGGTTGGGAAATGGGTAAAATAAGGCTCAAAATTAAGTCGCACCCCCCCCCCCCTCACTAAGCGAATTTTAACTGTAACCCCTCCTCACCAACTGATAATATTAAGGTCAACCCCTACCCCCTCCCCTGCTTCCTCCCTGCATTGGTTCCCTCATACCTAATTTACGTGTTGGATGTCTTCCTCAGGCACAAAAGTACTTCAAATGACTCTTCAACATATGAGTTCTCTCCATTGGAATCACTTGACTCTGATTCTGAAGTTGTGTCGTCTTCACACGAGTTATTAAATTCTTCATCTTCCAGAACATCTCTGGCAGCATTTCCACGTGCGTGGCTGAGAACTCGTTTAGTTAGATCAGCCTTACTTCCGCTTCTCTTGAGACCATGTTTTTCAAATACATTTTCAGATGGTTGTTCGTAAGCGCTTCCACATTTTTTTTTCATCTTTCCAAGAAATATTAGACGGAAGAGCGTTCCTTTCTCTTACTCTTTTTTTCGCCTTTGCATCCAAGAGGTCACAGACTCACAGCTTTCTTACCAGGAATAGAGACAGCCTTCAACTGCCTAGATGCAGAACTTCTCTGGCGCAACAATCGTTTGTGTTCCGCGGAGTTACTATCTGGAATTCTCTTCCAGAAGAGTTAAGAAACTGTAGTTCTGTAGTTTCCTTCAAAAATCAGCTGAAATCCGAGCTCTTGAGCAAGTGGCTAAACGACTAGTTTAAACTCCTTGGAAACGTTTAATGGTACTTTATATTGAATTGTAGTTATTGTAAGGTTTTATTGTATTTTTTTTTATTTTAATTTTTTACCATGTAAATTATTAACATTTTTCTGTTTTAAAATCTTGTAAATTGAGTATGAAGATCCCTCTGGGAACTCAATAAACTTTATTCTATTCTATTCTAACTCAAGGTGCTCTACATTACTCTTACACGCAGTCTTGTCCACGTTGTACTGGGAACAGAACTCTTGCAAAGACCTTTCTTCAGAGGAGGACAATTTTCCCTCGTTGGACAATTTCTTTATCTGGACACTCGGGAGAAGTTTATACGCTAACTTTGCAAAGCAATCAAACTGTTTATATTTACATAGTTCAATTTATTGCTATTAAAGTCAGATCAACAGTTTGTTTTTCCATTGTCTTTCATTATAATACAATGTAGGCTATCCTACATTGGCATCTTTATTTTTCATTGAATAACATCATAGTGCCAGAGCCATAGCCAGACTTTTCTGATAACCGAGGCAATTGCGAAAGCGCCAAAGGCGCGAGCTCTTAGGGGGGTCTGGGGGCATGCTCCCCCAGAAAATTTCGAAATCTAGACGCTCGGAAATGCCATTTTTAGCGCTTTCCTGGTGGTATTTTCCGCCAAACATAATCAAAATTCAAACTTACTTTAACAGCATTCCTGGTGCCATTATTGCAGAGTCCCTAATAGAGCTATTTACCTATACAGCAGCCATAATGATTTTGCCCGCTGGGCATCCCATAATATTGGATTGATTCTATTATTGTGATAATGCTGCATTATCATTACAAAGGATAAATAAATTTTAGTGAGCACTATGGGATCCCTACGCAGGCAAAATCAATATAGCTGCTGTATCGGTAGAAAGGGTCTTATAAAATGTAAGCTTATTACATTACTCAATTTCACTACACTGTGAGTAAGGAAAAAATTAAAACGTAAGACGTGTTTTCCCTTTTTTGAAATTTGACTTCCTTTTTTGGTGGTGTTCTTGCCGATAAAATCGCAGGAGTGATATCAAATACGTCCAATGAGAGCACGCGAAAATTAATCGGTGGGTTGTAAGAGCTGATAGCCTGTTAGTAGGTAACCAATCAGATCGATCGCTTACTCATATGCAGGGGCTGGCTATATCTCAAATACTGTAATTAATTATAAATTTTCAATCTCGTTTGTATGTCTCGCCCCCCAAAAACAGCACAACTGGTGAAAATATACAGCGATACTACACACCAAATCTTCTAATAAGATTATGTAGTCATGATTTGCCTTATGAGGACACTGATTGCCATACGTAATTATCGACTGTCAAAGTTGAGATTAAAAAAAAAAGTTGCACTCGGGTTTGTTCGATATCAGGTTGTAAAAACAACCAAACTCGGTGCTAGACTTTGGTTATTTTCCTCCTCATATCCAATGCGAGCTTATTTCGCTCAGCACCTGCAGTTAACTTAAACATAGACAGCGTGATATTTACGAAAGATGTTAAAAAGCTTTGACAACAAGACAGCCTGATGAGAGAAGAGTCTTAGCTCATGGCTATTAATCCTTAATAAAAAGATGCTTGCTCAGGATTACATTGTTTGCAATAAAGCTCCGAAAATCGAGATTTCTTTTTATTGATAACATCGGTGAACCAACACGAAGCCTTTTTAAGGCAAGGTTAATTAATACCCCATGTGCATTAATATGAATATATTAATATGAATATGGATGGGTATATGAATTCTTTTAAATTATTATTTTTTGATTTAAACAACGTTTTTTCTTCGACGTTTACTCTGAAAGCTCTTAGAACTTTGCCTACGTGAGGTTCTCTTCTACGGTGAAGATGATTGTACGGTTGGGGTAGCGGTGCATTCTGTTGATGACCCCATACAGTAATGGCGAGGAGTTCGACGATCAACAGAACCTAAAATTAATTGAGTCTAAAAATTATAATAATAAGAGTTAAAATAAATAACTTGAAGTAGGTGTGTTTTGAAATGTGACACATTTGTTCAAAGATTTTTAAATCTGCAAATTGTTGCTCGGAAACAATGTGGTTAAAAATAGTGAGCTTCACTGCGAAGGAAAAGTTGTTTCCAAACTCGTGTCTCATTCACCTGATAGCTTGACAATCGACTTGACCTGCACCTGTAAGAGAAGTTTAATTTCTTTTCTCCACAACAAATAAATAAGTCCGCATAATGTCATGTCAAAGCACATCGTTAAAAAAGAAAGGCGTTTGACAGATTTATTTTTTAATTACCAAGCAGTGGGTAATGATCTAGTTTAATTTTGCCACTCAGTGTAGCTATAAAAGGGTACATTGTAGCGAGTTATAGCGAAATGTAAGCATTCGTGAAGTTACTAGGAATTACAATACAGTTCTTCTCAAAATGTAATGTCCTTTGACTGACCGGCTGAGAGTTCTGTTAATGGAGTTTACAAAGGAACACCTGCCTTTTGAAAGCACTGGACGTGATTCGTCGTTACCTCAACCACAGTGCATTTGGGGCAGTTCGGGCTGTAACCCGAAATTTATTTACTGCAGCAGATCATATGTATTTGATCAGTAATCGGAACTCCTCTTAACCATAGTCCAAACCAGCGTCAAAAACGATGCCGCAACGAGTTGTGCCTGTCCTTGAAGCTGGCAATAACGAAACCAGGGAGACTGGCGGTAATGATCTTACCGAGCAAAACCGAATACACGAAGAGATGAGAACAAATGTTCCCAAGCAGTTGTCGCAGATTTACCGCCCAATTTTGAGAGCGATGAAACTGTCGGGAGAACTCTTCGGCGAAACCATATTCACCAAGGATGCAACAAGAGGAAATTTTGACATCTTCCGCTACTACAGCACGCTGGTTGTACTAGGTCAGTGGGTACTGGCGATAATAGGAATGACAAGTCTCTTTTACGAAGGCTTCTCTTCTATGACTAGTTTTTTCTACTTGCTGATTACTACTATTTGGTATGTTCAGTGTGCCTTCAGTACCACTATTTGCTTCGTGGTGCTGCCTCTCGCATACAACAGACGATCCAGATTTGCCCAGTTTATTTCCAGTTTTCTCACGACTGGAACTGAGCTTGAAGGTCTGAGGCTGAAGGCACTATAAGGTCTTACGATTGCATGTACAGCCTCTGTGTTCAATTCTGTTGCCATCGTTTTTGTTTCAATTTATTACAACGGCATAGTCTCAGTCTTCAAACCATGGGACCATCATTTAGCAATACGAGTGATCGAAGTCATATTTGGGAACTTCAATTCCTTTGCTTGGAGCTTACCAGTGCTGATGCTTTGTATCACTTGTTTGGTCCTTGAAAGGAAGTTTGAAATGCTGAGGAAGAAAGTCATATCGAGCCTCGTTACAGCCAACTCCTTCACTATTGCGCGCTTACGACAAGAACACCTGCAACTATGTGAAGTGGTTGAGTTGGCGGATAAGGTGTTCTCGCCTCTTCTTTTTGTCATCGTCGCGCTGGACATACCACTGATCTGTACCAATGTATTTCAACTGACAAAGACCGCGAAAATGTGGTCCAGTGAAACAGATGTGATCTTCTTTATCAGCCACTTCTATTGGAGTGTCTGTACAACGATTAAAATTGCAGTGCTGTGTATGTTTGGACATCGGGTGACTGAGAAGGTAAGGCTCAGCTTCAATCTGATTTATGTTTTAAACAGAACATTTGTTGCACTGGTAGGTAGCGAATAACTCTATTGTCAGTTACAGTGCGTCGTGTAACGGATAGAAAGGTTTCAGTTAGTTTCGTTGTTGGCATGCACCATACAAAAACTTGACTTTCAGTTGTTTTAACCTCTATTTGATAACTTTTTGCAATATGCAAAATTTTTGAAAGAAAATTTGCAAATGAATGGAAGAAACTGAGATATTAAAGAAACTGTTTTCACCAAACAGTTGACGAATAGTTTCAAGTTTCAAAAGCCTTTTTGATTTTTCACACAAGATCTTTCATTTCGATTTGCATGAAAGCGTGACCCTGCTCTTTTGTATTTACTAGCGGGCAAATTATGCGGACTTTGTTGTTTTCTAGTGTATTAAAATGTCGCAAAATTACGCTTTCCTAAGCACAAGGAATTCTTGAGTTCGTTTTGCGTGAATTCCCTTCATTCAAGTGAATTAAGAGGGTCATATTCGGCAAACATAAACGCATTTAAGTATTTGAGGTTTTAACGAAATTCAGATGTTTTGGGGCGTCCCACCGCATGCCACCCATCGCAAAATTTCTAAAGTCGAACTTCAAAATACATTTTGAACCAATGAGGATATCAAAAAAGTCTCACCCACTTTGTTTGTCCATTATCTCCTGAGTGATAAAGTCCAGCTTGTTTGGGTCCCCACAATTAGGCGAAGGCTTGTAATTCTGTTAGCAAACACTGTCAGGTTTGGATTCTATATTTTATCAGCTTTACATTAATATTAATATCCTTACATTAATATTAATATTAAAATAACGCACCTCCAAAGGATTTTCCGAAAGGGAGTCGTGAATGTTGACAGAAACGTTAAATGGACTATGGTGAAAAATAGTCTTCAAATTAATGAAGTTTTGAAACAAACACATCAATTTCTGAAATATTAACCTTTTCTGTAGAAAAACGAGGTTTCAAAAACTAAGTTAGTTTTTACGATAACAGCTGTCCTACTTAAACGAAAACCTAGTTTCCTTGTCTTTAGAAACCATTCAATATAAAAAAAGAATTCCTAATAGCAATTCGATTGTTCGATCATTGAGGCAATAACGTATACAGTGATCTCGCTATGCGCCTTGTGAATGCAGGCTTCAAAAGGATTCAAAACTAAATCTCTGATGCGTGTATAACGATTTCATCAAGGCAAGCATTTTTAAAGTTAAAGGGGTTAGTTAAAAAAAAAAAAAGGCTGTGATGCTGCGTCGGTGAGGAAGTGGAAAAAACAAAAATTTGGATTTATCAATTCCGTTGATAAGGAAAACTGGCCACCCTAAAGAAATTTAAATGCTTACATTTCGAGCGTTTGACCTTCGTTAGGGGTTGTAATTGGTTTCTATGTAAAACGGTATAGCCACGCTATTGGTAGAAACATGACAACGTAAAAACAAAAAGCAAACAAACAAACAAAAAAACAAACAAACAACCAACCAAACAAAAAAAAAAAAAACTAGAATAAAGCTTCCACTGTTGCCCTGATGTAGCAAAAGGCTCCAGACTGCCATGAGTTGGCTAGAATGATCAGGGAGATTGAATTGTCCAGCGACCTGTTCGGATGTGTCCTTGTCGTTTCTTTCGACGTCTGGCAGGTGTTTGAGGAAGCGGTCGCCTAGTCTCCTCCCTGTTTCGCTAATGTTTATGTTGTAGTTCAATTTTATCCTTGGTTCAATTTTTATTTTCTTTTGTTTTACATTCATTATCATCTATTTACATAAAAAAGAACAAAGGAAAATAAATTTGAACCAAGGATAAAATTGAACTACAACATATATATACTTTGCATAAACTGCATTTTATTGGAATAAATAACATTGGCGGAGGTGCATGTAAGACGATCAGTGATTTGTAGATCGCTTGAGAACTGTTGTTTTGTTGTGAATTATGCGCGCGTACCTTCTCCAGGTGTTGCGTCGCATTTAAATGAAACAGTGGGGCGTTAAGAAGATTCTACCTGTTTCGTTGTAATTTTGGAGTAATTTTTAAATCACTACAAAATGAAATAAAATGATGTTTTATGGAATGTCGGTTAATCTGTTAAACGTGGTGTTGCGCTGCGTTGACAAGCGGTCACAAACGGATGTAGCTTTAACCAATTACTGAGGGAATCTTTAACTGAAATCTTGGCATCACCACAAATTCTCGGACTTGAGCTCATGGGGTGGCCCACTGGACGCTGAGCGTCTCTCTTGCTAACGAACTCATCTGCGACTTGATCACGTTCAATAATTGCTAAATAAAAAGTAATACGTGCAACATTTTCGCGCAACTTGTCTCGCAACAATGTTACGGTGTAAGTTGAGATTGTTTGTTGTGTATATTACCCGGCACCTCCTCGCGCAACAAATGTTCAGGTTGCAGAAAGTAAACTTCGATTCGACTTCCTCTAAACATGAAAATTTGCAATGCACAAACTGAATTGCAAAGCAACACTCTTGCGTGACAAGTTGCGCGTATTACTTGACCTTAAATGAACCTGCAAATCAGATGCAAGGGAGGGGCCGATAGGTCTCTGAAGGAAGTAGTAAAATAAGCATCTTACTCATCGAAGAAAAATTTAAGCAGGAAACAAAAAAAGTGCATTGAATTAAAGAAAATACAGGACTTATCTCAACTGTGGCTAACTTTAATTAAATTTCAATAACAGGCTCACAGTTTTTATGAAAGCTTACAAAAGTGTCATGTATCTGCGCGCGACATCAAAGAAAATTCGGAGGTGAGTAATCTCATCCTTTTCACAAAATCGCTTGCATGCAATCGCATATGTTGACCTTTTCTAGGCTGGTGGGAATCTATAGATACTTTATACATAAATAATCTGTGCATGCTGACAAAAGACTATATTCAACTTAAAACAAACTGAATACAAGTTTCTCAAGCATACATGCAAAGTTGAAGGACAGTTTGGCACGAAGGAATGTACCGCTGAGCCTTCCAGAAACCCGTTCAAGTGACCTCTGACAAGTGGAGTTCAGTTCATCAGTGGAGGAGCACTTCAGCTGATCATAACAAGGAAACAAGGGGGTTAGTTTCTAAAGAAACTGTGGTGCTGCGTCGGTGGGGAAGTGAAACACAAAACTTTGGATTTAACGACTGAGTTGATAAGGTAAATTGGCCACCGGTTAAGAAATTGGAATGAAAAGCTGACGTTTCGCGCGTTAGCCCTTCGTCGGATTCGCTTTGACGAAAGGCTAACACTCAGGGCTAACGTCAGCTAACGTCAGCTTTCAATCTCTTTACGGTGGCCAATTTATCTTATCAACTCAGTGGATGAATCCAAAGTTTTGTGATCATAATAAACGCCTCGTTTTCGCTAGGAAAGCTAGTATAGATTACCAGTAATTTTAACCTTTCATTTGTATTTCTGTAGCTGATGCTGTTCCTCGCGCATGTTCAGGGGGAGCCCATCGGTCTGTCCGTGGGAGGAGTGGCTGCTGTAGTCAACAAATCTTTCTTTCTTACGGTTAGTTGGAGTCACCATGACAACTTTGTCCGTAACTGAAACATACGCAATAATTAAAATGTCGTAACACCAAATTGTTAAAACTGAAACTGATGTATTGTACTAAAACTGCGAGAATTTTTCAGTTTTTTTCTTTACTTCTGCCAGTTGGGGTTTTCTTGTTTAAATTCCTCTAAAATTGCAAGATTTAGATTTGTATCAAAATAATGCCATCCTGAGAATGGCCAGTAGCTGATTTCTACAGACAAGCCGGTTATTTATAACGATTTCCAACGCCCAACTTGACAAAAAACGCGACTTGCGTTGCTGTTGTAAAACATTACTTGTAACGTGACATGGGAAAAATGATCTTAGTGCGCCCTGCTTTCTGTTATATGTTCCGGCTATTATACCTGGAAAAATGCTGTACAAAAGCTGCCATACTACCCAGTGAACCTGACTCCTTAATGAGTATGTGGAGCGAGCCCAAAGCAGACTGGGGGGTGAAAGTTGTGTGACTGTTGTTTCTATGGCACCAAGCTGACGTATTAACTCAAGAAGAAGGTCTCAACTTTGTAATCGCCAACCTCTGTCGCCCTAAAGCCACCTAACGGTTCAAATTGGGGGTGGACAGATACCAGGTGTTAGGCTAGTCCCCAGGCAGTTCTTGGTGGGTGAGGATGAATAACGCAATACAATGAAAGAGTAAAACCACTACCACTAAAACGATATTCATATGGAATCAGCATACGGGTACCATTTCTTGTAGTAAAGTTGTCAAAATCGATGTTCAATTGTAGTCAACTTATCAATCACATGTACAGGCGGCAAAAATCGAGGAAGAGCGCGGGAAGGGAACGCCTCACTGACGCCTAGGTCGAGTGGGTTTTTGGCGCGGTAGGTGTCTGTGTGTAGGTTTTCCAAAGAACCGAGTGGCGAAATGTTTTGCCGGCAACCTTTAGCAAAACTTTACAGGGAACCTCCACTTTTACAGCTTATAGACGTTTAATTGTTATAAATAAAGCCTTAAAATTCCAATTCTTTAAGTTAGCAAGTGGAGATAAAGTTTTAGTGCACCAATAAATTGGACATGAGTACCACCTACTTTCGCATTTGAATTTCCCTTGTGCTGCCATTTTGAATATTTTGGCGTCGTAAGATTGCCCGCGTTGTTGCATACAAAAAAAGTTGCATCTTAGCAATGATGGCAACCGTATGACGTCATAAAATTCAAAATGGAAGTGCGCTGGAAAGTCAAAAGCGAAAATAGGTGATTTTCAATATCTAACTTTTTGGTAGACGAAAACTTTTTTTCCTCTCGTTAACTTTGAAGAATTAAATTTAGACTTTATTTCCAACAATTTAACGTCCATTTGCTGTAACGGTGGAGGTTCTTTTTGAAATAAACGTTCGAAAATGACTGGTCATAGTTATGTTTTGCTTTATTTCAGCTTATAGGAATAATCGTGTCGTACTTTGTTGTGCTGATAACGTTACCAAGTTGAACGCATTACAGATAGAGGGTGTTTTTTTCTGGGCAATGGAGGAACAAGCCATGACGAGGAAAGTACGGAGGAAACTGATCTCTGAAAACTCAAACGTAATTGATGGTTCTCTTATCTAGCTAGTCTAAACTAACCAATAATATAGTTGCCGCAGACTGACCGTACAAGTGTTCATAGACGTTAAATTTCATTTTTTAAAAAAGTGATAAAAAGCTGTGAAAAATCGTCCCCAAGGACTGGAAATCGCTAAAAATTTGTAGGCACTATTTAATCTTCGAGGGAAAATAGGTTAAGGTAGTTGTCACTGATAATTATAGTAACCTCAAGGTATACAATTTTGTAATCAACAATTTTATTTTACTGTAACGTAAAGCGAGGAAGGCTAATGAGCACTGTATATACATTGTTCCTGCTTTCAAGTTTTAAGCGTGGCAAATAAAGATACTTAAATGAGGCGAAAATGCCAACTTAAAAGTTTAGTTAACCGATTGACACTTGAAGGAGCATACATGTATGTACACTGTGTGTAGTGCTTCTGACTATGCGTCTGTCTCGTAGTTTGTCTCATGGGTTAGGGTCAGTTATTATAAAGACAGGGACATGGTGGATGATGTGTCTCGATGAACTACTTCTGAGAGAAGAGGGAGATGTTTGAAGGGGAAGAGGAAAATGCGAGGAAAAAGGACAGGCAAGTGCATGTGTAACTAATGACGGTGCGTTGTTTGATTGGTTCTTTCTCATGAATGATCTTTTTCCAGAAACTGAGAATAATATTTTAGTGCAAGTGCAATTTATAAAACAACGAAGACACATCGCGTGCTATGAACGGTCCTTGCGTTTTGCGACTTACGTAAACGTTCGGGTTCAGAGTACGAGGTCTGGTAAGGTTTTGTTAAACTGGTTTTGCTCAAAAACAAGCATACACAGAGTGTTTGATGTACCGCGTATTCTCTTTTTATTATGACATGTATTTTGCTGAAGGTATTACTGTACTTTGATAAAATAAAATTATCTTATCTAATCTTAGAGTGAATTTTTTAAAAAATTGAAAAGTTCACTACACGACCTGTTCACCAAAAATCCGAAGTCATGAATTTTTATTGGGACGAAACTACAAAGCAGTTCGTAATAAACACTCGGACCAGCTAATACGCCTTCCAAAGTAAAAACCCGGGACCTGACTTTTCATTGGAAGCTGAACAAAAAACACCGATTCTGACTCCTTAGATGTGATCCTCAAGTAGTACCATGGTATCCTGGAGGCACACTTTTATTTATCTCCTTTTATGCCTCACTTTTCTGACTCACTCTTAACCGTCTCCCATAAACTGTGCAAAACGTAGAACGTTACATCACATGTTAGTCAACTGTTATAATATGATGGAATGTAAACAAGAAGGACACGATTTTGAAGTTTTTACTTTTATTTAAAGAAAAATATTTTTTCAGTCCCGTTTTATTATATACGGGATATATTTTCAAAAAAAATGCATACTCCACATTCTTCATACTCCTCACCTTTCACGCTTTGCGCATTTTCCATACTCTGCGTTTTCCACGTTCCGCACTCCACAACACCGTAAACTGCCGCTTATAAGCCCCCTCCCACAGTTATAGACCCATCTACCTGTAAACAAAAAATACATCCAGTTATAAGCCCCCCCGGATATAAACCCCTCCTCTAGTTTTCCTTGATTCCTTAATATTAAGCACTCTCACAGAACACTGCGGAGATGAACTCTGACCTTCTGTTTTGTTACATTCCGGTTACGTTCATGTTGTTGCAGTTTTGATTTTGTTGTTAACATTAAAAGAATTCGATTTATTATGAGGTTTCAAAGGATAATTAAGAACTGGCAAATTAAAAACCTATTTCGATCAACACTGCTTTGGCTCATTGCGAAACGCTTTTTTAATGGCGCTTATAACCCCCCCCCCCCCCCCCGGATATAAGCCCCTCCATTTATAAGCCCACCCAAAGCCCCTCACGAAGATGTGTAAGCCCAGGGCTTATGCGCGGCAGTTTACGGTAACCTCCTAAAACAACATTAGCTTTGTTTTTCGCCATCTATTTAGCGCGACTCTTCTCCTCGTAGGATATTTGCCAAATAAACCACTCAGGTAGCTGGTTTATCGGAAGATAATGTTAGACACTAAAAGATTGTCCGAGAAATGAACATTTATCAGGAGAAGTGTTAGGGACATTTTCAGTAAAATGTAGATTTTCCTCTACTTATTTGTGATCGTAAATCAAGCCATACAGGCGTTTTTCTACCCACTGTTACTGAAAACAAAGCCTTTGGAATGTGAAATGAGCTTAAGGTTGCAAAGGTGCGATAAGTAATGCCTTTAGAATTTGCTCTACTTGGGTAAGCTGAGGGAAGTGAATTTCAGTTGTCGAAACACTATAGGCAACTTTGCTGTTTTGAGGACAATCCTCCAGTTAAGGGTATTATCCTCAGTAATAATCGTTTCGATAATGTGGGTATGTGCTTTATTGTAGTAAATAGAAAACAGCTAGTGATGGTCACGGTATATTTGCGGCTCGAAAAAAAAATGCAAGCTTATTACATCACTCAATTTCATTACACTGTGATAAGGGAAAAAAAATGAAACATAAAACGTGTTTTCCCTTTTTTTGAAATTTCTTATTTGACTTCTTTTTTTGGTCGCAATTAATCCTAAATAAAAAGATGCTTGCTCATGATCACATTGAATTGTTTACAATGAAGCCGTGAAACTCGCCGAGATTTCTATTTATTGATAACATCGGTGAACCAACTCGAAGCCTTTTTAAGGCAAGGTTAATTAATTCCCCATGTGCATTAAAATAAATATATTAATATGAATATGGGTATATGAATTCTTGACAATTATTATTTTTTAATTTAAACAACACTTCTTTCTTCGACGTTTACTCTGAAAGCTCTTAGAACTTAGCGTACGCGAGCTCGTCTTGTACGCTAAGGATAACTGTACAGTTGGGATAGCGGTGCATTCTGTTGAAGGCACCGTACAGTAAAAGCCAGGAGTTCTAACTTCAACAGAACCTAAAATTAATTACGTCTCAAAATTATTATAATAAGAGTTGAAATAAATCACTTGAAGTAAGCGTGTTTTGAAATGTGTACCCCGCTTCTGACACGTTTGGTCAAAGATTTGGAAATCTGCAAATTGTTGCTCGAAAACAATGTGGTTAGAAACCATGAGCTATATGGCGAAGGACACTAAAGTTGTTTCAAAACTCGTATCTCAGTCACCTGATAACCTGAAAATCGGCTTGATCTGTAAATAGAAATTTAATTACTTTTTTTCTACTACAAATAATCACGTCCGTATAATGTTATGTCAAAACACATCGTTAAAAAAAAAGAGAGGCGTTTCACAGATTTGTTTTTTAATTACGAAGCACTGGGCAATGATCTAGTTTATGTTTGCCACTCAGTGTAGCTATAAAAGGGTAAATTGTAGCCAGATACAGCGAAGTGTAAGCATTCGTGATGTTACTAAGAATTACAATACAGTTCTTCTCATAATATAATATCCTTTGACTGACTCTAAGAGTTCTGTTAATGGAGCTTACAAAGGAACACCTGCCTTTTGAAAGCACTAGACGCTATTGATCGTTACCTCTATCACAATGCATTTCGGGCTGTAACCCGAAATTACCACAGCAGATCGTATGTATTTGATCAGTAACTGGAACTCCTCCCAGCCATAGGCTTCAAACCAGTGTTAAAAACGATGCCTGAACGAGTTGTGCATGTCCGTGACGCTGGCCAAAACGAAACCAGTGAGACTGGCAGTAATGATCTTAACGAGCAAAACCGAACACACGAAGAGATGAGAACAAATGTTTCCAAGCAGTTGACCCAGACCTACGGCCCAATCTTGAGCGCGATGAAACTGGCGGGAGAACTCTTCGGCGGAACCATATTCACCGAGGATGCAAGAAGAGGAAATTTTGACATCTCCCGCTACTACAGCACGCTGGTTGTGCTTGGTCAGTGGGTACTCACGATAATAGGAATGACAAGTCTCTTTTACGAAGGCTTCTCATCAATGACTAGTTTTCTGTACTTGCTGGTTACTACTGTTTGGTATGTTCAGTGTGCCTGTAGTACTACTATTTGCTTAGTGGTGCTGCCTCTCGCATACAACAGACGATCTAGATTTGCTCAGTTTATTTCCAGTTTTCTCACGACTGGAACTGAGCTTGAAGGTCTGAGGCTAAAGGCACTGAAAGGTCTTACGATCGCATGCACGGTCTCTGTGATCAATTCTGTTGCCATCGTTTTTGTTTCAATTTATTACAACGGCATAGTCTCAGTCTTCAAACCATGGGACCATCATTTAGCAATACGAGTGATCGAAGTCATATTTGGGAACTTCAATTCCTTTGCTTGGACCTTACCAGTACTGATATTTTGCATAACTTGTTTGGTCCTTGAAAGAATGTTTGAAATGCTGAGGAAGAACGTCATATCGAGCCTTGATGCAGCCAACTCCATCACAATTGCACGCTTACGACAAGAACACCTGAAACTATGTGAAGTGGTTGAGTTGGCGGATAAGGTGTTCTCGCCTCTTCTTTTTGTCATCGTCGCACTGGACATACCACTGATCTGTACCGATGTATTTCAACTGACAAAGACTGCAAAAAATTGGTCCAGTAAAACAGACGTGATCTTCTTTATCAGCTACTTCTACTGGAGTGTTTGTGCAACGATGAAAATTGCAGTGCTGTGTACGTTTGGACATCGGGTGACGGAGAAGGTAAGGCTCAGCTTCAATCTGATTTATGTTTTAAACAGTACTTTTGTTGCACTTGTAGGTAGGGAATAACTCTACTGTCAGTTACAGTGCGCCGTGCAACGGATAGAAAGGTTTCAGTGAGTTTCGTTGTTTCATATGCAAAATTTTTGAAAGAAAATTTGCAAATGAATGGAAGAAACTGAGATATGAAGGAAACTGTTTTCACCAAACAGTTGATATTTTCAAGTTTCAATAGCCTTATGGATCTTTCAAACGCAAGATCTTTGATTTCGATTTGCATGAAAACGTGACCCTGCTCGTTTGTTTTTACTAGGGGGAAAATTTCGCTGACTGTGTTGTTTTCTAGTGTATTAAAATGTCGCAAAATTACGCTTTCCTTAGCACAAGGAATTCTTGAGTTCGTTTTACGTGAATTCCCTTCATTCAAGTGAATTAAGAGGGTAACTCAATGTATACTTATCGTAATTTAACGAAACATGGCCAAAATATTCGGCAAACATAAACGCATTTAAGTATTTGATTAACGAAATTCAGATTTTAATGGGCGTCCCACCGGATGCCACCCGTCGAAAAATTTCTAAAGTCGAACTTCAAAATACATTTTGAACCAATGAGAATATCAAAAAAGTCTCACCCACTTTGTTTGTCCATTATCTCCTGAGTGATAAAGTCCAGCTTGTTTGGGTCCCCACAATTAGGCGAAGGCTTGTAGTTCAGTTAGCAAACACTGTCAAGTTTGGATTCTATATTTTATTAGCTTTACATTAATATTAATATGCTTTACATTAATATTAATATTAAAATAACGCACCTCCAAAGGATTTTCCGAAAGGAAGTCGTGAATGTTGACAGAAACGTTAAATGGACTATGGTGAAAAATAGTCTTCAAATTACTCAAGTTTTGAAACAAACACATCAATTTCTGACATATTTACCTTTTCCGTAGAAAAACGAGGTTTTAAATTAATTTAGTTTTGTACGATAACAGCTGTCCTACTTAAACGAAAACCTAGTTTCATTGTCTTTAGAAACCATGCAATATAAAAAAAAGAGATTCCTTATAGCAATCCGATTGTTCGATCATTGAGGCAATAACGCTATAGTGATCTCGCTGTGCGCCTTGTGAATGCAGGCTTCAAAAAGGAATCAAAACTAAATCCCTGATGCGTGTATAACGATTTCATTAAGGCAAGCATTTGCAAAGTTAAAAGGGTTAGTTAAAAAGAAAAAAGAGGTGTGATGCTGTGTCGGTGAGAAAGTGGAAACAACAAAAATTTGGATTTATCAATTCCGTTGATAAGGCAAACTGGCCACCCTAAAGAAATTTAAATGCTTACATTTCGAGCGTTTGACCTTCGTTAAAGGTTGTAATTAGTTTATACGTAAAACGGTATAGCCACGCTATTGGTAGAAACATGACAACGCAAAATTAAAAAAACAAACAAACAAACAAAGAAACAAACAAACAAACAAACTAGAATAAAGTTTCCAATGTTGCCCTGATGTAGCGAAAGGCCCCAGACTGCAATGAGTTGGCTAGAATGATCAGGGAGATTGAATTGTCCAGCGACCTGTTCGGATGTGTCCTTGTCGTTTCTTTCGACGTCTGGCAGGTGTTTGAGGAAGCGGTCGCCTAGTCTCCTCCCTGTTTCGCTAATGTATATGGTGTAGTTCAAGTTTCCTTTTCGTTTGTTTTCATTCATTATCATCTATTTACATAAAAAAAGAACAAAGGAAAATACAAATTGAACCAAGGATAAAATTGAACCACAACATATATATTCTTTGCATAAACTGCATTTTATTGCAATAAATAACATTGGCGGAGGTGCACGTAAGACGACCAATGATTTAATAGATCGCTTGAGAACTGTTGTTTTGTTTTTGTTGTGAATTATGCACGCTTACTTGATCCAGGTATTGCGTTGCATTTAAATGAAACAGTGGGGGCGTTAAGAAGATTCTACCTGTTTCGTTGTCATTTTGGAGTAATTTTTAAATCACTACAAAATGAAATAAAGTGATGTTTTATGGAACTTCGGTTAATCTGTTAAACGTGGTGTTGCTCTGCGTTGACAAACGGATGGAGCTTTAACAAATTACTGAGGGAATCATTAACTGAAATCTTGGCATCACCACATATTCTCGGACTTGAGCTCATGGGGTGGCCCACTGGACGCTGAGCGTCTCTCTTGCTAACGAACTCACCTGTGACTTGATCACGTTTAATAATTGCTGAATGAAAAGTAATACGTGCAACATTTTCGTGCAACTTGTCGCCCAACAATGTTGCGGTGTAAGTTGAGATTGTTTGTTGTATATCTGTAGCAAAGCAACACTCTTGCGTATTACCCGGCACCTCCTCGCGCAAGAAATGTTCATGTTGCAGAAAGCAAACTTCGCGTCTTCCTCTAAACATGAAAGCTTGTAATGCACGGACGTGGTGCTGCACTCGCAAAAAACCAACTAAATTGCAAAGCAACACTCTTGCGCGACAAGTTGCGCGCATTACTTGACCTTAAATGAACCTGCAAATCAGGTGCAAGGGAGGGGCGGATGGGTCTCTCAAGGAAGTAGTAAAATAAGCATCTTACTCATCGAAGAAAAATGTAAACAGGACTTATCTCGACTGTGGCTAACTTTAATTAAATTTCAATAACAGGCTCACAGTTTTTATGAAAGCTTACAAAAGTGTCATGTATCTGCGCGCGACATCAAAGAAAATTCGGAGGTGAGTAATTTCAAGCATTTCAGTAAATCGCTTGCATGCAATCGCATATGTTGATCTTTTCCAGGCTGGTGGGAATCTGTAGATACTTTATACATAAATAATCTGTGCATGCTGAGAAAAGAGACTGCATATTCAACTTAAAACAAACCGAATACAAGTTTCTGAAGCATGCATGCCTGTTAGCCGCAAAGTAGAGGGACAGTTTGGTACGAAGGAATGTACCGCTGAGCCTTCCAGAAACCCGTTCAAGTGACCTCTGACAAGTGGAGTTCATCAGTGGAGGAGCACTTCAGCTGATCATAACAAGGAAACAAGGGGGTTAGTTTCTAAAGAAACTGTGGTGCTGTGTCGGTGGGGAAGTGAAACACAAAACTTTGGATTTAACGACTGAGTTGATAAGGGAAATTGGCCGCCGTAAAGAAAGTAAAAGCTGACGTTTCGAGCGTAAGCCCTTCGTCGGATTCGCTTTGACGAGGGGCTAACGCTCGAAACGTCAACTTTCAACTCAGTGAATGAATCCAAAGTTTTGATCATAGATAACAAACGCCTCGTTTTCGCTAGGAAAGCTAGTATAGATTACCAGTAGTTTTAACCTTGTATTTGTATATCTGTAGCTGATGCTGTTCCTCGCGCATGTTCAGGGGGAGCCTATCGGTCTGTCCGTAGGAGGAGTGGCTGCTGTAGTCAACAAGTCTTTCTTTCTAACGGTTTGTTGGATTATTTCCTAGAGTTACCATGACAACTTTGTCCGTAACTGAAACATACACAATAATTAAAGAAAATCAGCGACGGCGGGATATTGTTTATGTCGTAACACCAAATTATTTAAACTGAAACTGATTCATTGTACTACAACTGGGTGAATTTTTCAGTTTTTTGTTTACTTATGCTACTTAGGGTTTTTTTGTTACCTAGATTCCTCTGGAATTGCAAGATTTAGATTTTTATCAAAATAATGCCATCCTGAGAATGGCCAGTAGCTAATTTCTTCCCCCAAGCGAGTTATCAGTTAGAACGATTTCCAACGCTCAACTTTGCGTTGCTGATGTAACACACTACTTGTAAATTGTAACGTGACAGGGGAAAAAATGGTCTTAGTGCGCCCTGCTTTCTGTTAAATGTTCCGGCCATTATACCAGGAAAAATGCTGTACAAAAGCCGCCATACTACCCAGTGAACCTGACTCCTTAATGAGTATGTGGAGAGAGCCCAAAGCGGACTGGGGGCGAAGGTTGTGACCGTTGTTTCTATAGTACCAAGCTGACGTAATAACTCAAAAGAAGGTCTCAACTTTGTAATCGCCAACCTCTGTCGCCCTAAAGCCACCTAACCGTTCAAATTGGGGGTGCATAGATACGGGTATTAGGCTGGTCCCCAGGCAGTTCTTGGTGGGTGAGGATGAATAACGCAATATAATGAAAGAGTAAAACCACTGCCACTAAAAACGCTATTCATATGGAATCAGCATATGGGTATCATTTCTTACAGTAAAGTTGCTAAAATCGATGTTTTTAATTGTAGTCAACTTATGAATCACATATACAGGCGAAAATCGAGGAAGAGCGTGGGAAGGGAAAGCTTCGCCTAGGACGACTGGGTTAATGGCGCGTTGGGCGCCATTTTGGAATAGAACACTTAACAATTATCCTGCGAAATCGGGCGGAATATCCCCTGATACTTAGCCGACGAGGCCGTAGGCCGAGTTGGCTAAATCAGGGGATATTCCGCAAGATTGAGCAGGATAATTGTTTTATTTTTCAACAAATTCCCATCGACTACCTTTCTCAGAACGAGAAAAACTACGGCTCTATGATGAAAACGCTAAAAGCTACATGTGGCAACACATAAGCTTAAGCTTAATAAAAATCAAAACAGAACTTCAAGAAATCGAAGTTTACTACCGTTCACTCAAAAAGACTTATTTACAAACTCATGTTTGGAAATGACACGACAAAGTAAAAAAAATATTGCTACCTTACCGAGAATAAGTCCTCTTCCTGTGTATTAAAATCTTTTCAACTTTAGTCTTCACAACTTTCCGTGAGCAAGTGTGCTGCTTCGTTCGCAATAGCATTTTCTTGGTTGAGTTCTCACTATGAAAATTGCAAACCAACCTCTGGATATCTTTGTGAGCTGAAGCAAATACTTGTTGACTTTTTGAGAGCATTTAAGCGTGGAAAGTTTCTTCCAGGGAGTTAAAATTTCCGGAGAACACTGCTAAAACTGCCTCGCTTTTCAAAATGGCCGCCAAACAAGCAATGAAAGAAAATCTGCAGTGCACTTCCAAATATGGTCATTTACGTAATCGCAGGATATCTGTCATGTACGGATGACAGATATTGAGGAAAATTGCATTAAAACTGTGTAGCGCATGTAAATCGAGATATTCTTGAGGTAAATTAAAATTAGTGTCTCTGCGCTTGAAATAGAAAATGGGGGAAATCCTAAGACGTTTCGAGACTGCTGTCTCTTCTTCAGTGAGAAACAATGCCGTTAAGCAGTAACGCGCGTCGGTTAATTTTGAAAGTCAAAAATGTATCTACGACACGCGCGCGCGCTAAAAAGTAACAATCAGAGAAACGCAAAGTCAATGTTCATTCCATTTGGTTGTAAAGTCTTGTGACGGAAGAACAATCTTGCTTCCATGCTGCGTCGCACCATCGTTGTCCTGAACCCTGCAC